>JAVXUP010000258.1:0-597959 GCA_033070095.1 Escallonia herrerae | reverse complement strand
ATGTTCTAAGATTACTGGGCAAAATTTTATAATTATATTGGAAAATGGAGCTTGTTGATCATATTCCGGTGTAGATAGAACTTTTCTTTCCTCCATATGGGATGAGAGGTTTTCCAAGGTAACCTAGTTTTGCTCATTCAGGGTGATTCTGGGTCTTGTACCTTTGCTCTTAGTTATCCAAGAGGCAAGTCCCTCACAGATTTGAAAACTTTTGGCTTCTGGAACTAAAATATCTGGATTTAGCAGGCCCGGTGGGCTGAGTAGTCAGTGTTTCCAGTTGGCTCAAAAATTAAAATCGTTTAAAGTGATCTGAAGAAGTGGAATAAACGGGTGTGGTTGAACTTATATTCAAGAGCTTTGTAGAGGATGTGTGCTTTTAGTCGGCAGGAGATGTATAGGAGACTTGAGCTGAAATCTGAATCTAATCGCCTTGTTTTACATTGAGGAGACTTGGCGGTAAAAAGGTAAAGATCTTTGGTCACATGCAGGGGACAGAAACACCAAAATTGCTAGTGCGTAGAAGAGATATAATCAAACTAGAATGCTGATGGTTGGATTTTGTGAGACTGAGGTTAAGGAGGTCTTTCTAGCATTATATCAGAGCAAGTTTCAAGATGCGGAGCAGGGGAGACCGCCTTGATTCTAATGTTCTTGGCTCTGAAGCTTCAACCATTTTGGAGTCTCCATTTGAGAAAGAATAGATTGTGAATCTGAAATCTATGGGCGATGATAAGGTCCAAGACTCGACGGTTTCAATATGGTCTTTGTTCAACATTTTTGGGAGGTGGTAAGAATAGAGGTTTTAAATGTCCTTCAAGCCTTTTATGAGCATGAAAGCTTTGCCTTAATACTATTCCTTGATCCCCAAAAGAAGAGGGGCAATTAGAGATTTCAGACTTATTAGCTTGGTGGCTAGTATGCACAGTTGACGCTCTAAAACTTAATATTCAAGAAGTCAATAATAATTGATGGCTTTTAAAGGAACCAACTATGTTCCATAGGGTAAGCATAATATAATCTTAGATCTTATAGTTAATAATTCTTTAAAAATCTCGTATAACGTTACATAAATACACGTGCATTCTAGAAATTATACCACTAAAATCTTCCTTCTTTTTGTGTAAGTTAATTTAATGAATAAAAATAAAAAAGAACAATAACAAGTAAAACGTGCGAGTATAAATACAAGTACAAACTGCAAAAGCCTCGTTTTAACGTTAAGGTCCTCAACATTGTACAGTTGAGGAAGTTGCAAAGAAACCAGATTATAAGCAAGTCTCAAGAACCTCAACCCACAGTAGTTCAGAAGGATATCACGAGTTTTTTCAAGTCTCAGGTTATATTTAATTTGTACTTCTTGACACTAGAACTGAGAAATCGTTAAGCAGCTTGTTAATAGAACTTTTTTGATGCACAAACATTAATATTAATAAATTGATGGTTCTAATAGTTAATCTCCCAAATATAGATTATAAGAGAGTCGAATATATAAGCTTATTTTCAAGGTTTTGGCCGAGAGACATGAAAGCGTGACTGCAAGAATAATTCCGAGCCTCAGATGCTTTTGTTGCAGGTAGACAGATTGTGGAGGCTGTTTTGGTTGCAAAGGAACACGCTGATTCAAGACTTCGATCAGAGATTACTGGTCTGGTTTCATGAATAGGATGAGTCTTGAGAGAAAGTGGAGGCATTGAATGGAGTTTTGTATTTCCTTGCAGTGTAATTTTCTGATTAAAAACCCTGTTTGTCTTAAGATATGTATCTGTTGCAGCTTTTTGAGTCATTAAATATAGGCTGGGTGCAACCCTCCTAAAACCAAAATAAACTATAAAGCATAAGTTATAAGTACCTAAGAAGGTGCTTTTCCCGCTTACGCATTTCAAATTATCAGAATACCAGTCATTCAGTACACACCGGCAGGTGTAGCTTATGGTACTTTCTCTTCCTTCCTTTTTTTCCAACTTCATTTCACTATTTGCAACTCATTTGACGTCAGATTTAGATGACTCTAGGTTGTGTTCAACTCGAAATGGAATTTAATTTTTTTTTCCCATTCGGGTTCGTGTGGCTAAGAGGTTAGAGAAGTTAGCTAAGATTTTTTGTGGAAGGGGGCTTTGGAATAAAGGAAATGCCTTTCATTAATTGGGCAGCGGTACGTTTGCCGCTTCACTGCAGGTTTGGGGGTGAAACATCTGCTTATAGGAAAAATGCAGAAAAGTGATCCCTCGTGGAAAACGCAGGAAAGGAAGCTAGCAGTAAAACAGCTGTAGCAGTAATAGCGACGATACTGAACAATAACACAGTCGCAAGAACTAATCCGAGGTGAGAAGGGTCAACATTGCTTGCACCGTCTCCGATAAAAAGAGGCACTTACTTCTGGAAATGTCTCTGATGACGGGTGAAGTACGCAATTCCGCTTCCTCCATCTACCAAGCTAGCTTAGCATCAAGTCGTTATTGAGGATGAAAGCTAGGCGCTAGTGCTGAAGCTTGGTCTAAAGATGTGGTTCAGAGATTCATGGTTTGGGTTTACGGGTGGGCATCAGCAAGGGCTGGCAATCTTTAAAGGAGCACATTTGTTTTTCAGTATGTGATGGAAGACAGGTTCTCTGTTAGAAAGACTTATGAGGTGGTGATGAAGAGCTGTACAAGTCTTTCCCCACTTGGTTCCCAATTCCAGAATGAGGAGGCTTGCATGGCAGATTCGACTTTATCCACTGCAGATGCCACTATTTTGAGCTGCCTTTCCAAAAGAAATTTAATCACGGGAAATGAATTCTGTTTTTCGAGCACATTCACTCTCTGACTGTTTCTGACATCGGGATAATCGAGCAGAGCAGATTTTTCAATCTCAGTCAAGTTCTTTTCTTTGTTGCTCTCTGCTACATAAAATTACTCTTTTCATTGGAAAGAGATCCGGTGTTCTTTAGCTTTGCTAGAAATCTAATTTTAACAGGTAATAATTTGAGGAAGAGAAGAAATAATATGACGAAGAGAAGAGAATTCTATGTGCATTGGCGTTTGATGGGTAAGACATCCATTGAGTCGGAGGATTACCTTCTCTTGGACTGCTCGACAGAAAGAGTTTTCAAATTACCTAATTCAATTGCCATCTGGAGCTTTGCAAACTCCGGATTCCACCCGAAGAGTTTTCAAATCCTCTGACAAAGTGATAGTAGAAACACCTCACTCAAGCACATTCTAAAGGAATTAAAGCTCTAGTTACCAATCTTCAAAGTGTTTTGCATTTGTATATCAGAAGTACAATCTAGCTAAAGAAAAAGAAGATGCTTGATCATAAGAAGAGGTGCTCCAACAGTTGGGACTTCGTTCTCCAATCACTTAGTTCATAGTACAAGGCTCAGAGAGACTAAAGCAAGCTTTGGACACTTAACATGCCGGAATGTAAAACCAAAAGCTAAAAGTAGACAAATGCATTGCAATAACCATATAATGGGTGTAACCTTGAGCAACTTTCAATCAAATATTGCAAAACATAGGCAGCACATTGCAATCACAGGCGGCATTATGTACAAACCAACAAATTTACATTCCCTTAAAGTTGGATAGATAATCAACCAACTAAATGGTATAATACACCATATATACACACAACAAGCTTGTACTGGTCAATTACATTTTATTTAATATCCGCAAGCAACAAACCATACACACAAAACTATACTTACTTCAATGAGCTTTTGAATCCAAACCACAGGCAGGCCCAATTCTTTATAGTGCAGCAAAATATAAGCATCAATGCCACCTCCAATTCTCAAGCACAACAAGTGGGGCAGCGAATCAATCCGTTCTCATTGCACTCGGGACACCGTTTTAACTGCTCGTCATCCTCATCAAAAAACTTCTTGCTTCCACTGCATTCCCCACAGGGAATAAACCTCGCATCGCCACATATTTCACAAACATACCCAGGAGGCCGTACTGGCAGCCCTTTTAGCATTCTTGCTAGCTCGCCTGCCTCGTGAAGCTGTTTAACCGAATCAGCACCTCCAATGTACTTGCCCCTAATAAACACCTGTGGCAAACTCACATTCTTCTTCCCCAACACATTAAGCAACTCCTTCTTATACGCAGAATCCATAGAAATGTCGCGCTCGTCCACCGTAACCCTGAACCCCCTTATAATCATCCTCACAGCATAGCAATCCTCGTACGTCCTCCTAATTCCACGTAAGCTAGTGAAATAAATAACCACCCGATCGTCAGTACCTGATAGCCGAATTGACACGTCATCCAGACACGATGAAACCCTAGAATCGGCCGCAAACGATTTCGCGGGTTTCAGCTTGGAAATCGAAAGCGATTGCGATTCGTCTGGAGGTGAAACTTTAGTTGCTGTTGTTGTTTTGGAGGATTCAAATAAGCTGCAGAGCTTTTTGACTTTCCCTTTGATAGAACTACCGGCGGAAACCATCGACTCGAAAGATGAATTGTAGAAACCGCTGGGCTTGTTGTACATGGTAAGAGATCGGATGAAGATTGAGGACTTGGGGTTTTCCGACAATTCCAACTTGTCGGTAAAACCAGCCATCGGGAATCTCTCTAGGGTTCTTCTAACACGAATTGAAATGACGTTGATGGTTTTGCTATCTTTTACGGGTTCCAAACTACGTTTAGAGTTTTCCGACTGGTAGAGGTGGTGCCGTTTGATTCGATGATTAAGGGCGGCGGGCTGGCCGCGACGGTGGTGGTGGTAGGTGGAGGTGGTGGTACTGCCTTTTCGGCGAAACGAGGAGTGGATTGGAAGCGAATGATAATCAAGGGAGAGAGAGAGAGAGAGAGAGCAAAAGGAAGGAGCGGAGCTTTTTTGAAAAGTTTGTAGTTGAAGAAAAAGAAAGAGAGGGGAGGTGGGACCCGCGATGAGGTCACTTTCGACGCCCTCGACTGTCTTGAGTTTTCAAGGGAGAAGAATTACGCGGTGCGCCGGTAGCGCAGGTTCCCATTTCTACCCCCATATAAGTTACTAATTCACTTCTTTCCGGTTTGTTGCTAAATGCTTGTGACTACATTTTATTTTTTAATAACATAAAAAAAGGGATAAGGACATATAAAAGTTTGAAAATAACATTTTTTTAATTAATTACAGCAATACTCTTGGAGTTTGGGTATAATTAGATACGAGTCAGCGTGGCACACGCGATGCGTGTGTAAAAAAAAAGTTGATAATATCAAGTTTGTTAAAAAAAAAAATCAAGTATCACGTATAAGTGTTTATTGTCACATTTGGTAAATAAATTTTAAATTATAAAAAAATAAGTCAGTCCTGAGTGTGGCAAAATAAGTTAGCATAATATTATCATCACATGAAACTTAGATTTAATTTTAACTACACTTTTTTAATGAATTTGAAATTGTTAAAACCAAATATATGCAAAGATAAAGTTAGCAATATTATATTTTTGTAATATAAAGTTTGGGCTTTATAATTTATTTTAACTATATTTTTTTAATAAAGATTAAATTATGAAAACCAAACATGTCTTTATAGGTACTTATTTAGCATTTAAGATTTGTATTTTGTGTCGTTTTTAAAAAAAATTGTTGGAATGCTACTTGTCACCATTTTAGGTAGGTAGTTATGTAACACCGAAAAGGTGTTATACCAAACCGAACCATGTTTTTCCTTTATATATAGTATAGAAGAGGATATTGGGCATTGAAAAGATCAGCTATATATTCGTTGGCCTGACAGAATCATTAAAAGACATAACCACCGAGCAAAAAGATTTGATTACCCTTGATGTAAACGATATAGCGAAAGCCCTTTAAGACTAAGAACTTAAAGTTGTCTCTTGCCTACGTACCATTAAAGCACGAATATACCTCACTCTCCTAGAACCTCTTCACCAATGAGTTTACCGTTTACCATGCTACGAAGACATTGAACAATGGCTTACAAGGTTAGTCCAGAAAATAATGAATTTAACTAACCAAGACACCACAAATTTCACTCAATATATCTTAAACTCTTTAATCAAGATTAGCACGCAAACAAATTGAGCAAGGTAGGCATGAAAAATCATGGAAGAAGAAAGAAAAACAAAATGTACGGAAAACAAGGACTCACAAATGCAAAGATGAGACCCTCTGCATAGTTCTCTCTGAAGTCTTCTGACTACTCCCGACCTTTACTGATACTAAGATGATAAGTAACAGGATAAATTTGTGAAAGACAGATGCGTGTGGTGATGATTTCCTCCTGCCAAAGAAAATTGTCTCTTAAAGTCGCATTCTTCTCCTTCTTAGGAGTGTCGAGCTTGTACTTGTGGTGGTGGTAGAATTCCCCTTGCGCCCCTATGTTCTTTTTCCCCAACTTAGTCTCACTTTGATTACGTAGTGTTTTAACCTAAACATTAAAGGCCCCTTCGTTACTCCCCCCACCCCCTAACCCCCCACCCCATAAACAATTTTGTTAAACTGTGGATCTTTGTGCCCACTCATTGTCCAATCTTCCCAACTAGAGTCTTGTTTAGTAGGTTAGTCGATTTTACTAGCACCTTTGGCACATAAGTGTTACCCTTGTTCATCACCCTTCTGCTGATAATAGCTTCAAGTTCGATTAGCAATTGACCTTTAGAACCAACAGAGGGCAAGTTAGTGGATGGAATTACAACTTTACCTAGTTTCATTTGAGCAGTGACACATGGAAAAAAATGGATGCATTTGTGAGCCATATGGAAAGCAAGTTTGTAAGTGACATTGACAATCTTAGCAATCACCTGGTATGGTCCATATAACTTTGCTGAGAGCTTTAGATCCTCGTAGCAATTGATGTGTCCCAACATATTCTTCAGCTTAAATATACTTGTTGGCTTGTTTAAACGTGCCTTCATATTGCCAGGAGGGCTATTGTTTAGGAAAAAAGAGACCTTTATGTTGGGCAAAGAATGGGTGTAAAGGCAGTATACTTAACGAACGTCCATATTATATACCTCTTGTGCTGCTGTATTGAAGCGACCAAGCTTTTGGGCATAGAATCATTCTTCTCTTGTACAATATTGAGCAACTAGCAGAATTCTTTTGTCTAGCTTGCTTGCTCACAAAGTTTTTCTAAAACAAATCGGATAACTACGAAAGAATGGATACATCTAAGGGGCAAGGATTTGAACCATGCGTTCAAAGCATCATCGGGGAGGCTCAACATAGGACTGCATCAAATACTTGTAAAAGCGTCATGTTTGTCTCGAATTGATAAACATGCTCTCTCGAAGCTTCGTTGCCATCATAGGTCACATAGGGGCATCTTGAAGTTTGTTAAGAGGTGCCTCTTTGATGGATTTCAACAGCGAATAACTGAAAACAGTGGATGGTTTAGGCGGCCCCCATTCTTGAGGATGGTGTGTCAGTGATCAAATTTTCTTAGCTGATCAGGATCCATACATTTTCGTTGTTTCCTTATGTCAGACAAATCATCAATGTACCCACCTTCCCTTTAGTATGTTTGCCCTGGCTTGGATTAAACCTCCTGCCTCAGAGTCATAGAGTTTATAACAGCAAATATTTGAGGAATTATGGGATTTTTATTTGACTTAATTAAACATTGGGACCCTTTGATCGGTAGTGTAATCCCATTAGCCAATGAAAGGACTACCTTTCTTAGACTGCCTTCCTTCCAATCGGTTATAAGAGAAAAGGAACACGGAGCCTATTTTGAATGCTTCTTCGATCGGTTTTCGTGGCTAAGGCCTTACTCAGATCGCTTTATCCTTCCTAGGGTTTTCACCCTAATCATTCTGATGAATTTTTCGTAGAGTATCCAAGGGTTTGGATTTGCTGAGGTAATGAGGTCTTAAGGCTTATCTGGTGAGAGCGTGTTCCCAAATAAAGTCTGACAAGGCTTAGGCCTTTATCTCGGTACGAGGTTGATATTGAGCATCAAACTCTCTTAGTTTGACACACCATCTTACGGATCGCACTAAAGCTTCTAGACTTTGGAGAACCTTGTTTAAAGGGTAGATCGTGGACATTAAAATTTGATGAGACAAAAAAAGTGTCCCAAGGTGTCCTATAAAGATAATCCGGTGAAGGCTACCTTTTTATTTTCAGATATCTAATCTCCACATCTTGTGAAACCTTGCTCACGTAATAGATAGGTCTCGGGACACGCCTTTTTCTCTAACTAAGACCGTATATATAACTGCATTGGTTACAAAAGTAAGGATCTTTACTTACAAAAGATTTGGTCAAGATCGATAGGGTTGTCAAATATCTTTTCATATTTGAAATGTTGTTTGAGATTTTGAGGTTCGAGAGAAATTGTTAGCTCATTGAGTGGCCTCAAAGAAATGCAAGCATCATTCTGTTGAGCCGAACATGAACCTCCCAAGAGCAGCAACCCTCTCAGGCAATTCTTAAACTTGCTTGACTATCTTGGGTGGAGCCATGCATTGGATGGCAATGATCTTATCGGGATTGGCCTCAATGCCTTACTAGGAAAACTATGAAGCCTTTAAATTCCCCAAAACTTCTATCAGTGCACACTTGAAGGGATATTTACTTCATCTGATATTATTGTACGATGCCAAACATCTCTTCGAGTCCTCAACATGAACTTGGGCACTCACATTTTTTATGAGCATATTGTTGGCATATACATCCACATTTTTGTAGATCAAATAATGGAAAATCTTATCCACTGTCGGTGGTATGCTGCTCCTGCGTTCTTCAATCCAAAGGGCATGACCTTGTAATATTAAAACCCCGTGATGAGTAATGTTTTGGGGATGTCATTCTCATACATCATGATCTGATTTTATTTAGACTAGGCATCCATGAAGCCCAACTATTCATGCTCTGGAGTCGTTTCCTAAGGTGGGTGAATTTTCTTTCAAGCTAGAATTAATGATATCAAAAGCACGCCAAAACTCAAGGCGAAGCTTGTTGCACTAAACGCACCTCATCTAGGGCTAGGTTCAATGAGTTCAAAGATGTGCGCCTAGGTGCAAGGCACTAAAGATGGAGATGGCACCAATAAAAGCAATCAAGACCTTGGATTATTGTGAATATGGCATCATCTCAGCGGTTGATTTTTTTGTACTTTTTCTTCTGTAACATCAAAAACCTATTTCTAAACCAAAAAACAAAAACCCCAAATCCCATGTACATCGATTGTGCTGCTACTGTTCACTATGCCTCATCATCACCTGATGCTCTAGTTGTTGCATGTTGCTGCTCCAATTGCCAACTACTGCTGCTCTCATCTCCATCAGTGCCGGCTCTTCGTCTTATTGCTGTAAGCTGCTACTCTTGCTACCAACCACCATGAAGTTCGTCTCTCTCTCTCTATCCCCCTCCCTTTCTCTCTCTAAATGTGAAACCATTATGACTGTGGTGCTAAGATTGTAGAATCGATTTGCAATATCTGCGTTCTATGTGTTGTTCAAGGTGAATGCACACACACACTCTGGGTACATTAACTTAAATGAATTATGTGCACCATGAGCTAATACTATTGCATATGAAGTGTATTAAAACCAAGATGTTGTGGATTGAAACAAGTATGTACAGAATACACCGCATATAGGAAATTAAATGAGCCCCCTTTGGGTATCCTTCCTTTGACGTCTTAGTCACTATAGGATTTTTTTTCCTTTTTATTTTGTACCTCACTTCCAGAAGGCGTGCATCTGTGCCTTAAGCTCTGCCCCTTGCGCCTAAACTCCAAGGCCCCTTTGTGCCCTAGGTGCACGTTGCCTTTAATAACAATTGCTAAAAGTGATGAGGTGGTCATTGCAAATAAGGCCACGCTGTTTTACCTGAAAGGTACAGCGAACAACAAATTGCTGAAGAAATGATGGAAGACGCCTTGCAGGTATACGAATAGGGTTTTTAAAAGGCCAAGGAGCTGATCCAAGTGAAGTTCCCAGAGCTTACATTGGAGGATATTTTGATTCTTGCTTTAGGCTCACCTCTTGGAGAGACAACCACCGTTGATGGCACTGAAGAGGAGGGTCCTTAAGCGGAGCATGAAGTGCAGCCATACAATGCCCAAATGCTTAGGGTTTTTGCCTTCTATTAAAGGTATGGTTGGGCTTGTTTTAAGGAAAAAAAACTATGTTATATGTAGTTCTAGGTGCCTCATTGATGGGCGCTTGCAAGCAATTTAATTTGTTTGCCCTTTGGTTTGAAGGTTTCTTTTTGCAGTGTGTTTGCTTGTACATGATTTACACTTTATTTGGCATTCCATATACTAACTCTTATCATTAATTGAGAGTTAACAAATGCGATCTAGCATTTTCTAGGAAAATTTAGAAATATGGCAAAGGATGGTGGGAAACGAAGTCTCATAAAAATGCTTTGTCATTTTAGGGTTTCGTGCCTGGCTAAACATTTGTCTGAGATTCAACTCATATCAAGTACCTTTGCATGCACTGTTATTAACTACATAGTAGTTATATGTTAATTATTCAATAGAAAGTTAGCTACTCATATTACAAATTTTAATGCTTAGGCAAAATGTGCCTCATGTTTGCCTTTGCTGGGTCTAATAATAAGAAAGACTCAAAGGTAAAAGAAAGGAAAATACTATTCTAAGTCTTACTAAGAATATGAGAAAGGATTTGACAAGGTTTGAGCCTATTTAGTCTGTCTGAGGCTGCCAATATGAAAAATCAGTCCGGCGGGTTTGGGTAGACCGTTGGTGGTAAGAATGTTCCATTCATCGAGTTGCCATGATTCCTGACATGGTCCCACAGATGTTGCCAATCTATTACTGCTGGAATCTAGATTGGAAAAAACATAGTTAGAATATGGGCCTACAAAAAGAAAAAGAGTGGCCGTTGTTAGGGTTTTGACGGGGGAAGTCTCTGATGCTTAAGTCAAAACATAAGTACAAGAGTAGAACTTTAAGTGAACTAGAAGAGAGATGTGCTTGTGTGAGATTAGTTGTCCAAAAATGTGGAGATATCACAATTATATAGTCTTAGGTATTAGAAACCCAGTAAAGTTAGGACTGACAATTGGGTGGGACTCATTCTTAAGAAGCAAGATAGAAGGTTCTAGAAATCCCATCCCTCAGATAAAGCAAATTCCTATACCCAAAGTTGACCTAGTTTGATAAATTATGCTAGGTGTCATAATATGATTAATAACCAATTTTTAGCTCACACCCAACACAAGGGCATGATCTTGAGCCAAGAAACCATCCTCATGCGGGCATGTTCCTGTATACAAAGGTTTCTAATATATTATACAAGCTTTGTTTTGATGTAGGATGATGAGTCTCCTTTGAATATTTACAACAATTTTTGACTTTGTGTCTATACCTCATACTTGTCTTCTAGCCAGGTCCTTCACATCAAGTGGCTTTAAATTGAAAGACAAACAATGACAATTGTCACTCTTCTTATGGTACATCTTGGATTCACATGTAATTTTAGATTAAGGGTTCAACAGTAGTCCTTATACGTGCAGCATGCTACATAAGAGGAAACATGCATATTACCTTGGCAGTTGCTTAACTATTAACGGAAAGTCTTTTAATTTGATGAGTCTATTTGGTCTGCACAATTCTCGATGGCTTATAATTGTCTCCTAACATGGAAGATGCCATGTATCAATGACTCATGTTGTAACCATCTCGCGTCCCAAGGAACCAATTCAAAAGTGACACCTCCTGACCTATTTAAGACGGAAAGCATGTTTTGCTTCTCTCTAATTCAACCCCAATTTCCCTTCAACAATTTAATCCTTTCAGTTTTCTTTATGTTCTTCGTCTTCTTTAATTTTAATTTTTGCTCCAAACTTAATAGTGGCTCTTTCCTTTTCACATCTTCTAATGGAACTATGGTCGTGGTATTTCCCAAAGATACTTGAAATGAAACGATTCACACTGTGGTCTTTGATTACATATGGGCCAGTTTACATTGGATCTTTCTTTTGGTGAGGGTTTGGACTTCAATCCCCATGGTGGCAATGCTTGTTTAACTTGTAGCGTAAAGCCCCAGTAGTTACTCCTTCGAGCCTCCTTTCTTTTTTCTTTGAAATATGTCATTACCCTAAATTTAATATGGCTCGACAGCTCAAGTTGCCACATCTTGGGCAGAGCGGAGCCCTAAAAAATTCTATGGATGGTAGCTTTAAGGAGAAACAAGAACAAGCAGGCATATGTCATGCCATTGAAGAATCCAATAGGCAAAGTTGCAACTCTTGACATTCCTAGTCTTTTGACCTCTATTTCATGATAACTTATTGAGACCCACGAATTTGTAATCAAATGGAGGAACTTTTCTCCTTCGTTATGGACGTGCCAATCCCTACAGTCTAACATCTTTGGCACCCACAACATGAACCTCCTACTCTGACCATTGTCAAGGAGAAGAGTGTGAGAAATTTAGGGATGCTCTGCCTCAGCCAAAGCAAAAGTTTGGTGGCCATGGTAAATCAAAATTTGAGTATTGGTGGTCGAAGAAAGTGGCAAGGCTACAAAAGAGCCTAGTCTAGGATCCGACGTATCTCTTCAACTACAGGCATTTTTTGCATTGTGCCTATCGCGCAACATGTGTACCCCGAGATCCTTAATAATGTGGTCTAGCCATAAATCATAGCTTTTACTGTATTCAATTAGCATCAACAAAGAGGAGAAGTTTCTATTGGGTTAGTATTTATAGGTACGTGTTGATTACTCCAATTTGGGTGAAATTGGACAGAATGGTTTTGCGGGTAGGTTCTTGTGTATCAGTTCGGACATGGCACAGTCTCTGGGTTGGATTTTTTCTCGAACTCTTGGGAGCCATTCAATATCTTCCTTGCACATGCCAACTTTGAGGCATCAGCGCATCCATTTTTCTTCTTTTGGGGTGATAGAACTTCTTTAGAAATTGAGTTAGAGATGTAAAATGATATATCTCATAATTTGATGCAAATATCAGGAAAGTAAGGAGCAGAATCAAAGAATGGTGTTGCGAAATTGTGAATCATATGAAATGCAGCAACTACGGAGCAATATATTGAAGAACAAAGAAACGAGAAATATAAAAGAAATAAACCAAACGCACAACACAAGAATTACGAGGTTCACCAATATGGCTACGTCCTCGGAGTATGACTAGATTTCGATTACACTATTCAGTAGCGTTACAACCAAAATCTTAACTCTCACTTTATGTTGTGGTTTTCTCTCTTGACCCAAAACAATACAAGACCATGTATATTTATTTAGAGCTAAGAGGTGATCTTTCTCTAAATAACCAATGTGGGACAAGACACTTATAGACGTGGGCTAAGTTGTGACCTTCTTTCAATAAGCAATGTGGGACAACCTCACAGAAACTTGCTTTTGGGTCACTACCTCATTGTAACAATGTCTCTGGATTGAAATCAGGCTCCACATACAACAGAATTGTAATATATTTACCTGGTATGAGTAATTTGAAAAGCCTTGCTGCCCTTCCTTTGATTTTAACACCTCTCATACGCAGCCAAAACTAATTTTAGATGGTTTTCATTTCAACAGCTTCAATGGGTTACTGATGAAGAGGATCTTATATCAACCTTGCACATTATTATGAAATAACTTCCATTCTTTCTTGTAATTTGTTAGCATGGTCCCCATGTCTAAGAACAAATTGCTATGGGCCTCAAAACTGAGGCTTCAATAATTCTCTGAGGACGAGCGCATTAGATAAAAATGCTAGTGGTAGGTTCTAGGCTGATAGTGCGATAATGATTGATGAAGCAAAGACACGGCTCGTTCAAGAGATTTCTAAGTTAGAGGATTTAAAATAATAGGTGGCTTTTTCAGAATCCTGTAGTTATCCTATTTGCCAGATGCTTATAATTGATTTAGAAAAGGATGTCGTTACAAGACTTGAGATCCTTGGGAACTTTGTAAAGCAATCGTTTGGAGTAGACTTAGATAAAGTAGACTCTTGTTAACCAGGTTCTTATAGAGACAGCTCCTATAGAGCATCCTTTTGCAAAGTGCCCAACGTCTATCACACTGCCAATGCCTCATTTGGGCACATTTTATATGCTACTCATTATGAATCACCACTAAAGGATTTGCTACAATTACTTACAAGAAATTTTCTGATCTTATGAAGACAAGTGATGTTGTTATTGGATCCCGTACTGGAGGAGGTCTTGTCTTAATAATTTTTTGCCATCAATATATCTAGTGCTCTGATATTGATTTTTTTAGATAGTTATGATCTCTCGTGCTATTCTCCCTTGTTGAAATGGATAGGGAGGTCATGTTTATCTTTAGACTTCTCCCCCACTCCTTACCCCCCCCCCCCCAGCACAAGGAGATGGTGTAGTTGTTATTTCTACTCATTTCGATGAGGAAACTTTCAAAAGTATGCCATGGTCTTGATGGTGCTTCATCATCTTTGGCTAAATGTTAGGTGGTTCATCTTGAAACCTTGCTGGAGTTAAAGTCAGGCAGAAAGGGCTATAAGGGATAAGTTCAGAGTACTTAGCTCTGGAGGTAAAGATATTGGCATTGAATACTAGTCTTACCTTCTTTTGGAGATGTATTATTCAAGTTACAAGACTGTGGTTTTGACCTTACTTGGGTAGCTGTCTGTGTGAAGGCATTGAAAGACCTAACCAAGCTCAAGTAGGAAGTTGCTCAATATATTCAGATTAATTACTTTTGACTCAGAAGCTGGAGGTATTGATGATAGAAAGGTTAACTCTAAAGTCCAGGAAGACAAGTGTGAATGCAAATACAGATGTTGTGGCAAACAAGAGCCTTAAAGATAGCTTTTTGTAATTGGGTTTAGTGGGCACAGTTTGGTGCATAGAGCTATTGTTTATCATTTTTATCTTTGTTTCTTCTTGAGGAATGGACAATTTTCATTTGGGTAGCATTTGTTAGGGTGATGTCTTTTTGTATCTCCTTCTTATCCACGTATGATCCTCAACTTTTCATAATAAAGACTAGATGTTATTTAATAATATTTATCTTTAACGTACCCTAGGGCAGGATTGCTTAATGATGTGTAGTTCCTGAGACAAGAATCTATCCTACAGATAGGACAGTCTTAGGATAAAAACATATCCCTTGAGATGCGTGGTCCTAAGACAGGAGCCCGTCTTGTTAAAGGGATAGACCTAAGACAAGAGGCCATCTTATAAAAGGGCACGGTCCTATGGTTGCAGTTCATCGCATGTGTGGCACGGTCCTAATATAAGGATCCATCCCTTGAGAGGACATAGTTTTAAGGTTAGAATCCATCGCATGAGAGGGCATGGTACGAAGGCAAGAGTCCATCGCATGAGAGGTATGATCCTAAGATAGATGTCCGCATGAAAAAGCACAGTTACAAGGTACGAGTCCATCCCATAAAAGCAGCATGTTCTAAAGATAAAATCGGATTTTGTCATGGCTAAAGTAGCTTTTCTGTAGCAATCACGGTTGTACAACGTCATCTCAAAGAAGGCATGATCTATATTCAAGCAAGATACAAAGTTTAAAACAAAGTGTTGATGGGTATAGTAGATGTCCTATGTTGAGATCCATCAAGATGGATTATCCTTCTTCATATGATTAAGTTATTTTGAAGGGCCCTCCCACTTCAGAGCGAACATTCGCTTAGGTAGGTTGGTCTATACATATTAAGCAGCTTGTAAAACTATATCACATTCCCAGAAAATTTTGGGTCATACAGTCTTGTCATTTGCCCTTGTTAATTGGCTATTACATTGTTCAAAATTCCTCACGGTTTTAATCTAGTTCTTTTCTAGACATTCGAGGGCTCTTTACCTTGTTTCCTCCTCACCAATACCACTATCCACAGATAATGTTAGTGATGACACTTAAGTTTATGTGGGAACTATTCACTTCTCTCCATGGACCAAAAATAATGATGTTGCCTTTGTCATTGTATCTCTAGAGGTCTGTAGGCCCAGAATGCTAAGGGTAGCTATTTTAACCACTTTGTGTGATCTTCACGGACCAATTAGGATAGTGCACATACTTCTTTTCTTTCTGATTCTGCATATTCATTGCCCTTAGGGTAATAGGGATTCAATCTATGGTGTTGGATATGATGTGTCTTAAGAGGATATGCATATGTCTGTTAATGAAAGGATTACAAGTTGTCAAGCATGATCCTCCTAGGTATGCCAAACCTATTTATGATGTTCTGACTGATAAAGAGAGTAAACCTCCCATGGCCTTTGTTATAGACACTAAATTATCCATTACCATCGAATCCTAGATTTTCCCTCTAGAAGCAAGAGATATGAGCACAAATAAAGTCAATTAACCAAGTTTGGAAAGGCCAATGTGTCGTGACCATAAGAAGTTTCATGGTTGTGGCGTCTATCTTGTTCCCATGGTGCTGACACAGTTGACTGTGTCAGGCATGTGATAGCATCTCGCTCTGCGAATGCTCTGTATGTTGCTTGACTCATCCTTGATGCTCCCCACAGTCATCTTTGTGAACTTCCTTGAGGACATTGAGTTTTTTGGTCCCCAAAGCAAGGATTGGCTATGTAGTCCCTTTAGGAATAGTATGTCTTATGGAGCAAAGAGCATCTCATTTTTCCTAGGTATTTAAATCGTTGTCTTTTTATCTTCTGGTAGGTTAGGTAAGGAATCTTTCCATCATCATCGCCACTATGTTAAGGACGTCAGCAACATCAAAAAGTGATATGCAAATGGTGTATACCTATTAAACATTTGCAACATCCTTGACATTATGGAATACACCCCATGTACTGTAACCTATGATAAAGGTGGTCCCTCTTAGTCACAACAGTTCTAGTGCATGTCACATAAACTCTTCTTGGCCTTCAAAGGAACCAAACATCATCCGATGCAGCAAGTAGATTCTTTCTTATTGAGGACATCTCCAAACAGTAGGTGATGTTTAAGATGTTTTATCAACTAGACATGGTTCCATAAGCTGCTTTTCAAGGGGCACCCTTTAGTCGGTTGTCATAGTATCCTTGTAACGTAGTTGGTGCAACACTATGCAGGGTGCATTGTGTCTCATAATTGTAATGTGTTTTTTCTTTTCCATGCATCTTCGCCTTTGATGCTATAGGAGCCAGACTGTTGCATGTTTATCCTGTGTTTTAAGACGGTGCTTATATTATATGCTTATGATCTTCTTTTTGAGGTTATGAAGTATAATTTGACATTTTTAGCGAGATGGCTCCTTTATAACAAATTTTTCATCTGTTTGCTTCATGATAAGCCTTGAGTCACCTTTTACTATATGATGCCATCATGAGTCCTATAGCTAATGCTTCATATTTAGTTTTCGTGTTTGATATTGAGAATACCATTATATCATAGGGATGCCAAGAACCCATGTGACTCTTTAAGAATCATATCTCTAGCCCAAAACACCCCTGGGGGTTTTCGGCACCGGAAAAATCTCAAAATATCTTAAAATGCTATTTTAAACATCCTGATGTTATTTCTGACCTAAAAAGTATTTTATAAATTTTTCGCCCGAAAATCCCGAACCGGTGTCCGGACCGAGCACTAAAAGGCCAGTTTCGCGAACAAATACTTATTGGCCTTGGAATGGCCCGAAATTTTAGATACTGAATCATATATATAAAATAGAGCTTTCATAAAAATTTTAGATTAAAATAACTTAATTTATTAGGTTAATTAATTCGATAAATTTCTTTAATTGATACCCCAATTTAGCAACCTTGACGGATCCCAAAAATTTCCAAAAATTTCCAGAGCATAGTTTTCGTAAAATTATTAGGGGTTACTGTTTTAAGTTTTGTCTAATTTTGGCTCTAGCTATTTATGAAAATTCATTAAAAAATTACCTAATTAATTTCCCACATTTAGTGACGATTACCGTCACTATTCAGATTACACACACACTATTACACCTTAGATCACACGCACTTGTCTTCTCCATTTTTCTGCCAAAGCACACACTGGTACACACACACCACTCACGAACTCACACTTCAACCCATTTCCACTCACTAGCACATCTTAATTTCACACACTGACACACCTCATAATCCATTTAATATCAAGTCACCTACCATAAATCCTTATACCCAGAATTTCTCACCCAAGCCTTCATTCGGCAGCCATGGCCAAGCATCCCTCCAACCTGTAACACAGAATACTCACGCAACGCCTCATCCCTATCCCCTACAGGCATACAAACCAGTACCCCATAACCCATAAACCCAAAATTACACCAAACCGCAACTCAATCCCCCAACCGAAGCTTGTACACCCAAGAAGAACACACACACACACGCACACACACACACACACACACAGCACACGCAGTGGCAACACACACTGAACACCTCTAATGCGCAGTAAAAAACACGCTAACACACACTAAATTCACATAATAGAGAAGGGGATTACCCTGAAGAATTTCTCTCGAATCCTTTGCACGAATTCCCATTCTTCCCTCCTTGTTTTCTTCCTTCATCTTTGTTTCTCTTCAGCTCAAACTTTCCTGAAAGGGAAAGTTTCCTCTTTTGTTTTCTCTTTTTTTTTCTTCCAAAATCTTCACTTATCCAATCCAATATTAAATAATTTTAGTTAGCTTAGTCATTAACAAAGGAGGAGGTATCAAAATTCTAAAAATATGGTTTTCTAAATTAATTTTATAAAATTACACAAATGCTTCTAGAGTTTTCCAAAATTACAAAAATGCCCTCGAACATTTCAAAATTTATATTTTTGCCCCAAAATCATTTTAAGCTTCAATACTCTACTAATACCCGAGCATTGCTCAAAATTAGTGCCCGTTTATTTTTCGGAGCCCGAATGATTATTTTAATCGGCTCCCAAAGTTCGGGATATTACAGTTAGGAATTTGGACGGAAGTCCTTATTTATTGGAAATTTGAAATTATAGACCCTTATGTCTAAAAAATAAACTTTGGAACCCTTAAGTGAGACTTTGGGGGTACTTTCAGGGTACTAACATGTATTTAACCCTAATATATTCATCAAATACAAGAATCCCCACATTTTCAAAGGCAAAAATAAAAAAGGACTAAAGTGGTGATAAAAGCAAAAGCAAGCGATGTGTAAGCATTGATGTCTTTTGGACTATGAACCAATGCATAGGGTCGATAAGACTTGATTCACATGAACTTGGTGAAATTTAAAATTTCTATAAACCTCCTTCCTGATTGTGGAGCCCTGATTGTGGAGCAGGAGTACATATCACCCACACTACGAACTCTGAGCAAAGCTGTTTATCGTGGTTCGGCACGTTTTGGCCATGCGTCATACCTTGATTTCATGAGTGCTCTAGAGAACTAGCCTAAGCTCTCATAGAAGCGGTGCCATCTCGACAATCATATAAGTGAATCCATCAAGTACGTATTACAATATAAAAAAACCACACATCTTGGGTTATGGATTTCATTAAGAGCTAATGCTCAACCTCTAACATTGCAGTTACACTATCCTACACCATAAGAATGGATTGTCATTATAAAATTTGGAAAATGTCTCAACTGATCAATCGGTGGCTTGTTATTACACATATAAACCTACTTCTTGGGATCATCAATCACTTAGGTTGGGTTCCCGCCACTGTTGACCTTTGTTCTAGGCATAAGTCTCGTTCCCCTCGATGTATTTATCATTAGCTTCATGCTTAGTGATTTTGTTAGAGGATTGGCCAAGTTTAACTCTGACTTTGCAAAATTAAGGGATATAATCCCATCATTAGCAGCAATCGTATAATGTTATGTCTTAGGCGAATATGCCTGCTCTTGTCGCTATGGGCTTTGTTCTTAGGGCGGACTATCGCAGTCTGGCTATCACATAGCATCTAAACATATGGAACTGGCCGCATCCACAAAGGTATATCTGCAAGTAGGTTCCTAAGCCACTCTACTTCAGTACCTACCTTCTGTAAGGCAATGAACTCAGATTCTATTGTAGACCGAGATGTGTAAGTCTGCTTGGAAGATTTCCAAGAGACTTATATCCTTCAAGAGTAAAAATATTGGCGTGGATTTTGTCTCATCTACATCAGAATTCAATTAGGATCACAATATCCATCTAATGTAGGAAGTCCATGAAAGCATAGAGAATAGTCCATAGTGCCTCTCAGGTGTTAAAGCACTCTACATAAAGCAACCCAATGATCCTTACTAGAATTATGTGTACTGTCTGTTTACATCATATGCTATGTCAGGTCTAATACCATTTATCAAGCACATGAGACTACTAATTATTTGAGCACATTCAGACTGAGATACACCAATATCTTTATTCTTTTTCAAAGGAATACTAGAATCATACGGAGTGCTATCAGGGTTACAATTGAAATGACCAAATTTTCTTAACACTTTTTTCACAAAATGTTCTTAAGAAATTGTATAGCCATTACTTACTCTATTCAATTTAATTCCAAGAATAGCATATGTCTCGCCTGATTCTTTCATGTCAAACATAGAGTAGAGGAAGCTTTTAGTCTCAATGATTGCCTCAATGCTTGTTTATATAATGAGCATGTCATCCGCATACAAGAATATAATAACACTAGAGGTTTTATCAGAAAACTACAGTAAATGCATCTATCAGCTTCATTCATAGAAAATCCATTTGAGGTCTTCACACTATCAAATTTATCATGCCATTGCTTAGCGGCTTGTTTAAGACGATATAGAGATTTAACAAATCTACAAACTTTCTTTTCATTACTTGGGGTCACAAACTCTTCTAGTTGATGCATGTAAATTTCTTCCTCAAGTTCTCCATTGAGAAATGCAGTTTTAACATCCATTTGATGTATGATTAGCTTATGCACCGCCTAAAGCAAATTAATACTCAAATGGATAAAGTTCTAGCAACAGGTGAGTATGTTTCAAAGTAATCTTAGTCTTTTTTTTTGTATAGTTCTTTGCAACAAATTTGGCCTTGAACTTGTCTATTGTACCATCAGGTTTCATTTTCCTTTGAAAATCTATTTGCACCCGAAAGGTTTAGCATCTGGTGGTAGGTCTACCCATTCCTCTATATTCAATTTCACTGTTTATAGTTTCCTTCCAAAAGGAAGCATCAATGGAGGTTATAGCCTCTTTAAAGGATAGAGGATCATCCTACAAGAGGAAGGTATAAAAGTCATATCCAAGGTTCTTTCCTTTCTTTGTCTTTTACTTCTTTTGATTTCAATCTTTGTACCTTCATTAGCTTCAAGCTCAGGTTCTTTTTCATAAATTTGTTTAGCAATTTTTGTTTTAAAAGGAAACACATTTTGAAACTACATGCAGTGCTATGGAAAGCAGAGCCAACAAATAGGCAACCCAAAGTTCTAGATCCTAATTTTCTCTTTTTGGATTCAGGGAGCACAACCTTCACTAGACACCCCACACTTTTAGGTATTTGAGATTTGGGATTCTATTTTCCCAAAGCTCATAGGGTGTCTTGCCAGTTTTCATTGATATTATTCTATTTTGGATATGGCAAATTGACAAGATTGCTTCCCCCCACATGTTGTAGGGTGCACTAGCATTAGTAAGTAAGGCGTTCATCATTTCTTTTAGTGTTCAATTTTTCCTTTCAGCTACACCATTAGATTTTGGTGAATAAGGAGGTGTGTTACCTCATGTAGGATTCCTTGGTTTTCACAATAACAACTAAGAGGACCAGAATCGTATTCACCCCCTCTATCAGACCTTAACCTTTTGATTTTTCTGTGGAACTTATTTTTAACTTCAGCTTTATAGGTTAAGATAGCTTCATCTTTTTTCAAAGGAGGTATACTTGGTCATATCTAGAAAAATCATCTATAAAGGTAACGTAATACTGTTTGCCACCCCTAGACATTGAGTTTTTAAATGCTGCCAAGTCTGAGCGAATAAGACTAAGGAGTTTTAGTTCTCTTTCTAACACGGGGTTATACACTATAAGAATTGAGGCCTTTAGCGATCGCTTTTTTTGGCGGTCGCTAAATCACAATTTAGTGACCGCTTTAGTGACTGACACTACAAGCAGTCACTAAATCTAGAAAAAATGTGACGGGGTCAACCAAAAAAATGGCGCCTACTTTAGTGATCGCTTTTAGTAATCGAACAAGTGGTAGCTAATTTTAGCGACCGCTTGTTCGGTCGTTAAAAGCGGTAGCTAACTATAGTGATTGTATTTAGCGATAGTTCAGCAGTCGCTAACTTTAGCAACCGTTAGGTTGATCGCTAAAAGCAGTCGCTAACTTTAGCGACCGATCACGCGGTCGCTAATGAAAACTATAAAACCTACCCTAATTTTTCTCTCCCCCCTTCTTCCCTTAGACGAACTGTCGGCAAGCCACCTACGACGACTTCACCACGAATCCTTCCCCACAGGTGAGCCCACCTCGTCGCGAACCTACTGGCAAACCTAGCTCAACCACCCTGTTGCCCACGCCGCCGCTGCTATCACTATTTTCGGCCACCGCCAAGCTGCTACGGTAAGTCAAATGCCCTTTCTTCCTGAATTGAAATTATTTTCCTCCCCCTTATTCTTAGGGTAAGGGAATTTTTGGAATCAAGCTAAAGATGGGGTGAATTTTTGGAAATCATTTCTTGTTTATCTTAGTGGTTATTTTTTATTGCTAGATGTTTGTTAGATAATGGTTGGCAGCAAAGTCTAGTAAAGGGCTGTGCTTTAGGATAATTAGTTGTAGGGTTTATCATGGAGCTCATTACCTTTAGTTTAGCTCTAACAAGGGGAGGGAGGAAGCTCTATGTTTACGATAAGCTTCTTAATTTATTCCATCACAACAGCAATGGCCTATACAATAGAAAGGAGCATCTTTGTTTCTCTTGTTTTTTCCAATGGTTATTTCTTGTTGCTAGATGTTAGTTAGATGTAGGTTTGCAGCAAAGTCTAACAAAGGGCTCTGACATAGGATATTTAATTGTATCTCTTTTATTATGTCATGAATTTTTCATTTCTGAATGACATAAAAGGACTATTATTGCTTGTATTGGGTATCAAATTGCTTTTAGATCTTGGTTACTGGCAAGTTTCAGCTCTTTGATTTTCTTGCTTAGCCGAATAGCTACCTCCCCCACCTCTCCCAGCTAAGATTGATGCCTATCTTCTTGAACTCGAGAAAGACTATGAGTACTCGTATGACAATAGCTATAATGGAAGGGGGCTGCTGTAAAGGTATAAGGAAGGGGGGCCGCTGTAATGGGGCTGCCAAAGGGCACCACCTTTCAAGTTCTTCTTCTTGTTTTTTTTTTTAACTGAAATTCTGTTAATATTCAGTATCTTTCCCAAAATAATGAGCCTTGTTGATTTATGGTTCATGCAGTTTGATCCTCCACCGGCAAGAAGCGGTTCTGGACCCCTAAGGAAGGTATGTCCCATGCAAGAGAGTCCCTCTTCGTTTGCTTTATTTAATTGCTACATTCATGTAAAAACGATGTTGCAAATCATGGACAATAGATATGTGGGGATGCTTGAAACTTTTAACAGAATATACCGCTATACTTATATCTGGGAAACTTCATTTCTTGTTCTTGAATGATGTTTCCAAACCTTAGTTTGATTTATAGCTAAACTCGTATTCTGAATATTTTGATTTATAGCTAAACTTGTACATATTCTGAATATTTTAATTTCTAGCTAAACTCGTACATATTCTGAGCTCACACCCACGCCATTGTCATCAAGCATACATTTGTCATCAAGTATTACGAATGTATCTTGTCAAAGTATGAAGTATACATTACATGGATGAAGGAACTTTTGTTCGTATTATGTCGAGGTGCAATTATGACTCTTCTTATGTTCATTTGTCTGAGTGTTAAACTTGTTGACTATGAATTAGGCTTACTGATTGTGGCTAGACTCCTAGTTTGGAATTTGACCTTGTCTTTTGATGTCTGGCTAGTTATTGGTTCTCGTTTCTCAGTTTTTGGCAACTTTATTAGTGATAGGTAATTTTGATGGATAAGCTTGGTCAATCAAGTATTTGAGGATCGGTGATGCATAGATTTAATATCAACATATGATAATGGAAGCTGGGCCTAGTGGGATTAACTAGAATAATTTTTTTAACGATGGTAATCCTAATGTGGAAGAAGTGCCAAACATGATTGCACAAAAGTTTTATAAATTGTTAAAAGACTCTGAGGAGCCAATATGGAATGGAAGTATAAAGCACACAAAGTTATCTGCTGTGACAAGGATGCTACACTTAAAGTCTGAGCATGGCCTAAGTGATAGAAGTTTTGATGCTTTTCTGAAGCTTAATAAAGAAATGTTGCCAGAAGATGAGAAGTTGCCTGACACGTACTATAGTGCTAAAAAATGATAATGAAACTTGGTTTGGGGTACCAGAAGATAAATGCATGTAATAACGATTGTGTCTTATTCTGGAAGGAGAACAATGACTTGAATGAGTTTTCGGTTTGTAACCACGCAAGGTATAAACCGACCAGAGGGAAGAAAAAGAAGATAGCATGGAAGATATTGCGATACTTTCCACTGACACCAAGGCTTTAAAGGTTGTATTACTCTTCTAAAACAGCAGAGCACATGAGATGACATAGCAACGTCCGTAGCAAAGTTCCCGATTTATTAAGACACCTTACCGATGGAGAGGCATGGAAGGAATTTGATTGTAGACACCCATCTTTTGCTATAGAGGTTCGACATGTGCGACTTGGGTTCCCTACTGATGGTTTTAATCATTTTGGGCACTTTAGTACACCTTACTCTACGTGGCCTATGATCATTGTCTCGTATAACCTTCCTCCATAAATATGCATGAAGAAGTAATTCATGTTTTTTTTCATTACTCTTCCTGGACCTACGAGCTCGGGTAGAAATATAGACGTGTACTTGCGGCCATTGATCGATGAGTTAAAAATTATGTGGGAAGTTGGAGCCCCAGCGCATCTCTTAAATATAACTTCAACTTTAGGGCATCAGTCATGTGGACTATGAATGACTTCCCTGCATACGGTATGTAGTGTGGGTGGAGCACACATAATAGGTTGGCATGTCTTTATTGTATGGAAGTAAGTAAGGCTTTCACCTTAAAGCACGGGGGGGAAGGCTTCCTTTTGGGGGGTGTCACAAATAATTCTTACGGCCTAATCATCCATTTCAAAAACAAAAAGATAAGTTTGATAAAACTATGGAGCCTCACATTGAAACACGTGACAGATTGTCTGGAGATGAAGTGTATATGTGCGTAAGGACCTTGACATGGATGCGGTACCATTTGGAAAGTGTGCTGCCAATCTAAAACTTCCTATCTTCAAAAAAACACACAACTGGAAGAAAATATACATCTTTTGAAAGTTTCCTTATTGGCCGACCCTCCTTAGCCGCAACAATCTTGATGTTATACACATTGAAAAAAATATTTTTAAAAATATGTTTAATACAGTCATGAATGTCAAAGGCAAATCAAAAGATTACCTAAAAACATGTAGAGATATGCAGATGATGGGTATACAGCGTGAATTGTATCCACGAATGGTTAATGGTAAGCTGGTTTTACCTAAAGCAATATATACATTGGATAAAAAGTAGATACAACAGGTGTGCGAGTGGGTTAAACTACTGAAGCTGCCAGATGGCTATGCATCTAATATATCACATTGTTGCAACCTTGCTGATTGTAAGTTGTATGGTTTAAAGAGTCACAATTGTCATGTATTCATGGAAAGATTTATACCAATTGTCTTTCGTGACATCTTGCCGAAGCCAGTAAATGATGCATTGACTAAACTTAGTCATTTCTTCTGCGATTTGTGCTCAAAGGTGCTCCGAGAGAGTGATGTTAAGATTCTTGAGAAAAATAATGTTGAGACAATGTGCAAGTTAGAGAAAATCTTTCCCCCGTCATTCTTTGACTCGATGGAGCATTTGACCATTCACTTAGCATATGAGGTTAAAGTGGGCGGACCTGTGCAGTATCGGTGGATGTATCCATTTGAGAGGTGATGTCACTCATCCATCTATAAATTGTATTTCATACTTGCGCACATGCGTTGTTTACTGAAAATGACTTATTTTTTTACATAGATACATGTTTGACCTTAAGAAAAAGGTGAGTAACAAAGCCCGCGTTGAAGGTTCAATTACAGAGGCTTACATTCTCAAGGAGCTTACTAACTTCTGCTCCCTTTACTTTGAGACTGATGTTGATACAAAGATATATCGGCTTGGTCGCAATGACAATAGTGTCGACATAGAATTCGATAAGCGTCTTGCCATATTCATGCACTTGGAGCAAGGAGTAGTCGATATTTATCTGAGGAAGAGTATATTGCCGCAACATTGTACGCTCTCATGAATTGTAATGAAGTCGCACCATTTATAGTGTAAGTAGTTGAGATTATATCTTCCTTCTCATAGTTCAAGAACATAATATAACGACGATGCTATATAACATACAGTGAATACGATGAGGAAGTGTTATTCGTAAACCCTGGGATATTAGTTGGACAACTTGAAAAATGTGAAACAACGCGTTCTCTGAGTGGTTCTGAAAGAGCGTAAGTTCTAAAACCACATCTCATTTCTAATATAGTGAGATGGTATATGCGATGTAATAACTTAATACTTTGTGTAAATTGTTTGTTGTTATAGACCGCCCAGGATAGAGTTGATGCTCATCTCAAATTGCTTGCTGCAGGCCCTAGTAGACTAGTTTCGTGTTATAAAAGGGTACATTGTCAACGGGTTCAAGTTTAATACGATGAAAGTTGACCTTAGTAAACAAACCCAAACAGTGGAATTTTAGTTAGAGGTGCTGTTATAATGACAGTGAGCGTGATTTTTATGGGCAGTTAGAGGAGGTTGTTGAACTATATTATTATGGCTGCGGTAATTGACTGGTAATGTTCAAGTACAGATGGTTTAACATATAGCTGGTATCCGAGTTAGTTGACATGAGATTGTAGAAGTTAATATGAGGTCAAGGCTCGGATCATACGAACCATTTGTATTTGCAGCTCAAGCGACGCAGGGTCTTCTATGCAAAGGGTATGACAAGGAAGGATCCAAATTGGCATACTGTTATCAAGACCAAAAGAGGCTTTGTTGATGATGATGTGTCAATTGAGATATACCAAGACGATGATGCTCCCACAGTGATACCGCTTCAGGAGGATAACGATCTTGTTGATGAGCCTCTTTGCGATTTAGGCCATGCTGGAGCAGAGGTCGATGCTGAAGCCCTCAATGATGATAATAATGATGATGACGACGATTCCGAGGAAAAAGTTGATGATGAAGATGAAGGGAACGAAGATGACGAGGAGGAGGAAGACGTTCCGTTGTTTATTAGTGATAGTGATTAACTGTGTAAAGCAAAAAGATTCTTATCAATGTACTTTTGCACCTGTGGTGTTTATTATTTAATTTGAATTGTCTATTATTGATGGTGGTTGACTATTCAAATTGAGTTGTCTTTTATACTCGGCCGTGCCGCATTATTATCAATTAACTTTTGCACTTAAAGTTGTTTATTATTCAAGCGAACTAATTAAACTCAATTAACTTTTGTACTTAAATTTTTTTGTAGATATGCCAAGATCCAGTGCACCCCAAGGTCGTCGAGGCAGCCATCGCGGAGCTGCTCCGGCACAGTCAGCCCCCCTCCCCAGGATTGGTGACACGACTACTGATGAGCAGCCAATGTCGTCATCAGCAGCTTTAGTACATGGTGAGACAAATATTAGTTTCGTGTCGAATTGAAACATATTTGTTGCAAAATATGTTCTTAACATATTTTCCAGCCACCCTGGAACAGAGGATTACTGCTCATGTTCTTAACAATTAGTATGTTTTTAATTTTCAAACCTCAATTCTTAACATTTTTTGGGCGCACCTATCTAACTTAATACGTTGTTATATTGGGATTGACATATCTCTCTTGTGATTTCTTGTAATTAGCTTTGTTGAGGATTGTGTTAGGACCAAAATTGGTCATATTATCAAGGCCCACCTCCCACGGCCTTATGCGACGTGGAAGGCATGGACGGAAGCAGATTGTCTGGGGGAAGTTCTTGGTAAGAATTGTCTATTGTTAATTGCTTTATTTGGTTTTAGAAGTATATTATTGCTGAATTTTTCTTGCTAAGTGTTTGAAATTATGTGCAGGACTACTTTAAATTTGAGTCCGACTAAGACCAAGAACTTGGGAGGCAGGCCTGGGAGTGGCATTGTTCTAAAAACTACAAGAAATGGATGCTCAATGCAATGAGGTAGGCGCTAGCTTGGGCGGGTGCGACAGATATCTCTATGGCCAGGGACAACAACCCTGAGTACTTCTCCAAAGCCGTGTGGGGGCAGCTGGTGGACCATTGGTGTACAGCAAACTGGGCGAAGCTGAGTGAGCGAGGCAAGGATATGGCTCATAGCGAGAAGAAGATGAAGCATAGTGTTGGATCCCGTCTATTTGCTGTGCAGCAGCTGAAGTTGAGAGAAGACGACCCTGAAAAAAGGCCCCCTACGATGCTCCGAAGCTTTGAGCACACACACAAAAAGAAAGATAGGTAGTGGGTTTCCGAGAGCGGGAGCATTTTTCAATGAGCACACAACTTCTGTATTACTTTTGCTTCCTGTTGTACCCTTATTAGTTGCGGCCAATTGCATTCCTCTAACATTTCTGTTGTTTTCTTATACAGAGTTCATATAGAGAAAAAGTTCAGGCCAACTTCCAGGTAAACGGTAGCCAAATAGTGGACAAGGTCTCTTTGTGGTCAGAAGCTACAGGGGGTCCTAAGAAGGACCGTATGCTTGACCTCCCTCATCAATTCACACGGTTGCTAGGCAGAGCTCAGTCGTCAGGCGCGACCAATTGTAGCAGTCCTCAAGTTGAAGTGATGGATAAAGAGCGCTTCGACAAATTTTTTGATGAAAGACTTACGAAGATGATCCAAGACGGTTTTCTTATGCTTGGACCCAGACTTCAAGTAATACCAATTTTCTCAAGTAGTTATGTATTTTGTTCATTCTATATGTGATCTTGATGTGTATATATTATGTTGAATCATTTGTATGGCTTCGCGTAGAGCAATATTATGCCTAGTGCCGATAATTCTCAGGGCGATGAGGACATCGTTGGATCAAACATGCCTTTATCGAGGAATGAAGAAGATAATGACAGGGTTGGTCGGTCTGTCGACTAGTGATAGGGGTTAGGGTATTATGTATTGACTTGTGTAGCTTTGAGTTCATATACTTGACTCGTTTTTCAAATTTTGGTTCAATTCATATACTTGATTTTAATACACATGTTTATAGTTTGATGATGCTTTGCGATTGACGTATTCAAATGAATGCGACACTTATGTCTTATTGTGTAGAGTAAATAGCTTTTGGACAAGTTATTTGAATGAATGCGAGACAAGGGGTTGAATTGGTTTTTGAATGAATGTGTTGAAAGCTTTCAACGAATTCATTCAAAACTGATTCAACCAAGGTTGAATCGGTTTTTGACTGATTATTGAATTGGTATTGGATCGGTTGAATTTGTTTTGAACATGTTTTAGACTTAATTTTTTTTTAGCAAAACCCAGGTTTAGTGATCGCGCTTGAGGTCGCTAAAGTATAAAAAGCGGTTGCTAAAGAAAAATAAAAACATTTATCGCCCCGCAGTGCACGGTCGTTAAAGTGGAGAAATCGGTCTCAAAATAGAAAATTATTTTAATTTAAAAAAATATTTAACGACCGCCAAAACCGTTGCCAAATATGGTCAAGCGGTCGCAAAATTTAGCGACCGATTAGGAAGTACAGTCACTAAAATTTAGCGACTAACCCTTTAGTGACCGAAGCGGTCGCTAAAATGGTTTAGCGACCTCCCGCTGCAGTCGCTAAAGGGGTAGTTTCTTGTAGTGTAATGAGGTTTCTTAGGACATTTGCTTCCGATCATATTTGAAATCTTTCAAGCATGTCGTAGATCAACGTAATTAAGCAAGTAAGCATAAGAATCATTTTCATTCATAACATCAAGAGCATTCAATAGCAACAGACTCTTATCAAAATACCCTTTACCCATAAACATCCCATTCTTAGTCATCACAACTTTAACAGATTCAACGATGACTTTCGCTCCTAATTTAAGCAAAAAGACAAACACAAGGTTCCAACGAATTTCTGACACATGCAGGACATCACAAAGAGTGAGGATCCTTCAGAGGTAAGCTTCAATTTAACTTTCCCTTTACCAATCACTGGTGTGTGACAAGAGTTACCCATGAACACTTGTTCTTCTCCTTCCCCTACTGGAATGTAGTAAGTAAAGGCATTTCTATTGCCACAGGTATGCCTGGTAGTACCAGAGTCTACCATACAAGCTTTTTCCTCTGCCCCAATATTTGCCTCAGAAACGACTGCAACAATGACATCTGTCACCTCAGCTAGGTGAGCTCTCGGAGGGGAACGATTGTCACTTACTTTTCTATTCCTACACCGTCCCATGTGGTTTTTCTTGCCGATCCTCAATCAATTTGGCCCTTTGAAGTAAATTCCTTAGCCTTAGCAGCTTTCTTGGTACTCTTATTTTTCTCTTCAATCCGAATGTGCACTATCACATCTTCTAGGATCATATCCTTTCTATTTACTTCATCATGCTTTTGTAGTCCGACTAGCACTCAGGACATTTTTCAATCAAGACCCAGTTACAAAAGGGTTCGGGCAAAAGCATCCTTTCTTTGGTGAGTTCGACAACAACTAGGCGAAACTCATGGATTTGGCAAGACACATCTTTTTCTTCCCACATTTGGAATTGCAAAAAAGTTACATGTTGCATACTTTTTGATACCGATATCCTCCATCATGTATTTCTTATTCAATGCATCCCAAATATCTGAGGCATGAGCATGCAATAAATGTCATACAACACAGTAGAGAGGGAATTCAAAGTCACGACATTGCATTTTTTTTTGAGGTTTTCCAAATCAGAAATTTCTTTTCGAATTTTTCGGGATTAGTATCTTGCTTTAGTGTGGGTTCAGGCTTGGTAAGGACAAAGTCTACCTTGGCAATGTCCAGAATAAAAGGAGTTTGCTTTGTTGACATTAAGTGTTTAAGTCATTAAATGGCCCAACTTTGGTAAAGTCGGGAATGACTCTAGTAGTAGTTAACATAGCAGCATCCATAACTACTCTTAAGATTGTAAGTAAAATAGGAAACTACTACGTTAAAAACTAAAAATTAAAGTAGCAAACTTATCGAGGCGTCTATGCACTGTTCTTAAGCGTAGTTACATCCCCTCTTATATCTCGGTGCTCAATGTCTCGGACGGCTACCCTCTAGGATTCAACAGTCTTTTCTTTGCTCACGAGCACTCAAATAGCTAAGGCTAACAGGAACAGCTTTTTGCTTCCTTTTATCACCGAAAATATAAAAGAACAGAAGCGTGTATAGAGAAAGATGGATAAGTTCTGACAACTTTCAGTGTGTCTAAAATAAGAGAAGATCTCATCCTTTTATAGCGAGAAAATGGGCAGAAGTCAACTGTGTAAATATGGTGAATAGGTTGTAACGACTAATTAGCAAAAGTTAAGTGTGTAAATAAGGTAAATGGTTTGTAAAGATAAATTGATTGATTAATTAATTAATTAATCCCCTTTTATGTCTTAAGACATAAAATGACTAATTGATTTAGACAAACAAAAAATTAATTTAGGAAATTTTTCTGTTAATAAAATCACATCATAAATGAAAGCCATAGTGACAAATTCGGAATTATATATATATATATATATATATATATATATATATATATATATATATATAGAACAAGAGTAACATGGTAGAATAACGGAACATAGAAGTGCTAACTTTACGGCCGACTTGGGTTCAAATCTCGTCCTCAGCCTTACTAGTATGAGCTTTTTCCAAGAGAGAGGGAGGAAATTTAGATAGCAATAAATGAGAAAATATCGTGAATTTTTAGGAAATATGACAAAAATTCGCGATTGTTTCAATTAATCGAGATAAATATGTGTTTTTTACTCTTCAAGAATTTATCGCGATAAATTCGCGAATATCGTCAATTACTTGAGAATATTGTTACTATGATGAAAGCAAAAGAGTGCCACTGTGGTAGGCCCACGAGGACTTTTGGCCCACAATTTGCTGTACCCCGGGCGCGAGTAACACGTGACGAACCCGGTTAACTAGTTTTCCTGTGGGTCTTTGAAATTGGCCTTGAAATGGTTTAGACTTAAGCCAAACTCACATACAAGTAAGAGTCCACCTTTAATGGCTTGTTACTAAGTCCAAAATGCCTAGCAACCTCCTATGTAGGTTATTGTGTTTTGCATAACTTATGCAAGTTCAAGAAGGCAATTTTCACGGTAAGGTCAAAGATAAAAAAAAAATTAATTTTTAGCTTTAAAATACTTATAATTTGTTCACAAAATACAATATCCATTAGACATATATCTTAATTTGTTGTAACTCTGCCCCTCCATTTGAACTAGGAGTAGGAACACTATGTCTCGTAGTTCTTTGGGTTTTATACATTCATTTTCACTGATAAGTTACTCAGTTAATTATGTAAAATATAGCAAGTCCCAGCCTTGACTATCATCTAGGTGCTTCTACTCTCACCCTACTTTGGCAACTAAAAAATGCCAACCATCAAAATGAAACACTACCAAAGATCCTTGCTAAATTTCCCTAACTTGCAACAAGAAAGTTTGGCATTTCAAAAGAAATAGTTTTAGTGCTTTGATCCTTAGACCAATTTATATGCCCAAGGTTACGGCGTAGTTATTGCGAAGTCCAATAGATTATGGGAAATATTAGTGACATCCTTGACCTACGAAACTTTAAAATACATAATTTTTTGGGAATAACGACTTAAATACCCTTAACATTGAAGGTATTTGCAAAAAGGTCTCTCCTGGAATTGGCTCGGCCCACCGAAAATCTAGTTTTGCCATTATTACTCCACTGCCACACCACCATCCTATCATACTGCCGCTTCCATCCTCCACTCTTCCAACGCCATTATAACTTCACTGGTAACGGTCCAACCCCACCTCCACGTCACCACCCACTGCAGCACTTAACCTCCTACCACAACCATCCAAAATCGTTGGCTACCAAACTTAAACATCCACAGTCACCACCTACTACACTCAACATCCATGACGGCACAAATCTTCCATCATAACCACCAAAACAACCACAAATCTGCAGATCTAACTAAACACCAACCCAACTATCACCAACATAACCAGACCCTACGGTCAATGCACCACCATTTCTGAAGTACGAGTGCTTTAATATGGGTAAAACACTAGGGTCGGGTGCGTGGCAGGTACGTATTCGATTTTGTTATTTTATATCTTTTATTTATTTCGTGCGATTGGGTCCATTGGGATACGGTCGAATGCGAATCGGATACTTGTGGTGTCAGAACATGATTTCTAAAAGAACTTTCGGGGTCAAAACATAAATAAAAAACCTGTACTTCCCTGCTGAACGATTAATCTTCATTTCCCTGGACCAAGGCGACCACCTGCGACTCCGGCGACCATCCGCGACCACCGGCGACGACGGGCCTCACCTCCGGCAGATCTGTGAAGAGGGGAGAGACTGAGAGAGAGAGTGAGAGAGAGAGAGAGAGAGAGCAGCGGCGACCACCGACGACCACCCGCGACCACCACGACATCGGAGACGATGGGTTCTCACCTCCGGCCGTATTTCTCAAGAGGTAAAGTTCTTGTCTTCCTCTCTCTTTGCTCTACGCTATACCTTCTGTGTACCTCTCTCTTTGTGGGTTGTGGGTTGTGACCTGGACGGTTGGACCAATTTTTTCAGTGTTTCAGTGTGAGTGTGTGACAATTGCAGTGTCTCAGTATGAAGTATTTTGTTTTTTATTTGTCATGGATTTGTTTTGATGGTTGGTTTGAACTTTGAAACTTTGCTACTGCCTACACTTTGATGCTACTTCTATTATGATGTATTTGGCGGTGGTGATTACGTATTTGATGGTATCGTACTATAATGAAATGGTTAAATTAAATTGAATTATATATCTTTTTATGCACTTTCTTAAGATTCAAATGGTCCTTGGTTTGTTTAGAAATTCAAAACTTAGCGTAAATAGTTAGAAAATATTTACAAAATTTGCCGTATCCCCGCATCAGCCATATCCTAAAATTTCATAAATGCTGTATCCGCGCACCCGCACCCATGTCCGTGCTTCATAGACCACCATCATATCAGATCTAGTCTACCCCAGCAAGCCTTTGCCCCAATCATTATCACCAGCATCCGTTGCATTCACTTAACAAAAGACTCAAATCTGCGAACGCATAAAAACCTAGATCTGCCCTTGACCTAAGAAAAGCTTGCAATCCATCAGCAAGCATAGTTTTCTGGCAGCAAATGATTCCAAGATTTGTAAGCACCTAAAGGAATGATTACCATGTGTAGGTTTGATGAGATTGGAGTGGATCTCGATTTAGAGATGGAAGGGGAGGTGACGTAATGGGGGTGCTCACAAGCAGCGGCGATGGTAGAGAGAGCTGGGGATTACTGATCAAGGGTGGGCCATGGTGGTATTGAGGCATACAGTGGCGGTATGACCTTAAAGTCCTTGAATGGGTGACTGGGTGGTTGGAGTGTCTATGTGGATGTGTGCTCGCTTGTTTTGGTTGATATGGCAACGGAAATGCTGGTAGTGCTTGTTAATGGTGCGGAGGGTGGGGACTGTGAGAAGCCTGCATACTTGTTTTGTAGAAGTATCTGTAGGTATAAGGGATGCATTGGGAATTCCAAAATACAATGTGATGACATCCGCCAAAAAGTTCCCTTGTAACTGGTCAATGACAGATGAACACGACTGAAACAACGTTTGATGTTTTTGGCCACAAAGTTTTCACTTTCCAAAGTTTACGTATTTGATTGTAATTACATATTAACCTCAGGGCCATAGGTGTGTTTAGTGCAACGCATTTTGGAAAATAACCTTTAGTTGAGGTGTAAATTCACGCTATTCATTAACCAATATGTTAAGCTATGTGGAGCTGTTCTGAAGGCCTCAAAGACCAGATGTTTATGTTTAAAGCTAATAAACTGTTGGCCACCACAAGCAATCTGTGAGCTCCTGCTAAAGTTCTCCCTATGACATCACGAGCAATTAATACATTGTGAGGCACAATGGCAAGAAGATTTAAGTCGCTAATTACAAAGTAATTCTATCTAGGTCTTATCGAGGTGATAGGAGCACATTCTTGGACAATGCCACGTATCGTGGAAAATGCTTTTAAGAAAATCATTGAAAGTGGAGTTTAGCCGCCTGAAGTACGAAAATATTGTAGAAGAAAGTCATAGATACTCACAGTTTAGCTCCAAAAATAAGTTGTAATAGTTTTTGGGGCACACGCAGCTCAAAACACCAAAATCTTGTAGACCTTTTAGAGAATGAAAAATTCAGAAAATCGATAGCGAAAGAAATTACATGATAAAAATGCTGCTGTTAATCAAATCACAGTAAATTTAATCAACATAGGCAGTCACTTATGCGATTAATGATCTGCAACTAGTGATGGTCTAAGGAGAGAGTGGAAAGAGAGAGGAAGTTATTTTGCAAGTAGTAGAAGAAATTTAAAGGCTCAACGTGGGGCAGTTACAGATAGATTAGATATGGAAGTAAGATAGAGGTGGATAATGGGCCTAGAAAGTAGTAAAGTATTTATGTTAAATTAATAAGCAAATTACTTAAATGACCACTGCTATACTTTTCAGGGATGGGGTGAATGATTTCGAGAAATGGAAAAAAGAGTGCAATGGAAAGTTCAAGAAAGGCATCACCATAAGGGTGCTCTTCGTTAATATCACTATAGATATTAGTGGTTTTTTTAAGCCATAAGAAAAAGGTTGGGCGTTAGCAACTATTTGGGAACCATTTACCAAAAGAAGCTGGGTACTCCAGGACTATCGGTTATCCAAATTAATTAGTAGCTCCGCAACTGGAAGGCTAAGATCTCTTACAAACTTCATGTACTCTTCTCTTCATTTCACTGCCTCACTCAACTACTCCTTTGTTAATTCTATGTAATCTTCTATCGTAATAACTACAAGGTGATCATATTATTGTTATATTATAGGTCTTTATAAAGCAATGACCAAGTACCCAGTTTTTGTTAAAAGCAGGAGCGCGAAACTCAGTAGATCAAAGCTATGATTTCCATGAGTGCTTGAAGAAAATTTAATTGACGAAGTATTTTGGCTCAACTGAATTAACCTTGTCCCTTCTAATATACAACCACTATGCACATAAAATAATAATGGCATGATATTTACAGTATGCTGTATCTTTTGCACAACTTGGAGCTATACATTTTTACTAGGCCACTGTTACCGTAAGCCCGTTTGCACATGCGAATGGGTCTTTTCGCTATTTAAAAGACAAAACTGCCCCTATGCTTTAAAATTTGCAAATTGTCACACCTCCCAAGCCCACTTGTCTTTCCTTCCCCGGTCACCTCACTCATCATTATATCGTCCTCACTTTCATCCTTCCTCTTTTCTCTCTCTTGCAGCCATGGGTATCTAGTTAACCGAATGTGACTCACCGGCCAGGAGCAAGCACGGACACCTCTTACGGGTATCATGTCCGACACTTACCTACCCTACACCTCACTGACACCTCCAGCCACATGTCGGAGACCTCAGGGAGGTGTCTGAATTATTACTATGTTTTTAGTACTCTTGATACCATGTTGGACACTTCGTCAAGAATTGTCGGACACTTAATGTAGAAGTTCAGGCACGTAAAAGGTTGAAATGAATGTTTGAAACTTACAGGGGTTAGGATCATATATTAGGAAAATGTTGGGGCTCTTTTTATGCAAGGCTCCCTATCCGAGGGGGAACGATGATGAAGGACTTTGCCTGCTTCTTCTTTCTTTCTCTTTTTCGTTTTGATGATCTGTTACTTATTTATTACCTTTTTTTTCTTCCCTATTGTTTTCTTGTTCTTCCTATCATTGCTTTTGTAACTAAGAAGAAAGACAACAACTTTTCCAATTTCCTTCCAATCAACTTATTCAAGTCTTAGCTTCTCCTGTTTCTTCACTCCTATTGTAGTTGATGCTAAGTTTTTTCTTCTTACTTGATCTCCGAAAAGGATTCAAGTGTTGCTAGTATTGTGCAGTAAGTCTAGCTAGGGCAGATGAACCAGGTAAACATTTTTTGAGATTTGTAAGGAACTGTAGCAAGGCTGCACAAGGAGGAGGAAACTTGACTTCATAGTGCAATTTTAGAGGTAGAATGTGCTTAAAATATAGGAAACACAAGCATATCTAGAAAATGTAAAAAAAACTTAGCCGATGTCCTGAGGTGTCTAGAATTTGGTTTTTAAAAAATTGCGGTGTACGGTGTCCTGGTCGGTTGTCGGTGTCGGACTCGGTGTCGGTATCGGTGCTACCTAGGAGCAAGTTAGATGTTGTGTGCTAGAACTGTGACTTTGCCGATGGAAGTTCAGACCCAGCGACCAATAGAGGGGCTTCAAATGTCGCTGGGGTCCTCATTGGATTTGTGGTAATAGGGGATAAAAAAGGGTACTTAAGTCTTTTCGCATTTAAATGCCTGTTAACTCACCTTATTGAAATAGTAGAAGATATGACAGTCAGATATCCGTTTGCTTATGCGAATGGGGTTTCCCTTTTGATTACCCGTAGATGTTCCTATATGTGAAGGCCATATGAAACCATTAATTAGACAAGATATGGATTTGTATGTTGTATTAAATTTGATCTTTCCAAATGCAACTCTAATTTCTAAACTCAAGAACGTGAGCTCAACGACAAGAACACATCAAGTCTCCCGAGCAAGCATCCTCATCCATATATCTGCCAATCTAAAAAACCATGGAGAAGTTAGATAAGTTCAAAACACAAAGCTTTTTGATCATGACTACAAAAGAAAAATCTTTCTCAAAATAAGCTATTTAAAGCGACGGTTCTAAATCAGTAGCTCGAAGATAAAACCGTTTAGGAAGCACGGACATTCTGGCTTGAGGTATCGTGTCCGTCACCTTCCGACATTTGGACACCTCCGACACCCGAGTGGTGTCCGGATATTTTGTTTATGTTTTATTATGGGACACCTTGCGCAGAAGTGTCCGACACCTTATGCAGAAGTTTTCGACACCGTGCAAAACTGTCAAATTTTTAAAATTAAATTGAGGGTCATGACGGGTTAGCAAAAGTTGGGGTTGTATTATAAATCGGAAACTAGGGCAGACCCTAATGGTAGATTGATTCCAATCAACTTGGAACCGGATCCCCTACTGTTGCTAGGGTTACAGCAGGGGTGCTGTAGCCTAGCAACAGCCGTTGGATCGAGTTAATTCGGAGGGAAGGGTTCAGATTAAGCCACGTCACCGGACACATTGAAGGCTCGTCATTTCTCTGCCGACAAACACTCTCTCTCTAGCTCCTTCTGCCGGCGGCAGAACCCGCTCCAGCTTCCGGCGATGACACTGTGACAGCGCATCCGGTGGTGAACCGGCCGGAGACGCGAACCAATGATCCACCTTCCATCAAAACGACGATGCCGGGACCAACAATCCAACAATCTGAAATCGCGGACCAATTCCGGTGACGACGCCGGTGCCTCCAGGGACCATTCACTCTCTTGGATCCACAATTCTTTCGGCCGGCGGCTGAAGCCCTTACACCGCCCGACGACGGCACATCCGGTGGTGAAACTTTCGGCGACGGCATAGCCAAGATGACCTCATCTCCAGCCTCCCGTCTCCCATAACCTCCATGCCAGCCGATCTACATGCTGTCTCCCATCTACACAACGATCTACATGTTGTTTACCATCTCCCGTCTCCCTACGACCCATGTCACGACCCACCCTCATTCACCCTTACCGATAATGGCGATCTACATGCCGAGTGCCATCTCCCGTCTCCTGTCTGGCTATGTCGTTGCCAGAAAGTGATGGTTCTCCCATGGCAGCACTACGAGTTCAGGCCGGTTCATTTTTTGGAGTCGCCGGAAGGTGAAGCAGTTGGATGTATCGTCACCGCTGGTAGATGGAATCGAAGAGAGAGAAAATTGGGGTCGGAAGAGTTTGTTGGAAAAATAAGTGTTAGCTGACATGGCATAATCTGAGCCATCATCTCAAGCTTATCTCGATCGGACGGCTGTAACTAGAGTTACAACATGCTTGCTGTAACCCTAGTTACAGCAGACGATCCTGGTCCAATCAACTTATGCATAATTGAGAGGGAGATGGGGCTCTTCGACGAAGGCAATCTAACATAGAAGATGAATCTCTCAAATTGATAAGCGTGGTGAGGAGGACAATAAAGGTGATGAGGCAATTGGTGTTGATTAAATCATGGTGGATGGAAGAGATCAAAGCCGTTTATCTTTTCCTTTTGGCTTGTTTTTATGGGATCTTGCACTATCGTATTATCCTTAGTGGCACAAAGCGGGGGTGGGGGCAGGAAAGCGTAAGCTCCAAGAAGAATATGAGGTTGGGAGCGGCTTGAATAAATAAATGCGTAAAGAGTATTATCATTTGTTTAGTATAGTTTATATAGCCAGCAATAACAGACAAAGAGGTTTTAAGGACTTGAATGAAGAGAGAAATAAATAATTGAGTTGAAAAGGGCTTGATTTTCAGGTATTCTCTCAATTGTTTTATGCATCTCTATCCAGCAAACGGGATCGAGTTCCCATATTAGCTTGGGACGAGATCTCATGGAGCTCCTAACTTAGGATTGCAAAAGTGAGTTTTCGAGAGAGAGACGTCACCATATTAGGAGTTTCCTCAATTAAGGTATTATCTATAGCTATGAAGCACGGACACGGGTACTGATGCGGATACGATACGGGTGCGGATACGCAGATATAGCATGTTTGAAAATTTTAGGATACGGGTGCGGCGGGGATACGGCAAACTTTTTATATATATTTTTAACTATGTACACTTAGTATTGAATTTTTAAACGTATCAAATCTTATGACAATAAAAGTAAATCCTATTTTTGTAAAAATCACATCTTAAAAATTTTACAAAGCCAATAACTAATACCAAACAAATAAGTAAAATTTTGCCAAAATATTAGCAAGCCAGCACTTAAGAGAAACACAAACGTGTGAAAGCTAGAGTGAGAGATATTGGAAAATGAATCAACAAAAAGACAGGTGTGTTTAAGCGGCGACTTAGCGGTGCACAGGAGCCAAAGAGTCAAGGTGGGGACTGGAGAGAGAGAGAGACGGATGGCGACTTAGCGGCGCATGTGGATCTCTACGCTGGCTGATAACTTACATTTGTCGCCTCTTCTCTCTCTCCCTCTTTCTCAGTCTCTTCCCTCTTTACATATCTGCCGGAGATAAGGGCTGGTCGTCAATGCTGGTCGCTGGAGTCCCTGTGGTGGCCTCGTTGCTGCTGCCTAATGCCGCCACTGCTCTCTCTCGCTTTTCTCTCTTTCTGTCTCGATGATTAGGTTAGTGTAAGTTTTTTATTTATGTTTTGACCCTTGAAAACTTCTGTTCTATGTTATGAACCCCGAAAATTTCATTCAAGTGTCTGATCCGCACCCCATCCTCACCTGATATTTAGGAAATAAAAGAAGTAAAACAAGAATATCGGACACGTACCCGACATGTACCCACCCCGCACCCGACCCGCATTGCACCTGACGCGCACCCGACCCCGATGCTTCACCCAGTTTGTAGCACCCGTGCTTCATAGATCTATAGTAACTTAATCTCAAGTATGACTTTAATTTATGGTTTATTAGTAGGTGTTTTACTTTTTCATGAGTGCGGAATGTGCATTAAACTTATATAAACTTGCCCATTCATAATACGTAAATACAGATATTCAGCGATTTCCAAAATTTGTTATTTTGGAAATTGCAGTATCTGGTATCAGTGTCGGACACGGTGTCCATGTCCTAGCAGCAGGGTAGATGTTGTGTGCCAGGACCGTGACTTCGCGGATGAAAGCTTAGATCCAGCAATCAATAGAGAGGCTCCATATGTCACCGAGGTCCTCACTGGATGTGTGGTAAGAGGGGAGAAGAAAAGGGCTACTTGGTCTTTTGGCATTTAAATGCCTGTTAACTTTCTTTCTCTTGAAATAGTAGAAGATCCGATAGTCAAATACCCGTTGGCATATGCAAATGGGCTTTCTATAGGGTTTCCCTTTTGATTACCCTTCGATGTTCCTACATATAAAGTAATTTGACCAGATATGGATTGGTTTGTAGAATTAAAATTTGATCTTTCCAAAAACAACTCTAATTTCTGAACTCAAGAACGTGAGCTTCAACGGCAAGAACACATCAAGTTTCCCAAGCAAGTATCCCCATCCGTATATCTGCCAATCGAAGAAACCATTGGGTAGTTATAAGTGAAAAAACAAAGAGCTTTCTAATCAAGACTACAGGGTAGAAATCTTTCGCAAACTAAGTTATTTAAATTTATAATAATATCTGAATTAGGAGCTCGAAGATACCACTGTTCAATTTGAGTTGAATATTGGAAAGGGAGAGTTTAAGAAGAAGAATGAAGAAGACGAAAGGAGGAGTTTGGCATACCCAAGTATCCGTACTACCATTAACTTAGAATTTGATAAATTGGCAGTTTATGCGTTAGAAAAGAGGAGCAATGACCTCTGTTCAGTGTAAAAATCTGTTACAATGTATAGGATTTATGAACTTACTCGTCATTTAGAAATTATGTAGAGGCATCACGGTCCTCAAATTTTTTGCACCAAATCCCAGTTGTATAAGCAGTTTAGATACCGATATAGATAGACATAGAAATGGGTATACTTGTGCATTTAGAAAATTTTCAAGTCTCTATTTTATATACCACTAACGTGAATGGGAATTTTTTTGAGTAACCGCTTCACTAGAGTACTTCAGCTGCAATTGACTGATGAGATTAAGAAATTACTCAAGGATATTCTCTTCCTTGAAGAATGCTATTCGCACTGCTTAAAATAGTAATGTACAAGTTTACCAAGGTTCTTTGGGGCTGTTAGATTTTCCTTCCAATTGAAGTAAAAGCTAATGATGAGCAAGTCTTCTGACGTGCATGGCAGACCTTTGACCTTTCCTTGATTATGCGTCTTGGTAGAATGGTTTTGAGCTCATAAAAGAGGTAGAGGTCGGGTCTGCAAGGTCATGTTACTGGATTATGAATTACAATGTGTTTGCAAGTGTCTGGTGGAGGCATCCTTCTTCAAGGAGATTTAGGGTAGAACCTGAAGGGTTAAAATGGAGAGGCTACCTCCCCATCTAGGTAGCACGGACACCGACGGGGACACCGGACACCGCAATTTCCAAAAAATCGGATTTTGGACACCGTAGGAGACCGCTATTTTTTTAATATTTTTATATATATATATATATATATATATATATTTAATAAGTATCAAATACATTCCATAATCTAAAATAACAAATAATAATGAAAAACTACCAAAACAAGGAATTCAAATACAAGTCATACTTAAACGTTAAATCCAACATAGTGCATGGTACATAACATAAGAAATTAAGTCTTACAAAGTCATACGAATAGGAAACAAAGGAAATAAATGAAATAACTAAATAAGTAATAAGTCGATCAAGTGCTCAATCTACATCGATTGTGTCATCTTCTTCATCGTTCTCTTCACCTCCATCTCCATCATTATTCTCCTCCCTGCATATTTCAGCTTCCATCTCTGGTTCATCAAGCAATAGATTTGCAAACCGAAGCATCCCAACATCTTCAAACCCATCATGATTATCTCCCCCCACATCCCACATTTTGGTCTCCCCTTGGCTATACTTTGAAGTCCTCCTTGACAAGAGACGGAGATTGCTATAAACAAAAACCAAGTCTTCCGCACGTTGGGGTGTTATCTTGTTCCTTCTCACCGAGTGAATAAAAGAATACGTGCTAAAATTTCTTTCGGCACAAGATGATGAAGAAGGTTGTGCAAGAAGTTTCAAGGCTATGCCTTGGAGGATAGGTGCACTTGCACCGTAAAGAAGCCACCAAGTCTTGGGATCCATACCATAGCGATTAGAGATGGAATCATACTCTCTAAAATCTCCATTAGGCCCAATAAATTCAGCATACTCTAGATTGACCTTGTTGCGGTCCTCCAAGTTTGGAAAGTACCTCCGAGGACATTTCATTCTCTCCTTGTTGATCTCATTGTCCTTGTGTGGAGGAACTCGAGAAGGATCCTCATCAAGCCACTCGCGGGTATAGTACCTTATGAAAGAAAATAATGAACATTTAACACATTTAGATATATAACTATAACTAAGGGGCTACATTAGTAGAAGACTAGAAGCCAAAAAAATCAACTCAAATGTTAACGTAGGATGATATTACCTTGGGTTTAGAGAATGTGCCAAGCAGTGAAGTGGAGTATTATTCTTGTTCCAACGATCTACAAGAATATTTTGCACCACATCAAAGAAGGTGGACTCCTCGTCGGGTCTTTTCACTTCATGCTCATATATGGCCTTCTTAACTTTTTCAATCATCGAATCCCACATGTCATAGACTAGGTGAAGACAAGGCCTATCGGTATCACAAATCCTGAGCATGTCATACATAGGAGTAGTGAAAGCAAGTATGTAATCAATGGAATCCCACCATTCATCATCGAACACCTTCTCCTTAACAAACCTAGCCTTTGCTACATATCATCCCGATAAAGATTCCAACGATCACTAATTACCATGGCTTGAAGACCACCCTTAATGAGCTTAATCCTCCTAAGCATCACAATAGCAGAAGTAAATCGAGTTTCGGCCACAGAAAGCAACTTCAAATTCACAAACTCATTAAACATTGCTAATCTCATTGCGTGATTCATGATGAAATTCTTAACTAGCCAAACATCCCCAATGACGTCAGTAATCCAAACACATTCCATATAAGTAATATCATTATTGTCCGCATTCTTGGCTGCACATATGTTCCTCAATGCTAAGTTAAGAGTATGAACGACACATGGTGTCCAAACAATGCTTGGAAATTGTTGCTCAAGAAGTTGTCCAGTAGCCTTACAAACAGGAGCATTGTCCGTGACAACTTGGACCACCTTCTCATGCCCAACCTCTACAATCACGTCCTTCAACAACCCGACAATAAAATGTTTGTCCTTATAATCACCCGAACAATCTATTGCTCTAGAAAACATAGAAGCACCATCAGAGACAGCCATGATATTAATGAGTGGCCTCCTTTGTGAGTCACTCCACCCATCACTAACAATACTTATACCCTTCTCAGCCCACATGGCTCGAATCGGTGCTAACAACCTATCAACATTCCTTTTTTCCTTTTGCAAAAGAGTGGTCCTCAACTTATTATAACCCGGTGGAACATAACCTCCAAACTTATGATTAGCGACAAAAGTATATGAGTTTTGATAGTGTGGGTTCCTTGCTAAGTTGAATGGCACACCCCCCGTATAGAACATCCTAGCAATTTCATGATCTAATTGCTCACGCTCCTCATTGTTAAAAGCCTCTTCAAGTTTATTTGTCCCCTTTCTTTTTTTTATATTCTCTTCCATGTATATTGAACGTGCACCAATGTTAGAACCGGATCCACTACTAGGGGATAAAGGTACCTGAAAATTAGAAGCATTTTTTACTGTATCTGCGGCTTCTTCCTCCAATCGTTTGAACTCCAATATCTCCTTTGTCACTTTCGAGCAAGGTTTGATCCTAGCACAACTTATAGCTCACAAATGTGCCCTCACCCTTGTATATGACCCTTTCTTCTGGACTTTGCAAAAAGTGCACTCCCTAGGCAAGTTTCCTCCACCTTGTACAGACTTTCCCGTCCTTACTACGAATTTTCACAGCGGTTTTAAAGGGTCGTTCATAGTTGCTGTCGATCCACTTACAGCACTACTAGATTCATCCATTTCTGAAATTAAGTAATAAACTAACAATAAATATACACTAAAACATTGCATTCTGAAATTAAGTTGACAAAATAACTAAAGTAAAAAAAAAAAAGAGAACTCTTCTTTGGCAAAATAACTAAGTTAACAAAACTTTTTTTAAAAAAACCAAAACCATCCATCTGACTCTCGAGTCTTCAGTCAACGACAGAGGGAGGGAGAAAATAAAAGAGAGAGAAGCAGTCACAGACGACTCGAAGAGAAGGTACCGTGAGTTAGCGACAGCGGCGAGGACCTCCGGCGACGATGCAGTGACCTTCGGCGACAGCGATGGTGAGTCGCAGCAGCTGCTTCAGTCTTCGCGACGGCGACTGGAATCGTCGGTGTCGGCTTCGGAATGTTCGCGAACAGCTCCGGCGACAACTACAAGTCGTTAATGGCTTCCGTGAGGTGCTTCCAAGCTGACGGCCGTCAGGTGAGATTTGCAGATGTTGTTTTTTTCAGATTAGGGATTTAGGGCATAACCTGTTTCTCTTAAAAAAAAACTCCACATCTTACATTTAACACTGATTGACCCCTGAAATTAGTTCCAAAAATTCCAAAGTAGTCCCAAACGGTCGGACACTGCACATCACCGTGTCCGACACTCCTCGATGAAGTGTCCGACACGGTGTCGGGAAATAAAAATAAATAAATAAATCGGACACCAATTGGCGGTGTCGGACACGTGTCGGGCGGTGTCCGGAGGGTGTCGGGGTGTCTGTCCGTTTAGGATACCAACCCCCCCCCCCCCCCCCCTAGGAGGGATGTCCGTGCTTCAGAGCTCGCCATCGAGGTAAGAGATGATGGATACCAACAATTCCGTAGGTAGGTTTTCAGAGGTGGTGGAAAATGGTGGCCTATAAAATGGGGAGATTCGGGGATGGTTGTAATTCATCTAAGGTTTCTCTGCAATTCCTGCTTTTCATAACTAAAAGCGCTTATGAGCCTCCAAAAAGCACTGCCAAACCGGAACCTAATATTAGCTATTATAAAGTGCATATTCGACTCATTTCAAATGCATAACTCAATAAATAAGAATCTATCGTAAAAATTTGGCAGTTTGACAGGCAAATGGCCCCTCTTTGTATAGTTCTTTACAGATTCTTTGGTTATCTGATATATTTATGATGCATGTCTTTGCACAACAGATGGCAGATGTTAGTAGATGAGGAATCACCCGACAAGGTCCATTTATGAGTATCTTTTTCGAGTGTGCATCAGGCGTTTCACTTTAGAAGAGTTGTCTGTCCATATTGATGGCTGCTTCTGCAAAAACTTCTACCCGTGAAAAGCCTAACCCAACAGCAGAGTGGACAATTGTTCTGCCCCGTCATGGCAAACAGAGAAGAAAATTTCCTGAAATTAAAACCTCGGAACAGAAAGATACATCATGGGGTCCAAGTGATGTTGAAACTGATCCTGAAAGAGAAATCAAGTTGATGAGGAAAATGCAGAACTATATCGAGAAACTTGAGGACTCTCAGTTCTATCGCACTTTCTTAGATCAAATCCAAACCGCTGAAATGTTGGAGTACTTTTCTAAGGTTTTGGGCTCGGAGTCAAGTATGGAGATGGTAGTATATGGTATTGGCAGCATCGAATCATCTGAATCCTCTCGATGGCAGCTTGCCCTTGCAATCTTAATGAAAAGAAAGTTTAGTTGGATTGGTTGCATGGAGGTGTTTGATCCAGTTATCTCTTTGAGTGAATCTAGGGTTTTGGAAGCTCTGGGTTTTTCAGTTCTCTCCGTGAATGAACAAGGTAGGAGAAAAGCCACGAGACCGACACTTTTTTTCATGCCACACTGCGAGGCAGAATTGTATGACCATCTTCTAGAGGCAAATTGGAGAGGGGGTATGTTGAATCGAATTGTACTGTTTGGGAACAGCTTTGAGGTGTACGAGGAATCTTTATCGCTTTGCCAGAATTCATTCCTTGTTGATTCGACGAAGCATATGTTGGCTCTCAAGAAATACAGGAAAGAGTTTGAGATCCGTACAGTTTCCGATGATTATTTTCGGGCTTTTAATGGTTCAAGTTGGCATTTCTTCGGAACTGTAGTGGATGAAATAACGTTGCAATTTCAGTCAGCCTTGAAAATGTCCGACTGAAACCTTTTCGGTGTCTGTTAGGATATTCTGCCACCAAGGCTTCAACATAATTGTGAGCCTGAACAATGAGAACTTGATTTTAAATTTGATGAACGAATCATTAATATTTTTGTGATCATAAAAGTATGGGAACAGATTCACCGTTAGCGCTTGAAAAGGTCCTTTTCTCCCAGCTGATCTGTGGCCGTCCAAGATGCATCTTGGATGGCCCATATCTCCCTTTTACCAAAACACAACCAAACTGTCACTGTTTCTAGAGGTTAGTATTTATTTCTAAAATATCCTCGCGGTTTTTTGGAAAATGAAAAAGAGAATTGCTTAACCATCGCAAAGAGTGGCCGCGGGATGAAAATTAGCTTTTCACATCAGATAGAGTTGCTGAAGTTATTCAAAGGAAGCTATAGAATGAGACTGTCTTCAGCAATTTGGTTTTCAAGGGTTGTTTGTCAAATCATTTTGTCCTTTATTGATTTTCAAGGATTGTTTGTCAAATCATTTTGTCCTTTATTGATATCTGTGTTTGTACCTTACCTACTTGGATGCAAGAAACAAAGTCCTAGGAACAAAAAGCCGGTTATAGCTACTTATAAAAGTAACGATAATGATAAATACATACACACGAATATCAAACTCATCGATGACATCCCATCTAATAGGAAACAACCTAAAAGTAATAGCCTACAACTAAAAGTAACAGCTAAACAAGTACTGTACTAAATAAAACTCTACTAGACTTTTTTGACTTGCGCATTCCGGATGAACTGTGTCAAATACATAATTGGGATGTATTCGATTTTTACGAAGGACGCAGCATGAAACATCCTATCTACATTAGAAAATTTTGCCAAGTCCAATGATGCTTACTCAGGGCCGTTTGACGGAGTTTTTTTTTGCTCTTTTTTTTTCAGTTTTAAAAATTGGGAAAAAATGGGGTGTTTGGTAACTCTTTTTTTTCAATTTAAAAACTCACTTTTTAAATTGTAGAGTAAAAAAAAAAGAGGAGAAAGCTCTTTTTTTTTTCACTTTAATTTTTTTTTTTGAGACCTCCACCACAACGCACCCACCGCCGGCAGCCACCACCGCTGGCCGGAGGCCACCTCCGGCCACCGCCGCCGCCAGACAGCAACCACCGACAGCCACCTCCGGTCGGCGGCAACCACCACCGGGCGGCCACCTTCGGCAGCCACCACCACAGCCACCTTTGACCGCCGGCAGCCACCACCGGGCAGCAGTGGGCGATAGCCACCACCGTTGGCCGGAGGCCACTCCGGCCACCACCGCCGGCAGCAACCTCCGGCAGCCACCGCCCATCGCAGCCAGACAGCAATCACCGACAGCCACCTCCGGCCGACGGCAACCACCACCGGGCGGCCACCTTCGGTAGCCACCACCACAACCACCTTTGACCGCCGGCAGCCACCACCGGGCAGCAGTGGGAGGTGGCCACCACCGTTGGCCGGAGGCCACTCCGGCCACCACCGCCGGCAGCAACCTCCGGCAGCCACCGCCCATCGCAGCCAGACAGCAACCACCGACAGCCACCTCAGGCCGCCGGCAACCACCACCGGGCGGCCACCTCCGGCCACCACCGCCGCCGGCAACCACCTCCGGCCACCACCGCCGGCAGCGACTGCCGCGACAACCGCTGGCCACCACCACCGTCGACCACCGTTACTCCCCACCACTGCCATCGCAAACCACCACAAAAAAAAAGTCAAAATAAAAAAGGTTACCAAACACCAAAAAAAAAAAAACTCAAAAAAAAAGAGTTATCAAACACCCACTTCTTTTTGTAAAAAAAAAAAAATTAAGCTGCTCTTTAAAAACTGACCACTGAAAAAAAAAAGCTGTGTCAAACAGACCCTAAGTTAGTTCGATTGGCATATTGCTAGAAGGCTAAACTAAGCACAATTGACGTCACTGGATAGTCGCCAAACTCGAGCATTAATTAGAGAAGAGTGTTCTTCCATCACACTCTTAGGTGGAACGACGTCAATAGGGTGGTGCCTGTGGGAAGCAGATTGACCTCTCAAGGTATTTGACAGCATTAGCGAGCAATTATCAGGCAACTATTGTGGGAAAATCTAGTAAGTTTGCTCAATTATTATCTCCAAAACATAGTAGCGAGCTACATTTGAGCAAGAAAAGTATGGTGAGTTGGGGAGACGGCATGTGGTCCTTTTGCTGGAAACTCAGGCAGGTGTCGTGGAGATGTGTGTCAGCAATGGTCATGAAGGTGGTAGCCCTTGCAGCAGCAAGGAAGTGGTAGGAGAAGATATTCATTATAACATCCATCAAAACAACATGGTAATGGCTGGATGAGAGTAGCTAATGTTTTTGTGCCGTCTGCTAATTGTACGACGTCCTATCTACCGGTGTACAAGAAAAAGATTTCCCGGGGGCAAATTCATTCGTGCTGGGTGGAGCAGTTTACTTTTTAGGAAAACAAATTTGCCTTCATGTTGAGTTTGAAACACAGGTTCTTATGTCCAAATATGAAGGGGAGCTTGTCTTTTCCTTGAAATCTACTTACTTAGAACAGTTACCAACTACACAAGCACACTAAGAACACAAGCAGAAGCAAATTCCAAGACAAAACTGTTTCATAGGAGATGCAGTAGTTAACAAAATACACTACCTTGATCAACATGGAATGACTTAGTTACTAAGATGAATCAATAAATGAGGAAGTGGTTGTTGTCGAGAGTGCTAGCCATCTCATCTGCTACAATAAACCACACAGAAAGCCACACACTTAGAGCAATCCAAACCATCCTGGCAAGCCAGAGGACCGTGCTCCATTGCATTGACATAATCATATATGTTTCACCTTTTCTCCTCCAATCAACTCCAGAAGAAGGCAGGAACGATAGTCACCAACTCTTTCTGTAAAGCTTTAGTTGAATGTAGCATCTTTTTGATGAAAGAAAGGGGGGACAGAAGAATAGCTCAAGGTTTATTATGGATAAGATTGCAAATGGTTGTTGCCATTAAGGACATGGGGTCGATCACGAGTTGTCACAATGGGCAGGAAGGACTAGAGGGTCACATAATAGGGACGCGAACTGACAACTGTCTCGTCTTCATTCTTTTCTGGTGAATCCTTGGAACTTTTAACAGCTTAAATATGGCAAATCTGGCGAAGCAGATGAAAGCAAAAGCAGGCACGGTGTACCCCACTCCATCCAAGTTTCCATGTTAGCTATGTAAGTGGTTAACGGCTTGTTAAATTGCTATCTCTGCCTACATATTTTCATTTTGATTTTCACCCTTGTTATATACTTAGCAAGGGGAACATTTTCTACCTTAAAATTTTTCAGTAATTAACACAAAGTGTGTGGAATGAAGGATTTGATGGAATTTGGAATTGAAAAAGAAATTCGGCTTGTTTGGAACAATTGGAATTAGATTTGGAAAAGTAATTAATGGGATTTGACAGGGTTTGGTTAAATCCCACTGAAATAGCTCGATTTGATGGGATTTTGCTGAAGGTAAACCAAAAACCTCTACATTCCATAGTTATCCCTAACACCATACTATATCCTCAAGCCTCTTCTTCTCTGTTTCCTCCCTCTCTTAATACGATGTGATATGCTGATATTACATCTCTACATCTATCAATTATCCCAAAAGATGCAGTGAAATGAGTTTGCTCGAAAATGGTTTATTGTTGGGAGTTGAGGAGGGATCGGGTCGATTTAGTAAATTGATTTCCTTAACTTGTGAAATGGAGTGTTCTCCACTTCTTGTACTGTTATTAAAGTTTAGTTGTATTATGTACTTTTTTTATTCATGTTTTCTTGAAATTTTATAAAACTGTTGTTAAAGGTTAGTACTTCAAAAATTGTGTTAGCTGATAACATATTTAAATTTGCATTTTCACGTCAACTTATATCACAGATGACTAAATGATGTTCTCGAAACAAAAGGAACTCATAGGATGTAAATTCTTGCTTGTTTCAAACAAGAAAACTTGGCTTTTTTCCAATTCCATTTACTTTTCAACTTTGATTTCAAAATCCAATTCCTTTTGGAATTGGTTCCAAACGTAGTGGTAGTGTGTTTGGATGAGATAATGGAATCGGAGATTTCACCTTTATAGAGGATTTGAAAATTCCGTGTTTGAAGTGTGACAAGATGGGTTTATCAAATTGATTTGAAAAGTGAATTTGGTGTGCTAAAATCTCCTATAGAAATAACTAGTCTAGACTAGTTTTCCGTCAAATTTCTTTAACAAATGTAACTACATTTTTCGAGAAAGTGACCCTTATTTATCTCCATAACTTTAGCTAACCGAGATACCATAGTCTCCTCCTATGTTCGCTACTAAAGATTCCTTCTACTACCTACATTGGTTAGAGTATTAATGTAGAAACATTGAAAAATCGAAATACATATTTTGGAGAATTGATACACTCAATTGAAGTTTTAGGATCGTTTTCTTCTTCCTAGAAGTTTGTTGCCAGGTTCAGGAGGTTAAAGGGATTCGTGGGGGGGAGGGTGGGTAGTAGTCTCGGTTTTATTTTTGTGTCATGGGTTGATTTTATTTCTTGCTAAAAAAAAAGTTAGGTTTTGGAAGGTTTTCTTTTAGGTGTATGTGGGCATATGCAAGATTGACTTCAGAGGTTTGATTTTGGCTTGTGAATAGGTGGGCTTCCTTCGGTCACATTTTACATCAAGCACCTCTCTTGATTGTGAGTCACAGTCCCTTCTTTTGAGGAGTGTGTGAGGTTGGTATTTGTGACAAATTTTGAAGTTCTATGTTTGTTTTTTGAGTTGAATTTGTTGGTAGGGTGCACCTTCGCTTTATAAAAACGAGCGACGGTGGCACACGCGATGGGTGTGCAAGAATAAAATTAATAGTGTAAATTTTGTTAAAATATAAATTTGTAAAAATAAACATATTTTTATGGGTAGTTAGTTACCAATTAAGATCTTTATTTTGTCAATTTTTATAATTTTTTTTAGAATGCCACTTGTCACCACAATAAGTAGGTAGTTATTTAACACCCCAAAAAGTGTTTTCCGATTTTACCCTCATTATGGACACGTGTCAGCACCACAGACACTCTTAATGTAACACCAAAATGGTATGACACCAAAAAATATCTTCTCATTATATATAGTATAGATGGGTCCGAAATTTTGAACATGTCCCTATGTCGTAATAGTCACGGCTTGAGAAAAAGGAGAAAAAACAAAAGAAACACTGAGGTATGCCCCTGTGTTGCTTTCTGCATCATATTATGTGGATCTATCGATTTGAGTTAAAATGGTTTTATTTTCTTAGCATTAGGATAGACCAAACAGCCGAACGACTTCAATCCTTCAGTTTGGGATAATATATTGAATTCTTTTGAGGTTATGCAATAGTTGCATGTGTGTCCACCGAGTATGGAAAATATCAAATACGTCCTTTGACTAGATAAAATACAAACGGCTTTTTTTGGATAAATAGACAACTTTACTCGTACGTCTGTGTTGAATTTTCCTTTTTCAATCTTCATTTTATCACAGAAAAACCCCAACCCCCTCAGTCTTCCCCCTCCCCAGACCCCAATCACCCACCACCAGCTTGAGACACATCCTCACAACCACCAAAAAGAAAACCATCGGACAGCCGCCTGGCCGCCGAGCGTAGCCCAAGACCAAATCAATCACCTTCTCTCCCACTTCCTCCATCAAGTGCTTCACTGGCCATAAGCACAACCACCCTAACAACACAACCACAACCACATAAGGGCAGTCGTGGATTCTGATGTCTTGGCGTGGATGGAGATAGCCGAACGACTTCAAGCCCTTTAGTTAATTAGAAAATGTCGGCTAACCCCTTGAGGTTAAGGAATATAATTACATGCATGTCCGTCGCATAATCCATGCTCTACTCTAGTAACCGGTTCTTTTATATTGATAACTTAACTTCCTACTTATAGGATACCGCCCAATAAAGAGAGCGCGTCGTTCAGCACGTGCAACCTAGCGTGTTGGATAATAGAAGCAAAAATCCCACATGATGGATCGTGCTCAACACAGAACATGACTATAACCGTTCTTAATGAAGTTAATACTTGGTTGTGAAACTCGTGTGTTATACATTCGAGCAATATAATTTTAAAAGCTTTACTGGCTAGAACCGCAAAGGTCTTCAAGAAAGTGAAATCTGCAAAGGTACTCAGAGCTAAGAATGATTAAAGTTGTCAGCACTTTTATCATTGACAAAAATAAGAAGCTTGGAAGAAACTAGCCTCGAGAGAAAATGGACCTCGGAAGAAGTCAACCTCGATGAAAAATAGGCCTCGACGGATTGTTTGTCTCAAAAAGAGTCAGCTTCGATTAGAAATTCGACTCGGTAAAAATTCAACCTGTAGAAAGATCCAACTGATTACTTATCTGGATTAAAACCTACATATAATCTAGGGATAATTGCGTAAAATACCCCTGTGGTTTGGGGTCGTTGCAAAAAAACCCCTCGCGTTACACAAATTGCAAAAGAACACATGTGATTGTAATAGTGTTGCATCTGACGGTTTCTGTAATGATTTAAATAAATTGTCCAAAATACCCCTGTAGAAATAAGTCTTGGCCAGAACCCAAGCCCCGCCCTTCGCCGCCACAACACCGTCAAAGCCTTCCCCTTCCTTTCGTCGCCCCTCCATTCTTGCCGAGTTTTAATGCAGCTTAGAAGGAAGACTCGGGACCAACAAACTTGTCCTCGAAACCGAGTGCCTTCGTCGAGGCGCCCCAGTCGTGCAATAAGGTCCGTGCACTTTGAAGCTCTCACAGCGAGATCAGAGGCAACGATGATGCTCGTGCCAACCCAGCCATGATTCTTTCTACCACGACCTCGCGCGGTAACCTGTGTGGTTGATTTACCCAAATTGCAGAAACTCAGATCTAGGGTTTCAATCGCAATGTGCGATTAAAACCCTAGATCTAAGTTCGTGCGATTAGGGTTACGTTTAGGTGCGGTGCAGGTGGCTGGGCTTGATTGTGGGGTTGGCAACGGTGCAAATGGTGAGTTCGTGCGATTAGGGTTACATTTGGGTGTGGTGCAGGTGGTTGGGCCTGATGACGGGGTTGACGACGGTGCACATGGTTCGATTGACGACGGGTCTAGCGATGCAGAGCTCGCGGTGGGTGGTGGCGCGGCGACATAGGGTGATGGTTGGTGGTTGGGGCTCGGAGGCGACAGAAATTGGGGAGGGTGGTGGAAGACGAGACTCTGTGGTGGTAAAAATTACAACTTGGGTTTTGGTTGAGGGTTGCGGGCTGGCGGCTAGGTTTTTTTCTAGTGAAGGTAGCGGCTAGGTTTTTTTCTAGTGAAGGTAGCGGCTAGGTTTTTTTCTAGTGAAGGTAGCGACTAGGGCTAGTGGCTAGGGTTAGAATTTGGTTGAATTGGAGAAGAAGTTGGGACTTGAGTGGGAGAGAAAAAAGAAAGTGAGGGTATTTTAATCTTTTTAATGTATTAAAAACTACCAAACGGACTTCTTAAGAGAGTGAACATCACGCTCTGTCAATTTGGACGATTTATTTAACGATTGCAACACTATTATAATCACAGGTGTTCTTTTACAATTTGTGTAACGCGAGGGATTTTTTTGCAACGATCCCAAATTACAGGGGTATTTTACGCAATTATCCCTATAATCTATTCCTTCGGCTTGTTGATTGGTTATGCAAAAAAAAGTATTATGCTGAGTGAACCTTTATGTTCTAGATTTGACTTCGATTGGCCATTCAACTCGAAACCTAATTGACCCTCACTTAATACAGTCCTGCTTGGGAATCAGCCCTATCGCCTCTCCTATTGTGGAAGGGTCCAGATCCTCTAATCTACAAAACAGGTGTTGCATGCATGACCCCAACTGACCGTTCACAGAGATCTTGTGGTTAGGAGACAACCACATCATCACAGCGTCTAAAATTTTTGCTCTAACCCTAACGATTATGACAAACACCCTGACTATCTTCAGTGTTTCACTTTCTGCTCAATGTATTCCAAAATATTTCCACTCTCATGTTTCCACTTAAACCAACAAAAAGAAATGAGCCTGAAAACATAAATTTCAAGTTTGAAACAAAAAAAAAAAAAAGGAGAAAAAGATTGTTAAGCCTAAGACCTTATACCTCCATTTGAGAGTGCACATGCCGCCAATCAAGGAAATCATCTGCCAATATTAAATCGAAACAAAACCCTTGAAAATCTATTTAGGGTTCGAGCCCACTTAATTTTATACAAATACCATGAATTTGGATATTCATAAATGGCACCTCAATGAACTGGTCGGATTTTATGAAAAAAAAAAAAAAGGAAAGAACGAAGAAAGAACCGCTTGGCCAGTTTCGGTAAATTATGAACTTTTCAAAGTAAATGGAACTCGCATACCCTTAGCAAATCTGATCTTCAGAAATTTCGGCAGAATTTATCCTTCATGGTGTTCATTTTCACGTGGAAGCTTTGACTGAAAGCTAATGTAATTGTCTCCAAGCCAAAGGATATCTGTGAAGTGAATGGTATCCATAATGCCTACACCACTCGTGCTTTAGGGTACAAAATCGTATCATTTGTTTTGTCATGGATGGGGTTACTACTTAATAAGGCGGGCAGAGCGGCTTTGATACGTCAGGTTCTATCTTCCTTGCTTAGGTAATAAAAAATGGTGCTCAAATCCCCCCATTACCTTTGCAAGCAGATTGATCAGATTTTGGCTCGATTCTGGTGAGTTGGAGGTTCCTATCATCGTTCAATACATTGGGCTAACCTGGTCAACATCTCGGTGGTTCGGTAGATTATCTTGGCTGGTCGAAAAATTCAAAGGAAGGGTGTTCGCTGGCTGATTGGCAATGGAAAATCAATCTCGCTCTAGAATGACTGGTGGCTGCCACGTTGTTCGCCAGCTTTGCTCTAGGCTTGCCAACCACAGGATAACAGGCATATGCGGGTTTCCGACTCCGGACACTTCTATTTGGGATCCTGCTTAGTTTGAGTACTTTTACCTACTGAAGCCTGCTTAGAAACCCAGTTATGGCGTAAACTTTGGAAGCTGCCTTTTTTGGCAAAAATCTTAATGTATCTCTGGCGGTTTATCCTACATAGACTTCCACTTCGGTCAGAGCTAGACAGATGTGGCTATGGATTTAGGTTAGTTTGCCATCTTTGCTTGTCCTCTGCTGAAACACAAGACCACTTATTCCTTCATTGTAGCTTAGTGCAATCCATTTGGGCAGGCATCCCCGGCAATGTTCAGAGCCCAACGTCTTCTTCATCAATTAACTGGATGTGTCTATGCTTGAAACAGCCGCGTTTCCAGCGACCGAGGCTTATGTTAAAGTTAATTTGGATGGTCGTGGCTCTATGGGTGATGTTGTGTTATCGAAATCATGTTGTTTTCGGACAAGTGTTTCAGCCGCACAGCTTGCTAGGCGATTTGGGCTATGCCCTGATACCAACCTTTGCTTTGCAAAACAGATTCAAATGCGCTAGCTCCTCTGTTGCCAAGATCGTCTTAGTTTCGTTGTTTATTTGGAGGAGAGAAAAAAAAACACAGGTTTGAGTATTGCTCTGTGCTTTTAGCCGCAGCTCTATTGTAATTTTCTTAGCAATCGTAGTTGCTTGCTATACGTTTATTCAGATCACAGGCAACTGAGCCGGGTTCCTTCCCATCTTATCGCACTCCAGATTGATAGCCGGTGTGGACCGTGTGGTAAATGTTGTCCATAATGTCCAAAGGATTATGTGCTTTCTTAGATGGAGCAGGCTTGGGAACATTTACGTGTCAAGCTGACGGTTTGGTGAACCCAGTTTGGTTTTTAAATCAGATCACCAGAGATGCCAGTAACCCTTTTTGTGTTGCTAATCTAAGATACTAGTGGGATTTGGCCGAATATACAGCCACCAGGAGAGGTAGAGGGCAACAAACACCAAAGCACGTATTGCTCATCATGGCATGGGGCCGGGGACGGGATGGAGATTTTCCCTTAGTCTTAACTGTACACAACATTTCACCATTCCTAGTCATGATTCAATGTATCAAACAAAGTTATAGAAAAGAGCATAGCTAGAGTAAAACCAACCTAGTGAGGGAGGGGGAGAGGGAGAGATGCTTGATGAATTTGATTCATTGCCAAAATCAATTACAATTTTCTTAATTACCTTCGGGGGGGGGGGGGGGGGGTAATGGTTGTAAACATCCTAAGATTCAGAATTAGTACGACTTTCCACAATGTATCAAGCTACCAGCACCAAGGAAGAGACCAAAAATAGCAGCACTACCAAGTGTAGTTTGCCCAACATATCTGATCTTCATAAACCCGGGGACCTGCAAAGTTTTTAAGTCATTACTTAATTAAAGCTAGTAAGGAGGAACAAATTTGGCTAGAGGTGCCAACATATCGTAATTCATGTTTGTGTAAATTCTTAAACACATTCAGCGAACTCCAGTTGTATTCTAGCATCATCGTGTGAGAAAGTGAACAAAGAGCAACCTAGCACCACTTCTTATATCCACTTAATCGTTCCAAGTTGGAACGTATCACGAGTCTTTTTGTACAAAGTCCAAAAATAGGTTTGTGCCTACATTTTCCTCCTTTGTCTCGGTTAAAACAACCTAATTATAAATTTTGGTAATTTTAGTACAAAATCTATCATTCTACTCTACCGGTACAACCTCCACTGCTTGATCAACCTATCGGAGTCCGAGTGAAGATCGAATAAATAAGCAACCTTACTGCCACTTAGGTAATCCAGTGGACAAGATCAACAATCCGGTCTTATCGCTTCATACGCTCTGCTCTCTCGTCCTTTGTGTTCTTTTTTCATGGAAATGCCCTCAGTTGACGCGAGAAGCAGCAGCCCCACTCTTTGGGGTGGGGTGAGGAAGACAGGACTCTTGCGGTTTCCTGGAAGGCAGCTGCAGTTCAAGTAGAGATAATAGAGAATGCCAAGTAGGGGAAGGCAGATGGGAAACCTGGTTTGCTAAGCTGATAAAAATAGCAGCTCCTTGTAGAGAAAGAACCAAGGTGCTTCTCGATCCCTTTAGGAAGGTCAGGGTAGTACGGTACAATGAATACCAACTATTAGCATATGATTAAAAATGACAGGAGAAGGTTCCCTTTTCACCCGAAAACTGCCAGACATTGCATTCTATTTGATTATGAATTGATCTTATTGGCTGGTAAAACGCTGTTGGAAGGACTGTTTTCACTCATCCTAGCCTAATTCTCTCTACTCTTCATAATGATTATTCTATTCGTAAGGAACCGTACTCATCCCGTCTCGTTCATCGGTGATTTCAGTAAGTCGGCCTGCCATGCTTCTTGGGATAAGGGGCTACTTAATAAAGATTTTATCAGTGGTGGATAGTAGTCTCTTGTTGAGTAATCAGGACCGATACTGAATGTTATGGACTAGTCCATTAATATCCGACATAACAATCAGGAAGAAAGGACTCATTTCCAGAACTGAAGGGATAGTACTTTTGTACTACTTGGCATCTAACCATCCTAACGAATTAGATCAACTGTACGCAACCGCCAACATACAACGCCCGCACTCACCGTCACTTCCATATGGAGTAAGGACATATCCTACCTGTGTGGCTACCACGCAATGGCAAACGCGAAGCGAAATTTTAAACATGGATCTGCTGATATTGAAACCCCACGAGTAAGCACTATATTCTCTCTCCATGAGTAGCACTCGCCAAAACCCCAGGAATGCCTCTATTGTCCTACACTAACTAAAAGCCCCACGTGTGGCTCCACAAATTGCTCTAGGAAGTGACACAGTGACCCAAACCATGAGGTGAAAGTACGGTTCCCCTTAGAAATACCTTCCCTTTTGCACGGGAAAAGATACTAAAAGCGTACAGTGCAGAGGACTAAACCCGTGGTTCCCTTGGGAGTATTGGCTTTCTGGCTAAAGCATGTTCTTCGCCGAACAAGTATCTCAAGCTGGTTAAGGCTTGTTCTCTTGCTCGAATCCGCTCAATAACTAGTGAAGTGTAGGCATGTTATGTATCCTGCAATACTGAAGTTCTTATTTATCCCTGTGATGCATTGGCTCTTTTGAGGGGAAGTCTGTCATCCCCTTCCTCATGTTGATACCTCATTGAATTTTTCTCAGTTTCATGCTCTATATTTTATTTCAACTTCCAAAATTAGTAAAGGCATATTGGCCTCACTAGTAATATAACAAAGGGGAAGGGCCTTTCAGCTTACTCTGCTACAGAGTACTGTTAGCAGGGTGCCGTGACCAAAATACTGATTTATGTAAAATGCTTTAGATATTTCTGCGGGTGATTAATTCCTGCATAAAGCTTCAACGGCGTAAAACTGACCTATCTACCAGTTTGTTAACAACTCGTATAAATCCCAAAACTGAGACTTGATACAGTTATTAAAACATTTTTATGATGTGGTCATCAATTATGGGCATTACTTTGGTTCTATAAGGCAGAATCTACGCAGCATAGTAATGAAGGACCCTCACATAACCATCAAAACAATGAAATAAACATGCAGGAGGTTTTGAGGGGAAGAAACAAATTCATCACATCAATTACTATAATAAAAAAGGACGTAACAACTATTTTTTTGCAAACTTGAGAGTTACCTTGTAACGAATAGCCTCATAAGTCCCATAGACAGCACCTGCATGTATACTTAACATAAGGTTTGACAGATCTCCAATCAAGCAATAAGAACATGATTGCACAAACATGTATCGCAAATTGAACTTGAATTCATAGTAAAGAGCAATAAAAATGCCAAAGCCAACCCCCAACACCCAGCTCATTGCATGGTTGAGCAGAAGCTAGGAAAAGCAACTGTCGGTTTCTAAAATACCCTCCCTATTTTTACCAATGTGATCAAAGAAATAAGATCCCCTAATCATCGCTTCCCAAATGGTAGACAGAAGCATCCATACGATCCATTGAGGAATGTACGCATATGAAATATCCTTGTTTGACATTTTTTTTGCTCATAAAGGTAGCTTGCACTCTTGTTAGCACATATTTGAGACCTTAAAGAACAAGACTCGACCAAAACTCATGAGCGAAAGAAACATACATCGACGTTTATTTTTTAGTTGTGGGGATCAGATCTCTGAACTGACAGCTGTCAGCTTCTTAATTACATTGTCAACCAAAATAACGACGAAAACCTACGATTCTAACTAAAACAAACCAAGATGAATTTAAAGAAAACAAGATTTGCATTGGAGATGGGAGATCAACCTCTAAGTTACAAAGTTTTCCACCAATCAATGGTGGGAAGCCCAAATCTCTGAGCCATAATGCTTGAAGGTTTCCTTAGGGTTTTCTTTTTCTTCCTTTCTTCCTCTTAACTGATTCTCTGAACCTTTGATCACCTTTACGTAGGGTTTGCCTTTTCTTCCGATAAGATTGTTTCTAAAGATAAGTCTTCCTTCATTTCGCTTATCTTCCAAAAATATGATACAACCACGTGGCAGATATCCATCCTCTTGGGTTGGGCTTCGAACTTTGAAATAAAGTCGAATCTTCCGCAGGTTTGAAACCTCATTTAGCCCATCAGTTTACAAAGCAATTTTTGACTCCATATATGCGAGTTCGATCTTTGGAACTTCAGGTCCACATGAACCTTCAAACACTGGCCTACCAATCTGTAGTGAAAATTATACCCTTTGTTAAACCTTCAAGTCCAAATAGTGTTGAAGTTTGAAACCTGCTTGACCCGTCCGAAGTCCGAACTGTCCAGTAAGAAACACTAAGACGTGTACATACTTTTGGGTTAAAATAGCTTCTACCTCCATTTCATTTGTATACAACGGGTAACCTAATTTGTAGATCAACTCAATTATTCCTTTTTTCCTTGGCCACATGTAATTTCATGACCATCGAATCTAGTTCTTTGGGCCCATATACTTGAATGGCCCTTTGTATTAAATTGAGGGACCCATGTATAATACGGGCACTTACGTTTGCAGATCCTTTGTCTTTTATGGAGTTTACTGTAAAAATTTTGCTTCGTTGCAGACCCTTTTTTGGTCTTAATGCAACCTTTTTTTTCTTTTCCTTTCTTTTTTTTTCCTCCCTTCTTTCACGGACCCCGTTTCTGGTCTTCACTGAAATGTTTTTGGAGACCGCTTTTTGGGTCTCTACAGCACCTTTTCTTTTTTTTTTTTGAGCCAACACATAATTGCTTCCAGCAAGTTGCCTTTCATGTAATTGTGTTAGAATAGACCTAGATCACCATCAAAATTGTACCAGGATTTGCTGTCTTGCAGTTTCTTAAAATCCCACTTTTCTGGCCTCCAACACCACATGAGTTTTCCTAATCGGCTTTCACCTTGCTCAGCATATTGCAAGAACTATCGCCAGGTATTTTATTCTTTCCCTTTCATGTCATCCATGGTGAGTTTCCTGCTCCTTTTTTTTCCTTTGCACCGAAATCTTTTCCTATTCTTTTGCAGATTTTCAATTTATTTCCCTTCCTGCTGGTTTATGAGATGATGTGAAAGTCTGGAACATTCTGGTACATAAAACTTTTCCCCTGTTTTGCCCTCTTTCATCCGCCATGTGTACGGACCCAGTTTGTATTTTCTCTCTTCTTTTCCTTTATGACTTGCTCATTCTTCTTTTCCTTTGTGACCTCTGCTTTCCGTTCATATAGCAGCAGGACTTGTTTGTGTCGCATATGCACACTGCCACACGCATACAGGCCATCAAAGTTTTCACAGCCTTGCAAGTATTTTATTTATTTATTTATTTTGAAAACAGAAGTCCTGCTTCTTCTTGGTAGCTCTGTTGCGTGGCATGTATATGCTTCTGAGAACAAAGTTACAGCAGCAAAGTCATTTCCTTTTGCCCTTTCTCCATTCAAAACAGCTGATCATTCATCCACAGGCCTCTATATCCATGTGCTTAAATACCCCATGCGGGTGTGCAAAAGTCATCTAATTCTTTCCTTGGGGCAATACTCGCTCACCTTGAAGGCCTTTGTTTGGTTAAGGTTCTGCGTGTCGGCCTAGATTTTCCTCGACATGGAGGTCGTTGTTACCGTTGCCTTACAGGCTTCAGATGCAGGCCTAGATTTCCCTTCTCGAGATAACCTTTGTCAAAGCACCAAGCTTCAGTAGGCCTAACTTTCTCGAAATAACTTCTGTAGTCAAGCTCTAGTTGGACTAAGTCATTCTCATAAAGACTTTAGTCGCAATGTTCCTAACTCCTGTCCTTTGATGGATATCTCCACGAGCAATCTTGGATTTGAACAATTGTATTGACATCCTCGTTTTGAGGAATTTCGTGTCAAGACAAGCTGTTTCAAATCCATGCTCCTGGCATGGGAGGCTCGTGTCAGGTTACATTCCTCCCGCCTGTTGATCGAGGCCTTCGTAAATGAGGCCTTTTCGAGTGGATTTCCAGCCTTCGTCTTTTCTAGTAGAGGCTTTCGTCTAGGGTTGCTGCCTTGTTTCAACTTTCGTTTAGGAGTAGCATTTTTTATTTTGAGCTTGGGCCATAAATAGTACATACTCTTGCCGTTTAGGAGTATCTGAAGATTTGTCACCAGGGATTTGGTTAGGCATTTCAGCAGCTTAGCCACGTACTGCACCATTGGTATCTCATGATTTATCACGGTGGACATTAGTGAGGCATTCCAGTAGTTTAGCAGTTTAGCCGCATACTATGCCATCGGTGGTTTGCAGATTACAAGTGTTTTATTGCTCAGTTTTGGTCGTTCACAGTCTATACTTACAATTTATACTTACGGGCCAGGGATACCAATAATTCAATCAACGTAAACTTTGTTCAGACGTTTCAGCAATGTAGTCACGTGCTGACTAAAATGTATCAATGTCGGGCAGATGATGGGGTTGCGAAGGCGCCGATTATATCTAATCCTCATGCTCCAAACGGCTATGAGCATGCAGTAACATGCAGTGGATCTAATGGATTCATTTTCAACTTGTATTGCCTCATTGTTTCGAATATGCGCCTCAAGTCCTCGAGCTGATCATCTTTTTTCTTTGTTTAGATCAGCAGACCGTCAACACAGCATTCCACAATATCAAGAAGTAAATCCTCATAAATGACAGTCATAGCACATTGATACGTAGCTTTGGCACTCTCTAGGGCTGAACGGCATGACCTGTAACAATAGACACCTCTTGGAGTTCTCAATGCAGTCAATTCCTCGTCTCTTAAGGAGCCATGTAGATATCTTTGCACCCAGAGCATTCATCCATAAGGATTAAACTTTAAAACCTGTGGTTGCATTTACTAGCAATGCTGATACCAGTAAGTGGACATGATCTCTCGGACAAGCTTCATTGAGATCCCAAAAGTCGACAAGAACCGAATTGGACCGTTCTTTTTCGTAACAGAGACTATCTTATCAACTAGATTGAGTACTGAACCTCCTTTGTGAAACCTGCCCAAACAAGTTCATCAACTCCTGCTTCTTATTGGGTAGTCAGTTCCATCAAGTTCGTCTTTGTCGTTATCTAACGGGTCACTTTATTGGGTCAACTAGGGGTGAGCACGGTTCGGCTGGTTCGGTTTGGAGACTGAATACCAAACCGAACCGACCAATCTCGGTTTGGGGAAAAAAAACGAACCGTGGTTGAACAGTTCGGTTTCTACGGGTTGAACGGATCGGTTTGGACGGTTTAATCGGTTTGGGCCAAACTCAATTTTGGGCAAGTTTAGGCCCAAAAATTAATAACTTAAACATGCTAATAAGCTCCAAAAAAACTGAATTTTTTTCATAATTAATAACATTAGGTGAGGTGTAGGCGGCGAGTGACAAATGTGTGTTACGTCAAGGGATTTAGGGTTTATCCCATTCTATATGAGTGGTTAGATAACTAATGTTAATAAAAAATAACTAGAATTAGGTAACAATATAGATATGTTATATTATATACGGTTGGTTCAGTTTATGCAGTTTCAAAAAAATCCGATCCAAACCGACCGAACTGAATATACGGTTTGAAAAAAAAAAACGATTCATTCTTAGATCGGTTTGGAAATAAACGGATTGGTTGGTTCGGTTTCAATGGTTCAAATGCTCACTCCTAGGGTCAACGGATAACTTGTGCACCGTATCATCTGTATAAAGCCAACCATTTCGTTTAGTTTCCATCTGAAGATATCCTTGTACTGCTTCAGAAACGCCACATAACTTTGTACTTCCGCTTCAGGGAGCCAAGCATTATGTAAGTAAGCCTCTTGTCTTCACCATGTCTGAGTTAACTTCCCGGAGTTCATCGACCGATGCTTGTCCTCGTTCTTTGAACTTAGATGGTGCAAGTTGTCCGTATCATTTTTAGATCTTGCTCTCTCTTCGATAGTGGTCGTCTTTATGGAAACTTGGTCTACAGAATTCAGCTGGTTGAACAAGATTAACTTATAGAAATTCAACGCAAAATCTATTTAGTCCTTCTTTCCAAACAGGAACTTGGCGAGGCACCAACATCGAAGAGCAATAAAACTTGCTTGGCCAAGTTTGACAACTAGCACTTCGACTTTTGTTTCTTCAAATGTGATGTGTCCATTATCTAGTGAAGCTTCTTTCACACTGACGACGACATTATTGGCAGAAGAGCCGTCTTGGAATCCTAGACCAGCTTCGTAGTATTTAATCAGATCCCCTAGGAAAGGGGCTTATCTTAGATCCACTAACAGCACAAATTCGAAAAGAGTCATTCCCTTTTCACACGTCTTCTCTATATCCAATCCGATATATCTCAAATATTTTGGCGCTTTTAGCATTGTCTCCAGATTCTTTAAGAGGAAGACTTTGTTCTTTTGGGATAGATAGATGGAGATTCTTCAGGTAACTTTTTCTCAAGACCTCCCATCGCATGAAACCCCACAAGCTTCAGACCTTTTACTTTCGGAGGCATCACCAACTTATCATAGGTATCAAAATTTCCGGCAGCCTCAAAGGCAGAATGAAATTACTCTTTACTTTCGTTGTTGGATCAGTCAAAGTTAAGGCTTTTGCCCCCTATCTTCTTTCACACTTCTGAACATAACGAAATAACTTCTTAGTTAGGGTTTCGGCTCCTCCAAGGTTGGTTGGGTTTGATTTTTCACTTTTTTTTCCCTTTTTGGAAGGCTTGTAAAAACGATCATCGGCATTGTATCCATATTGGTCATCTATGTAGCACAGGTGCAGCAGTTTGCCTAAAGCACCGGCACCAGGTGCACGTCGGGTGCGGCTTGGGTGCATCTCGGTTGCAGCTTCAATATTCACAATTTGTTTTTTAATTTTTTATATTTCGGGTGGGCTCGAGTGCGGTTCCGGTACGTATTGGGTGCGTATCGAATACTGATGGGTGAAAACATAAATTTTAAAAAAAAAATTCGGGGATGAAAACATAAAAAATGACTTTTGGGGGGTCAAATCATAAATAAGGAAAGATTTACTTAAAATCCCTAAATAAACAAGTCTTTGAAGACGGGAGACTCAGCGAGAGAGAGAGAGAAGCGGCGGGCGGTCGCGAAGTAGCCACGGCTGACCGCCCGCTGCCTCCGGACACTCTGGCGGCCATCAGCGACCACCCCCAGCCACCGATCGGAGGCAGTGCCGTCAATGGCCATCAAACTTCTATCTTTTCGGGAGAACCCCAAAAAAAAAAAAAGAAGAAAGAAAACAGAGCAGAAATAGAAGAAGAAGAAGAACTCCTGCGACAGGGGTGCAACAGATTTGTCGTTCGTGTCTCAGCGTCTCTGACTCTCTGTCTTCCTTCACCAGACTTCGTTTTCTTCTTTTTTTTGGCTAATATTCAGAATTGCATTTGGGGACTTCGTTTTTTGTTGTTCACTTTCTTTCTGTCTTCATGGAGCAACTCCATGTGTTGTGGGGCTTTGCCAGTTGTGGCCTTTGGTAGTCCACGTGTGCTTGTATACTGTGGACTAGTTACATTAGTCAAAATGACTAATATATTTGTACAAGAGTTTATTAAATATATATTCAAAAGCAAATATTAATTACAAAAAATTATAAAAAAAATTAGCCGTATCCTAGCTGCACCCGTATCCTACTTTTTTTAAAAATGTCGTATCGGTGTATCCGCACCCGTATCGTATCTGCACCCGTACCTATGTCCGTGCTTCATAGTTGGTCATTATCCGAAAATATCTTTCCCTATTTTCTGGTTGGGGCCAATATATACTTTATGCACCGATGACAAGCGAAGGCAATTGCATCATTGTCGTGCATCCACGTGCGTAAAAGCAGGGAATTATAGGAAGTGTCAACATCAATGACTAGGAACTTAGTAACTTCCACAATGTCATTAAACTTAGTTTTAAGGCGAACCTTATTCATGGGCATTGTTCCTTCTGATCGAACCCTCCGAATCACCACGTAGGTTGGAGATGCGAAAGCCGACCTCCAAGGATCACAAGAATTCTCTCCGCCAGAAGGTAACTGGCTGATTCTCCATCCACCCATCTCTATTTATCTTGACATTATTAACGAATCCAGTGATAAAAGACCAACGATTGTGGTCTAGTTGATCTGCATACATCTCATCATCGGAGAACGTAATGATTGATGTACACGCAATCATAGTTCTCTATTGACTTCTTTTATCCGCTTTCTCCTGGAAATCTTCTAGATTTGGAAGCGCATATATTCACTATCTTCTACATCTTAAAGCACCATAAACACTTAAAAAGTGTTCGGACCTTCTTAAGATGTTCAAGAATGTCATATTTGGTCTATTCTTCGAAAGAATGTTCATTCTGACTAGACAAAGTAGAAGTCTCGGGAGATTGGTAAGTGACATATGTTTTGCACACTTCAATGATAGATTTTCCTAGTTTCCATTTTCTTGCGGATCATGGTCAATTTGGTCCATGGTCACTTAGATATCGAACAGTTGTCATCATTGCCATCACCTTCTTTAGTTCCAGAAAAGTCATCATCCACTCTCCTAGATATTTCGGGTCTTGTCTCTACATGTACAAAGACTCAATGAAAGCATCCTTCATACTTTTGGATGAAGAGATCACAACTTCTAGAAAGCAGTACAATCAAAGGCAATGCCATCAAGGGACAGCGGAAACTAATGCAACCATAAGGCTTGATTTTAAATTGTTACTCCACAATACAATAACAAAGATTAGGAGTAAGTATCCTTCAAGAAAGGGGTTTATTCAACCCAAGGAGGGAACAAGTTTTTAGGTCTTCAAGACCCCATTAGTCGATGTTAAAGTGACATCTATATTTTCCATAAAACCCTACAAATTTATTGACATATTATAGGTTTCCAAAGGTTCCAACATCTCAATCTTTATGGATATATGGATCTCGGTACATAGAACTTCCAATAAAATTGATCTATAAATGTGTCGCAATCCGGTAACGAGTTAGGTGGGAGGCAAAAAACCAAATCTTTACCCGATCCATCCAAGCAAAGTACGAACTGTCACAGGAGTAGGCTTGAATTTTCGATGCGTTTCCACATCGTGCGAAAAATAGATCCAAGTGTTTTCTCAGGCAACCAAGCCAAGAATGATAAAGAAACAAAGGATCTGATTTTCCTCCCTCTAGAATAGAACGGTTTTGAAACATGCAAGGAAAGGGTGTCTAAGGACTTGATATGTTTCTATGATGGCATCTTTTAGAGCAAGCCCCTCTTATTTCAAAGGAATCGTCACTCTTGCCCGACCTCCACTCAATTACTTCCGACTTTGATCCTTACTTTTTCATCGTCACTCCAATTACTCGAACCTATCGGAAAAGTCAATGCCAGTCATCATGACATTACAAGAAGAAATTACAGAGCATGGAGAACACGGGCAACATAGAGAACGCCCGCTTGACACACTTTTGCCATCATAAGTTCTCGTTGGGAGGGATAATATGAGCTTAGACATCCAGGATTCCAATATTTATCTTCAAAGAATCTCATGACTGTGTTTTATCATCAGAGAGGTACTTACTTTTGTGAGTGAACAGAATTTTCAAATCTTAGGCTTCTTTGAGAGCTTTGTACCACTTTAGTATCGGATTTGTATACAAGCTCTGTATTTATAGAGTTGTCAAACGGGCCGGGCGGCCGGCGGCCAGGCCAGACCCAGCCCGAAAAAAGCCCGGGCCGGCCTGGGCCGGCCCGTTCATGCACAGGGCTGGCCCGGAGGAATTGGGCTTAGGGCCTGGGCTTGGACCAGGCCGAAAAATTCAAGGGAAAGCCCGGGCCAGGCCCGGCCCCGGCCCCACCTGTTTGAATTTTTTGTTTTTCCTCCCCTTTTCCTCCAACGGATATATTCCCCCAAAATTCCACTTTTACCCCCCCAACAGCAATATAACGGCTAGTTTGGGGGGTATTTTAGTCTAACTTAATTTTTCCAACTCCTTTAAAGGTTTTTACACTCTTACCCTCCCCAACAACTATAAACGGATAGTTTTTAGGGGTATTTTGGTCTTTTGTGAAGTTTCTAAAATCTATAAATTCACACCATTTCTCTCTAATTTTTCACACCAATCTTCTTACTCTCTCTTATCTAAACATTCTATATTTCTACAAGCTTTGCTACTATTTCCCTCTCCAATTACTACTCTTGCTAATTACTACTAGTATTTACTAATTAGTACTCTTGTTTATTAATTACTACTCTTGCTAAATTCTAATTACTAACTACTACTCTTATTAATTTGTTACTCTCTAATTCTTTTGTCTAGTAATTAGTAATTAGTGAATTTTTATTTATTAATTACTATTATTAAATGCTTTTTAATTACTAACTCTCTCCAATTGGATTAGAATTATCCTCAGTGATTAATATTTGTTACTCGTTCATTCTTTTAATTGTTATTTCTTATTACTACTCTTATACTTGTGTATTTAGTTACTCTTACGAATTTTGATTTCCAATCTAGTAAAAAAGTTTAGCGTGAAATATGGCTGGATTATTGAAGAAACTGAGGCGTGGATCATCATCACGAAAAACATCATCATCATCGCAAGCACAAGCGCCAGCGCCACGGCCATCACAAACACCAATCCAAGCACCAACACAACCATTCGTTCCTGGACGAATGAGTACAGGCTGTATGATAGATACCCAAGCCAATTGGGAGTTCAATCAAAACATTCCAGATTTTGAATACACGCCTGATGAAGACCCCCGCATTATAGTCAAGGACGCAGCTCGGTTGGCGAAGCTACTACTCCGTGGCATAATCTCAACCCTATGCCTGGTCATGATGAAGAAGGGCCGAGCAATGCCTCCGGTAATGAGCCAGAAGTCCAAAAGGGGAAAAAAAGAAAGCCGAGTGTTGGAATCATTTCGATGTAGTTATGGTGGACGGCATCCGAAAAGCTCGATGTAAGTACTGCGCTAAATTATTTTCGTCTGGTAGTGGTAATGGACATCTTAACAGGCATTACCCTCAGTGTGCACCTCGACAAGGCCACGTCGAACCTACCCAAACGCAGTTATCTTTTGACGGTAAGTTATTTGTTTATAATCAGCGAGAGCAAAGAGACGGTCTCGCTGAATTTGTTATTCACGATGAACAAGCCTTTTCTTTTGCCGATAATCCTAAGCACTCTAGATATATGAACACATACGTTCAACCTTTGTACAAAAAGGTTCATAGAAACACAACTAGATCCGATGCACTCCGACAGTACAATGCTGCTAAAGCACGCCTTATCGATTATTTCGATAAATTTGACGGTAAAGTTAGTCTTACTTCTGATATTTGGCAATCTCCATTTACTTTTGTTAGTTATTCTTGTGTGACCGCTCATTGGATTGATGCAGATTGGGTTATGCACAAGAGAATCATCGCTTTCGAGCTCTTTCCTTTTCCGCATGATGGAATGAACATTGCTACTCTTATATTAAAAGCATGTACCACATTTAAATTAAAGGATAAGATTATGAGTATTAGTTTTGATAATGCTTCTAACAATACAGCTGCTGTTGATGCTTTAAAGGAGAGCCTCAAACCTGTACTTTCTGGTCAATTATTTCATGTTCGTTGTGTTTGTCATATAATTAATTTAATTGTTCAAGATGGTTTAGCTGCTGCAGGAGATATTCTTGTCAAAATGAGGGGTATGACAGCGTATGTTAATAGCTCGAGTCCGAGAACACAACAATTTAAAACGTTGTGTTGAATATAATATGCCTCGCAGGAGAGCAGTTACAGATGTGGTCCACAGGTGGAACTCTACATACCATATGCTTTTACACATTCTGGCATACCGAGAAGTCTATACGCATTTTCTACTAACCCAGTTCCCAGCCGGCTTGCCAACTCAAGAGGAATGGCAGATGGCCACATACCTAGCTGAATTTTTGGAGGTATTCTACACGTCTACCAATTTATTGTCTGGTACGTACTATCCCACCTCTCCTCTCGCTGTAATAGAAATTCTCAAGATGGCTACAATGTTAACAAAATGGAGATATATAGGACCCTTTAAGGAAATAGTAAAAGTGATGGATAAAAAGTTTAATAAATATTGGAGTAGACTGCCTGTTATTTTTGCTGTGGCTACTTGTTTAGATCCTAGGTTAAAGTTGCATGGCGTGAACGCCTCGATACAAGAGATATCGAAATTAATGTGCTACACAGCAGAGGAGACAACCGCACTCACAGCAAAAGTGAGCAAGAGGTTTGAGGAATTGTTCAACCTCTATCGTAATTCTGCTGACGTGCGCGGGCGAGCTACATCATCCACTGTTGAGAGGTATTATGCGCCATACCTTAAGGGCTTTGAACATCTAGTAGCAAGACAACTACCAGGTGAAGGTACTTCTAATTCGGCAGGTTCGTCTACTTTTTCCTCTTTTAATGAGATTGGTGTATATGCAAATACTGATCATTATTCTGATTTATCAATGCAAGAACAGGTTAATTTTAATTTGTTAAATTTTTGAAAACAAAATCAAAACATGTATAAAACTTTATCCCAAATTGCACGGGATGTACTGCCAGTGCAAGCCTCCACGGTTGCTTCAGAGTCGGCATTTTCAGCCAGCGGGAGGGTTTTGGATGACAGGAGGAGTCGTCTTAACCCCGAGTCGCTCGAGCTATGTGTATGTTGGAAGGATTATCTTGATGCGAAATACCGCGAGCAAGATAAACCGATTGATGATAGGAAGAGCAGTGACTCGGATATTGAAGTACTTCCGGATGATTAGGTAATTTCTTTTTATTTTCCTTCTCTTAAGTTTTAAGAATAAATTTTTTCACAAAATATACTTTTTTTCCATATATATAAAATAAATTTTTACAAGCAAGATATATATTTTTTCGTATATATAAAAAAATAGGTAACTTCGCCTGTTTGTTTACAAGCAGCCGGTCCCAAGCCCGGATAAAAGGAGGAGGGCCTATGAACACATTTATTTTTCTATACTTATTACTAAAGATCGTCTCGAGAATTAACATGTACCAATCCCGGGTTTTCGGCCAATTAGTTTGAAGTAAAATATCAAATAGTAGAAACAGTCTCTCTTAAATAGTAATAATTGTTATGTGTTCAGATTTTATTAATAAAGATCACCAAGAAGAGTAAGAAAAGATTTAACATATAGCAAAAAATAAAATAAGAGACAAATAAATATATCTATACATACATACATATATATGAATATTACATATAATGGAATAAAATGATAAAAATTAGATTTGTCAAAATTTGAAAATTGGACATGCCTAAAGATGAAATTTAAAATTGAATAACAAGAAAATTAAAAAAAAGGGCCCGGGCCGGCCCAAGCCCGGCCCTAGAAATTGGGCCTAGGGCCTGGGCCTGGACCGGGCCTAGAATTTCCCCTCAGCCGGCCCGGCCCGGATTGCAGCCTCCTTGGCCCGGCCCCGGCCCGGTTTCTCTTCAAGCCCGATGGACCCGGGCCGGGCGGCCCAAGCCCGGCCCGTTTGACATCTCTATGTATTTATCATAAAATCCGGGGAACCTGAGTATATGAATGGCGCCAATAGATTGTATCTAGACAAAGTTAGCAGTCAGGTTAGAGTATATTGTGGCGAATGTGGTGCCACAAGAATATTTATTGTGAAGCAGGCAGTGAAGGCAGAGCTGTCTAACGAACGTGGTGGAGTAGCTGGAATATATTGCGGAGAACATATAATGTTAATTGATGTTTCGAGTCATCAACATACAACAGCTTATATATCAAAGTATCCCACCGATATGAACCGCAGAATTAAACATAACAACAGGATCATACACATTGCCTTCACCTCCCTCCTCAACTTTTCATCGTCATTAATGGTAACTACGGCTACGTATATAGCTGAAAGCATCCCAGCATTTTTTGATTTATCGAAGTAAGATGGTACCTCTAAAGATTGTGATTCGGGAGGCATAAACTCCTCGAACGTAACCGGTAAACAAAAGTATTGCACAAGTCATCCGAGACGAGGTCTTCAGAATTTTCCTTTTGAGAATTCTTCTTTTGCTTCTTCATTCACTTCTCTATGCTCACCGTCATTCTTTACTTTTTCTTGAAAAGCTTGGGCTTTATCGCTTTCCCTCTTAATACCACAGGCCAGCATTGTGAGGTCTTGAGATGACACTTTTCTTTTTCTTCTTCCCTTTAGACTCATAATAGAGTACATCATTTGAGATTTCAGATCTCTCATCCTCACCATAGCAATTTTGGGACACTCCTTAAATCATGGCACTGATTGGGTTTGATGTTATCTTTTCCTGTGGTATTTCGATGGTGTTGGAATCAAGGAGTTCTTGAATGTTACCTTGAAAACTAAGCATTCCCTTAAGGAATGACTCATGAGATGGTTATATGGACAAGACTTCAGATCCTTCTACTTCCCAAGTTCTCGAGCCCGCTTAACTTCTGAAAGGATGACCAGATCTTCTTCCGAAAGGTCTATGAAGACATATTCCACCAAAACCTTCGAGAAGGAATACTTTTTCTCCATGTGCTCCTTTGTGGTGACCTTCTTGGTTTCCTTGGGCTTTCGAGCTTTAACTGCGACCAGAGATTTCCTTTTAGCTTTTACCACCGCAGAAATTGAGCACTCAGTTCTCTCAGTCACCCCGGCACTTCTGCTTTTGCTTAGATGCATCTCCATATCATGTGCTTTTGTACACAAGTCATTGAATCCATGAAAACCTTGGGGCATTAAAAAGCAGTGGATAGTTCATGTCAGAAGTTGGTCTTACACATCTCAAGCAACTCATCCTGCATTACAAGGACATGTGTGACAGGTTCGATGTCACGCTCCTTACAATCGATCAATTCAGGCGAGTGTTACAGAATCTCTCAAGGAATTCTTTTACCATTAACACCAAGTTAGGCCCTCTGAGAGATTGGCATACCATATAAATTGCCCTTCTAATGATTGAACAAAAAGCTGTAAACAGAAAGCCTCGTTTTGAGCAATATCTAGGCATGGAGACAAGAAATGAGCTACGTGTTCTCTCGCATCTCCAACTTGATCGAACATTTTTTAATCTGGTCAAGAGAAACCAGGAGGAAATGCTACATTATCTATACATGATGGGTATGGTTTGGTAATCATTTAAGTCCGCCTCTTCTTTTTCTCTATTTATCTTAACTTGTCTCCAAAATATATCATCGGTCATTGCCCCTAATGTAAGGTTCAGGGTACATTTAGTAGGTTTATGGACTTGCTCATATTAGGGAAACTCCCTTCGTCGGGTGGTAGTTTAGTACTTGACATATTATGCTATTGCAATACAACATGCTCCTTCTGGTGATACCCGTCTTTATTGTTAACTAAGCATAGAGATCTTGCACTTTTGCTAACATAGCTGCCATTTCATGTTCGTTTCTTTCTAACTGTTCTTGCAAGGTTGCCACCTCTTTCCCAGATATTTTGCTATTCCCCAGCCATCATTACAGATACTGCCATTGCCTCTTGCATTCGTTTTTTCAAATTCTGTTCCCGAGGCAGAAGATGAGGAGAATGCCGTGGACAAGTTTATTTCTAGAAGGTTGTACAATGGTTCGTGACCCCCTTATGCACAACCCGTTCTTTGTCGATGGGAATACTTTGGCCCATAGATCTCATTACATGTCCTAATATTAGTTGCTTGACAGAGATTCAAAACGACAGTCACAACTTGTTTCCTTCATATAGTATTTTTCCGGAGGCGAGGACATATGAAATTTGGCATTTCACCGCTGTTTCATCACCTTTCGCCACCATACCTTCGCACCCGGTGACGGCTATGCTATTCCCAGTCCATTGCCATCTGCCACTGGTGTGGCAATGGCCCTTCATTGATAAGTGATTTCTTGATTCTTGACTTGTTTATAAGGTCTAAATACCTGTGCTAAAAAGCTCTGGCACACCAAGTGGAACCAATTTCGCCTTCCATCTCTGGGACAAGAAATCAATATATTTTCTTTCCATTTTAACAAATATTCTTCCTTTCGAGTTGCGCTTTGAACTTTGAAATGAAGTTCGAATTAGATTCCAGACCTAATGGTTTGACACATCATTTAGCCATTAGTTTACGGAGCCAACTTTCAAGTCCATATGTGCGAGTTTGAACTTTGAAGAAGTTCATGTCCTTGTTAGGCCCACACAAACCTCGAACTTAGGGCCACCAATTTGCAGTTGGACTTGTGCCCCTTTGTTTAACCTCCAAGTACAAGTGGTATGGGTTCGAACTTTGATAAAGTTTCAAACCTGCTTGACCCGTTGGAATCATTCGGTACAAAACACACAAACATGTACATACTTTGAGTTGGAATCTTAAGTGCCAACAACTTTACTGTTTCTAAATAACATCTCATTGCGTTGCAAGTCACAAAGCATGATATGGTCCTGCTTATGCACGGTAACTGATAGATTGGATAACGCCTAACCGTTCATACTTCTCACACACAGTAACTGCTCCCAAACATGACAATTTCATAGATATAATAAAGCATAAGTGCATAGATAAAATTAAAACCAACGGTTTCAAGTATGATGATTTCGCGAATATACCGAAATAGCACAAAAGGAGAACAAAAATACTAGGTTGCCTTTGTTTGGTGAAAAATATATGAAATAGAATTGAAAACTATGCTTTATGCTAAATGTTATGTCGTGCGAACGTAAACCCACCTCTAACATTGTTTCAATATGAGAGATAGGGTTGAGGATTTAGGGTTTGTCGGGATTTATACACAAAAAGGATATAACTGGAGAAATAGACTTACCGACAGCACCACCGATTGCACCACCGACGGCGACGCCGGCAGTAATCCTAGCCAAACAGCTATCCTTCGCCATCACAGTCTCTAATTTACTTTGTTTCTTCACTAAGACGACCGTACAGAAATTGGATTCGTCCTCCACACAAAAACTTATTATAACTCAATATTGACGATTTCTACTTTCCTGTTTTTTCGTTTTTCATTTTCGTTTTGCCCAAAGTAAACTTTTGAACTGCGCCGCTTGCCTTTATTTACCGTTCTGTCTTTGGGTAGAAAGCACCACGTGTAAAAAATTTGCATTACTAGTTTTAACTTATTATTATTATTATTATTATATACAAGCTGCCGTGCACATACGAGTGCGCTTCTATCATTATATAATTTTTAATTACTTTTTACGCGATTTTGATAAAAATTAGAAAAACATCTTAAACATCTTTAACATTATGTCACCAAAGAAAATAACATTTATAACGTCAGAGATTAATTTTCATTACTAATATTATGACAGACTTATTAAAACCAATTGTACTTATTATTTTTATCACAGCACTATAGCTACATTAATTTCCACCCCATAAAAAAATCGCAATTATATGGCTAGTGTACTTTAGGAAAAATAAATAAACAAAGAGAGGTGAATTAGAAAATTGAAATGTAACAATAAATTCCCAAAAATCAAAATAAAAGAAAAACTAAATCTCATCAAATTGGACTAAAATTGAACTGCCCTAAATTGGACTGCCCTCCGGTCTCTCACACAGCTGTAAACACGCAGACATCAGCAGAGGCCAAATAGAGCCATGGACAACGATTCTTGGACGGCTCGCCTCTCTTCCGCCTCCAATCGTCGATTCTTGATTGCTAGAGTGTGTAGTGCCTTTGGATTGTGTGATGCCATAACGATGAGTTGCTTCTTTGACTAAGGAGGAGAGCAAAAGGTTTTGGCAAATATTTGGAGGTTTCTTTGTGAGTGAAACTCTGGTACGAAGCAAGCACATTAATTCTAGTGCTCCCAGAGGAGAGTGAAACAATCTGGTATAGTGGATCTATTGCTTTCTCTGAACAATCTGGCAGGAACACATTAATTATAGTGATCCTAAAGGAAAAGGGAAGAGTGAAACAGCCAAGAAAGACGGTGTAATTTTTATATTTCCTGTTTTAAGTTATGGGAATGAAATGGACGGTTCATGGTGTAGATTTCTCTTGATGGGTTGGGAAAAATTAACGTGGTTGACGAAATTAGGGAAGAATTCCCATGCCCGGCAATTTGCCGACGACCACGACCGGTGATTTTCCAATTCTTGGACTGCTCGCCTCTCTTCTGCCAACAGGCATCCATCCACCGCAACGCCGCCGCGCCTCTCTTCCACGATTAGTTAAGCCAGAAGAACACAGGCATGGAAGCCACCACTACCGTCGTCACAAACGACCGAGTGCCGCCAGCCACGTCAGTCACAGATCCACGAACACCAACGACCAACAATCACCCACCCACGACCACCAAGTCCCTCCAACATGCGTCCGTACACGTCGCCACAGAGATTCACCGACTGCACAACCACAACAGTCTGTCGCACGTCGAGGGCCACAAACAGCCACCAATCGATCACCCACGACCACCAAGTCCCTCCAACACGTGTTTGTACACGTCGCCATGAAGATTCACTGACTACACAACAACAACAGCCTGCCCCAGGCCGAGGGCCACAAACAGCCACCAATCGATCACCCACGACTGCCGTCGTTCGTGAATCGTCACCAGTCTTCCATCTGTGCAGCCGCGCCTTTCTTTGATAGCCCAGCACCGCCGGCCACCCACAACCCTCGAGTCTAGACGTCTATCCACAGCCAATCGCATAACCACTGTAATTGCAGAGTAGTTAAGGAAGAAGGAAATGCAGAGAAGGGGAAAGGGAATGGGAAATGCAGAGAAGATAATGTAAAAGTTAAAAATAGGAAAATTAAAGATGCATGAACACAAAAAAAAAAGCAAAAAATACAACCAAAAAAAAAGGGCTAATGAAAAGATAGTGAGTGTTCGAAAGAAGGAATTTTACCATGAATGATGAAGTTGACAGTTTCTGATAACAAAGATGGAGAAAGGAAGAGGAGAAGAAGATAGACTTGTGAGAGAGAATGACAAATATGTGAATTATAGTAGTGAGAAATAGAATTTTACATTTTTATCCTCGTAATGGACACTTGTCAATACCTAAGTCACTCTTAGTGTAACACCAAAAGGGTATGACACAAAAAAATGACTTCTCATTATAAGTAGTATAGGTATAGATATATATATATATATATATATATATATATATATATATATATATATATATATCTATGCCAAAAAAGAAATGCATTTTCCTTTAGATTTTCAAAATTATTATTAAACTAAAGTCGTAATCGATCTATTTGATTATGTATTTGAATTTGGTTAGTACATTCTTTACCTTCCAAACCCCATATTCTTTTTCTAACAATTTTTCAATTTTATAAATACAACCTTATACAAGTTATAGCTTCCAATTGGCCAAACAATTAATTTTCTTATTTTTCATATACAACCAAATAGATGTCAATTGATAATTGGTCATCAGATATAACCACCCTACCCCCATAACCTCTAACTATTTTATCCATGATCTCCCTACCACCATCTTTTTAGCTACCACTTCATCCACCTTTGGTAAAAACCAAAATCGTAATAAAACAAAACGAACAAAAGTACTTCATCACTTTTTTTAAAAACTAGAAAGCAAAAGAAACAGAAGCTAAAACTAGTGCCGGCCAAATACAAACAAAGTTACATTTTAACTAAGTTACATGCAACTTTAAACTGCTTCACATGTTAAACCATCCGGTCTCTATGTACGAGCTTTGTGTGCGTGTGTTGGGTTTGTGTCCGTGTTGTTTATATAGCACCCACATCTATGTACGAGCCTCTTAATGGTGCATTACATTCTCATATTTCTAGAACTGTTATTCTCTCAATTTACAACGACACATCAAACATAGGTGGTGGTGGACCAAAGCAGAGCTTTGGCCCTTGTAGCCCTCGTAGTCGACGTCTATTGAGTTAGTGTTCAGTGTCCAGAGGGAGCTATGAGTTTATCTATCGGAGTATGATATAAGAGTTCCCTTCTTCTCTTACAACATTCTCCATTTCTAGATCTACTACATCTTAGGGAAATCCACATTCTTCTCAAGTCATGGGACTTGCTTTACCCAGAAACCACATGCATGCCTTAGGCTATTGCGCCTAACTAGATTTGACTGCCCGGAAAGGCACTATAGTGAGGTGTGAGGCACGAAAGACTATAAAGAGCTCGCGCAGATTATGCCTACCTTGGCTATTGGTGAAGATGGAGTCAATTTACTTAACCAAAGCTATACCATAGTGACTTTATAAAGCTTCTAGCATAGTTTCCTATACAAGCCTATCATGTTGCATTACATTCATATTTCCATATTTGTTGTCCTGTCAATTTACAACAACACTTCAAACATAGTTGTTCTGGAGCTTCTTAGCAAAGTTTCCCAAAAAGCTTTTCATACTGACTTTTAAAATTACATTGTAATCTCACGGGATGCAACCAACGAGATATAAAAAAAGAGAAGGAAATTAAGTGTCACTATGAAAACAAAGAGAAGCATGTCTACACGTGGCATGTTTTCTTGGTCGTGATCAACACGTCGCTCCCTAACAAGGGATGTGAGAGAGCATGTGACCTCACACATGATCATCTACTTATTATAAGTGCACTGTCTTGGCATAGAGAATAAAGAAGAGTTAATCACCATCATAATGGTGGTTGGTTTGGGTAGGTGTAGGTTATAGGTAGTAGTTGGGGGTGTTACTATATGTTAGGAAGGGTGGGGGGCTCCACGTTGTGGAGATTCATGGGTAGCGGGTGGTGAGGTGGTACTATGATGGGTTGTCCGTGTTGTGGGGGTCGTGAAGCATGGGTAGGGGGTAGGGTTGTGGGTAGCGGTGGTAAGGGCAATGGGTGAAGGGTGTCTGGTATTGTTAGGGTCAATTTGGGTAGGTATGGATTATGGGTAGCAGTGGTGGGGAGGTGTAAATGTTATTCTCTGTGTGTACTGAGAGAGCAGGGGGTGCTCCGTGTTGTGAGTAGTGGGTAGCGGGTGGTGGGGTGGTATTGTGATGGGTTGTTTATGTTGTAGGGCTCATGGGTAGGGGGTAGAGGTTTTGGGTAAAGGGTGGTCAGGGGGTGGGGACGTGTCAGGTTTTGTGGAAGGCCGATTTGGGTAGGTGCGAATTGTGGGTAGCGGTGGTGCGTGTCTGTTACTGTTTGTGCGTGTCTGTGAGAAAGAGGGGGTGGGCTCCGTGCTCTCGGGAGTTCGTGGGTAATGGATTAGCGGTTTTCTGTGTTGTGGGGGTCGTGGGTAGGGTAGGTTGTGGTTAGAAATGGGGGGTTGGGGGTCGATTTTGGGTAGTTATGGGTTGTGGGTAGCAATTTTCTGGGGGGAGAGTTGTTACTCTATGTGTGTGAGAGAGAGAGAGAGAGAGAGATAGAGATAGAGAGAGAGAGAGAGTGTGTGTGTGTGTGTGTGTGTGTAACACCCCGGAATTTTTGGAGCGTCAGACAATCATTCGATCAATCACTTAATCGTTCAATTACCTCAATTCGATAAGAAATTCTCAATGTATATCAGAGCTTCTACAATAATTCAAACTCTCAATTTAATTGTTCTTAAATGAAAAGACTAAAATTGACGTGCTCGATTAATTAAGCTTACATAACAATTCCCTTGCAGAGGCATAAGCAAACAAATATACTAATAATCTAAACTAACTTCATAATCAGGCTTTAATTATTTCAAGATATCTATTTATGGTTATACCTGCAAAAGGGATTAGAAAAAAGAGTGAGCTTTTAAGAGTTCAGTAAGGTCGCTTAAAATTCAGAAGAAGGAATACAAACGATTTACAGATTTTATTTCAATGATAATGTGAGAAGAGATTCAACTCAGTCCCTTAAAATTAGATATTAATAGAAATAATTCGAATACACTATAAAGCAAGCAGGTGATATCGAACATGAGTGATTGCAAAAACCACATAGGCAGTGCACGTTAACACTTAAAAAAGCCACACAGGCAGTGCTTAAAAACAATGTAACTATATTTGCATATGTACCCTAGTTAGACCATTAAGGTACTAACGTCTTCCGCAATAACAGACCATCCTTATTGCACTCTCATTATAAATCATCCTTATAAAGCCTCAATACACTAACTCATGTCAATATTCAGAGTACAATAATCGCTAATTCAATGAGTAAATCGTGCTCGGTGAGTAATGAACAGTGAGCATCGATAGGAATATTTAACGAAGGCTTAAGGCTCAAAACAAGTTTTAAGGGTAGACAATTCATTTTTGTATCAATATAACAGAGTCTAAAGGAATATCGATAATAAGTCAGAATAACATACAAAATCAATTATGAGGAGTTTGGTTCGAATAAAATCTCTTACCTCAATTCAAGCAAAGCACTCATTCTTATACAACCTCGTTCAAAAATCTCGAATTAACCTAAATTGCAAATTAATTGTTATAATACAACCTAGGCTCGTAAACTATTAATCCAGTGTTAATTCTTAATCATTGATCACTCTAACACTCTCAATATTAACCAAAACGAAACGGATCCCTCGAACGTTTAAACTTAACTCATAACCCCGTACACTCTATAAGGCATCAAGATAGCCCAAAATTTATACTAAATCCTCATATAAGAATTTTATAGCTTAAAATATTATAAAAAAGTCAAAATATGAATTTTAAATATTTTTACTATAAATAATTTTCTTAAATATCAAAAAAGTCCAAAAATAGCCATTAATACTTCTAGCTCAAATCAAAGTCCCATAATTTTTTTATAATAGCTCTACAATATATGAAGAAAATATTGAAACTGAAATTACGATTTGAAAAGCACCGTAATCACTTTAAAAAAATCTATTTTTTCTAAATCAAATTTGATATAGATAATAGTACCAAATCAACTCCATAATTTATGAAACTTAAACTAACTCTTCTTTCTACTATAACAACATTACTTTAATTTTTTCATAATTTAATACGAATTTTAAATAGTCAAAACAAATTTGCAATTGTAGACGGGAGGAACATATTTGAGAATGTGGCGAACAACATCACATTGATTGTGACGAGTGTGTATGTTAAAGAGTACGAAGGTATATGAATATTCACTTTTGGTCTTACATAAATTTAGGATTAGAAAATACGCAAGGTAACAGATGCAGGATTAAGTCTATTGTCTAGCAGCTTCAGCAAACTGTGCATCAATGTCAAACATGAAGCTAGCGACTCAATCAGGAAGTGGTACGAATTTTATTATTTTTATTATTTTGACTTACATGACAGTTTCTTTATTGAATTCAGTGCTTATTTTAGTTACATCTATCAGTGACATAATGAATGCGATGTGCTAGGTTTAGTGAAGATTAGCGTACAAATAATTGGTACATTGGAATACAACAAATGGCTAATCTGTGGCACGCTCATTGACGATTTCAAACTCAAAGAGATGCGCATACGGGATTTGGCACCAAGGACAAATGAAATACGATTTACTAAATTTGCGACATTTCATTTCTCAATTTCCAATGGTTACTTATGAAAAACTATAAATGTGTAGGTCAAACACTTTTGCATAACTACACATATAAAATTTATTGACATGGAGAATCTTTGGTACGATTCTTGTGTGGTCTGTCTGAACAAGGTGAAATACCAAGATGGAGGGGCGATATGCAGTACCTGTACCGAAAAAGAAGTACAAGTTATGCCCATGTATGTATCAGACATCAGGAATTAAAGGTACCTGTCTGAACATATTATCTGAGTAATCGTTATAGTTGTTCTTAAAATAGGTACAAACTACACATTACAGTGTCTGATTCAAGCGACAGTAAGCACTTGATTCTTTCAAATAAGCAAGCCGGGTATATTTTACAGTGTCCAGTATCCCAGATACGGAACTTGAAGCACTAGGTGTATATAATACTAACACATCTTATATATTTTAACTTCATGGACGTCTGTTGTGTTTAATATCGTAGTGGTCGTAAAATTACGGAGATGACATGTTACAACAGTATGTGGAGTTGCTGAAGGACGAGATGTATTCATTCGTAGTCTACGCGCCAAGAAATGCACATGAAAAGGCATATCCAGCGTGCATTTCTGGGGTATTCATTTGTACAACCAGTGTATTTCTTATGCACAAGAAACCAGTGTACCAACCAATAACCAATATTGGTTGGTATATGGATTGGTACAAAGTACACTGGTTTTTGTGCTCGTAAAATGAAAAAATGGTAGGTACCGATCAATATGCTTGTAATTGGTACGGTATTTATTACCATTGTTGGGGTCAACCTAAATAAGGCCAAGGCAAAATCCCACACCAGCCTTTCTTACAGTATAGGTTTGAGAAGTGGTACTAACAACACATTTAGCGACAGGGTGAACATCGAGAAAAAAAAGTGTAGATTTACCAAATACAAGAGTACGATCTTGAAGGGAAAAAACCCTAATCTCTTCCTTCATAATATCTCTGTCGCCACTGCCGGCTTCCTCCCACATGTGATGGTGTGGTAGAGTAGGGTTTTTTTAATTTTGTGTGCTTAAATTTTTGTGGTTGTGTTGTATTTTTCTTTGGGACTGTGGAGATTGCACTTCATCCGTCATGATCGATCTCTGTCATTTGATATCTATGTTGGGATATGGAACGGGAGCTATTTGCTGGTTACTGGTTATAGTTGGATAACGGTTTGGATCCAGCTACTAGTCTACTAGATTCAAAATTCATTGTATTCTTTCTTGATAATTAAGTTTATTATTATAGGGTTTTGGCCTAATAATATAATGAGCCTAATATATTTAATTAAGTCCAATATTTAATCCAGTCCATCTAGCATCTGGCCCAATTGGTTAAACTAGTTCAGTTAGTTAAGTTCAACCCAAGTCAATAGATAGTGATTGATTAGAAGACTTGGATTGCGGAACGAGGGACAGGTAATGTCCTGAAATTTGGGAACAATTTTAAAGGATGAACCGGCCTGTCTTTTGACTAAAAAGCCAATTTATTGACTTTTTTCAAGTCTGTAATTTTCATCAAATATTATGCTCTATCACCAAATCTCAGACTGGGATAGTCATCCTTATTATTTCTAGCACACATACCTCTATAAATAGGATCTTTGTGCTACATTTTCAAGACAAGCTTTTTCTCCCTAAAGCTTTTATACTATTTCTTTCTTCAAAGTGGTACATCATCTCTAACGAGAATTTAGCACTCCATATTGATTTATAAGTAGCCTCAAGTCACTTGCTGCATGGATTCATCATAAGGAGTTCTCAAGTCTTCTAGGCAAGCACATTCTTGAGGTATATTTACTATTTTCTGGACTAGTTTAAATTCTAAAAATCTAGAATGTTTTCCCTTCCCCCGACAACACTTTCATTTTCAAAAATCATTAAAAAAAAAGTCTTTTCATTCTAGTTCGAGTCTAAGATCGAAGTGTAGGTCGCCTCCCGTAGGATCCAGTTGAACTACAATGGTTTTTGATTCTGGTATGTTCAATCGGATACGTAGGCCATTCGACCCCCAATGTCGAGTTCAAGCCAATAATTTAGAAATAAACTTAGGTAGTTTTATTGCATATTTATATGCTTAAAGTGCTAAAAAGACAAAAGAAAAATAATAAAAATGAAGTGGAGATAGAAAGGATATAACGGGTGCCTAACACCTTACCGCATAACTTAGTCCCCAACCCATTTCTCTGTTTTCGATAGATTAATTATCCTTTGGACATTTTAGAGTCATATTTGAGTTTTTATTATTTTTCTTTGTTTAAATTAAATAAGATGATGACTCCCTAAAATCTTCCTTCCTTGGGGATGTTTCCTAGGGCAATTCACTATAGTACCGACTCCGCTGGGAACTAAAAACTAATAGACTAGAGTTCAAATGTTTTTATTTCTTTTTGGCCCTTTTGTTGCATTGTGGTATATGGGGTCCACACAGACTACAAAGTACTCATTTATTCAGAAGCTCGTTTTATTCTTACTATTATGGATGACTTTGCAAGGTGCCCAAGGTTTTCTTTTTTATGCAATAAAAGATTGAAACTCAAAATCTAGTAACAATCTTTTATTGCATTTGTAAAAACTCAATTCCATGTTGGGTCAAAGCCATCAGGTTAGTTAATGGCAAAGAATTCTTGTCCATGAAAAATTTCTTTCACTCTCATGGCATTGTATGTCAACTTACTTGTGTTTCAACTCCACAACAAATTGGAGTGAGTGAACGCAGGCATCGCCATATTCTAATCGTAGCACAAGCATTATGCTTTCAGTCTTACTTGCCCTCACATTTTAAGAAGAATGCTTGTTTACTACTGTTTACCTCATTAATTGAGTACCATCTTCTAAGTCACATTCTGAATTATTATACAATCATCCACCATCACTTGATGGCTTAAAAGTCTTAGGTTATCTGTGTTACGCAATTGTTGTTCATCTCACACATAAATTTAATTCCCGTGCCAAACGTTCCGTTTTTTGCTGGGTAGCCTATTCAATAAGGTTACAAACTTTATATGATCTAAAGGCTAAAATTGTAACGCCCCCAAAAATTCGGAGCTCCGTCGCCCGAACTCCCGGGTCGTTAACCTACCAGATCACATCAAACCTGTCAAACCTGTTCACTAACACATATTCCAAATCATCTAATTCAGCATCAACTCAGATTTCTCAAAATACTGGATCATAATTGCTTAGCTTAAACTATTACAGCTTAGGTTCTTCGCAATTCAAATTTCCTAAGAACAAATTATCAGTACCGACTCGCGCAGGGGTCTTACTATACAGTGGTGATGGGCTCATCAGAATCTCACTCAGACTCTAAACCCCATTCCCGAGCAATCTACTGATGATCAAAACCTGCAGAAAGGAATCAACGAAGGGTGAGCTTTTGAGAGCTCAGTAAGGTCGCTCAAGGACCAACAAAAGAATTACAAGATGATTCCAAGAATCCAATTGACGGAGATTTTCAGAATAATCCAAACGGTCCCAACTCAATGATTTCCAAACTATATCAAAATTCATCATAATAAGATACCAAAATAGCCAAATACAATCACAAAGGGTCCCAAAACAATCAACAAAAGATCCTTTTTAAAGCCGTCAATTCTAAGATAGTGATGGTTTTCCAAAAGATTTCAAAACGTACACAGATCATCTGAGACGGTCCTTTCCAAAATACACTGAAGGTTTCCCCAAAGAATTTCAACAGAAGCATAGATCATTTTAGATAATACTTTTCAGACATTTCCATAATAGTCACGGAAATATACAGAGCAGAAAAATAAAAAATCAACGTTGATCCTGGGTGATTGCAATGTCATTCCGGCAAAGCACAGAAGTATACACATGCATGATGTACCAGAATAATTACTAGTCCACTTAGGTACTAGCCTGCATTCCATGCAAGATTCAGACCAGCCTTATAACGCCCGCCTCAGAACAGAACAGATAACCCAGGTCAACACAGAAAAATTAAAAATATCAGTGAGCTTTAACATAAGCTCAATCACCAAATTCAATTCGGATCCCAATAACAATAATCATACTGGCATAAGTCAGCATTCAGAATTTTCAGAAGAAAATCACAGATAAACAACAAAGACGATTGCGAATAATTATCGATTTTTAAGTACAACAATCCGGAAGAACGGATGTAGACAATTATCAAATTACTCAGCATGCAATACATGCGAGCATCATAAGATTTCCAAACAATCGATTTAGGTTCAATATTGGAATTTTCTGGGCAATAACATGCTGATAGCCATACATAATTCAGAGTTCAGCATTAGCCATAAATAAATCAAATAAGTACTTACAAGTACGAGCTATCAAAATAAGGGTTCGGACGAAAGTCCTTCCCCAGGGTTCAGATAAAATCCCTTACTTGGATCCGCAGCTAAATTATCCTAAGCGGAAGTCTCTAGCTTTAACCTAAACGGAATAATCGAACCATTAGAATACAGCCTACAGAACAAAAGTATAACTTAATACGAATTCACACATACTCCCAAAATGAACCCCTCGCACCGCGTATGTAAAATTATCAAAACGCCCCTAGGGTGTAAAATTACCAAAATGCCCATCTTGGACTTAAATCACCAAAATGGTCTTCTCGTGAGTGAAATCACTACAACAACCTTACCAAATGTGAATTTATCCAAAAATACATTTCTTAGGTCAAATTACCAAAATACCCCTCCGGGTGGTAAATTACCAAAATACCCCCTCGTTACACTTAAATTGTCAAAATGACCTTTCTGTATGCAACATCACTAAGATATCCTTACCGTATGTAAATTTACTAAAAAAATACCCATTATGGGTAGAATTACCAAAATATCCCTCCTGGGGTGACAAGCCCCTAGAGTTTTCGCACTAGAAAAATCCCAAAAATATCTTAAAATGCTATTTTAAGTATCCTTATATCATTTCTGGACTAAAAAGTCTTTTAGAAAATTTTCGCCAGAAAATTCCGAACCGGTGTCCAAACTGAGCGCCAAAAGGCCAGTTTTACGAAAAATACCTATCGGCCTCAGAATGGCCCGAAATCTTAGAATATGAATCACGTCAGTAAAATAATATTTTTCATAAAATATTCTGAATAAAAGAACTTGGTTTACTATGCTAAATAATTCAATAAATTATTTTAATCGGTACCCCGATTTAGCGCCTTTTGCGGACCCCAAAAATTCTTGAAAAATTCCAGAGCATAGTTCTTGGAAAAATATTAGGGGTTATGGTTTTTCACTTTATCCAATTTTGTCCTTAACTATTTATTAAAATTTGTAAAAGAAACTACTTAAAGTAATTTATACTTTTAGCGACGATTACACTTCCTATTCAAATTAACACACACTGACTCACCTAATTTTCACACAGTGTCTTCTTCAACCTCCAACTCACACATACACCCACGAATGGGTCATTACTCCAAATAAACAAAACCTGCATAAGACTAACTTCTACAAACACATCCTAACACTAATAGATTACACAATTACATCCAAAATCCTACCTAAACTCACACACCCGAAACCCACTCACGGCAATTACACATCACCCACAGTCACGGACACACGCACAGCACACACTGAGACACACATACCTCACCCTCACTCTTACTGCTATTACATCGTAACCCTCTAACCCACATAAACACACTGTAATCCATCTGCTCCCCTGTAGATACACAACCTCACACGGTTATATTGATCACACGCATATATATATATACACACACACACTGCAGTCAAGAACACACACTCACCTTACATCAAAACACGCACTAACTCACAAATTACACCCTCACATCATTTGTTACCAACAAGATCACTCCCCTTTCACGTGAATCCTCCCCTCTCACATGAATCACAGTCATGGCCACCTCTGCCCCACGATCATCCTTACACATATATCCTCTAAAACATGTAATTACAGATACATACATAAGTAAGAAAAAAGAATTTGCTCCTTACATATTCTATCTATCTTTCTCTGATTCTGTTTCTCTGTGGTTCCCTTTCCCGAATCCTTTTCTTCTCCTCTGTTTCCTTCCTCTGTTTTCTATTTCTTCTTCTTCTTCCTTTCCCGAAAGGGAAAGGTTTCCCTTTTTGTTTTTTTTTTCTTTTTGTTTTCTTTCTTCACTTAAAGATCTTATCCCAATTTATTATTTTATAATTTATTTCATTAGTCATCAAATAACCAAGGAGGAGGTGGCACCATTTTGTAACCAATTTTCAAAATTTGCAAAATAGCCCATCTAATTTTCAAAAATTACAAAAATGCCCTCAAGTATTTTGAAAATTACATTCTTGCCCTAAAGTATTTTTAAGCCCCAATACTGTACTAATACTCGAGCATTGCTCAAAATTAGCGCCCGTTTCGGAGCCCAAATGGTTATTTTAATCAGCTCCCGAAGTTCGGGATATTACAAAAACCTTTTTTCTAAGTCGTGATGTCGAATTTTTTTAAACTACCTTTCTTTTTATTTTGACTGCACATCAAACTTTAGTATTGCCCCATTTTTCTCTAGACGTCATGGACGATTGGAATTCTTCACTGTCCTTGCCCATTAACACCCCGTATTCCTAACCTCGTCCCATCGAAGACCAACCGTTCATGAATCTACATCTTCCATAAAATTTCCCTTAGCTGAACCCACAGTTGCAGAGGATATTTCTCCAAATCTTACCTAATCTATTGCATCCTCGCCTCTAGCAAAATCTGTTCACCCATCTAGTTGTCTTCAGATTCTTTCACTCTTTTCCCTTCTCCTTTGTGACAATCCCTTCGGCCCAATCCAGCATGGCATTAGGACTATATACAGTCAACACAAGTCAATCCTCCCACCACAATGCCAAGTGCTGCAACAGGTACTCGATATCCTCTTTCTCACTTTCTTTCCTACTCTCGTATCGCTTGTGCCAATTGTACCTTTTTAGCCAACATTATAGGTCATATCAAGCCTCACTCATATGCTCAAGCTATCCTCGATGCACATTGGCTACAAGCCAGATAAGAAGCATTATAGCAAAATAAGACTGGAGTTTGGTTCAACTTCTTACTAGTAATAAACCTATTAGTTGCAAATGGGCTTACAAAATCAAATACAGGTCTGATGGCACAATTGGACGTTTTAAGGCTCGTCTTTTCATAGAATGATATATCAAGCTGAGAGAATCGGTTAGTAGGAAACATATTATCCTACAACGGAACTTACTACACTTTGTTGACTTCTTACTGTTATTTCTACTCGACATTGGTTCGCCTACCAATTAGATGTTCAAAATGTTTTTCTTGATGGAGACTTCAAGAAGAAGTGTACATGAATTTTCTGCCCCGCTTCGCCGACAGTGGAGAACATTGTATGCTGGCTCCACAAATCCCTGTATGGTCTCAAACATGCATCAAGAAATTGGTTCCTCACCTTTTCAAAGACTATAAAGAGAGAATGTAATCACCAGTCAAAGGCTGATTATTTTCTTTTGACCCAAGCTAAAGATATTTCATTCACTTTAATTATTATCCATGTTGATGACATACTTACTCACTAAAAATGATCGTCAAGAAATTGAACACTTCAAAAAGTTTATTCTCAAACGCTTCCATATCAAAGTTCTTAGAGACTTGAAATACTTTTGTTCTCGTTCAAAGAAAGGCATTTTCATGTCTCAAAGAAAATATGCACTAGATATTTTACAAGGTTCAGGACTTCTAGGTGCACATAGAAAAATTCCCCATGGAATAAATCTTGAATCTCACTTCCCCAAATGGAATTTTTCTTAATGATCCAACTAAATATAGAAGACTAGTTAGTAGATTGGTTTATCTTACTATCGCAAGACCTGGTTTGGTCTATTCTATTCATACACTTAGTCAATTCATGCATGAGCCTCTTAAACTAATTGTGATGCAGCCATAACGATCCTTCAATATAGTGAAGGTAGTCCGGGTAAAGGTTTACTATTTCTTTCCGCAACTATCTTGCTTTGAAAAGCTTTTTGTGATTCAGTTTAGGAAGGTTGTCGTATCACAACTAGGTCAGTCACTTAATATAGTGTTTTCCTTGAAAATCCTCTTATCTCGTGAAAATCCAAGAAACAAGCCAATGTTTCTCGATCATCAGCAAAAACATAATATCGAGCTATGGCTGACACATGCTTAGAGCTAACTTGGCTTCCTTATATTCTGCAAGACTTAAAGGTTCCACATGAAGCTCCTATATTGTGACAACCAAGCAACTTTGTATATTATGGCAAATCCTATTTTTAATGAGCGTACAAACCACGTTAAATAGATTGTCACATAGTTTGAAAAAAGCTACAAGTTGTAATGGTTAATCCTTCGTAGGTATCTACCACTTCCAGTTAGAAAATGTCTTCACAAAAGCATTGAGAATTTAAGACACTTATAACGAGTTAGGACTTCATGATATTCACTTTGGAGCTTCAGGGAGTGTTAAGGAATATCTTCCTCATTAGTTTGTAACAATTCCATTAAAAGTGGATCACGGATTCTATGTCCTTAGAAATAGGTAGAGGATTAATTGATACTTTTGTATGTATAAAGATGTTCTCCTCAATGTAAAGAACAAGTAACATTCAGCAAATTCTCTATCTTTCTTCCTTTATGTTTGCTGTTTATTTTCTTAAGAACAATTTTACTGTAAATTCCAGCACATTAATAGCATGTTTGTTTTCTATGAGAGAAAAGAAAGGAAAACGGTTCATTTATTTCCTTTTTATTAGTTTGTGAGTTTTTATTAAGGAAAGGAAAATGAAGAGAAAAGGGTGAAAAGTTTGGGCTTATTTGTCTTCAAATCTTTTCTCTCAAAATTGAGAAAAAAATAAAGACAAATAAGACTCTCATAATGCGACACCCTCAACCCCGATGACATCATCGGGCTGAGTTATCGATCATAATCATCTTCAAAACCCTGTGTAGAATACATAGCAACTACATTCTCATACTCATACATCGTTATTAGACGCTTTAAAATGCGTCCTTACAAAAAATTTCATTCTAAACATACATTGTACTGCAGCGGAAGACTTTCAGGTCTTTAAACAACATGAATGTTTACAACCTAATATACGACTGTAGTCGCAGGATTCTTATCAACTTATCTCGCAGCTTAATCTTTATCTCACCATTTCTAGTTGTCTTACCTCACACAACTTATCCCCTTGCTCAATTTTTCTAGCTTGTTTCTCTTCCCTTTTCTAGAGGGTTCTCCTTGATCAACCTTATCTAGCTTGTTTCTTTTCCTTTTTCTAGATGGTTCTCCTTGATCAACATTATTGCCAGCACAATACAACATAAGGAATGAGCGCAAATCGCCCAGTAAAGACAACACGAGGAGTATCGTGTACAAGTGATTCAATAGACTCAGAGGAATAATATCTCAACGATAGCAATGAATCAAGAGTACACAATAAATTTTCAACATCAGCATAATTGTCGAACGATATTTTTTTTTGCCAGATTGAGCGGCTTCAAGGCCTAACGGAACATCATCATTTCAACTTGGACAGGGACACGACAGACATTGACTATGCAAGTGTAATGCAAAAGAAAACAATAAAGCAAACATTAATCATTAGGAACATACATAGTAAAAATCAACAACATCAGTTAGAATCAATTGCAAATGCAGACTCGACTTGACTCAATTGACCGACTCTAGTGCGCTTCATCCTCCTTGTCAGTTACTTAATTTTTGGGCTAATTACACATATGTTCCTGAGGTTTGGGGGTAATTACACTTGAGGATACAAAGTTTCAAAATGTAACACTTATGTCCGTTGACAAACGGAACCCTAAAAATTCTAACAGTTTTAACAAAATGACTTTATTGCCTTTATGTTAGAAAGTTATTTTTTTAAATGTCATTGTCTCTTTTTAGAAAAGAAAAACCCTAAAAAAAATTTCTCTCTCTCTCTTCCCCCACCCTTTCCCCATCCACTTCGCCGCCACCCACACCCCTGCCTTTCGCGGCCCCCCCAGCCCTCCCTCCCCCGGTCACCCCCACCCACCCCGTCTGCCTCCGCCCTTCGCCGTCGCTACAATCACTGACCCCATCCCAGTCACCGCAACACCCTCCCCTTCCCCGGCCACCGCACCACCCTCCCCCTCCCCCTCCCCCGTCGCCGCACAGCTTTCTTTCCTCTCCTTGAGTCTGACGCCGATCATCGCTCAAAGACCCCCGTCGCCCAAGAAATGACGACGACCACTCCTTGTCAGTTACTTAATTTTTTACTGACTACCAGTTACTTTATTTTCACTGGTCAGTTACTCCACTTTCACTGGTATTCAACTTATTGATGCCCCATTGCATGGGTGTTCATCTCAGTCTCAAGTAGTTTAAGAGAGACACTGTCAATAAGAGGAGATTCACCACGAGTGTTTGTCCCTAACAGCGTTACAGCTAAACATCGGTGCTTCATCAACGGGACGAACTAAGGAAACATTATTCAACCTTATGTCCTCAACAATACAACTCAACAAAGAGTACCAGATTAAAAGATCAACCGGTGTTCCAACCTAACAACAAGAGTTCAACATTACATCATCAACAAGGCGGACTCAGGAAAAGTATGCCACAAGCCCTCAACAACATTCTTACATAAGAGAAATGTCGGTTATCAATAAGTGCCGACGTTTCACAACAACAACTCAATCTCTAAAGCATCATCATCAAAGATAGGGCAGACTCGAGAGAAGTTTGCCACAAGCCCTCAATGGTGTTTTCAAAGAGAAGAGATATTGGCTATCAATAATTGCCCACATCTCACAACAACCCTTATACAATATCACACCCAACGTCAGATATGCTAATCGAGTCGAATCATAGCATATACTATGACATGCATCATCCTCATTTAATTCTATCAACATGGCGGACTAAGAGAATTATTCTACCCTAAGTCATCAACAGCACAATTCAAATATACGTATACCAGTCACAATGACTATCGGTGTCAACTCATAACAGCAAGATTCCAACATAAACGTCATCAACATGGTATGCTAATCGAAACAATAAATTAGTATAATAGAACCGCATTGTCCTTACCTCATTGACTTCTAGCTGAAGCAACTCGCAACCTCTGATCACAACGAGCAACATCACCTAGTCAAATAATACTCTGCTCGTTAGACATCATTTAACATATACACACTCCTTATTCTACCCCTTCTCATTTAACCGCTCAGAGCGTTTTATGACAGGTAATTAACCCGATCCAATAACTGGATCCGTAACCTAGCCTTATCGATGCCTCCATAATAACCACTCTCATTATTTAAATGTATTACTACCATTCCTCACTTCCCACCACCCCGAACGCTGAATAACATGCATTCCTAAAAATTTGACATCAACATGGCAATTTACCAAAAGGCCCCTTGATGGCCGCTACACCACCAACACCCCAAAACTGCTTTAAAATAACTTTTTAGATGTTTTATATCCCCTTCTGGACTAACAAGACCTTTAAAAAAATTTATGAAACAATTACCAAAATATCCCTCTCTTGGTGGCCAATTACCAAAATGCCCCCCGAGGGTTTTCGACACCAGAAAAATCCCAAAATTACTTTAAAATGTTGTTTTTATCTTCTCGAAGTCATTCTTAAGCTAAAAAGTAGTTTAAAATTTTTTTACCCGAAAACCCTGAACCGGTGTTCGGACCGAGGGCTTAAAAGCCCGTTCAGCCAAAAATAGCAAACAACTTCGAAATAATTCAAAATCTTGGAAAATGAAACTTCTCGACATCCTATGGTGCCCATAAAAGTTTTGGGCGAAACCGCACTAGTTTGGCATTTTAAATTATACTGTAAAGTTTTAAAGTTCCCCTTATCGGTTAACCCCTTTTCTAGTCTTTGGAAAAATCTGAAATTGTTCCCTGAGATAGATCCCCTAAAAATACCTAGGGTCTCTTTTTTGCACTTTGCCTAAATCTGGCTCTAGCTATTTTTTTTTATTTGTGAAAAACTACCTAAAGTAACTTGTACTTTTATACACTTACTATTTAAATTGTCACACACTAAAACACCTAAACTACACGCACCTTCTTCTACTTTCAGCTGCTGCACACTAACAACATTACCCAGTTCACACTCCCTCACCAGAATCACTCTTACACACTTACTACACTATGTTGTTTCCCCCATTACCTCACTGCCCCGAACCCATTTACACCCTTAACATATTCAATTTCATACCACCACTCACCCACAACTCTTATGAACACACACACAGAGTCACGGTTTGCACACAACGCACACCTGCTACACACTAGTTTATATGCTGCATAACAGCAGCACAACGGCAGAACAACAGCTGCAAAACAACACCATAATGCTGCAAAACAACAGCTGCATAACAGCAGCACAGCAACTCCATAATAGCCGCAAAACAGCTGCAAAATAGCAGCACAACAACTGCATAACAACATCACTGCGGCAGCAGTGCAGCAGCAGTCACACGCTTAAGCGCACACCCTGCACACACTCTCACAGCTATGCCCACGGATAACACACAAAAACACTATAAGGGTAGAGATTACCCTAGAGACTTCTTCAAATTCCTCTTCGAATTTCCTGCCAAATTCCCTTGCTCTCTGTTTGCCCGAGCTCTGTTCCTTTGTCTCTATGTTTCTACATTCTTCTTCTCTGTTTTTCCCCTTCTTTTGTTCACCCGAAATTTCTACCCATACTATTAATTAAATATTTAAATTGACTTAGTCACCCCACCCCAGCATGAGGCTGCAACAAGTAACAAAATTCCCTCTAACACTTGGCATCTGGGCATATTTTTCAGAATTTATGAATTGACCCCTAAAATTTTCATATTTATAAAATGACCCCTAAACTTTATGTAATTACCTTTTGGCCCCAAATGAATTTTGATGTGATTAAATATCACAAAAACACATGATGTCACCCATTGTATTATTTTTCATCACCGAGACCATAGTTTATAGTTATGCCTCCGAAGTTTTTCAAAATTATATTTTTGACCCTGTAGTTTAGGAAAATTCCACTTTGACCTCAAAGCTACGTTGACCCCTCTTTCCATTTCCTGCCACTTAATTAACGCCAATGTGGCGCTACTTAATAACATAATTCTCGTTAGATAATCAACTTGGTGTTAAATAATTTTTTTCGATACTTTCGGGGTATCACACATAGTTAATACTTTCATGATATCCATATTACCCTTTGAATAATGAAGATTAAACTTGTAATGACTCTTAGGTACTATGGTTTCTTACAAAAAAAACTTATCACTTCACTTACAAACAAATAATTGTTTTGTAAGAGTTGGCTCATGGATGATTATTTTGCTTTTGGTGTGAAATCATTATTAGATGTTCGGATGTTTGTAGTCAGCTCATGGCTAGTATATGTGTTTCTTTATTGTGACGTTAACATGTGACTAGCTACCGTCGCACACTTAATGCGCGTGCAAAACTAAAATCAACGATATAAATTTGTGAAAAAAATTAAGCATCATGTATAAGCATTTATTGTCACGTTTGATAAGATGAGTGCAAAAATAAAGTTAACATATAATATTTTTATATCATGCATGATATTGTGATTTTCATAACATGGACAATGAATATTTTGATGGATTTTGACTACATATTTTGGATGTATTTTAACTTTATTTTTTGGGAATAATTTCTAAATTTTAGAAATGAAACACGACCTTGTGTGTGCAAATCATCTTTTACCTTAATAAGTACGAGTTATTGTGTATGCAAAAATGAACTTAATAATATAATAATTTTATTATATCAAGCTTGGCCTTTGGAATATATTCTGATTGTATTTTTTTAATGAATTATAAATGGCTCCATGTGCAAAAATAAAGTTGTTAAATTGAAACTTGTTAGATAATATAGCATTGCATATAGATGTTTTAAAATGTAAAAAATAAGGCTCTGTTTAAAAAACCTAGAAAGAGCTTTGATTTTTTTTTCTACCAGTTTAAAAAATTTGGTGGGCGCGTTTGACAGAGTTTATTTTTTAATAAAAAAAACTGGAAGCGTTTGACAAGACAGCTTTTTTTAATATAATTTTCACATAATGAAACATAATTAACATATATTACAATGTCTCACATATAATTAAACATAATTCTACAAATATGTTACAATGTCTTACAAATAATTAAACATAATTAAACAAATACATTACAATAACTTTTACAATGTCCTACACATAATTAAACAAGTATATTACAATGTTTTACATCCCTTGTGCTTCATTCTAGTGGTATTAATCGAATCTCAACAATAAATCAATGTCTGTCGTTCCAAATTCTTTCAGCAATGCGGTCTCTAATTTTCTCCATTCTCTTTTGCTATTGAGGGTTACTTAGATACATCTGGTTTTGATTTTATGACCCACCGATCTGAGCACCTTCAACAATCATATCTTCCCTTGCAAAATCCAGATATTTGCTAATAATAGTTAAGCTGCTGACATGATGTTTGCTTTTTTTGATATAGGTACTTCTTCATTTTCAAACCTCCATAAACTTATAATTAACCAACGTGTTCAAGGAGTTGATGCCTCAACATAGACCCTTCATTGCACTAATTCTGTGTAAAGTATATATACATTGCTGCCTCAACATATGGACCCTAAATTGCACTGAGCAGTATACAATCATACCTTCTGAAAGATTTTTAATTGGGAAATAATATATAATTGGTCAATATACCTTCTGAAAGATTTTCATTTTTAGAATGTAGTATACCTCTCTCTTTCATTTTCAGAATACAATATACCTATAACTTCTCACTTGATCTAGCATGTTGGGAAGTTGATATGCATTAAGCTTTCTATATGCTAAGCTATCTATATGCTTCCAGCAACAAATGTGACTGGGTTTAGATTGTAGAGGTGATATTAATTTGCAGAGAGAAAACTCCTAGAAACAGCTGGTGCAAAGCCATGGGAGAAACATAAATAGATCCCAGGATAACTTACTGAAAAGATGCATTATGCACACAATTATACTATTAGGCTCTGTTTCTCCTTTTAAAGTACTAAGCATGTGTAAATTAGTTGCACTTTTAGAAGGCTTTTTACTGGCATTTTCGCACCTGCTCATTTGACTATTAAGAGGGACTACTGCTAAGTACAAATATCATGGTGATTGGTGGAGAAAGTATACTATGGAGGCCTGACCAAGTTCATGGCCTTCCCATTGATGGCCAAAAGTTAAACGCTCCAAGGAAGGGTAGATAGATTGTCTTTACCATTTAGACAGTTACAGAGAAACAAGAAACATAAGTCTACCAGTTTCTATGAACCCAAGCTTGATATCCCAAATTCTCAATGGTTTTTAATAAATCTTGAAGGATTCAGGATACTCAAATAAGCACAGTAGTTGTTTAGAGTCGAAGGAGCTCTATTTGTAGAAGATCTATTACGCACTTGCCCTTAGGGGATCGAAGTTGTATGAATTTTCAATGTGTTCTTCCATCGGCGCCATCGAACAGCGTTAGCAATCTAGAGAACTGGAAGCTCAAAACGACCGGTCAAAGGAATTAATCCTTTTAGTTCTATTCTTCTCCTAGTTTTCTTTTTTTCTTTTATTAGATGAATGAGAGCTTTTATATATCAACAAAGATACAAAGAAAAGAGAATTTTTCTAACACAGGTTCCTGCAAATAGGATTCAGAACTCGGAGATCTAAATCGGTGTAGAAGACATACCCGGTGCGAATAAAGGAGATGCCGGCGACAGCACTACGAGATGGATGCGCTGCAAGATAGAAGCGGTGATCGGTGGCAGGTGGAGGCGGTGGCCTGTAGAGTCTCGAACCAGTTGGTGAACGGTGCGGCCGATCGAGCAAGGTGAAAGAAATGAAAGAAACCCTATTTTAGGTGGGTTTTATACCAGGAAAGAATATATGCATATGCTGTTGCTAGTGAGGTTCAAACCCTCCACCTCATTAATGTGTTCCTCAGCCCCACGTGAAACCAAGTTTTTTAAATCAGAGAAAGAGTTTTTTGCTCTTTTTAAAAACAACCCTTCTTTTTAAAGGCCTGGGCCCTTTTTCTAAACGGGAAATCCAGCCAAACACCCCCAACTTCTTGGACTTTTGCCCAATTTAAAAATTGGGCCTAAAAAGAGCAAAAATAAAGAGTGTCAAACTGGACCTAAGTATGTCCTTAAAGTAGTTATTTAATGTTTTTATTTTGTGTCATTTTTATTTTTTTAAGAATTTTATCATTTGTCACTATTCTAATATATGTAGTTCTATAACCGGAAAAAAAATTGTATTACACCAAAATGGGTGTTCTCTTATATGTAGTATAGATGAACATGTGATAATAAAACTTATTACATTAGTATATTATGAACTTCATATTATGTCATTGATGACTAATTTGTTTAGTCTTTGTTAGAATTATGACAATGTGATGTAAGGGTATGTCAATGGGCCGGGCTTGGGCCGGCCCAGCGGGCCTCCAACGAAACCAGGCCGGGGTCGGGCCAGAAGAAGTGAAAACTGGGCCGGGCCTGAAAATTGATATACTTGGGCCCAGCCCAAGCCCTGGCCCTAGGCCAAATATTTTAGGACCGGGCTTGGGCCGGCCCAGGCCCAAATTATTTTTTTTGGTTTTTTTTTCCTATTCTTAACTCCTTGTTATTCACATTTATAAATTAAATGGTTGGAGACTTGGAGCAACATCAAAAACCTCAATCGCCAAATGAAACTAGTGTAAGAGGTTCCTCATTGACGTTGTAGTACGGTTCCCGTTACACAAGAGGGGCACTAGCAGTTAAACATGGGTGACTCTCTCATTAGTTTGTCTACTTCCTCCTTTTCTATATACATCCTTATCTATATTGTAAAACCATGACCACTGCAAAGAGGTTGTTACAAACCCTTTAAGACATTTGATTTCCAAAAATTTTACATTCCGAATGTGAAATTTTTAGAAATATTAATATGTATGTAAACAATAATATTTCTAGCATTCAAATATTCAAACCGATAAAGTTAAATTGAAGATAAATGTGTTCATAGGCCCTCCTCCTTTTATCCGGGCTTGGGACCGGCTGCTTGTAAACAAGCAGGCGAAGTTACCTATTTTTTTATATATATGAAAAAATATCTATCTTGTTTCTAAAAAAAACTATTTTTTGTGAAAATTTTTATTCTTAAAACTTGAGAAAAGGAAAATAAAAATAAATTACCTAATCATCTGGAAGTATTTCAACGTCCGAGTCACTGCTCTTCCTATCGTTAATCGGTATATCTTGCTCGCGGTATTTCGCATCAAGATAATCCTTCCAACATACACATAGCTCGAGCGACTTGGGGTTAAGACGACTTCTCCTATCATCCAAAACCCTCCCACTCGCTGAAAATGCCGACTCTGAAGCAACCATGGAGGCTTGCACCGGCAGTAAATCTCGTGCAATTTAGGATAAAGTTTTATACATGTTTTGGTTTTGTTTTCAAAAATTTAACAAATTAAAATTAACTTGTTCTTCCACTGTTAAATCAGAATAATGATCAGTATTGGAATATACACCAATCTCATTAAAAGAGGAAAAAGAAGACGAACCTGCCGAATTAGAGGTACCTTCACCTGGTAGTTGTCTTGCTACTAGATGTTCAAAGCCCTTAAGATATGACGAGTAATGCCTCTCAGCAGTCGATGATGAAGCTCGGCTGCGCACGTCAGTAGAATTATGATACAAGTTGAACAGTTCTTCAAATGTATTGCTCACTTTCGCTGTGAGGTTAGTTGTGTCCTCTACTGAGTAGCACATTAATTTTGATATCTCGTTTATCGAGACGTTCACGCCATGCAACTTTAACCTAGGATCTAAACAAGTAGCCACAGCAAAAATAACAGGCAGTTCACTCCAATATTTATTAAACTTTTCATCCATCACTTTTACTATTTCCGTAAAGGGTCCTATATATCTCCATTTTGTTAATATTGTAGCCATCTTGAGAATTTCTATTACAGCGAGAGGAGAGGTGGGATAGTACGTACCAGACAATAAATTGGTAGACGTGTAAAATACCTCAAAAAATTCAGCTAGATGTGTAGCCATCTGCCATTCCAGGTGAGTTGGCAAGCCGGCTGGGAACGAGGTTAGTAGAAAATGCGTATATACTTCTTTGTATGCGAGAATATGTAAAAGCATATGATATGTAGAGTTCCACCTATGGACCACATCTGTAACTGGTCTTTTGCGAGGCATATTATACTGACTACACAACGTTTTAAATTGTTGTGTTCTCGAAGCCGAACTAGAAACAAAAGCTGTCATACCCCTCATTTTGACAAGAATATTTCCTGCAACAGCTAAACCATCTTGAACAATTAAATTAATTACATGACAAACACAACGAACATGAAATAATTGACCAGAAATTACAGGTTTGAGGCTATCCTTTAAAGCAGCAACAACAACTGTATTGTTAGTAGCATTATCAAAACTAATACTCATAATCTTATTCTTTAAATTAAACGTGGTACATGCATTAATTATAATAGTAGCAACGTGTATTGCATCATGCGGAAAAGGAAAGAGTTCGAAAGCGATGATTCTCTTGTTCATAATCCAATCTGCATCAATCCAATGGGCCGTCATACAACTATAACTTACAAAAGTAAATGGAGATTGCCAAATATCAGAAGTAAGGCTAACTTTACCGTCAAAATTATTGAAATAATCGATCAGGCGTGCTTTAGCAGCCTTATACTGCCGGAGTGCATCGGATCTAGTTGTGTTTCTATGAACCTTTTTGTACAAAGGTTGCACGTGGGTGTTCATATATCTAGTGTGCTTAGCACTATCAGCAAAACTAAAGGCTTGTTCATCGTGAATAACAAATTCAGCGAGACCGTCTCTTTGCTCTCGCTGATTATAAACAAACAACTTACCGTCAAAAGATAACTGTGTTTGGGTAGGTTCGACGTGGCCGCTTCGAAGTGCACACTGAGTGTAATGCCTGTTAAGATGTCCATTACCACAACCAGTAGCAAATAATTTAGTACAATACTTACATCGAGCTTTTCGGGCGCCGCCTTCCACCGTAATTTGATCAAAATGATTCCAACACTCAGCTTTCTTTTTTTTTTCACCTTTTGGGCTTCTTGCTGATTACCGGAAGTATTGCTCGGCCCTTCTCCATCGTGACCGCTCATCAGGTTAACATCATGCCACGGAGTAGTAGCTTCACCAACTGAGCTACGTCCTTGACTAAAATGCGGACTATCTTGTGAAGGCGTGTAATCAATATCTGGAATGTTTTGATTGAATTCCCAATTGGCTTGGGTATCTATCATACAGCCTGTACTCATTCGTCTAGGAACGAATCGTTGTGGTGGTGCTTGGATTGGTGTTCGTGATGGCCGTGGTGGTGGTGTTTGTGCTGGTGGTGGTGCTTGACCTGGTGGTGGCGTTTTTCGTGATGATGATCCACGCCTTAATTTCTTCAGTATTCCAGACATATTTGACGCTAAACTTTTTTATTAGATTGAAAAAATAAAACTAGAGCAGTAATAAGTAATTAGAAATAACAATTAAAAATAATTGAAGAGTAACTAGGGAATAAAAGTAATTAGTAATTCAAAATTGGCCGGAGTTAATAATTAAAAATAACTTTGTAATAGTAATTAATAAATAAGAATTCAGTAATTACTAATTAGTAAACAAAATAATTAGAGAGTAACAAATGAATAAGAGGAATAGTTAGTAATTAGAATTTAACATGAGCAGTAATTAGTAAACATGAGTAGTAATTAGCAAAAGTACTAATTAATAAACAAGAGTAATAATTAGCAAGAGTAATAATTAGCAAGAGTAGTAATTGGAGAGGAAAATAGTAGCAAAGCTTGTAGAAATGTAGAATGTTTAGATAAGAGAGAGTAAGAAGATTGGTGTGAAAAATTAGAAAGGAAGGGTATGAATTTATAGATTTTTCAAAGTTCACAAAAGACCAAAATACCCCTAACAACTAGCCGTTTATAGTTGTTAGGGAGGGTAAAAGTGTAAAAAACCTTAAAAGATTTTAAAAAGTTAACTTTGACCAAAATACCCCCCAAACTAGCCGTTATATAGTTGTTGGAGGTAAAAGTGGAATTTTTTGAATTAGTGGGGAATATAGCCGTGGGGGGGGGGGGGACAAAATTTTGAAAAAAGTGAGCAGCCCAGAATTTGGGCCAATTTAGGGCCAGATCCGGGCCAAATTAGGGCCAAAACAGGGCCAATTTTGGGCCAGGGCTTTTTTTGGGCCGGGCCTGGGCCATTTTTTCTGAAACCTTGGCTGGTCCAAGCCCAGGTCCAAGGCCCTAAATAGGCGGGCCTACACTGTTCATAACCGGGCTTGGGCGGCCCGGGCTTTTTTCGGGCCACAACGGGCTGGGCCGCGAGCCAACCGGCCCAATTGACATCTCTAGGTATATATATGTAATCTAACGACTTTTCTTTTCTTTTTCTAGCTGAACTCGCAAATAATAAAAAATAAAATTATCTTCTCTTATCTTATCTTATCTTCTCTTCCTTTTCTTTTCACTCCTCTCAAAAACTCACAAACAAGCTACAAAGGATCCGGATCCATACACCTGCGATTCGCGGTATCACCCAAAACGAGGGTCAAATGGGGTACACTGTCGAATGGTCAAACTGGATGGAAGTCAAAATGGGGTAACAATATGTTTACTCGTCCAACTAATCCCAAAGCAAAGTGAGCTGTAATTTTAGGTGATATTTTTTTGCGTAATAAATAAAGAACAAAAAAGTTCACGGATAGTCCACCATAGCCACTCCACCATGCTTTCGGGTGTGTGGGGGCAAAGATAGCTCCAGCAACATAATAATATGCTATAATTGTGACCTTTCTGTATGGTGGTATTGTAAGCAGAGTGATCAAGGTATGGCCGCGACATAACTGACGGGAAGATGAGGACGACGTGGTGACGGGCGCCTCTCCCCAGAACCGATCAGAGATGGCGTCCTCACCAGAAAGGCTATGTAGTGACCGGCGCCTCTCACCAAAATTGATCGGAGCTGCGTCCTCGCCAGAAGGCTCAGATCGAAAATTTTGCTGACAGTGGTCGGACTTGTTCTGGTTTGGATCGAAATTCCTCTGAGTTTTTTATTTTATTTTATTTATGTCGATCCTTAGGTGGTGTGATTGTATAGTGGCTGAATCGGGTGTGGGGTGTGTTTGGGTTGTCAAAAGCAGTCTCGGGGGTTATGTATAAAGTGTCCTAGGCCTTATTCTAGGTTTTTTGGGGAACCTGTGAGGTCTTGGAAGGGCGGGGTGGGCGGGCAAGGGCCTAAAAGGGGGGAGGGACCCTGGGAGGGGGGAAGGGGTTTTGACTATTAGGGGTCTTTAGGGGTACTTTGTAGAGTGGCATGGGTTGGGGGGAAGGGAGGTGGGTTTAGGGCATTTACTGGTTTTTTAGAGTACTCTGTGTCTACTTTTGCTTTGATGTGGGTGTTTAGCTAGAGTTGTCAAAGGGCCGGGCTTGGGCCGGCCCAGCCCAAGCCCATCGGGCCTGCTGTGGGGCCGGGCCAGTGGGGCTGCTAACAGGGCCGGGCCGGGCCTGCCGAAGGCAAACCTAGGCCCAGTCCAGGCCCTGGCCCTAGGCCCAATATCTAGGGCAGGGCCCGGGCCCTTTTTTTTTCTTTTCTTGTTATTCAATTTTAAATTTCATCTCTAGGCAATATTCACAATTTAACGAACCTAATCTTTATCCTTTTATTTCATTATAAGTAATATACATATATATATATGTATGTATGTATGTATGTATGTATGTATATACATATGTATTTGTTAGCCATTATATTTTTTATTATATGTTAAACATTTTCATACTCTTCTTGGTGAGCTTTATTAATAAAATCTTAACACATAACAATTTATATAGAAAAATAATAAATGTGTTCATAGGCCCTCCTCCTTTTATCCGGGCTTGGGACCGGCTGCTTGTAAACAAACAGGCGAAGTTACCTATTTTTTTATATATACGAAAAAATATATATCTTGCTTGTAAAAATTTATTTTATATATATGGAAAAAAAGTATATTTTGTGAAAAACTTTATTCTTAAAATTCTAACAATCAAAATAATAATGCATGTCTATCCAAAATATCAGCAATCAAAGATCAAGAAATCTGCAACGTCAACCAAAAGGATCAAAAGAGGAAAATAAAAACAAATTACCTAATCATCCAGAAGTACTTCAATATCCGAGTCACTGCTCTTCCTATCATCAATCGGTTTATCTTGCTCGCGGTATTTCGCATCAAGATAATCCTTCCAACATACACATAGCTCGAGCGACTCGGGGTTAAGACGACTCCTCCTGTCATCCAAAACCCTCCCGCTGGCTGAAAATGCCGACTCTGAAGCAACCGTGGAGGCTTGCACTGGCAGTACATCCCGTGCAATTTGGGATAAAGTTTTATACATGTTTTGATTTTGTTTCCAAAAATTTAACAAATTAAAATTAACCTGTTCTTGCCTTGATAAATCAGAATAATGATCAGTATTTGCATATACACCAATCTCATTAAAAGAGAAAAAAGTATACGAACCTGCCGAATTAGAAGTACCTTCACCTGGTAGTTGTCTTGCTACTAGATGTTCAAAGCCCTGAAGGTATGGCGCATAATACCTCTCAACAGTGGATGATGATGTAGCTCGCCCGCGCACGTCAGCAGAATTACGATAGACGTTGAACAAGTCCTCAAACCTCTTGCTCACTTTTGCTGTGAATGCGGTTGTCTCCTCTGCTGTGTAGCACATTAATTTCGATATCTCTTGTATCGAGGCGTTCACGCCATGCAACTTTAACCTAGGATCTAAACAAGTAGCCACAGTAAAAATAGCAGGCAGTTTACTCCAATATTTATTAAATTTTTGATCCATCACTTTTACTATTTCCTTAAAGGGTCCTATATATCTCCATTTTGTTAACATTGTAGCCATCTTCAGAATTTCTATTACAGCGAGAGGAGAGGTGGGATAGTACGTACCAGACAATAAATTGGTAGACGTGTAGAATACCTCCAAAAATTCAGCTAGGTATGTGGCCATCTGCCATTCCTCTTGAGTTGGCAAGCCGGCTGGGAACTGGGTTAGTAGAAAATGCGTATAGACTTCTCGGTATGCCAGAATGTGTAAAAGCATGTGGTATGTAGAGTTCCACCTGTGGACCACATCTGTAACTGCTCTCCTGCGAGGCATATTATATTGAACACACAACGTTTTAAATTGTTGTGTTCTCGGACTCGAGCTATTAACATACGCTGTCATACCCCTCATTTTGAGAAGAATATCTCCTGCAGCAGCTAAACCATCTTGAACAATTAAATTAATAATGTGACAAACACAGCGAACATGAAATAATTCACCATTAAGTACAGGTTGAAGCGTCTCCTTTAAAGCTGCAACAGCAACTTTATTATTAGAAGCATTATCAAAACTAACACTCATAATCTTATCCTTAATTTTAAATGTGGTGCATGCTTTTAATATAAGAATAGCAATGTTCATTCCATCGTGCGGATAAGGGAAGTGCTCGAAAGCGATGATTCTCTTGTGCATAACCCAATCTGCATCAATCCAATGAGCGGTCACACAAGAATAACTAACAAAAGTATAAGGAGATTGCCAAATATCAGAAGTAAGACTAACTTTACCGTCAAATTTATCGAAATAATCGATAAGGCGTGCTTTAGCAGCATTGTACTGTCGGAGTGCATCGGATCTAGTTGTGTTTCTATGAACCTTTTTGTACAAAGGTTGAACGTATGTGTTCATATATCTAGAGTGCTTAGGATTATCGGCAAAAGAAAAGGCTTGTTCATCATGAATAACAAATTCAGCGAGACCGTCTCTTTGCTCTCGCTGATTATAAACAAATAACTTACCGTCAAAAGATAACTGCGTTTGGGTAGGTTCGACGTGGCCTTGTCGAGGTGCACACTGAGGGTAATGCCTGTTAAGATGTCCATTACCACTACCAGACGAAAATAATTTAGCTACAGTACTTACATCGAGCTTTTCGGATGCCGTCCACCGTAACTTCATCAAAATGATTCCAACACTCGGCTTTCTTTTTTTTTCCCTTTTGGACTTCTGGCTCATTACCGGAGGCATTGCTCGGCCCTTCTTCATCATGACCAGGCATAGGGTTGAGATTATGCCACGGAGTAGTAGCTTCGCCAACCGAGCTGCGTCCTTGACTATAATGCGGGGGGTCTTCATCAGGCGTGTATTCAAAATCTGGAATGTTTTGATTGAACTCCCAATTGGCTTGGGTATCTATCATACAGCCTGTACTCATTCGTCCAGGAACGAATGGTTGTGTTGGTGCTTGGATTGGTGTTTGTGATGGCCGTGGCGCTGGCGCTTGTGCTGGTGGTGGTGCTTGCGATGATGATGATGTTTTTCGTGATGACGATGCACGCCTCATTTTCTTCAATAATCCAGCCATATTTCACGCTAAACTTTGTAAGAGTAACTAAATACACAAGTATAAGAGTAGTAATAAGAAATAACAATTAAAAGAATGAACGAGTAACAAATATTAGAGAGTTAGTAATTAAAAAGAATTTAGCAAGACTAGTAATTAATAAACAAGAGTACTAATTAGTAAATACTAGTAGTAATTAGCAAGAGTAGTAATTGGAGAGGAAAATAGTAGCAAAGCTTGTAGAAATATAGAATGTTTAGGTAAGAAAGAGTAAGAAGATTGGTGTGAAAAATTAGAGAGAAATGGTGTGAATTTATAGATTTTAGAAACTTCACAAAAGACCAAAATACCCCTACAAACTATCCGTTTATAGTTGTTGGGGAGGGTAAGAGTGTAAAGGAGTTGAAAAATATAGGTTAGACTAAAATATCCCCCAAACTAGCCGTTATATTGCTGTTGGGGGGGTAAAAGTGGAATTTTGGAAAAGGGGTGGAAGAAAGGGGGGAAAAGCAAAAAATTCAAACAAGTGGTGGGGCCAAAACCGGGCCAGACCCGGGCCGCAGACCGGGCCAGACCCGGGCCGACTTCGGGCTGGGCCAAACCCGGGCCGGGCTTTTTCGCAGAATCTGAAGGCCTGGTCCAGGCCCAGGCCCGCTTGTGCTGGGCCGCTACTGTTCATGGACGGGGCCGGGCCAGCCCGCGGGCCGCCCGGCCCGTTTGACAACTCTATGTTTAGCAGTTCTGTTGCCCGGTATTGAGGTAGTTTGGTTAAATTTTAGTAAGTGTGTGTGAAAGGCTGCAATTTTGCCATGTTGAACAGCTTGGTTTGGTTGAATTTAGTTTTGGATCGTGCAGTTCTTGATTATCTACTATAATGTTATCACTTTGTGTTTTATAAGTTATTGTTTTATGCTTTTCTAGAATTTTATGAACATATAAACTTGACACTTTACCTTAGGTTGAGCTAAAGTATAAGATATGCTCTGTTTTAATTTAACTGTAATGTATTAGATAATTTGTTAGTTTCGACCTTTACAGTCATGTATACAGAGTTATGGGTATGTCATGACCTAATAGCTCTTAGTCATCTCCTGTGACAACTTGAAAGCCGCGCTATAACTTTTACTTATCACTGTCATTCTCTTATTACCAATAAATAAATAAAGAACAAATTCTAACAACTACCCAAGTTATTAGAATCTTCTTTCAACCCGATATATAGTGACAATTAATAGACGCTTCAAATTTTTTGTGACTTTTCTGTTGACATTTTCCGCAAAAATTCTTAGCAACTTTTTTTTAGCGTCACTAATAGTCACTAAAAATATTTAGCGACCATGAATTGTCACTGTAGAGGTAAGAGAAAGATTCATTTGATTTAGATAGCAGTCAAAAAAATTTCATAAATAAATAAGCCAAAGCTGTGGATAGCATGTAGGCCCCAAAACAGTTAAGAAATGAACCGAATCCGATCACATGACTATCAAATGATTGGAACCTGAACCTGTAACAGCTGACTGAGCGGATGCCTCAAGTATTTGCGAGATTTGTTCGGATACAAAGCCAACGGGAAAATTTGTACAGCAACGATCGCCATGTCACGTCTTGTCAGTCATGTGCATGGGCGGGGCGGGGAAATCAGGGATGGGATCTGCCCTTGGCATTCCTGTCCGTGACATCCTCATCATCCCCCAGATGAGTCATGAATGTACTGTGTCGAAGTTATAAGAAAGGCGCATAACTAAAGTAAAACCAACCATGCGAGACACAGAGAGTTGAGACTTGATGAATTTGATTTATTGCTAAAATCAACGACAACTTTCTTATTTGCCTTTGCGAAAACAACATAAGGTTATGGTTGCAAACATTTTACGATTCGAGATTAGTACGACCTTCCACAATGCAACAAGCTACCGGCACCCAGGAAAAGACCAAAAATAGCAGCACTGCCAAGTGTAGTTTGCCCAACATATCTGATCTTCATAAGCCCGGGGACCTGCAAAGTTTTAGCAATTACAATAATAATAATAAAGCTAATAAGCAAGGGGCAACAATATGTCTACATTGTACCCCATTAAAAAAAAAACAGATATGCCTAGAGGTGCCAATATATCGTAATTCATGTGTATATAAATTTTGTGAAGAAAACCAATAAAAAATAATCAATGAACTGCCGTTATGTTCTATGATCATTGTGAGAGAATTTGAACTAGAAGTTGATCGCCATTCAGCTTCCATATTTCAAGAGCTACGTACACTTCTTTTTACGTCCTCTTAGGGAGTCACGAGTCTTTTTCACAGAGTCAAAAAATAGGTTTTTACCTTCATTTTCCTCACCCTTCATCCCTTCAATTTCCTCATGTTAAAAGTACCTAATTATAAATGTCAGGAATTTTACCTCGAACCTAACTCAATCTGCTACACACTCCATTGCTTAATCAGAATATCAATGGCTGAATGGAGATCGAAGAAATAAGCAAAATCCAAAGGACGAGATCAAAGATCAGGTCTTATCGATATATACTCTCTGCTCTCTCGTCTTTTGTGTTCCTTTTTCGTGGAAACACCCTCTGTTGATGCAAGAAGAAGCAGTCCCATCTTTCGGGGTCGGCGAGGAGGACAGGACAGTCTCCACTCCAGCGGCTTCCTGGATGGGAGCTGCAGTTCAAATAGCTTTCATAAAGGATGCCAAGTAAGGAAGCACAGATGGAAAACCTGCTCCGTGAAATGCAAGAACCAAGGTAATTCTTGATCCCTCTTGGTAGGTCGGGTAGTACAGTACACAAAATACTATCTACCAGTATATGAAAGATTCCTAATTACGACAAAGGAGGTTTTGCTTTCCCTAAAATGCAAGATATTTCGTTCCATTGCTTTCAGGATACTACATTCTATTTGGTTATAAATTGATCTTATCAGCTGGTATAACGCTGTTGAAGGACTGTTTTCATCCTTCCTAGCATAATTCTATCTAATCTTTCTAAAGATCTTCCTATAGTGGGGAACAATACTAATCCCTTGCTGTTACATTCATGAGTGAGTTTCGTAAGTTGACCCCCATGCTTCTTCAGGATATGGAGCTCTTTCATCAACATTTTATTACTGGTGCTGGATATGTCTCTTCTCGATGTAATTAGGACGATATTGAAGGTTATGGACTAATCCATTTCTTATGACATATGAATAAGGAAAAATACTCATTTCTGAAATTGACAGTATTATTTGTGTACTTATTTCTTTTAACTAGCCTACGTGCATCCAAAAGCTGGCTTAATCAGCCACTTATAATTCTAATGGAGGTATTGCTTATTCTGTCCTTGTAGAAGTGGCATCTTACCAGCCTAAAGAGTGAGATCAACTGTACACAACTGCCAACATACAATGTCCGCACCTGCTGCCACTTCCTTATGGAGTAAGGATGGCAGACGCGAAGAAAAATTTTAAGCACAAACCTCCCGTGAATGAAGCCCCACGAGTGGGTTCTATCTTCGTGCTCCATTAGTAGCACTGGTGAAAGCCCCAAGATTTGGGCTATCAATCTACACCAACCAAAGCCCAACATGTGGCTCCACAAGTGCCACTTCAGGAAGCGACACGAGTGACGCATAACAAGAGGTTAAATTAAGATATTCCTCCTATAAGTCTCTTTCCTTTTGCAGGGGTCTAGTGCAAAGGACTAAACGCGTGGTTTCCTTGGGAGTATTGGCTTTGTGGCTGAGGCATGTTCTTAGCACGAACAAGTACCTCAAGGCTTAACCTGTTAAGGCTTGTTATGTCTCGCCCGAATCCGCTCCATAACTACTTTAGTGGAGGCATGTTCTGAATCCTGCAGTAATGAATTAAAAGTTCTTTTTCACTTCATTGACGCATTCGGCATTCACTCTTTTGAAGCAATGTCACTCACCCCCCTTCCTCATATCTGTACCTCATTGAACATTTTCTTGACTTCATGCTACATATCGTGTTTCACTGCAAAATTCAATAAAGACGATTAGGCTTGACTAACAATGTGATACAGGGGAAGGGCTTTCAGCTTATTCTGGTACAGCAGAAGTTAGCAGGGTGCAGTGGTGTGTGGGTTCGAAGGACATAGCGCCATGACCAAAATGCTGATTTTTGTAAAATGCTTCAGATATCTCTAGCTAATTATTTCATGCGTAAAGCTTCAATGTCATGATCCAATGTATCTATCTACCAGTTTGTTAACAACTCAGTGTAAAGCCCAAAAGTGAGACTTGATCCAGTAATCTAAACACTAAGAAGATGCGATCAAAAAATGACCACTACTGTGGTTCTCTAAGGCCGAAACTAAACAGCCTAGCAAGGAAGGAACCTCACATAAACATCAATACAATGCAATAAACATGCAAAAGCTTATGAGGGGAAGAAAAAAAATTCATCACAATAATCAACTTTTTTATAAGGAATCAATGTAATTATAAGCGAAGTAACAGCTATATTTTAGGCAAACTTAAGAAGTTACCTTGTAACGAACAGCCTCATAAGTCCCATAGACAGCACCTGCATGTATACATCATTATAAGACTTGACAGATCTCCATCGAGCTATAAGAACATGAGTGCACAAACATGTATTGCAAATAGCACTTGAATTCATATAATGCAGAGGCTTCATTGCATGATTGAACAGGAGTTAGGAAAAGAAACCATTGTCTTCTAATTGTCATCTACCCAAAAGACTTTGCACTAATTTCATGCATCCCTGCACAACCACTGCGATCTAAAATTGAGGTCCCCACAATCATGGCTTCCCAAATCGCAGGCAAAAGCGTCCATTGAATTCAGATGCTGTCCTCCATTATATGCATATGATGTATCATTGTTTTATATATTTTTCCCTCACAAAGGTAGCTTGTCCTCCATTATATCTAGATGCTGTCTCATTACTTGGGAAGTCATGAAGCAACATTTTGTCAAGCTTATGCAAAGTTAAAGTTAAGGAACTGATAGATCGGATAAAGCCTAATCCCTCGTACCTCTGACACAGTAACTGCTCCCAAACTCATGTCAACGTTCTCTACTCGACACTGCCACATTCTAGCATCACACCAACCATGTCTATGCCTTGTACAGTAGAACAGTCCTTCCACCAAATGCGTTGTTCAATACATTTTTCTTCCTAACACATGCCTCCTTAGAGTTTCTTCTTCACAAGCACTCATCCGTCAACAAGATCCTTCGTTAAGAAAATGAAGCTCACAAATAAAAAGGAAAGAAAAGGTTTTCTTTTACCTTTGGGGAGTGGCAGAATCTAGTTTCCTTTACATCTTCTTTTCTTTCATTATTGTATGATCAACTTTCTTTTGCAAAGCTAGATTTTGTTACTTCAATTCTACTTAGAAGATGTTATTACTGTGCTCTGTAAATGGCTATACCAAATGTGCGTTCATGGCACGTTGCAGAATGTGAACGCAAACAGCTCCAAGTTCCAATCTATCAGTAACTCTGAACATACACCATACATTTCACATGCCAGCTAGGCACAAAGACACCAACACATACACATGGCACGAGCATCAAGCCAAAAACTCATATGTAACTAGAGTACACCAATTGATCCGCTTGGATACTATGACACTGTCGTACTCCATTATGTCCTACATTAGCATCCACAAGATTGTAGCAAAAGTTTTTGTGTTCCTTAAGAATCCACAAACAATGCAAGACAACCATTAACCCGAAAGAACAAGTCAAGAATTCGTTCAATCATCCAATCTTTCCAATTTGTCTCCCAAAAATAGAGGATAAAAATAATTTTCAGTTACAGTGGCGTCCATGCAACAGGGAAAAGAAAACAGAAGGAAACTTTTTTCATCATGTTTTGATCAGCACGCATTACGGTCTGGAAAACAGAATGCACGTCAAATTCTAGATATAGAGAAAATAACCCAATTCATTATAGCAGGTACAAATATAATTACAAGTAAAGTGAAAAAAAGAAAAAAAATGGCTTCAACTATGATGATTTCATTAATATAACGGAATGACGAAAAAGAAGAAAAGAAAACCTAGTTCGCCTTTGTTTGCTGAAAAAATGTAGGAAGAGAACTGGAAAAATATACTTTATGACAGAAGCTATTTTACGCGAAAGTAAACCTCAATAAGACAATGCTTCATTTTGAGGGATAGAGGTTGAGGATTTAGGGTTTTATACCAAAAGGCTATAATTGGATAAATGGACTTACCGACAGCTCCACCGACTGCACCACCGACGGCAACGCCGGCGGTAATCCTAGCCAAACAGCTATCCTTCGCCATCACAGTCTCTAACTTACTTTGGCTCTTCACAAAGACGACGGTACAGCAATCGGATTCGTCCTCCGCACCAAAATCTTACAACTCAATACTCTCGATTTCTTCTTTACTCTTTTGCTGCTTTGTGTTAGCCTGAAGTAAGGTACGCTTGAATTGCACCCGCCGGGCCTTTTCACTGTGACGTTTGAGTCAACTTTAGACAAGGGCTGAGGCCGTGAGGCGAAATCCAACACCAGCCCAGGTCACCGCAGCATCGAATTTACCGGTTTAAAAGTGCGGCCAACACCACATTTAGCGACAAAGTTTTTTTTTTTTTTTAAGTGAAAAGTAGAATATATATCAAGATTAAAAAAGAGAGTTACGACGTGTCTTAGATGGGCAAGTAAAAATCTCACATATGAAATCTCAAACGAAAGAAATTACATTAAAATAAAAGGTTTATATCAACAGCAACAAAATACATAACAAATTATAAAAGTTATGAAAATCTACAATATTTTTTTTCTTTATCTTATTTTTTTATTTATATATTTTTTATAGGGATATATGCACTAACTAGAGAAAACGTATTTAAAAGAGAAAACAAGTTGTAGATTTACAAAAAACAAGAATATGATTTTGTCCTTTTTTGGGGTCACAGAGGAAAGATATTTATACTCTGTTTGGCATCGATTCTTTGGGGATTTAGATTTTAAATTGAAAACTAAATTTGAATTCAATTCATTTTTATTATTTGCGAAAAAAAGGAATTCAAATCACAGAATTTCTATTTTGTATTTAGAACACAGAGGAAATGAGAAGGTAATTAACTTGTAGACAATTATGTCATTGCCTTACAAAACAAATTACAGTAAATGGTTTCACATGTGTTGGTGTCAACATATGGTGGCGGCGGCATGTGAATAGCAACGATGTGAGTGGCGGTGTGGCGGCATTGCTAGTGAAAGTGGTGGGATGGTCATGATCAAGTGATGATAACGACGGTAGTGATGGTATTGAGTGTTAACTAGTCGTAGGGATGGTGACACTATTGATGGTGGCATAAACGACGATGGTAGTGGTGATGCCGCATTAGCGGTGGTGTTTGTACTATGGGACTAGCAGCAATTGACAATGACAACAATGGTGATGAAGGTGGTGGGGCGGTTTAATGATGGTACCGGTAGTAACGGTACTAGTGATATTGGGCGTAACTTATGGTAATGTTGGTGACATAAGTAACAGTGACTGTAGCAAAGACAATGGTGGTGGTGGTGGTGTGACATGAGCAGTGGTGGTGGCGGTGGTGTCGCATCAATGGCGCCAATGGTGAGGCAGTCTAATGACTGTAACAATGGTATTAGTGGTGGTGGTATCCAGGTGTCACAAGTGGTATATTGGCAATAGTAGTCATGGTAACGACAACATAAACCGTGGTAGTGGTGATGATAGATATGTTGATCGTGACGGGTTGATACAGTTGTACCAGTGGTAATGGTAATGATAATGACGATGGTGATAGCATTGATAATGGTGGAGGTGTTTGTAGTGGTGTGCGGAGGAAGTGACGATGGCAATTGATTTACAATAATGATGGTCGTAATGGTGATGTAGCACGCTTGATAAGGGTGGTGACTGTAGTGGGGGCAGTGGTGTCATGTCGAGTCATATGGCGATGACAATAATATGGTGGTTGTCGTAGGTATAATCGTCCAATGGTGGGTATAACAGTCCATTGGTTATGGTAGTGATCATAACATAATGGTGGCAGTGGTGGTGGTAGTGAAGGTGGTGTGGCGGTACTGGTAATAAAGATGATGATGCTGAATTCATTGGTTGTAGAGATTTAGAAAAGGTAAGAGAGGTAAATATTTATTTTTAGTTCATGTTAATCAAAGTCCCATGAAATCCGATAATTTATCATCAGATTTCGAACTATAAAAACAAATCCAATCAATTCACCGGAAACCCAATTCCAATCATTTTTTAACGTTCTAAGCAACAAAATTTGAGTACTTGAATGAAACTTCATCAATTGCATAGTTCCAAACATACTGTTAGTGTTACGACCCAAACCTACGTGAGCTTATGAGTTAGGTCCGTGACTAGCCGGCATGCCTAATAAAACTCCACTAAGGCTCAGCCAGGCCTACTACTGTTAGACCCATCATATTTAAATGCTTATTAGAAAGAAAAGAAAATAAAATAAATTAGAGAGTTTGGGGACGTAATGTGTATTTTGAAATTGTAATTGTTTTAGGAAGAATATAAGTATATACATACCTTTTAAGACTTCTGATGACACACGTACAATACTTTCATAAGAGCACAACAAAGTTCAGAAAAATCTCCAGAGAATCCCTAGGAAGAGATATTGGAGACTTTGATCACTATTTCGAGGTAAGAATTTATTTTAAAGTATCGAATTGAGGTTTTTAGTAAGAAGCTTACTAATTTTTGTTATTGTTGGAACCCAAATTATAACTTTTGGGTATATTGATGTTTTAGAGATTTTGATATAATTGATTTAGAACATCAAAGTTTTGGGTTGAATTGCATTATTGGAGGTAAGGAATTACTTTTTGAAATCTGAATTAGCATTGAACCAATCATTTGTTAATCGTTTAATCTTTTAATCTAATTGTCGTTGAACTCGCTGAAATAAACTTATTGTTCGATCAATTTGATTTTTTTGAAAGTGCTGTCAGTTTTGATTGGAAGTTAAAATCTTCTTTGCTGCCTCGATTTTCCTCTAGCACTGTCTAAATTCCACTATAATTCATTGATTGACAATCTCGATTTTTGTGCCGTTGAACCCTTCACCGTCACCGTGACCGCTCACTTCCAGTTTTACCTTTGCATTTTGTTTTTTGTGTTAACTGGGTATTAACCTCATCATGCGTGCCCCTTTGAACAGCTACTCCAGTGTTATCATAGCCTTGTGGGGGTGATATATATATATATATATATATATATATATATATATATATATATATATATATATATATATTCTAAATCCTCTAGCCTCCACGCATCCCATACAGTTGACTTCTTGCATGCCATGGACAAGCATGAGTTCTTTTTTTTTTGTGTATCATGCATGTCATCATTATCTACTCTTTCATTCCATGCTTTTATTCTAGGTCATCTATTTCTTTAACTTAAATGGAAAAGCTGTCTACAGTCGTATTGTACCGTAAGTGTAATCCTTGCTTTCAATTCAGCTGATAATAATTTTGTTTAAATGAATTCCGATTCCGTTGGTTCAACTCTTCTTTAATCCGTGATTTTATTCTTTTCAACATAAGAACCTTTCAGAGTAAGTTCTAAAATTACTTGAATACCGCACGTAAGTATCCGTTAAGTTTCTAGCACACCAGACTTTGCGTAACTTTATAGGTAATGTTTTTTTTGCGAGTCATATCACACTGTATGTGACGCTTCTGTTTCTAACTTATCCACGTGAATTGGAACGTGTGGTAGCTCAATGGGATGAGCTAGAGATCGCGATCTTATTTTCTGAACCTGGTTACACGTGTCAGTGATAGCACGTGTGACCTTATTCTGAATGGCTCTCTAGTGTCTGTTTCTGTATAAAGATATATTTTTGCATTTTGAATTTTGGTCTGGTATTTGTTACGTTAAAATTCTGTATCTCCATAATCTCGTTTTCTCAGATATTTTTTTATTCTTTTTTATTGATCCATTGAGCGACCTTACTGGGCATTTGGCTCACTCCCTTATTATTTTCCTTTCAAGTGATCAGTAATTGGGATTGGATTACAGGGCTAACTGTGTGACTGAGAGCTAGCGGTTTTTGTTTTAGAGTCAGTATTAATATCTTTAGATGTAATAATTAAAACAAATTGAATTTATTGAGATTTTACTTTGAAACTCCGTGTCGGAGTAATTAGGATTATATAAATGCTTTAGGCTACTATGACATTTATTGATGTATCTTTAGGATTGATTAGTAGATGCTCTGAATGACCATTTGGAGAAACTTTTTAAAATTTTAAGGTTTGACTCTGTTTGTTTGATATTAACGCTCCGAAAATTCGGAGCGTTACAACTACCGCCTCCACATGTCCTCACCTTGAGTACCGTTCCCTCAAACCATTTTTCAACCTATAAGGCGTTCATGTAAGGACGCCTAATTTTCAAGCATAATGAAAGTATCTGAGTAGTCTTGGATATCACTGTTTCAATAAAAAATTGTTCTACATATTTCTTATCTAAAAAATAATAGCATCTCATCTTTCCCTTCCCTTAACCGGGTACTACATAAGTAGGTCAATGATTTGTAGTTGTACAGAAAACGACCATTTATAATGAGATCGAAGATATAACTTGATCAATTGTAACTGTTTTATTCCCAAAGGTACTTGTCTAATACAATGGTGTAAAAAAAATGAAAGAAAAGGAAGAAACATTTTGTCTATTCTTCTAACCAACTAACTCCTCATCTTCCTTCCTTGACCCTAATCGTTTCTCTGCTTGATGTAATCCTCACATTCCTGGATCCACTGCTCTACCTGAGCCCGAGAGAAGGTTACGAAATCTGCATCTCCTAATCGATTATGTTACTCCATAATTTTCTTTCCAAAAGAGTAGCTAAACTCGTCTTGCCTCTGCTCCCAAAAGTAACTGTAGGCCTTCTCCATCTCCCTCAGTTGGGCTTCCAATACTCTATTTTCCTTATTCAACCATAATATCTCCTTCTACAACAGGGACATCCTCCTTCCCAAATCTGTCAATTCTGGGACGCTTTCCCATTTTCTTGCCCCATTCGAGGACATCTGGTTAGAATCTCTAGACCCTTCCAAAGGCATCTGACTGACCTCTATCGACATGCTAGTTTCGTTCTGATGTGTCGTAATCCTATCATAACACAACTATCATAAAGCATCCTTCGTTAATACTATCCCGCTAGTTTAAAATCAATCACTTAATCATTTACCGAAATTCATAATTAAAAAACATATCGACAAATACCTAAAATCACTTAGTCAAGGCCTTTACCTTTCTCATCCTACTGTAACTTATTAGCCTATGTAAGATTCTACAGGATCTTAATACTTAAGCTCTGATACCATTTTCTGTTATTCTTGTTAGTTGAATAACGAGGATGTATTTTTAGAAAATCCATAAGTATGATCCTTGAAAATCTTGTAAATGGTTTAGAATTAGTTCTTGATTATAAATCTTGTGTCCAGGTGGTAGCAGGCCTAGAGCCCTCGTGGAGATTTAGTGGGCCTGCGGTTGATCACAGACCTAGCCTATAGATCACCAGTGGGTTCCAGTCATGATAGTTAGGAAATGTGTGGGTGTGTGTTTATGTGTGTCTTTTGATATGATTATGTGTGTTTAATGTGTGTGCATGGAGTGTGTGTGTGTCAGTGTGGTGGTAGATGATGGGGAGGGGAAGAGGGAAAGGGGTGTGTGCGTGCGTGTGTGTGTTTGTATTTAAATGAAAAGGTTATTTTGGTCTTTAAAAAATAACAAATAATTTCCGCTCAAAACGTGTGTTAACTCAGATGGAAACCGTCCAACTTGCCCTCTTTTGAGGAGTATAGGTAAGATTAGTGTAACATTTTTTAAGAAGACAATGTCATAATGCTCCCGATTTAAAGTTAAGGGGGGGGGGGGGGGGCATAATGCATTTACTCATAAAATAAGATGGCAACTCCAAGTTCTTTTTAGATTTTTCTTGGGTCCAAAGGATTTAGCGACGAAGTTCACTGCAGATGGTTTTAGGACAATGCTAGTGAAACACTTATGGTTTAGGGACGTTTTTAGTAGTTATCCCTCACAACTTTGATTCCTACATAAAAAATCTTGGATGCATATTCCAAACACAAACATCCAACATTAAATTTTAGCTTTTGAGAGGTTAGTCAGTGTTGAATTTTGGGAGCATGAGGCTCCATTGGAATTAAAATATTATCATATTGTCAATGAGGAGGTAGAGTTGATAGCTAATGATTATGTTGCCAGTACTCGAGGAGAGGTGGGCTCTTTTTTTCAGATAAAACCCAACCACTCAAAACATGGGGTGCATGAGACCAATGGTGGGTTGGTTGTTGTCGAGGGACAAACTTTGACCTGACGGCCTTGGTCACCCAGTTTCATACTACAAAAAGCAAGAAGATAAAATTTGTGTTTGCTACTGTTGATGCCACTCATCAAAGTCTTTGTATCTCGTCTCTCCCTCTCTGCACACTTAAACTTGCGCATTACACATTCCAAAATTAATTAGACCCATTCAGTAGTTTCCACAATACCCTCTCTCTCTCTCTCTCTTGTGGATAAAATTTGACAAAAGACACGACATGCAGATCAATAAATATCAAATCATATTCCATTTCAGAATTCGTTTCATATGAGGGTAACAAAAAATTTCCTTCTAAAATTCGTAATTTTATTAATAATTGCACCTTTAAGTGACAAGTTAAGGTTGCACCTCTAAGTCACAAGTCTAAAGTTTTATTTTTTCGCATATGTTATAAGATGTTATGAAGGTAGTTGTTCCTTTACTCAATCAGTTACTGTGATTATTTTGTAAATTTTCGGTCCTGTTGGTACATGATTGAAGATATGCTCCTATTGGTTGTGGTGATTTTGTAACAGGGATTCGATTATGGGGCATTAATGGTGAATTACTAGGTAGTGACATCAAAATCATTCTCGAGTTTTCGGGTTCTTGTAATACCCTGATTTTTTTTTCTTTTACTTGTGCGAAATTATTATTTTAAGTAAATAAGTTTGTGGTCTTTTTGATAATATTAAGAAAATAGTTGTTAACGTTTCTGAAATTTCGGTCGAATGAAAAGTGGTTTCATTTGAATCAAAATGAAGGGTAGTGATGTTTTGGAGTTTCTGAAAGATTCAGTCGAATGAAAATGGGTTTTGCTTCGAATGAAAAGATTTTGTTTCGAACAAAAAGTATTTAAAATCGTGAAGAGCGATACTGAAGTTTTCATTCAAATTAAAAGTTTTAATTCGAATGAAAACAGTTTTTGGTCCAATGTAAAAAAAATAGGTTTTAATTCGAATTAAAAAGTTTTCATTCGAATTAAAAGTTTTAATTCGAATGAAAACTTGTTTTCGATCGAATTAAAAAAAAATTTGAACCATTTTCACCTCTGTCAGATTCAGTCGAATGAAAGCTTAATTTTTTTTTTGTTCCATAAAAATAGTCTTCTTATTTCCTTTTTAGTCTTTTTGGGTTCTCTATTCCTTTGTTTCATGTTCCTTTCCCTTTTTGGCTGGGAGAAAGAGATAGATTAGAAGGCTTGGGAAGCTCCTTGGGTATTAACGTGGTGCTTTGAGGTTTTTCCTTGTTTGAAAGCTTCTTGAGATAAGGGATTTTATCGCTTTTTACTGTGGGAAGGTATTTTCGAAATCCGAAAGCTTATGCTTTGTCCAATGTCGTGCATCTTTATTGGTTTGCTTAACTTTTGCTTTTATTCATACCCTATTCTGGTCAGACCAGCAGGGCCCGCTAGGGGACCCACTTTGCACGACACATCACCCCAGTCGACGGTCAGTTATTCAACGCTCACAGGCCGCTCAAAGCGTCACATAATCAAGTCACGTGCTTTTTCCCATTGAGAAGCAACCTTGGTATGCCTTCCCCCCCCAAGGGGTCGGCCACCCAAAGGGGGTTGGCCACCCGCGGGAGTCGGCCACCCTAGGGGGTCGGCCACCTACCTTGATGACTGATGTCCGTCGCCCATGGTCACGCGCCGTAGTCACAGCGACCTTCGTCTCCCGCGTCCGCGCTCTAACTCCTTAACTCTCGTCTCCCGCGCTTCAACTCTGCGACTCTCGTCGCGGGGCACGACAGCGGCGCGACTCCCATCGCCCGCACACCTTCCCCGCGACCTTCGTCGCCGCGCCCATGCACCACTTCCATGACATGTGTCCCCAGCACCAAGTATTGTTCCGCGACGGTTGTCACCGCGCCCATGCGCCACAATCATGTCACAGGCCTCCAGGCATCACACTTATTCACCACACCATGCGCCCCCACCATGGACGTGGAACATGCTTCGACCCACTCTCCGGAGTGTGCGGTATTCCGGGGGCTTCGCTCGTAGTGCTCTGACATGAGGACCCCTCACTGCGGTATGGGCTTAGCGCCATCACGGGCTTAGTGCCATCGCCGGCTCAATCAAACTGAGGGACGGGCTTCGTGCCGTAGCCGACTCAATCACCGGGGGCTCTGGCCCTTGCAGCAGGATGGGCTCGCAACCCTAGAGCCATCATCGGCACAACCTTGAAGCCACTGACATCACACTTGCATGGAGCTCTGACGCGAAGACTTCACCGCAACGGACCCTAAGCACCAAGCGGCGACCATGGTCACTCATGTTACTCATGTTGCTGTTGATCGTTGACACCACCAGGGCAATGACCCACGGGTCACTCCGGGACGGGAGCGGGTCCTTGGAGTGCATCGCACCTAGTTCGCCTGGCAGTTGGCTACAGGGGTAACCCTCACCGCTGTCAGGTTCTTTGCGTGTCTCTTGACGCACCTCGTGGGATTCCGTAAGGGCTTGGACTGGAGGCTGGGGCAACGGGCTACTCTGACCATGCTACCGCGGCATGATCAGTCTCCTAAGATAGGCAGAGAGATGTTGCAAGGGCAGGGCAGCACGAACTTAGGGACCGATAGTCCTAACGGAGAATTAGTGCTTTGGCCCCCTGGCGACGTGTCGTTCCCAGGGGGTGACACATGTCAACTTATGACACATGCACATTTTTGCCTATAAATAGTGGACTTTGGAGCTTTTCTAAGGATTTTTTTCTTCTCATTTGGACTTTTTACTTTCTCTCTCTAAAAAGACATTCTCTCTGGAATTCTAGTGAGAGAAACACACTTGGACTCTCGTCCCTGAACCCTTGACGCTGCACCCTTATCACGGACCTTCGACTGTCGCCCCTGTTCATCGTCGCCCTGCCTGCGCGGCGCTGCCAGCCCTCGCGACCTGTCCCTGTCTGGGGAGTCTTGCTCTCAGCCCTTACGCCGTCCTTGCTGTCTCCCGTGTTGCCTACCTAGAAGCTGAGTCAGACTGCATCCTTTGTGGCACCTCCACGTAGCATCGAACCCTTTTCCGCATTAACAACTTTCATTTATAATATTGTGTACCTTCCTTCATTTGAACCTTGATGAACACACCTTTGCATTTGTACATTTGTGACTGTCAATTCAAGATTGACATTGACTATGTTGAACAACTCTCAAATTGAGAGGGTCCTTTGGACATATGTTTGTTATGTTAGAGAGTCAAAGACTCCTAGTACGCTTTGGTAGCACACGTTTGATGTTTGGTTCGATATTTGGGTCTTTTCATCATAGTCATCGTATGTTTGTAGCATACCCGACATATAATTGACATGTGTTCTGGGTTAAATGCATAACTTTGGTGTTCCAATATTTCGATAGTAAGACATGGTTTGCTCTTTTTCATCTAGTATTGCCATTCGTTTCCGTTAGTTTTTGCTTGATATCTTGCTATTCAGCTACCTTACTGGGCTATTTGAGCTCACCCATTTTCTCTCTCTTACCTTGCCTTTGCCACAAGTGAAGAAAGTGACAATTGAATATTATGGCAGCCTTGGTCCTTCGACTTTTGCTTATCATTGAATTTTGTATCTGTACTTTGGAAATCTTACCCGGTTAGGGGTCATTCAATGTAAATGTATTCGAACAATTGCTTTGTTGCTGCATATAGAAATCTTTTGACGATTAGAGGTTTGTTGACAGTTCTTTTTTTGACGATTAACAAGACGAAACAAGCATGGAAAGAGAAAGATGATAAGCAAACCAAAACGTAAAAGAGTGTCGGTATGATATTCTAAAGGTGAGTGATGATGAGTGTAACACGATTAAAACTTGAGATATGTTAGTTTGTTTTATCAATTAATAATCATAACCATCTAATATTTACTCTGTGCAAAAAGTAGCACGTAAACTGAAAGTATGATATCTCGTAAAAATATACTTCTTATACTGTCGGGACTCATACTTTTAAGCAAATTTCTAACATTACAATTATTAAGATTTTTCTAGATAACTGTAAAACCCTACCTTATATCAATTTAATTATGGAATTGTTGGAGTATATTTATACGCTAATGACAGATGACTTCCTCATGAATTTCAGGTTTATAGATCGACGCTTTGAACATTAATTTTGACAATTGACCTCCTTTGTCTATCAATAATTACACTAGGCTATAATTTGACTTGAAACTTAAAAAATGCCCTAACATTCAATAGAAATACAAAGTCGATATGTGAAAGGAAAAAATTAAAAATAAAAAACCTAACCAAACCATTGACATATTCCTCTCTCCACCCTGTCGCCACTATCATTACCCTACCTCTCTTCCCCCACGCCATGCCATTGCCGCCATCTGAAAACTCTAGCAACCATTATCAATGCCCTTCCTCCCTTCCCTGCGCCACCTTGCCGCCACCATTTTTCACTCAATTCCCCATGCCACTCGATCAATGCCATCTACCAAATCCTAAAATAATCATCGATGTTGCCCCACGCCCCTTCCCCCACTTCGCCCGTGCCACCCTACTGCCGCCATTGCCCTTACAGTATCCCTTGCCACCCTGTCCTAGAAGCCATCAGCGACGGCTCTCTCTCTCCCTCTCTTTCCCCCCTGTGTCGACATTCTCTCTTTCACCACCTCGCCGATCTGGGGTATTTTGGTTCAAGTTGAGATATGGGCTTGGTTTAATTGATTCTGATGTCAAGTGTGCGGTGGTGGTTTGATGGATTTGGTGGTGGATAGTGTGGCGGCAATTCGAGTATGGTGGTCGTGCTTGAGTTGTGGGTGGTTATGGGTAAATATTATTATGGGTGGTTATGGGTATATATTATTGTGGGTTTGATGGGAGTTGGCAATGGTAGTGCTCGAGTAAGGGGTGGTTGTGGGTATAATTATGGGTTAATTACACCTATGTCCCTGAGGTTTGGGGGTAATTACACTCGAGGACACAAAGTTTCAAAATGTAACACTTATGTCCGTTGACAAACGGAACCCTAAAAATTCTAACGGTTTTAACAAAATGACTTTATTACCCCTGACTTTAAAATAAATTACCCACTTAATTTACTGATTATTCTTCCTCTCCCCACACCCAGCACCCACACACACCCTCCCGTGCCCCCACCCCCCGCCCCCAACCCTATTTCTATCACTTCTGCATGAACGGAATGGGGTCAAGGACAGCCCCCAATTGCCACACCCCTGCTGCGGGGGAGAAGAGAAGAGATGTAGGGGAAGAGTGACGACGACGTCGCCGGTGGTGGATCTGCTTTGTTCGGTGAATAACAGAAGGGACTGCCGGAGGAGAAGGGGGCTGTCGGGGTGAGGGAAGGGTCTGTCAGCGGGGAAGGGGACTGCCGATGGGGAGGGAAGAGGTTGCCGGGGTGAAGGAAGGGAAGGGGCTGTCGGCAGGGAAGGGGACTGCCGGCGGGGAGTGAAGAGGTTGCCGGGGTGAGGGAAGGGGCTGTCGGCGGGGAGGGAAGAGGCTGCCGGGGTGAGGGAAGGGGCTGTCGGCAGGGAGGGAAGAGGCTGTCGGGGTGAGGGAAGGGGACTGTCGACGGGGAGGGAAAGGGCTGCCGGGGTGAGGGAAGGGGCTACCAGCGGGGAAGGGGACTGCCGGCGGGGAGGGAATGGGCTGCCGGGGGTGAGGGATTGGACCTAATTTGGAAATTAGGGTTTCGGGAAACCCTAATCTTTAATTAAGGCTTGAATTCTTAATTTAAAAAGGGGTAGTTTCGTCATTTTAAAAATATGTATTGATGACATCAACAAAAAAATACACTTTTTGGACGGAACCCTAACGGATGGACAAGGCTGATACATTTGAAACATGTTTGGTCACGAAATGTTACATTTTGAAACTTTGTGTCCTTGATTGTAATTACCCCCAAACCTCAGGGACATATGTGTAATTAGCCCTATAATTATTGTGGGTTTGATAGGAGTTGGCAATGATGGTGTTTAAGTTGGGTGTGGTGGTGGTGGTGGTGGTGCTTGAATCGGTATGGGGTGGTGATGCTTGAGTTGGGGATGGTTTTGGGTGCAATTATTATGGGTATGATGGCAATTGATAGTGGTGGTGCTTGAGTTGGGGGTGGTTGTGTGTCTAGCAGTGTTGGCCCTTGAGTTGGCGATGAAGAATTGAGGAAAAGAAAGATTAGGAGTGAGAATGATCACATGAACATATGAGTGTTTGTGTCTTTTTCAAGACCAATTCATCAATTAATTGTCTAAAAACGCTCAATTGTACTCAATTACACTAAATTGAAAGATAAATGGATCAATTATCAAAATTAATACCTTAAAGAGTCGACTGCAAATCCGAATTACATGAGGGGCTCATTTATTATTTCCCCAATCACACTTTCAATTAATCCGAATTTTCTCTAATTAATACTGTTTTAAAACTTAATTACCAATATACTCCATTTTGAAACTTTTTTACCTGCATACCACATTTTTAAAAATCGCTGTTTGAAACCACGATTTCTATTTTAAAGTAGAAATTACTGTTTGAAACCACAATTTCAAACAATAATTTTTAAAAAGTGTGGTATGTGGGTAAATAAATTTTAAAAAGGAGTAAATTGATAATTAAGTCCTAAACATGTATTAATTAGGGAAAAAAACTCCAATTACTCCATCTGTCTCATAATTCGATCACTTGACACACATATTAAGTATTTAGATTATTATTGTGTGTTTTTTATTTTATTCTTTAGAGAGAAGGGGGAAGAGAGAGAAAATTAGTTGGTACATGGAAAGAGAAATTAAAAATAAAAAAATATAAAAAAGTGGGCCGGAGAGAGAAAATAAGTTAATGGAGAGTTAAATGTGGAGATACAAATTGAATAAAAAAATTATAAAAGGTATAAATATGAAAAATTACTTAAAGAATTTTTTTTAATTTAAAAAGTGAATAATTTTTTTGAGACATTATAAAAATGAAATATGATGTGAGGGACCGAAAGAGTAATAAACAGAAATATGGTCTGGGCTTTGTGTGTTACAGGCTGGTGGGTACGAATTGCAGTTCCTAAATTCGACGCAACAGCACCCCTCGTGAGCCGTGACGAGCGTCTTCTCCCCCTGTATATAATCATCCTTCCTTCAAACTTGTATTTAATCTCTGCCTTTCACATTGTCCAATCTCCCCCAAACCCTAACATTCTTTTAATTTTGCCATGAAATTCCCAATTTAGCGGCCCCATCCCAACATCCCACAATGAAGGACGAAGATGATGCTCCAAGCCCAATGCCAATTCCGGACCACAAACTGTGCGGTTACCTCTGTGCAGTCCTATCAATCACCTCCCCGCCCGAAACCCTACCGCTCCAAACCCCAGTTCACATCTTCCGCCACGATCCCGACATTGGTTTCAAATCCGAAGACGGGGTCGTCCTCTCCCTAATCAACCCGAACGCCAACGCGTTAGTCACCGTATCCGATCCTCCACCAGCAACAACAACAACGAACCACCAAAACAACGGCGTGGGAAGCAGTAATGGTGCGACGCCGTCTAGGAAGAAATGGAGCAGGGTGGGCCTGGTGCACGGGAGTGTGAGCGTGGTGCACCAGCTGCACGCCTTGGTTAAGAACAAATGCTTGAGCCTGGACGCAAGAGTGGCTCGTGTCGCAGCTGGCCATTGCGGCCAAGTGAGGGTCGTGGTTTTGGTCGACGTGTTGCTGCCGATCGAGCTCTGGTCCGGCTGGCAGTTTCCCAAATCGGCGTCCACCGCTGCCGCTCTGTTCCGGCATTTAAGGTGCTTGGCTTCATATCCGATGCCTTCTTCAATTCATCAGTGCAAAAACGTAACTATTTTATTTTTTGCGAGATTTATATGGATCTAGTCGTATGTTTTTGAACCATGATGTAACTTGTTTGAATCAAATAATAATCTAGCTTTAGCTGATTGTTGTTACCGTGTAATGTCTTTTACTAAAGCATTGTTCTGCTCTGGAAGTTGCACACCATTCAGCTAACTGTACATTGCTTTAGCAAAAAGGCACGCCAGCTTCCGAATTAGAATATCGTTAACTATGAATTCCCTTTTCTTTTGGGGGTTCAAATCTTAATTAGTCAAAAGTAATTCTATTGAGATTCTTCTTTGATAACACTTGTTTGAAAGTTCCTGACATGAGTTCAATGCTGATTTGAATTTGTTTTAGCTTCCTGCTTGTATTTATGCCATTCAAGCCAACATATATTATGAATGTTCTTTTGCAGTTGTGACTGGGAAGCTAGAAGTTTGATTCTTGAGTGCGGCAAAGCCGATCCTAAAGATGATGGCAGCATTTGGTTTCTTTCTGATTGTCACGTTCTTGGATGCAAACAACACTGCAGTGCCCCTGATACCAAGAAGAAGCTGTTTGAGCTCCATGAAATATTTAAGAGCCTTCCTAGCGTGGTAAAGAAGGAAGATTCTGTCTTTTTGAGAATAGAACCCGCAGATGTGTCTTGTAGATATGGTATTTCGGTGGTGCCAGATGATGTTTTGAATAATATCCTAAACGCTCTTAGCCCTGTTGACCTTGTTAGAGTTTCCGCAACTTGTCGCCATATGAGACTGTTGGCCGCATCAATCATGCCATGCATGAAACTAAAACTTTTTCCACATCAGCATGCAGCGGTTGAGTGGATGTTACAGCGAGAGCGGGTTCCTGAATTTCTGCCACATCCTTTGTACATGAATTTTATAGCTGAAGATGGGTTTCCTTTTTATGTAAATACTGTTTCTGGTGAAATAGTTACTGGTACAGGTCCAACAATTAGGGATTTCCGTGGGGGAATGTTTTGTGATGAACCAGGCTTAGGCAAGACTATAACCTCTCTTTCCCTTATTCTGAAGACACAAGGAACATTGGCTGACCCCCCAGATGGGGTGCAACCAGTTTGGTGCTCACATAATTCCGATCACAGATGTGGGTACTACGAGCTTGACCCTAAGGTGTTATCAAATAAAAGGGCTGCTTGTCAGACCGCTCGAAGGGGGCAATTGTCCTTGGATAAAGTTAGTCCAAGGGAAAGCTTAAACGTTTCTATAAAAACTGACATCCTTATGGGTTCTGCTGGGAAAATTGCTGGATTCACTGGTTCTTGTTCTAGCCAAGGAGTCAAATCACCTACAGCTGCAAAATTTACACCAGCTACATGCTTTGTTCGATGCACCCGGAGCTGGAGTGGCATTAAGAGAAATCTTCTCCATAGTTATGGAGCGCATGAATTTTCTAAAGAGAGAGATGTTCGTAAACGATCGAGGCGTAGCACTCCAGGGAAGCGAGTTGGTTCTCCAGATGTAGCATCACATGATAGCAAGAGGTCTAAGAAGGCTGCTGCAAACTACTTCGTATTAAGTGAAACTTGGGTCCAGTGTGATGCTTGTCGCAAGTGGAGGAAGTTTGCTAACGCAAGTGTGGAAGATAACTCAAAAGCATGGTTTTGTAGTATGAGCAGTGACCCTTTGTATCAGAGTTGCAGTGCTCCGGAAGAATCTTGGAATTATTGCGACTCCGTGACATACTTGCCTGGATTTCATACTAAAGGAACTCCTGGTGGAAAGGAGGAGAACATAGCATTCTTCATTAGTGTACTTAAGGAGCACTATGCATTATTAACTTCTGAAACAAAGAAGGCCTTGACTTGGTTGGCTAAACTTTCACCAGACAAACTTTCAGAAATGGAAACTACTGGATTGTTGCTTCCAGTTACACAAACTCGAGTGGTAAGTCGTGGAGAAGTCCATGATTTCCATAAGATTTTTCAAGCATTTGGTCTTGTAAGAAGGATAGAAAAGGATATTACGAGGTGGTACTACCCTAAAAGTCTTGTCAACTTGGTGTTTGACTTGGCTGCTCTCAGAGTTGCTCTTTGTGAGCCATTGGATTCATTAAGGTTATACTTGTCGAGGGCAACTCTAGTTGTTGTTCCATCTAATCTAGTTGATCACTGGAAAACTCAAATCCAAAAGCATGTAAGACCTGGCCAGCTGCGGGTGTATGTCTGGACTGATCATAATAAACCTTCTGCACATAGTCTAGCCTGGGACTATGACGTTGTTATAACCACCTTTAGTCGTTTGAGTGCTGAGTGGAGCCCACGTAAGAGAAGTGTCCTAATGCAAGTTCACTGGTTCCGAGTCATGTTCGACGAGGGACACACTCTTGGCTCGAGTCTTAACATAACAAACAAGTTACAAATATCTGTTTCACTAACAGCTTCAAATCGTTGGTTGTTAACTGGAACACCAACTCCTAATACTCCTAGCAGTCAACTGTCTCATCTTCAACCTATGTTGAAGTTTCTGCGTGAAGAAGCTTATGGAGAGAATCAGAAGTCATGGGAAGCAGGTATTATTAGGCCATTTGAGGCAGAGATGGAAGAGGGACGCTCGCGGTTACTGCAGTTACTTCATAGGTGCATGATAAGTGCAAGGAAATCAGATATGCAAACAATACCTCCTTGCCTTAAGAAAGTGATATTTCTGGATTTTACCGAAGAACATGCAAGGAGTTACAATGAATTGGTTGTTACAGCGCGACGCAACATATTGATGGCTGACTGGAATGATCCTTCTCATGTTGAGAGTTTGCTAAACCCAAAGCAATGGAAGTTTAGAAGTAATACTATTAGAAATGTGAGGCTATCTTGCTGTGTGGCTGGTCATATCAAAGTAACAGATGCTGGACAAGATATTCAGGAAACTATGGATATTTTAGTTGAAAATGGTCTGGAACCTTTGTCAGAGGAGTATGCCTTAATTAAATATAACCTCTTACATGGTGGCAGTTGTATGAGGTGATAACTTCCCTGAGAGGTTATGCTTGTTACTTTGAGTTAGATGCCTGAAATTGTGTTCTGTTTGCTGATTGCTTTTTTGCTTTTCTTTTCCTCTAGGTGCAAAGAGTGGTGCCGTTTACCCGTCATTACACCATGTAGGCATCTTTTATGCCTAGATTGTGTTGCTTTGGACAGTGAAAGGTGTACAATTCCTGGCTGTGGTGGTGCATATGAGATGCAGAGTCCTGAAATACTAACTCGTCCTGAAAATCCAAACCCAAAGTGGCCTGTTCCTAAAGATCTTATTGAGTTGCAGCCATCATATAAACAGGTAAGCTTGGTCACACGCACGCACACGCGCGCGCGCACACATGCTTTTTGTTGGGTTTCGTTGTTCCTTCAGCAATTGTCTTCCTCACACTTTTTCATGGTTTTCGTGTAGGATGACTGGGATCCTGATTGGCAATCAACATCTAGCAGCAAAGTCGCTTATCTTGTGCGCAGGGTAAAAGAATTACAGGAAGCTAGTATGCAGATTGATTGCTCCCCAGATGTGGCTTATAGTGAAGAAAAGATTGATGAACTTTTCCCTTCTCAAAAATGCAAGGCTTTAGCTATACCGAGCGATGACTCTCACAAGATACCGACGGAAAAAATTTTAATATTTTCTCAGTTTCTTGAGCATATACACGTAATTGAACAGCAGGTAATATTCAACTTATTGCAGACTTGGGTTGGTTAAATGTGATTTTCCTTGTAGCTGTGATGAGCTATAAAGTTCATTTTTTCTTTTTTTGCTAGTTAACCTTTGCTGGTATCAAGTTTGCTGGAATGTATAGTCCAATGCACTCTGGCAACAAGGTAAGCTTCCAATTGCTTATATAAGTTAAAAATTATGTTTACCGCAGGTTAGGTTTTTATTTATCATCTGTGTAGTTCAGATAAAAGCACTGGCGACATTCCAGCATGATGCAAGTTGTATGGCTCTTCTGATGGATGGAAGTGCAGCATTAGGTCTTGATTTGAGCTTTGTAACACATGTCTTCTTGATGGAACCAATTTGGGACAAAAGGTAATTTAATATTTGGAACCGTGTTCCAGTGGAAATATGTTAGGGACCAACTATTATGACTAGATTTTTTACTGTTTCCATTAAGCTCAAGGAAGCGTTTTTCTGATATCAAGATAAGCTCAGTCTTGACTGCTTCACTATCATATATATATATATATATATATATATATATATATATATATATATATATATATATATATATACTGGCATGATCTGATTATAAATGCAACTCTTTCAGCATGGAGGAACAGGTAATTAGTCGTGCTCACAGGATGGGTGCTACACGTCCTATTCATGTAGAAACTCTGGTTATGCATGGCACGATTGAAGAGCAAATGTTGAAATTTTTACAGGTATGGTACGCTGTACTTTATTATTCGATTGTATAACTACGTAAAATTTGCTGCAAGTATTTTTGTTGTCTTGACTACTTTTAGTATAAATTTGCACCTAGTCTTCCAAGCATGACCATTCATGTTGGGCTTTTTTTTTTTCTTTCCCAAATGGCCAGGATGTTTGCCCTTGTGTTTTGTGTGTGTGAGAGAGAAAAAAAGGAGGGGGGGGGGGGGGAGGGAAGAGACCTGAATGGCATAGGGGTGTCATTTAAGCAGGGCTTATGTGGTTCTTTAGTAAGAATTACGGATATATGTATTTACGTTTGTACCCAAAATTGCATGTAAACATTTGAAAGCAGTATATTTTGAAAAATAAATCATCTTTCACTTATATCTAGTGTAACGCCTCTAGCACATTGTCTAATTCTAGAAACAAGTTGTTTCTAGTTGTAATAAATCCAGATATCTTTTATGAGTGAAAGCCGTAAGCGTGCTAAAATTTTCTGTATTGTATCATGTATCGTGAGACGAGTATCACGTATTGAGAGCTGTATCGTCAGAAACGAGCACATGCAATATTGTACTGTTTTATGTTATTTATGGTATTGATGTAGTACCGTTCGAAGTGTTTTTTGGTATCGATATTGTACTGTTTTACGTATTTTTGTCGTGTTGTATCGTATGATAAGATATTTATGGCAGATTGTAAGATACTTACAGCTATAGTATGACAGCAACTTACATTGCTTTGTTTTCACATGGAAACAATCCCTGCCTTTTAGGATTATTGAAACATTTATCAGCATATTTCTTGTATATGTTCTCTTTAGATGTTGTATTGTAAGCTTTGTTAATCAATTTTAGGTGATCATTTTTTTTAAGCAGGATGCTGATGAATGTAGAAGGTTATTGAAGGAAGAAGTTGGAAAACATGATCGTGAGGGGGCACGGATGCAGCGAACATTGCATGATTTTGCAGAGAGCAACTATTTGGCACGGCTTAGTTTTGCACGGCCGACACCAAGATGTGAAGGTATGGAGTATAAATTCAACTCTGTACGACAACTGCCCAATGAAACTTCTACCTTCTCTCTTTAAACATATTTCTTTAGTTGAAGCTCAGTAGTATTGGCAGTGAGAAGTACAATAAAAAATTAAGAGGTCCTTTACATTAGTTGTATGGGCTGATTTTGTGTGCACTGTGCAGCAACTAGTGTTAGGTAGACCTGGCAAACGGGTCCACCCGCCGGGTATGGGTATTACCCAGTCAGATACGGGTACAAATTACCCGCTTTTTTCCGGGTAGTCCTTTTCTACGCTTGTATCCTACCCAGACAGTTCGGATATTACCCGCGGGTAAACTGATTACTTTTCAGATTTTTTCTTAACATATATTCAGTTGAATGTACTCTTTTTGCCCGTCCTTTTTTGTTACTAGTATCATCATTTTCTAATTTCTACAATTATCACTTGACTAAATTTTTTTTTTGTTACTAAAATTAACGCAGCTTACTGGTTGGGTTACTACAATTATCACATTCTGTTTTGTAACACAACAGACAACAAAATCATTTCAAATCAACACAATCATCTCAAATTCCACCCAGTAAGCACATATATCTTAAAAATCCCAGAAAATCACCTCAAAACTAATATAAAAAATTGAGTAAACAAACTAAAACAGAAATAATACTAGTTGATCTGATTCGTTTCTCATAATTAGATACCAGATCTACCTTGCTTCAAGATATATCTGGTCAAGAGATCAAGGTGCGCCCTGTGCTGTACTAGCTCGCTTTCCTGATCGGAGACCACGATGCGCCCTTAAATAAGCCAGTAGCTAACGATCCTGACTCAGAAGGTGCTAGGCTTGTTATGACCCATAGGTTGAAGGTTGAGGCTTCCCCACAGAAGACAGCGGCGGCAGAGCTGCGGCGGATCTATGAGCGTCGTGAGCCTGAGAGGGACGATGGGGCGCCGTCGAGTTGACTTGGTGTGGAGTAGTGTGGTGTTGACTGAGAGAGAGAGAGCCTAATAATGCTTATATACTAAAGAAACTCGGGTAACCCGTACCCGACACAGACCGCACCGGAAGTAACGGGTCGGTTAGGGTATGCGTCCAACTTCAGCGGGCCTTGTATTTAAATGGCCATACTTGGATTTCTGAACGGGTCGGGTAGACTGCAGGTATGGCCTAATTTTGCCAGTTCTAGTGTTAGGGAATGCATAACCTTGAAGGTACTAATTGTGATGAAAATTAGGAGGTTCGTGTATGTTTATAGTGAGGGGTCAAGATCCAGTATTCTATCTTCGTATTAATTTATTTCCTTTTACACTAAGGCCACTTGTTTCTTGTAACTCGGAGTTCGTATAGCATGAGAATCATTAACATTTTTTTCGACATATTACGTAATAGTGATTGCTCAAGTTCAATTTATGAGACGCAGCAGCTGGAGTCCCATTGTTCTTAGATTTCCTTTCTTTCCAAGTACATAGTTATGATGGGTGTTTTTAACCTGGTTTAACTTTATAGTAATGTCTTTGCTTATGAGAACTACACATTGGTTGTATTAGTATGTGAAGAGAGATATTACGATGGTAGTTTAATGAACCTGTTGAACGTGAAACGTCTTCCATTAGGAGTATAGAATCCCCGATCTTGCTACTGCTTAAAATAATCACCAAGTGGGGTACTAACATCTTACAGATATCTGTGAAGGAAGACATGCTCTAGTCTCAACTTCTTTTAAGTGTGTTTGGATGAGGAGTAACCAGAATTTTAAAATTTCTTCATTTTCAAATCCACGACTTCCAAAATCTAAGTTTTGGATAGCATTTTGATGCTGAGTATTTGGACCCTTGTACTATGACATAAAGATTATATCCTTGACATATTCACACACTATCATAAATATATTTTCACAAATACCCTTTTGTACAATTCAAACAATGAGTTCAATGCAAAGAGTTTTCAAATGCCCTATTAAGGTGTTTTCCTCGGTTGAAATCCTCCGTCCAAACACACACTAATGGTTCATTCTCGGTTTCTTAATTTTTGTGACTCCCTACTATTGCATGATGGCTTATGTGTGACCTTTTTGATTGCAGGTGGGTCACTCGCTGCGTAAATACCTGCCAATTGTTTTGCATCTGGATTATGAAGTTTGCAAACAATAATTAATCCTTTCCCTCGAGCTTGTTGATATGTTTCTGTTGAGGTGGGAAGCATTTCGATGTGGACTGGTTGCAAGATCTTTCTAATCGTGGTTTTGCAGACCTCCTGATTCATAATTTCTAATTATTCTGGGGACGCTGCATGTCTAGTGGTGCTGTAATTTTTGTCCAAGTTGAGTTTGTACAGGGAATTGAAACCTACTTGGATGTACTAGAGAAAGCTTTTTGCTTTGAACTTTTACCAAATGTTTCACTTATCTAACTGGCTATAACTATGTAGGAAACCCTTAACCTCAAAGCATGCCAAAGCAAAAGTACTTCTGCATTATTAGGAGGTACAACCACTCTAGAGCTGGCATTTCTGGAGATAGAGCTAGCCCTGAACTATACCTGTGTTTTGTTATTTTACTTGTGTGTTACTAGACAAAGTAGGATATAGTTTAGCGGTAATGCTTCTCACCTTGCTGTATAAGGTCTCATGTTAGAGTAACATGGAGGAGGGGATATTCTATCACTGTGACAGAAAGAAAAAAAAAATGAAAAAAGGCATTAATTCCATTTCTTAGATTTTTGTTTTGACAGTTTCTTCATTCCTTTCAAAGCTTTTGATCCTCACTGATGTTATTGACCAACAAAGAATTTTGGTCTTCCTTTTTTTCTAAAACCAACTATGGATGTGCAACCCATAACTTTATGCTCAGTACATGGAGCCTTTAATGAAAGGTGGAGCAAACGATCTACCAGAAAAAAGACAATGGCCGCGACAGTGTCTTAATACCTCTACCCCAACTCCAATAAAGGCCCTTGAATTTCTGTGTCTTACGATCTACCGAACTCATGATGCCTACACAAACAAACAAAAGAAAAAGAACCAGAAGCCTTAGCCTTTTTGCGCTTCGTCTGAACACGAAGGGATGAAGTTGGCACTCTGCTCGGGCAGAGTGATAGGACGGCATTCTGCTCGGGCAGAAGCCTTAGCCGTCTTAATTCTTTGCCCGGGCACAAACGAGATGAAGTTGGCACTTTGCTCCGGTAGAGTGCTTGGACAAGGATATGCTCTATCAGATGCCTTGATTCCCTGCTTGGGCAGGGTGCTCAGATAAGGATCTGTTCGGGTAGAAAACTTGGCCCTCTTTCTGCTTCGTTCGAGAACAAAGGGGATGTAGTTGGCACTCTGCTCGGGCAAAGCACTTGGACAAGGATCTGCTCGAGCAGATGCCATGATTCCCTTGCACTTTGTCCGAGCACAATGAGAATGAAGTTGGCACCTTGCTCGGGCAGGGTGCTCGGACAAGAATATGCTCGGGCAGAAACCTTGGCCTTCTTTGTGTTTTTCTTGAGCACAAAGGGGATAAAGTTGGCACTCTTTCTGGGCAGAGTGCTCGGACAAGGATCTGCTCGGGCAAATGCCTTGATTCCCTTGCCCTTCGTCCCAGCACAATAGCAATGAAGTTCGCACCCTGCTCGGGCAGGGTGCTCGAACAAGGATCTGCTCGAGCAGAAACCTTGGCCCTCTTTGTGCTTCATCCGAGCACAAAGGGGTTGAAGTTAGCACTCTGCTTGGGCAGAGTGCTCGGATAAGGATTCGCTCGGGCAGATGCCTTGATAACCTTGCACTTTGTCCGAGCATAATGGCAATGAAGTTCGCACCCTACTCGGCCAGGGTGCTATGAAAAGGATCTGTTTGGGCGGATGCCTTCATTTCCTTATGCTTCATCAGAGCATAATGGGAATGAAGTTGGCGCCCTACTCGGGCAGGGCGCTCAGACAAGGATCTGCTCGGGAAGAAGCCTTGGTCCTTAGAGGCGTCCATGGTTCGCACGTGCTACCTAGTCCCATTGAAATAAATTACTTTGACAGGAAATTTGAATTCATGCTATAAGATTGAAACACGTAAGGGAAAATAAACTGTCACGCTTCAAGGAGCAAAAAACTAGGAAATTCTTTATAAAAGAGCAAGTCCCTCTCATTTTTCCTTTGTTAAAAAATCCACGAAGTGTTGCTCTGCATCAAGTAAGTTCTCCTTTCATTCTCTTTTAATTTGGCATTTCATTTTAGTGGCTTCAAGTCTTGTGAGTAGGAAAATGTCTGAGTCATCTGATAGTGTAAGTTCTTCTGAAGAGCCTACCCAGAATAGCTCATCTTCGTCCACTGGGCGAGCTTCGATGTCTCAAAGTGAGGCTGATCCTTTTAACCCAGAATCTTTTCAACCTTTACCCCAACAGATGAGTTAGGAGAGGGTAGAGACAAGGCAGAGGATAAAAAGGACCTTCAGCGTTGGTTTACTACCAACGAGAAACGGAAAAAAATGACTAAAGAAGAGCTAGAAGCGATTCTCCAAGAGTATACTTTACCAATGGAATGGATTGCGCAGGTCCCAGAGTTTCAAGAGCTTGCAAACTACAGGACTAATTGGGACACATACCTCTATGAAGGGTAATTTAGGTTGGGCTATAGACTTCCATTGCACCCCTTTGCCCTCGTTATGTTCGACCATTACAAGATGGTGCCTGACAAAAGGAAGTTGGTAGGCCTTATCTACTTGCTTGAGACTTCAGCATACAAGGTAGATCCTGCGAACTTCATGAAAGTCTTTTTTGTTCTCTGCTTCGTCAAGGGCGTGGCAAGCAACCCTGGCTGGTATTACATCCATAGCAGACAACGGCCTCTTAAGGGTAGCCCCAAGTCAAACATGGGTTGGCATTCTAGGTACTTCTTTGTCAGTCGCCATGGAAAATAACCCTTGGGATTTCATAAGAAGTGGAATGCTTGGTGTAAGGAGCTTAAGAACAAAGACAAGCCTGCTTTTGATGCTTTGGCAAAGCACATTCTTGACTATATAAAGTTGAGAGGTGGTCTTTCCATTGATGAGCCTCTCATGGAGGAAGAGTTACAGTATGGGAAGATCATCCATCTTAAGCCCGTGCCAACCAGTTGACCTTTCATCCTACGACTAGTGCGTCTTCTACTAGGGCTGACCTTTAGATAGATGTGACGTGTATCTTTGTATAACTTATGTACTCGACCCGTATTTCCACCTATTTTCTGATGCCTTAGTTCCTTTTATGAGAGATGGCCAGTGCCAATGAAAAAGTACCAAAGTCTGGTTTCCGAGGCACAGTTTGAAAGGCAAAACAAAAAAGGAAAGAGAAGGCACCTTTGGTTGAGTTACCCCCTGCTCCGAAGAGGACTAAAGTCAGTCTTCAGTTTGATCCATCTTCCTAAGTCATTGAGGGGGTTTCCATTGATGAAGATCCCATCTTCTAGACTAGATGGACCACTAGGCAGGGTGATATGGGGATGCTAAACAGCCATGTTTCGGAGGACCATCTTGAACATGGTGTCCTTCCCAAAGACTTGGATATTCTCATGAACTAGACACACAATACCTTTGAATACTCCTTTGCTCAATCTATGTATTCAGTAAGGCCTCTATTACCTTCCTTTACTCTTTAACTTAGATGTTCTTTTGCTCATACTTAGTCATCATGATTGTTTTCCAAATGTACTCCTTCGGTGTATAGATGTTATCTCGTTTCAAGATGGCTAGGGAAGTGGCTGCCCAGTGAGCAAGAAAAGAGAGATGCTATTACCAAAGCTGAGGAGGCCACTAAGTACGTGCGGGAGTTGGCAAAGAGGAAGACAGATCTTCTTGCCCAAGTTAGCAGCCTTGAGAAAAGACTTGATAAGGCAAAGAAGAAGGTGGATGAAGCCAGAGAGAAGGGCATCCAAGATTATTTTGAGGGTAATGCTGGTGGCAAGTGGCTGAAGAAGCGCGTCGAAGACGGCTTGGAGATCTACGAGATGAGCTTCTGAAAGGCCAAAGACATGTTTGCTCAACAATTTTTTGATGTCCCCTTGGAGGACTTTGTTGTGCTTGCATTCAGATCATCTTCTGGAGAGAACTTCATGCCCTCCAAAGTAGTTGATGTTACTTCTCATGTCAAGAAGAATGATCAGACTGGCGTTGCCCCCGAGTATTAGATTAGATATTATGTTTCTCTGTATTCTCGGCTCATTTTGACATTTTAGCTAAGTACTTTCGATGCCCCTTGAGGTTTTGTGATAACATTTGTCACCACTCCACTGAAGGGTGTAAGTTTATGTAGTCGTGTGTTTATGACCTTATGCTGCCCACATCTTACTGCATTGTATTTACTTTGTCACGAACTCTTATCCTTAATTAAAAGCTGGAAAAGAAGCCTTACATTCTCGCTTAGCCAGGTTTTGAAGTAGCAAAGTGAGGTGGGGTGACAAAGTCCCATAGGGACTTTGCCATTTCATGGGTTAGAACTATAACTAAACCATTTGGATAGCACTTTCGTACTATCTTAACACCTCTTGGGAGCTAGAGTAGCTTGTGAGCTACCTTGGTCTGGTAAGCACAAAGGGAGTAGAGTTGGCATTCTACTCGGCCGAGTACTTGGACGTCTATCTGCTCGTGCAGACGCCTTACTCTTTTTGTTCTTTATTCAAACATAAAGGGTTTGGTGTTGATACTCTACTCGGGTAGAGTATCCCGACAGCTATCTGCTCGGGCAGATGCTTGAAGTCTAGCAGGTACTTAAGCTCTTGAGAACATAGGAACTTCTACAAGAAGATGTTCACTTGGCAACTCTGTTGAAGCAAGAGTGCACAACTATTGTAACAAGACAATCATGCTCAGAAAGAAGACTCATTGCTTGGGCAAATAGTTGAAAGTACATAGAGGATTGCTGCCAATCCATTTATTTGTCTAATTATTTGAGTACTACTCTAAGAGAGGGAAAAAAAAATCCTAAGTCTTACTCTGGAGGGAACAAAGTTTGAACCCCCTGTCCCCAAAAAAGGAGTATCTTGCCTTACGACAAGATGCATCTGCATTCTAAATGCAAGGAAAATGGATCCCCAGAGAGTGTCTATAATGCGTAAGTGCTCGTCTTTAGTACCTTCGAGACACGATAAGGCCCATCTTAGTTGGGAGACAACTTTTTCGTGGTTGACCTTGGATCAGACACTCCCAATTTGCATATAACGAAATCCCCAACTTGAAGAAGCTTTGAATGAACCCTTTGATTGTAGTAGCGAGAGATTCTTTGCTTGATAGCGAGGGAACGCTCATGGGCTTGATCCCGAACTTTATCCAAAAGGTCAAGATTTTTGCGAAGACTGGATTCGTTGTCTTCTGTCTTGAAGCAAAGAGTCCGCACTGTTAGGAGTCCAACATCAACTGACAATAGTGCCTCTATTTTGAAGCAAAGAAGGAAATGTGTTTTCCTCATAACAGAATGCAGTGTGGTTCAATAAGCCCATAGCACTTTCGGGAGTTCGTCTACCCATGCCCTCTTGGCATCATCTAACTTCTTCTTTAGGCCTTGTAAGATGTTGCGGTTCATGTTCTCAGTCTGACCTTTTGACTGAGGATGGGTACAGAACAGAAGGTTTAGAAGTTGGTGTTGTCAAACTGCTTTCTGTTAGTGGTGATAATGGCCTTTGGTATCAAAGTGGCACACAATGTTCTTCCAGAAACGTCTTCGCATTTAACTGATGTGATGGTTGCTAGTGCTTCGGCCTCTGACCACTTGGTAAAATAGTCAATAATAATTATCACCATGAACCGTCGCTGACTGAAGCTATGGGAAACGGTCCCAGAATGTCCTTTCCCCATGTAACAAAACGAATTAGATAGATTACTGAGCTGAGAGGGGCGACTAGTGTGTGAGAGATCTGAGCAAACTTTTGGCATTTGTCGCACCTTTGTGTGAAGTTGATCGCATCCTTTTACATCCCTGGCCTTAGTATTTTCAGAGCTAAATTCTTTCCTCCAAGGTGTTGTGTGCATATCCCTTCGTGTACTTCTTGAAATGCATATAGGAACTATCGGGTGCAGACATTTGAGATAAGAAGGCTGAAAGACTTCTTATAGAGGTCCCCTTCTACTAAGGCATATCTAGAGGCTTTGGCTTCGAGGTTGCATGCTTCAGCTCTGTCACTGCCTCCCTAGGTAGTTCTCTCTTGGAGAGATATCAGACAATGGGATCCATCTAACATGGCTCATGACGTTGGCCTAATTCCTTGTTCCTTGAGGTTCTTGATGTAGACCATGCACAAAAATTTAGAGACCTCTGTTAAGGCACTTGAGTGCGTCTGCTTGCGTGTTTTGATACTGCGGGATTTGGTATATAGTGAAGTTCTTGAACTTGGATGCCAAGGACTTAACTAGTTGGAGGTACTGAGCCATTCTCTCATCCGTGGCCTCATATTCTCCTAATACGTGGTTAACCACCAACTGAAAATAACTGTAGACAGACACTGAGTCCACCTTCAAGGAATGAGCTAGCCTTATTCCCTTGAGAGGGGCTTCATATTTTGCTTCATTATTTATTGCTTGAAAATCAAATCGGAGTGCTTACAGTGATGAATTCCTCCAGGCTAATAAGGATGAGCCTCGCGCCTCTGCTACCAAGTGCTGAAGAGCCATCTACATAGAGATGATCAACTGCAGAGGGTCTTCTGCGACTATACATTAAACTGTAAATCATCCAAGGCTTGGGCCTTGATTGCAATGCATGACCTGTAGTGAATATCAAACTCCCCTAGCTCGACCAACCAGTTTACCAATCTTCCTAATGTTTTGGGTTTCGAAAGATCTTCCTTAGGGGTTGGTATTATAAGACCATGATTATGTGAGACTGAAAGTATGGCCGAAGGCATCTTGCTGATGTGATGCGGGTTAGAGTTATCTTATTGATCTTTAGGTTCCTTGTCTCTAGGTCTTGCAATATCTTGCTTACACGATAGATTGGGTTTTGAATGTTGTTTTCATCTATGACTAGGACGGCACTTAAGCAACTTCACCGACATAGAGGTAAAGGAACACATCTTCTCCAGAAAGTGGCTTGGAGAGGAGAGGGGGAGATGCCAAATATCCTTTGAGCTCTTCAAAAGATCTTTGGCATTCGTCCATCCAAGTGAAGTCCTTCACTTTCCTGATGGCCTTGAAAAATGATAGGCATCGCTTGGACGATCTAGACATGAACCTTCCCAAAGCTGAGACTTTGCCCATCAAATCTTGAACTTGCTTAATTATCCTGAGGGGTTTCATGGCTTGTATGGCTTTTATCTTCTCTGGATTAGCCTTGATGCCGCACTGAGAGTCCATGAAACCTAGGAATTTTCCTGATGCAACTTCGAACACATACTTGAGGAGGTTCAACTTCATGTTGTATCTCCTGAGAATGTCAAAGGTTTCCTTGACGTCTTCGACATGGAGCTCTACCTTGGCAATCTTTACTAGCATATCGTCTATATAGACCTCATATTTTCTATCAATCAAGTCATGGAAGATCAAGTTTACCAGACGTTGACATGTAGCTCCCGTTTTCTTGATCCAAATGGCATGACTTTGTAGTAGTAGTAAATTTAATATTCTTCGATGAACAAAGTCTTAGGAATGTCCTCTTCCTACATCATGAGCTTATTATATCCAGAGTAAACGTCCATAAAGCTAAGTAGCTTGTGTTTTGAAGTAACTCGTTGAGGATATAAATTCTTCAGAGTAGATGGCTGTCCTCCGCAAAAGCTTTGTTAAGATCCGTGAAGTCGATGCATATTTGCCATTTGTCACTTGATTTTGGAACCATAACAACATTGGCAATCCAGTCCGAATAATGGATCTCTTTAATGAACCCAGTAGCTAGTAGCTTGTCCACTTCCTTTTCAGTCTTCACAAGTGTCTCTTAGATGCGAACGTCCGCTTATTTTGCTTGATAGGTTTCGTAGTGGGATTAACATTGAGTTGGTGCGTGATCACTCTAGGATATATTCGGGGGATGTCTGAGCTGCCATGTGAAGATGTCCACATAACTCCAAAAGAGGTCAATAAGCTCGAGCTTAAGTTCCTCTTTAAGGCCCAAATCTATTCGAATAGTCTTCTCTTTGACTCTGGAATAGACCTTTATGCCTATGAGATCTTCAACTGGCTCCCCCCTCTATGTCTTCGTCTCGTCTTGGAGTTCTTCGATGATGAGGGCCTCTTCGTTCTTTTCTTGGCATGATGCTCCATAACACTGTCGTGCTACAGTTTGATCACCCTTGACTTCGCCTACTCCATTCCGTGGGGAACTTTATCTTTAGATGATATGTAGACACTATTGTCTTTAGCTGGTTTAATGTGGTCCACCCAAGTATAGCGTTATAAGCTGATGAAATGCGCACAACCACAAAATCTGACATCGAGTTAGCTTGGGCCGGAGGTGTGCCTATTACAAGAGAGAGCACAATGACTTCTTTAACTAGCCTATGACTGGATGGTTGGAGAAGACATAGAGCGGTGCATCCATCTTATGAAGTCAATCTGTTGGGATGTTCATCTTCTGGAAAACTTCCTAGAACAAGAGTTTGGCTAAACTCCTATTGTTAACTAAGATGCACTTCATATCAAAACCACTTACTCAGAGGGTGATGATTAGTGGGTCATGGAGGTTCTTTACATCCCTAATGTCATCTTCTAAAAATGAGATTACGGGTACATGTAGAGTTTTCTGTTTCTTGTTCAAGGGTTGGCTTGTTATGCATATTTCTTTTGTGTATGCCTTGCAAGTATGACCGGATGAGCCTGTTGCTATGATGCCCCTAGAGATGGTATTGATCGTACTCGTATTCTCTTGTCATTCTTATCTTTTTTCACCCATTGGAGTTGTTTCTCTTCGGCCTTCTTTGCATGCCATTACTTTTTCATGTGTCCTTGCTTAATCAAGGCGTTAATTGCTTGCTTGAGCGATTAATAATTGTCAGTTGTATGGCCATGATCATTGTGAAAGTGGCACCACAGGCTTTCATATCTCTTATTTTTTGGTGACCTCATCTTGTCTAAGGGCCTTTTTGTCCCTAATCTCGTGCAATATCAGCGATGCCTTGGTGTTGAGCGGATCCTTAAGGCGTTGCCAGTCAAGTTTTTTTAAGTCGAGTGGATCCTTAAGGTGCTGCCCGTCGTATTTCAAACACTTAGGCTTCTTCCCGCTTCCCGTGATTACTTCACGTGGATGCTCCTTCCTGCTTCTGTTTTGTCACCCCTTATGAGTCTTTAGGCATTCCTCCACTTGGATATACTTGAGCTTTATCCAGAAGAGCACTCATATTCCCCGGGGGCCTCTTGTTGACTAAGAATGCAAACTAGGAGGCGGGTCGGAGATCACATAGGAGGGTTGTGTACTTGACCGACTCATCAGATTGTCTACTTCTAGTGTCGCCACATTAAACCATCCAAGGTAATAAGAGATAGATTTTTTTTTCTGGCACCACATTGAGCAAGCTCACGGAGTTCTTCATCCTCGAGCTACTGTTCACAAAATGTTTTTAGAATAGATTGAAGAACTGATCTAAGGAGTTGATAAATCTCGGCTGGAGAAACTTAAACCACGTGTGCTTGACCTTTCACACAGTGGTCAAAAAGGCATGCACATGACAAAGTCCAAGCTTGGAGAAGTAGCATATTCATCTCAAACTAATAGATGTGTTCTTTGGGATCACCACTCTCGTCATACCGATCACCCGGAGGCCTTATGAAGATTGGTGGGAGCTTCGCTTTCTTGATTGCCTCTGATAATGGATATCTAGAATTATCCCTTGAGGGAGACCCTAAAGATGAGTCTTGGAGACGGTCTTCCAAGAGTTCCGTTCGTGGGAACGATACTCGGGTGTTTTTTTGGTGTTGTGGTCCTTGGGGACATTTTGCTTTAGGCCAGTAATGCCCTTGAGGGTTATTGACCTGCTCAGGGGTGAACTCCGTGCTATCTTCGACTGAAGGGTCTCGGAGGTAGCATGAATCGCTCCCACTGATGTGTTCCCTGCTATTTTTCTCGGTTGATATGGAGGATCAGCCTCTAACTTGTATATGTGACCGTAACTAGACTGTGAGGAGAATCAGAGATGAAGATTGCTGGGATCCAAATCAAGAGTCTTCTGGACTATGTTCACACATTTTTTGGTTCATGGATTTCCTTTGTGAGGTTTGCATGTGGTATCTTGAACAGCTTACGGTTGAGCTGGAGACGAGGGTCACCTTCTTTCAGAGTTTTCTTCGGGGATTGGTTCTTTTAGGATCCATTTTATGGCTTAGGGTTGGCTTATGTTATGTGAATATAACCATCTTTAGCAAAACTGATGCGGCGGTGAGAGGGTGTTGAATGTTAATGGCGAGAGCGTTCGAGTCGACTAGAGCTGTTGACTGTACATGATGATCTCGGGTTGAGTGACTGACTGGAGAGTCACTAGAAGATGAGTGTTTGTCCATGTTCCTTATCATGTCCCATCGATGATGCCAATCTATTACTATGAAAAACATGATCGGGAACCACGGTCGGGGAATTGACCTGTAAGACAAAATATAAAGTGACTGTCGGGTGGTTTCCAGTAGAGAAACTCTCCAATGCTTAAGTCAGAGAGTAGCTAACATGGTAGAACTCTGAAAAAGCAATAAGGCACAAGGTGCATGTGTGTGAAGTTGTCTGCGTACATGGGAGTAGTTCCCTTTATATCACTGTAGGTAGAAGACTCCTAGTAGGTATGAGAGTCTTGACAGCTGGTCCTTGGGCCATACCTATTAGGAATGTGTTAGGATCCTTGAGGATCATGTCACAATCATTCCAGATTATGTTAGGATCCTTTTAGAATCCTAGTTTCACCAATATAGTAACCACCAAATTCGGGATTGACGAGGTTGACCTTGAATCAACACTGCCACGCGGCACCACCCGATTGGGAGAGTATTTTTAGCTTTATTAGTTATAGAAGCTTGTAAGGTGCATATGGTTATGCCAAGATGGTGAAATCCGACTCAAACACGGTGACAAGGTTGCTTGCATGTGAAGTGGTAAATCGGTGACAACTATGGCGTAATTGGTAATTATGGCAAATAGGTTGGTTATCTCATACAAAAACTCGCCTTAATGGTGGTGGGCCTGCGAGATGAGACATTGAAGTATTTTGGCAGTTTTGAGATTACTTGGGGGGGGGGGGAAGGAGGATGGCTTACTTAATTGTTTTTTATGTGTCACCTGGGCCTTGCAAAGATGAGGTCATTTGTGGCCAAAGCCATGGTTTTTGGACTTTATGTAGCCTTGTATATGAGCCGGATGTGAGACTATGCTAAGTGCTTGTGTGCCATGTATAGATTCTTAGGTTAGTTGCTTGTGTGCGATTGGACCTACATAGATATGGTGTTCTTAGAGTGATATGGCCATGCACTAGAAATCTATCATAGCATTGCCTATCATATGACATTTGTAATTCTCAACCTAATAGAACAGTGATAATGTGTGTAATAGCCCAGATTTTTATTAGGCTACTTGTAGAAGTATTATTTAGATAAGTATTTTGACTATGATTTAAGTAGTGGAGCTTAGACAATTCTTCTGGAATTGTTTCTAAGGAAGAAGTTAGTATTTGATATTATTTTAGTAGTAAATGTGATTAGATTAGGTATTAAAAGATATTTTGACTTACAAAAGGACTTTAAACTACATAGCACTTCAAGTCACATTATAATTACATTAGTAAATTATATAAGAATGAGGAAGACATAAGAGTCTTCACATTTTCTTTTGAAGAGATAGAGGAGAAGAAAAAGAGAAAAGAGCTAGTTTATTTTTTTTGGGTTTTCAAGCATAAGGTTGTGATCGATCTAAGATAAGTAGGACTTCTAGTAGTCATAGGAATTACTTAGAGTTGGCTCTTTTTTTTTTTTTTTCAGTTACCGTGTTGTCAACCATTTCCTCTGCCGGCTCCCGCTTTGAAGTCCCAGTTATATTCAACACCTCTCTCGATTCAACAAGATTGTCATTTGTACCCACATCCGAACGCAAGAGCTCACCATCTGCCAATTCCTCGTCACTAAGGTCTTCAAAATCTGGAGCTGAGAAGACCATGCAAGAAGTCCTAATGTCCTTTTGTTTCTATAGTCTAGATGCATGCTTAATGAAAACAACAATAGTTTCAGAACCCTCATACCAAAAATTTAAAATCCACAATCACCTAGTGATTATAGACCCATCTCACTATGCAACACCATTTACCAAGTTATTGCAAAAACTTTGGCTAATAGATTGAAGCCAGTGTTAAGCCAACTTATTTTCGGTTACCAAAATGCTTTTGTCACAGGGTGCCGTATACGTGATAATATTCATAATGCACAAGAACTCATAGACAAAATTCGCAAAACTCAGAAAATAAAAACAATACTGGGAGCTATCAAAATGGACAGGAGTAAGGCTTATGACATGGTGAGCTGGAATTTCATCCTTGAAACAATTTTGCTACAAGCAAAGCTTCTGAGAGGGCTTATACAACTTCTAATGCAGTGTGTCAGCATGGTTTCCTTCAAGTTACTAATCGACGGCTCCCCCTCCCTTCGATTCTCTCCATCTTGTGGTCTCTTGTAATACCCTGCACCTAGAAAACAGTTTATGGTGAATCCTATAATTTTAGTTAATTCTTTAGCGACAGTTATGTTAATATACATTAATTGGGCTGGTTAGCAACGATTGTCTCCAGCAGTATTGATTGTGACCTTTAGCGACAATTTATAATGCTCTTAAGTTGTAAATTAATGAGGTGGAAAGAATGTGACGCCCATATGAAAATTTTATTTTAATCTTAATCTAAAGAGTTTGTGGTCTTTTAAAAAGATGTGGATGAAATGAGAAATTAACTAAGTATGAGGGGGGGGGGGGGGGTCTTTAGAAAATTTTAACCTAGGGCAACCATATATAAAGAGAGCTTTGAGAGGGCAGCCATCCAAGAAGTCTGTCCACCCCCTTTATGTGAAGTCCAGAGGAAGAGAGATAGGGGAAAACCAAGTTAGGACAAGCTGAAATTCAAGGTAATAAAATCCTTAGACTCTCTTTCAGCCATGAATTTGGATGATTTATATATATTTTTGATATGAAATTGGTAACTTTTGGTGTGTTTGAGAAGAAGGCTGCTGTAGAGCAGCATAAGAGTGGGTTAGGATTTTTCTCATAGCAGGATGCAGAGTTTTGAGATCAGGTTCTGGCCAAGCATAATAAGAATTCAGATTGGAGGCTTTCTAGTCCGAAAAGGTGGAATAGCTGAAGGCGGTGAGGCAAGGACTTAAGGCAAGGCATGAACTAAATCAACAATAAGCATACAGTCTTACTTGCTTGCAAGGAAATAGGCAAGGCAAGCTCAACAAACAATCAAGTCAGCTAGCCATCCCTCTGCTTTCTTAGTATATCTGTCACTCACTGAAGATCAGAAAATCTCTCTCGCCCTCTTGTCGCTATGTCTTTCTCTCGTGCTCTCGCTCTGTTTCAAATCCAATTAAGATGATTTTAACTTTTCAGAAAACTTCTTTGTGTTTCCTTCAACGTTTTAGTTTTGAGTTTTCTCAGAATCCCACGTTTGCATAGCAAAAAATGACCTTAAAATCAATGTTACGTAAAAGTCCAGATTTTTTGATTTCTGGCATCCATTTCGATTTGTCGTAGAAAATTCATCACTCATTGGTTTTTTGTAAAATTTATATTTTAAGGACTCTCAAAATTACTTTTCAGCTTTGTCGTTTTAAGTTTTCTGATTCGTATAGTTTCTACTGCAAAATAACTATTGAACAAAATTAGTCTGCACTGAGATGTGCTGTTTCTATCAGCGACTTCGATTTGATAAAAAACTACATTACTCATTGTATTTTTTTTACCTTATATTTATTAAAATCTTAGAAAGTCTAATTTAACTTTTTAGTTTTGAATTTTGAAGATTCATCATGTTTCGGCCTCAAAATTGTTAATGTACAAAACTAGGATTTGCTGAAAAAATGCTATTTCTAGAATTACAGATCAGTCCATAGCCTAAACCTTTTAAAGCCAATTTTAAGCATATTTGGGCAAAGTGTAAAACTAAAACTCCCATTATTTTTGCAAAGCCTTTGACGTGAAATTTTTTGGGATTTGTCTCAGCATGGGAAGGGCCTGAAATGATTTTATCTTAGAAATAGTCTTTTGAATTATTTGATATAGTAAGCAAACTTATTTTTAGCCAAAAATCTTCCAATGATCTAAACACACTGAGACACTTGAGTGTCTAAAATTTCATGGCATTTCGGTGCCGTTTGGATATATTTTAAAATAGGAACCATAGCGCTCAATTTAAGGAGCGGTTTAGGGTTCCGAAGGGAGAAATCCTACAAAAGGCCATTTTTGCCCAAAAAATCCACCTAGTTGTTTAAAAGGATGTTTTGAGTTATATTGGGTGTGTAATGGTACGCTAGGTGTTGGGGATAATTTGGTAATTTTACACAAGTTTAGGGAGCATTTTGGTAATTTTGCGCACTTGGGAGAAATTTAGCATTTGGGCAGATTGAGCGCCAATAAATAACATTCGTATGGTTTATTGTTTAGGTTCTGATAGATAAGAGTTAAGGCAGGTTTGGGAACAAGAACCAGAACCGCTTGGCTATCCAAGTAAGTGCTCCTGCCATGTTCTTCCGTATACTCTAATTGCAAAATATAAACGTATATATGATTTAATCAAATGAAAGTTTTTAAAGTTCTTGTATTGCACATGTTTTTTTGTTAAATCATTTGAAGAGAAATTGAGTTAGAAGAATGCATTGGACTGGTATGTGAATAGTACATTTACACTCGGTACATGTTGAATGAGATGATGAATTTGACTTGGTTGCTGTGCCCCATATCTAACGAGGGAATGTTGAATTTTGGGCCCTGGTCAACGGAGGTTGTACATTGATGCACAATACTATTGCTTGTGGTTCGCCCTTGCATCCACAAAATTATTTATCCCTGGTGTAGAAAGAATCTCGGGCCCTAGTTAGGGGGGCTTATACGGTGACCGCTTCACACCTAAGTTGTGTTATCTATGATGGATACAAATGAGCTTTCTTGATAATTATACTCAGGTTTGAGAACCTTTTTTGCAAGTGCATATATATATGTATATATAATGAAGAATGTTTTGTTAGGGTGACATTGAATTCCTTATTTTGAAAAGAGAAATCCATGGCATGTTTTGAAACCGTCAAACCTACTTTAGGGACACAATATGTGTGCTTACTGAGCCCCAAATTCATTCGTTAAATATTTTTCAGGCGATTACCTAGATGGAACCAGCACTGATGAGGGCCACGAGGATGTAGTTGCGGGAGATGACTGCTAGAGAAGATGCAGTCCTCATATATTATTTAATAAATCTTTGAGTGATATGCTAGTACTGATTTGTAATTTGAGAATGTTGGAGCTTAGGTCTTCTCGAATTTCTTCATAGTTGTCAATAACTTGTAAGTGAGAGTTTGAAATTGATTGTTGAGGAAATTCTAGGTGAGGCTTGTAATAGCCAATGAGTTCTTTTAGAATGTAGCAAGTGTTGGAATGAATTCTAAGTACAGGTTGGAGTAGGCCGGCCAGAGCCCTGGTGGAGGTTTAGTGGGCCTGCGACCGGTCACGGGCCTAACTCATGGGCTTTACCTATGGGTTCGGGTGATGACATCTCCAGCAAGGAGATCCTTTATATTCTTACCTATTTTATTCTCTAGGCTGAAGTCATCTCCGCCACCTCATCAAAAGTATAGACCGCTGGTATCCAAGTTGGTACTAAAAGCCCATATATTAATCATCTATTTTTTGCGAATGATGCAATGATCTTTGCACAACTTCATGAGATTGTGCGGATTTTTTAGGAAATACTGGACCAGTATTGCTAGGAATCAAGACAACAAATCAATTAGGGTAATTCTTCAATATCAATGAGCCCAACGCCAGTGAAGCTAATGCCCGCAATGTAGCTAGCATTTTGGGAATTGTTTTTGCAAGATCTTTTTGGCAAGTATTTGGAGCGCTCTATACATTGTTGCAAAGAAAACATAATTTTTCTATGATTTAATTGAGAAAATCAAACACAGATGTGCGACCTAGAAGGGCCTTCTTCTTAATAAGGCTAGACAAGCAACACTCATCACTTTAGTTTTATTGTCACTACCTATGTTTCATATGCAAACCTTCTTAGTCCCCAAATATGTTTGCCAGAATATAACATCCACATTAGGTGTTTCTGGTGGTTGGGAGATAAAAACAGGAAAATATTCATTGGATGAATTAGCATCCATTGTGTGCCCCAAAAGTAAGGAGGGATTCGGATATAGGGACCTACATTTGTTTAATGTAGCCCTTCTAGTTAAAACTAGATCGCATATATCTACAGACCCAAACACCCTATTAAGACAGATCCTCATATGTTCGAACAAACTTTATGAATAGTGCTAACTTCAGAAAGTTTTCATGGGCTTAAAGAGGAATCATCGTGGGTCCTACGCCTATTAAGAAGGGCCTCCGCTGGCAGGTAGGCACGGGATTTTGGATTTCAATCTGGAATAAAGACTAAATCCCTCAACTTAAACTTAGGCTAGGATGAAACCCCTCGTTGAATCCTTTGCCAGCAGTGGTTGAAGATTTCATTCAAAATAAAGCTTGGGACATGTCTATTTTAAACTCTTTCCTTAACTTTTGAAATCAGTTTCAAAACTTCTATAACAGATCACCTAAGTGTGGAAGGCTACAAAATTTGGTATCTTCTCAATTATAACTACCTATAAGCTCCTATATCAGGACCTTAATCAGGCCACACAAGGGAGTCAAACCAATGCCCTAACATTCAATCTGGAAATCAATATGGTCCCACCCTATTCCTGGAAAAATCACATTCTTCTTATGGAAAGCTCTGTAGGGCCCAGTATTGACGCTATCTAAACTTTAAAAAGTCACAGCTTCGATGTCTGATCTCTGTCAATTATGTCTATTAATACTTGAAACATTAGGCCATCTTCTCAAGGAATGCTTTTGTGTTCAACCAATATGGTTTGGTCTTCCTTTGGAAATTAAATCATAGGAGATAAGCTTATCTTTCAAAAATTGGTTTCGTGCCGGATGAGTCAAATCATAAAAAGGGAATGAGACAGGCCGCAACAGTGATCACCGCCTATAACTTGGTGCATATGGATCCATCACAATAACTTTGTTTTCAGATATAATCTATTTGATCCCAAACAGTTCTGCAACAAATCATGTACTTGAGCTCCGATATTGTGGCATTCTTTTCTAAAACTGATAAGATTACTGAACAAGCAAAGAACCTTACATGGGAAAAGAACTGAACATAAAACTTGAGCCTAGCCACCTACCCAAACAAATATAGTCTCTACCTCTAACATGCCCTTGTCACACCAGGGAAATTAGTCACAATATATCTAGTAGTTCTATTTGATAAACTGAACCTGAAAGTCAAGGTGGGCTTATCATGCACCAATGTCGTAGGCTTTCGATGTGCTCTACATCCATCTCTATGATTGCATCCAATAGTTATACTGCTATTTAAAAGGATTGCTTATTGCAACAAAATGGGCCCTGTAATACACTTTTCTTTATATAAATCTTTTGGCTTACTCAAATTTTCTTCTTGACCAGCTATCAGAAACTGAAGACATTGGATAATGTGTAACACCCTTTGTATGACTTTTATTATATGGTATTAGACTTCTATCAATACAATATAGACAAAGCACGAGCATCACAGCCAAGGAAGTGAAATCCCTAGCAACTTTTGCCTACGATGCATGCATTGACGTCCACCAGAACTGGATGCATGGAAGTATGTTGTAAAGAGAGCTCTCATATCACCTTTTTTTTGTAAGTTAGTGATAGCCTAATGCCTTTAACGTATTTTGAACTTAGGAAGTTGTAATTAAACACATCTTACTCCCTGTCAGCAATAAGACTGACTTGTCAAACTCATGTAGCCGTTCTATTTTATTAATGTCATTATCTTATTTTAAAAAAAAATGATAAGGAGGATACTTTTTATGATGAATTTGCTTCTTAAAGTAAAGGCTTTTTGCGTTCCAATCTTTCGATGTCGTATGTGTCATTGCAGTTCTCACTGTCCTATCACTGTTTTGTAAATTTTTATAATTAGGAATATCATTAGAGAATTTTCATGGAGGTGAGATGTTAGTATAATAATGGAATTGGTTTGGTGCTTGCAATTGAGTGGCCTCTATGAATTTCCTTTAGATGAATAATTAGTATAGTTATTTCTATTGTCATTAGATTCAGATGGTTAATGTGAAAGGATTCTAATCAATATTTGGATTAAGTATTTGAGATTTAGATGGTTTTGTTCGTGGTGTTTTAGAAGCTCTACTCTAACATTATAACAGTTACGTTATGAACGTGTTTGGATTTTTCTTTAAGGAAGTGTACGAACCCTCAGATTCAGGACATTACAGTTTGCTATCAGTGTTTAGGTATGGGATTCTGTAGACTCAGATTTTGAAATGTGGATTAGATTTTGACAATTTATTTGATGTTTCAACATAAGATTGAGATTTGGAGCAAATACACAATAGAAGACCTATGTTACTTGCCTTTAGAATTCAAAGATTTTAGTGTATAATTAAGGTATAAGTCTATTATCCTTTGATGTCTATGAATAACTCCATCAAACAGTAGCTATAGTAAAAATGTTGTGATTTCAAGGTATAAGTGATTTGGTAACTTAGAGACTTAGACATTGGTGGATGCTTGATATGTTTGTGTAGAAATAGATTTTAGGTTCTTTTATGGTGATACGTTTCTCTGTGGTAGATTTTAAAATAGTTTGAATTAGTTTTCTTTGAGGCATCAAAGTGCGTAGCAGAAAGCATGGAAGTCATAGCTTTCAGTCTTTCATGTGATGTGTAAGTGCTTATAAAACTTGGTTATTCATATTGCTAAGTCAAAGTGGTGTGCTTCAATTATTCTCTTTATATTTGTAGATGTCTAATATATATATATATTTTTCTTTAGGTGATCTTATGGTTTTGATTAGTGAACTTCATAGGTATGGCATCATTGCAATTTTTAGTTAGGCCTTAGACAATGAGTTTGTGGTCTTGGTAGTTAATAAAATACAGATAGGAAGATTGAGTTTAGTGTTGTCTTATATAAACATGTGTTTAAAGTATTTAGATGTTTGTGGGTATAGAATTCTAAACTTTGATATTGGTGACTTGATTAAGTGCTTTCATATTTGAAAAGTTAATTATGTGGCTGACGTGTACAGTAGAAAGCGTACCAATAGCTTAGTAACTTTAGTTACTAGTTAGCCTTAGTTGTTAGCGAAATTTCGTCAAGAGAATATTGAGATGACTCCATTTGTGGCTTTGAATAGGTATAGATTTCGATCACCTAAATGCTGGTACAAGGCTAGGGAGGTGATAAGAATTAAGGGTTAATTGCACTGGGCATCCTTGAGTTTTCAAGCCGTACTGCTGTGCACCCAAAAGTTTTTTTAGCTACCTGCCACCCCAAAATTTCATAAGTGTGGCCACTATCACCCTCCGACCAAATTTCGGCCAAATTCTGGTAAAAAAATATAATCGGTTGAACTTAAGGGCATTTTTTAGAATATCAAGTTCATGAAAAAAAAATAGGGGACGGTTGTAAACCAACCTTCTCATATATTTTTCTTTCAAACATAAGAGATGGAACGATAGGGATCTAGGGTTTCACCTTCATCAAATCCAGGGAGAAGTAGATTAGGGTTTTTGCTTGGTAGAAGTTAATTGTGATCAGACGTGAATGTTGTCATTTAGATGGCGTTTGGGTACAAAGTAAGACATGCGGAGTACAGTCACAACTGTCATAATCCAATTTATGGTACACATTCTCCATCTTCTTTTTGTTGATATTGGCTATATAATGCAACGTAGACCAAGTAATTTGGTTGGTTTCATGATATGATTTGTTTATATGTACTTGACCAGAAGTGAAAAGGTTGCCTTCAATTCATACATATAACCATTGTTTATTCGAATGTGTTCTTTGAAATGGAGACATGCTTTAGACAGTACTTTAAAAAGTATTAGGTTATGATTTTATAGTTGGTGGCTTGTTAGATTTAATTATGTTACCTTGAGTGAGTGGGCTTGAAAAGTTGCTTAATGTCATAAATTATTATTTGCAGATGGCTCTGATAGGTATACTATCAAATTCACCACGAGGGGCTTTTAGTAGTATCTCAGACAACCTAGAGTATCTGGGTTTGGGGTAGGGGAACAAGTTTCTTATATAGACAACCTAGATCTTGATGAGATATTAGTCATTGAGATTCATCAAATGCTAAAACAAATAGCTGCTGAACCTTATGTAGTAGCATATTATCTTAAACCTAACAAATAAATGAAGGATAGGATACAGATTTTGTTAGATGATCAGGATGTTTACAACATGTGCACTTGTAACATATCTGAAAGTAGAATAGCTCTATTGTATGTAGACCATTGTGGGGGTGTACTTGATGAGGTTGAAGAAGTTCTTGCATTGTCATCTAGCCAAGAAGGTCAGGGTGTTGACAACATCCAACATCATGATGGGTAGATGGGGTGAAAGTTGGTGATGCAAGTGAGGGGGTGCATGGAGTTGGGGCTAATGCAGATGCCTTTAAAAAAACATTTAACTTGGTGAAGATATAGCTGGGCAGGATGGAGATAGAGAGGATGTTGGTGCTGAAAATATTGAGTTGCATGAAAATGTAACTGTTGGGTTGAATGGCGACAGTGTGAATATAGGTGTGGAGAATGAAGAATTATGTAAAGATATAATAGTTGTTGGGCTGAATGGGGGATAAAATGGAGATATGTGTTGAGAATGTTGAGGAGGACAGTGATAGTGGTTTTGATTTTCATGATACTGAGTACAATTCTGATCATGAGAGAGATGATTGAATATTTAATGAAAACATTGATACTTATGTTTAAAGTTTTGAACTAGGAGGTGTATCTAAGGAGAATGACCCTACTGAAGATTGTAGTTATGAGACTGAAGATTGGAAGTCTAATGAGCTGAAGAGTTTGAATGGTTTGGACCCTAACTTATGAGGTGTTTGATAATTTTGCTTTAGATTTTACAGATGCTAAACACATTAAGGATCCATACTTCAATTTAAGAACTATTTTTTCAAGTAAAAGTGAATTTAAAGAGGCTGTTCACATGCATGGTGTGAAATATCACATGCATGGTGTGAAATATGAAAAGGTGATATGTTTTAGGAGGAGTGAAGAGAAGAAGATTAAGGCTGTGTGTAAAGAGTGTCCATGGTTTGTGTATGCCTCTGTTAGGTAGAATGATATAAGCTGGCAGATAAAGTCTGTGCAGAAAGAGCACATTTGTGGAAGGAGCTTTGCACTATGTAAACTCAAGCTGGCTTGCAAAAAAAAAAAATGTTAACAAGTTTAGGCCTTATCCAAAGTGGTCACGCTTTTCATTTTTAAAAACAGTCCAAACATACTATGTTGTAAGTGTGTCTAAATGGCAGGCTTTTAGAGTTAGGAGGAAAGCCATTTCTGTAATTCAGGGAAGTATTAAAGAACAATAAGCAAAACTTTGGGATTACAAGGCAGAGTTAGAGAGAACAAATCCTAATTCAACAGTTGAAATACAGGTTGATAATAGTGGAGGGCAACCTGTTTTTAAGAGAAATATATATATATATATATGTGTGTGTGTGTGTGTGTGTGTGCGCGCGCGCGCGTGTGTGTCTCGGAGGACTGAAGAGGGGATTTCTATAGCAGTGTAGAACATTCATAGGGTTAAATAGATGCCATTTGAAGGGGGGGGGGGGGCAAATTCTTACAACTGTAGGTGTGGATGCTGATAATTGCATATTTTCTGTAGCTTATGCCATAGTAGAGGGTGAGACTACCTCATCATGGAATGGTTCTTGAAACTGTTAGTTGGGGACCTGGAAATTACAAATGATAATGGTTGGACATTCATGAGTGATAAGTAAGAGGGGTTAATCAATGCCCTTGAGTTTGTTGTTCCTTCAGTAGAACATATATTTTGTTTAAGGCATTTACAGAGTAACTTCAAGGACGAGACATGCATCAGGGGTAAGGCCATGAAGGATGTCATTAGCAGCTAGAAAAACAAGTTCGAAAATTGAGTTTTAGAATGTGATGCAGAAGATCAGTGATGCTAGTGAGGTTGCAATCAATTGGTTGGCAAACAAGCCACCTCATCATTGGAGTAGATTACATTTTAGGACATTCCCAAAGTGTGATATTTTAATGAACAATTGGTGTGAGTCTTTTAATGCTAGGTTGTTGCTAGGGATAAGCGAATCATTAGTTGCCTGGAATAGATCAGGAGCTAGTTAATGATTAGGTTGAGGGTTAAGAGGGAAGCAATGAGACAGAAGCTCCCTTCTGGTCCTTTTTGTCCAAAGATAGTGGACAAGTGGGAGAAGATCAAAATATATGCAACTAATGCCAGTACAAGATGGGCAGGGCAAGGGTTGTTTCAGGTTACAATGACAAATGGAACATGGCAGTTTTATTATGATATTATTAAGATGACTTGTACATGTAGGAGATGTGATTTGATAGGAATCCCTTGTTCACATGCTATTGCTGCTATGAACTGGAAGGGGGTTAACCTAGACTTATATGTTTGTGATTGTTACAAGATGAGCACATAAATGAAGGGTTATGAAACATGATTTACCCAATAAATGGGCTTGAGATGTGGCCAAAGTTAGGGATGCCTGCCATTGAACCTCCTAAGTTTAAGAATAGGCCTGGTAGGCCTAAAACAAGAAGGAAAAGGGACTTAGATGAGAAACAACCACCACTTTCACTGCTACCAAATTACGGAAGACATGGCAAATGTCATTAAAATGCACCAAGTGTAAGACATTAGGTCATAATAGAAGAACATGCACAATGGATGATGCTGTTGATGCTAATGATGTTGCTGCTGCCGCCAATGCTGCTGCCACTGCCAATGATCAAGGCCCATCTAAAACTAGCAGCATTGAACCTAGTAGAGTACAGAGGAGGAGGTTACCTATGAGCACTTTTTTTTATCTTTATGTTTATTGTATTATATTGTTAACCATTTGAAAACTGAAGAATATGCTGTTACATGTGAAAAGGAATGTTGCTGTCGCCAATGATCAAGTCCCAGCTCATAATGCAATATTGGACCTAGTAGACTTCAGAGGAGGAAGGTGCCCGTGAGTAAATTTTTTGTGTTTATGTTTAAGGCTTTTGTAATGTTAACATGTAAGAACTAAACAAATGGTGTGACAGGTCAAAATGAGTGCAGCAAGTGAGAGCAATCAAAAGAAAGTATATGTGACAAGAAATGCAAAGGCTACACATTTGCCACCTACAAGAATAACAAGAACAACTCCATCAGTAAATATTCCTGGCCCAGTGCCTTTGGTATGAACTCATCCCAATTGATTGTGTTGTTTGACAATGAACAATGCACAATGAATTTAGATGACTTTCAATAAATGACATCTATTTATTGGCAGGTAATTCAGTCTCAACCATGCTTCAAGAATACACATTTCTTGAGCACTGGGGTACATGTTGGGGTACCAGAGAATCAGTTTCAACCTGTTAAGGTTGGTGGAGTTAATGTGGACACAATCCCATTCAGTCAAGGCACGAGAAAGTTTGTGTCTTCATCTGCATAGCAAGCTGCTACACAAAAGTTTGACAGGCTAAGGAGGTGTGCTGAATTAAAGGTTGCTGCAAAGGAGAAGTTTGGAAGAAAAAACCAAGCTGAAGTGGAGAGTCCTGCAATAGACAAGGCTGTTGCTGCTAGAGAGAAGGTTGCTATTATAGCTGAGTCTGTTGGTTCTATAGAGAAGGCTGCTAAGGGTAAGCCTGCCAAGGGGAAGCCAACTAGGTAGAGAGGCTGCTAAGTTGCATATTAGGGTATTGGTTTTTATGATGATAGTGTTGGGCTGTAAATTGAGATGGCCTTTTTGTGAACATATATGGCCTTTCTTTGTAGTGTAAATCCCTTTTTGTTGTGTTGTAAATGGCCACAATCCTTTTTGTGAATAGGGTATTCCTTTTTGTGAACACAGATGGCCTCTTTGTAAACTGTTAAGCCATCAACTGGTTTTAACCCTTATAAAGTACTCCACGCAGGAGTTAGTTTGTACATGTTTTGTATTTGAATGTTGTTTTGTTGAATGTGGTTCTTTGTAAAGGAGTACAAAAATTCATTAGTTGAACAAACTAATGTAGTCCATAATTTGATTCATTGCACAAGAGTACAAACATCTATTACAGTTTTACATGTAGTCAATAATTCAGTGCATAAAATATGCACATTATATAATAAATTACATAGCACATTACACCTTGAAATGCCCTCTTTATCTTGAAAAATCTTTTGGGACCACAACATACAAATTACTCCCCAACTGACTATCAAAGTCACCCAAGCCACTTTCTCCCTCCTGCTCATGTGCTTTTTTAATCTTGCTTCTTCTTTCAAACTCCTAATCTTTCTAAGCAAGCCTTTCACACATCTCAGGATCATACCATGCAAAGTAATTGCAACATCCTGCAAACTGGGAACATAAGATCAGTTGTAAAACTAAATAAATTTAGAAGCATAGAAAATCTACATCAATTTAAAACTTACTCCATATTTAGCACAACCAATGAACCTTCTGCTGAGATTCCGAGAAGTCCATGATGTTATCTGAACAGTTCTCTCTCCAGAATGGCAAAAATCGGCCATACTTGATCTCTTTGCTCACTTTTCTATTCTTTCTTCTCTTTTCTGACTTCCTCTTTTTTTCTCTGTAAATGGGTATTATATAGATGGAAGAAGACAACAACTTTGGGAGCCAAAGACATTACAATCTTCCCTCCCTTTTTAATCGTTCTGACCAAAATGCCCCCTTCTTTGAGTTAAATTACTTTTCCCGCGAGGCTATTGGCCCAAAAATGGACTAGGGGTGATGGTTGCAACACTTATAAAAGTTTGGGGTAGCAGGTAGCTAAAAAAAAATCTTGTGGTGCACAGAGATACCACGTGAAAACTTTGGGGTGCCTAGTGCAATCCTAAGAATTAAAGTTAGAAGTAAAGGTTCGGATCTCATAGAGCACAAGTCATATATGATGTGAAATTGCTTAGCACTTTGATGGACCTAAAACTTGAAGTTAAGCATGTTACTATCAGATAGATTGTGCAAGGGGTACTGTTTGATATATTATCAGAGCAACGAAGTGGAAGCGTGATGGATTAGAGATTGATTTTTTATTTTATTTTTTTCATATATGAATTGAATTTGAGTGAAGTAATTTTGTTCAGTGCATTTCTTATGCTAGTTAAGTCATAGGTATTTTGAGGATGAAATTCACTTAAGGTGAAGGGACCGTAATAACTCATGTTGTAAGGCAAAAAGCTACTTTTGATGATTAACATTCGATTTCGAGGACATAAATTTTTTTTTGCTGCGGGGGGGGGGGGGGGGGGGGGGGTTGCAAATTTATTAGGCTACTTGTGAAGTATACTAATCAGAAAAGTATTTTGACTGTGAACTAAGTAATGAACCTTAGAAAGATTGTTAGAAGTCCTTTTAGTGACATTAAGTATTCAACATTTTTCAATGGAAAAGGTGATTAGATTAGGCATAAAAAGAGATTTTGACTTAGACAATGGCTTTAAGTTACATTGTAAAAGCACTAGCAATTAGGTTTTCAGGTGACGTCATAATTACATCACTAAATCATATAAGAATTAAGAAAACACGAGAGTCTTCATTTTTTTCATTTGAAGAGATAGATGAGGAGAAATAAAAGGGCTAGTTTATTCCTTTGAGTGTTCAAGCAAACCATTATGATTGATCTAATATAAGGTGATTATTTTTTATGCTAAATTCATTTCTTTGAGATAATGATTTTATGCGCTCCAATCTTTTGATATAGTTTTCACTGTTTATCAAAGTTTGTAGATTTCTATAATCAAGATCTCACTAGAAAATTTTCGTTGATATTTGATTCCTTCCAATTCTCTTTTCATTATTCCACCAAACTTCCGTCAATGAACTCTCGATTGGCGTGCCGTTTGGAAATCGGGTTTTTCTTGTTTCTAAGGAATTCGGCGTCTCCTTGTTTCTTGTATCCACCAAAAAGAAATGTTCTTCAGAAAGTACAAGAATTGCTTTGAAAATACTTATGCTTTTGTCCTTTTTGTTAATCTAATGAGTACTTTACAACCTATTATGCTTGAATTTCTTCTTGATTCCCGACCAGCATCTTTAACGTGTGGTCAAGATGCCACGTGTCACCTGCTGATCGATCCTTTCTCCTTAACAAATATATCCTTTTTTTTGTGAATTTAGTTTTTACCCCAAAATTTCTTTTGATGATATGCCACTTATCTGATCTCTGATTGAGCTGATTTTTGTTTCGTTAAATTTGTAGTTTTCTCTTCTTCAGTTTGAGTCTACAATTAACTATTTTAGATTTTGAATAAATATCTCACATATTTATGAAATTACTTTGTGATAATATTTGTACTTGATAGTCACTTTTGAGAATCGAGAGTTATATGTGGCGCGCCGATTGCGATATTCGACATGATATAACCATAATTTGTGATGCTTAATAGTAAGTAATTGTGTATTTGACACTCACAAGATTTGATAAATTGTATTGAGTATTCGGCGTATTGGTTAGTTAACCCTCTTTTGGTCACTTTTGTCATTCGTTTATGAAATTTAAGTGAGTTATACATTCGTCTTTATTGGCTCTATATGATAACCGTTAAGTATTGATTTTTGGCCCTATCTGTGTAAGACCTCTTACTTGGCGATTTGTACTCACCCTTCTACTTTTTCTTTCCTTCTCCTTCTCCTTCGAGGCCAAGACTAACATGAAGGTTGTGATATTAGTAGAATATACATTGCTTTGGTGTTTCAATCCAGAAGAGTGGATGCTATATATTTTCTCTAGGCGGACAATTAGTTTACTTTGTTGACTTTGTCCAAGTGGTTAATCTGAAAGAATTATAATTAAATTTAAGATTAAGTATTTAAGATTTAGATGATCACATTTGCAGTATTTTGGATGCTTTGCTCTATCATTATAACAGTTATGTTATGAACGTGTTGGAATTTGGCTGTAAGGACGTGTACATATCCTCGATTCGGGGCTTTATATTGTAAATTTTTTCTTATCACTGTGTCAAGCTCTATAAACCTTTTATGACGACTATCCTCTCCGATTTTTGACTTGAGACTAAGTCATGAAGGGGTAACAATACATTGCTAATGTAGCCTGATTTCCTAAGACAATGCCGTATAATGGTACATGGATCAGCTTTGGGAAAACAGCAGGGTAATATGGATTGACATTAGCACTTTGGTAAGACTTCTCATCACATTACCTAGTTTGTGCAAAAGCTTTGCACCGGTGCATTAAAATTTCCCAATTTTTTAAAGTGGGAGCAATCAAAACTCAAAAGTGGGTTGAGCATTCCTCCGAGTTGTGGCCTGTGAAGGATTTTAGATGCTCAAGGCAAACACGACTTACCCTGGAATGATGTTCCATGCTAGTTTGATGGAGCTTAATATGGCACTTCTCACTTTGTTCATTCTTTTCCATTGCACAACTAAAATAGGAGCAATCAAAACTTAAAAAAGTTGGTTGAGCATTGCTCCAAGCCGTGGCGTATGAAGGATTGCAGATGGTCAGTTCGGTGTAGCTCGATAGTCTAGGGCAAACACGAGTTTCTCTAGACTGATGTTCCATGTTAGTTTGATGGAGCTTAATAGGGCATTTCTCACTTTGTTAATTCTCTTCCATTGCAACGAGTAATTTCTATATTGCATAAAGGATGGTAAAGATTGATGGAGATGAGAGTTACAGGTTGGACCCAATAGGTGTGAATGTCAGATGTTAGCATTCGGGTCCCTTATGAGTTAACCCTACTATATTTGTTTCACCCCTGTTGATTGACCTGCTGTAAAAAGGGTAAAATAGGAAGATGGTAACTAATTAGCTAGGATTTTGTGGGATGAATGAAACACACCATAGTCCACATCAAAAATTTCTACTGGAGTAGGTGCTATTCGAGAACAATTAGCCGATCTAAGCTCTCATAGTGAGATCAGAGATGGTTGACACCATGCCGAACATCATTCGAGATTCCACCACGCATGCGTGCTGCATAAGGGAGGCAAATGGCTCCCTATTTCTGCTCTTCCTCCCTCCATAAACCTTTCACATATGCACGACTCTTAAATTTGAGTGATAACATAGATTTGGCTTTGGTAGGCATATCCAGGGGTTAATGAGGTCGATTGGAGATTGATCATGGATTTGTAATAGACAATGTACATGGAGAGGTAATGCAGATATAGTAATGGTCATCAATCCCTTGCTTTTTTTTTTCTTCCCCTTGGACCATTGTTTGTCCATGCACTTATTGGATTGATTACCTCTTAGTTGTGATTTCCATTAGAGTGCTCTTGGGTGGTGGTGGCGGCAGATATTCACACACACACACACACACACACACACACACACACACACACAGAGATGGACGGTATTGGCAGTGCTGGTGGAGGTTGTGAAAGAGTAGGGGAGACATGGTGGCTGTTGGTAGTTGTTGCGGTACACCGTACATTAATAGATAGTTGGTTAGGTTGCAAATCGAAGTCACGTGTTGAAAAGGAAGAATATTGTATTCTTTTCTAGTCCTTAGAGTTCCTCTCATAATTCTCAACAACCTTAGTATCATTTTGAAGCTGGTGTCTGGGTACTAAGCAATTCATTGAGTAGTTGACCTTACGTAGTTGTATTTCATCCCTGTATGTTGTTTGCCTGTATTTTTTGTGCTCAACCGATGGTTAGCAATTGGTGTTAATGTCACTAATGTAATGTATCACTACTATAAAAGAATTTATGCAATGAATACCATGATTATCTCAAGGATATGATAGTTGCATAATTTATCTAGTCGATGGATTTCGTAACTCGTGCAATATGCCACTGCAACAACCTTATCATCAGTAAGTTTCCATGCACTAGAGCTTAACATCTATAGATGATTCAATTACGGCTTTCAAATGAATGGCCAGCCTAACCTCCAAGCTAAAAAACCCTGCCCAGAGGGGTTAATTGGCCTATGGACCAATAGGGCTATTATGTTCCGTTTTATAACTTAACCGGCACAAACGTTTGGGCTGAGGAGAGTAATGGCATGGGGAGACCGTTCCAGTGCTGGGTCCCAAATCTGTGTCTCAGCAAGAGAGCACTTTGTTTAATAATTTTCAGTTAGTCATTTTTCTTTTTATTTTTGTTTCCTCCAAAATTCCTGGAAATCAATTGTAAACTCTTGCAAAGAGGATAAGAACACGCAAAAATTTTGCGCAAGGATTTAATTGCAACTTCTTCTTCATCTGGCCAGGTCTTCTTTTTCCTTCCCCCCCCCCCCCCCTCCCCGGCCGAAAATTGTGCAAGAAAATTCCCAAAATTTACCTAAACTCCATCTGCTGGGTCCATTACAATTGGTATCCATCCAACAATACAATCAGTTCTTAGAACCATTACAACATCAAATCACGAAATCATTGGGTACCCATCCAGGCTATTGAACAAGCATCAACCGATGAACATGTCAGCTTAATGGAAGCCCAGTTCCCAGACCATAGAATATGGTATCCTTTTCTAGTCCCTTTTTCGACTGTAATGGTTTGCTAGGCACCTGTCGATCAGTGACTTCCACTTCTCAGCCACGGAAGAATGCGCGGCCTTCGTTCTCTGACGTGGCTATCCCGCTCTTTGACTCCATATTTTCGAATGAGGCTTTTTAGGGTGCTGATGATATGATATTTCGGTGGAAGATTTGTGTAAAAAATGGGCTTCGGTTATATTTGGGCCTGGCATTAGGTCTTCGCTTATCTGGGCTGTTCCCAACTTCTCACGTACGCTAGTCCGTTGGGTTGCCACCTATGGACCATTTTATGAGCAGGAATATGTATGGACTAGACTCATTTTCAGCCTTCAACTGATGTTCCCAAGTCTCCTGAATTCGGGCCCATGGACCAATATATTTGGGGGCAGGGAGTAGCTTTACTCTGGCTGTAAATTGTTTTACTGGACCTAGCCCAACTTTCACAGATTTGCCTTCTGCTTCAACTGATAGGAAGGACTCTCTGGCCAATATTCAGAGTATTCCTGCCTCACCGGGCTTCCATCTTCGAGTCGGTTCCTCTGATGTTCCCTCAGCTTACTCAGGCTAGCAAGGTGGCTGATGATCTAGCGTTGACTCATTTTGAAGATCTTGTCATAGTGGATTGTGCCCTTGGTGACTTGGGTCAGCTACCAGCTCCGGCGGTAGACCTTCCGAGTAATGGTTAAGTTCCTCATGTTGACAATTAGTTGCATTGTGATGCCAATCTCCTTCAATCTGATAGCTCGAGTTCCTTTAGTTTGCGTAAAAAGCGAGCCAATGCGTTAAGTAGCCGTAGCCCTACTTCACATGTCGCTTCTAAAAAATTGCGGGCTATTACCTCAAGTACTGCTACTTCTTTGATCAATAGTCTAGCACATCCTCTGGCAGTTGGTGTCGTTGATTCGCAGGGGTTGCTATTGACAATGTCTCCATCTAAGGTTCCTGCTACCGAGGGATATAGTCAGTCGATAGTGTCACCATCTACGGTTCTACGGTTCCTGCTGTGGCTTTGGGTAAGAGTTTTGAGACTGATGGGAATTCTTCTTCATCAACTTCTAGTTCCTGCAAGAGATATCATGTGAAGTTCCTCCAGAGCGTGTTATGGGGTTGAAGAAACTTCGTACCGTTGAGGCTACTGCTTGCGCTCAAACTCCACATGGCATCTACTAAATCCAGGAGTTCGTTGTTCGCCAACCCTTTGTGTAATTAAAGAACAACTGTAGGATTTTGTACTCTTTGCATATCACCCAAAGGAAATGAGAGTTTTATGTCTCTTTCTTTAGCGTTGGCGTCTTTTGCTGGCCGTCTCGGTTACGGGTTTCATCAGGAATGGTGTGTTGGTGGTTTTCTGTCGGAACCTGTTGATCTCTTTGTGGTGTTTTGATTCCTTGTAGTTTAACTTCTAGGTTTCGTTTATGAGATGGGCTGTCACCCATAATGTCTCTTGGTTAGTTTGCTCACATTCAATAAATTCTATCCTTTTGATCTGGTATATATATATATATATATAGAGGGAGCTGATCCATTGATAGCGCTAGCAAATGGAGTTAAGTTGCTAGCGCGATCTGACCGTCCATCCTGAAAGATGGACGGTCCAGATCGCGCCTTTTTCCAAAACTGGAACCCGTCCGCGAGACAGTATGGCGGACGGGAGTTTTACCTTTTTGCCCTCCGCCCATGTCCGCGAGACAGTCTCGCGGACGCCTTTCTGTTCCTGACATGTGTCAGGAAAAAGGCGTCCGCCATACTGTATGGCGGACGATCTCTAGGCTGACACATGTCAGGGCCTGTCCTCTCGGTCGCCTATAAAGTCTCGGGCGTGAGCCCCGAGAACTGTCCCCTGGTATCTGTAGCATCTACGGGTCCCTTCGTCAACTCTCTCCTGCTATAAATATTTAATCAGATCGGGGTATATATATTATTGTAGCGGACGGCGTCCCCTCTCTCGAACATCTAACCTAAAGCCGCTACCCCATCTACGGCGACTCACATCTCCGGTCACCCACATCTCCGCCGACACCACCGTCCTCCCCTCAACGACGATCTCGATGGCTTCTGGATCGGAGACCACCTACGCCTACGATTATATTGGCAACTTGCACCTGGTAGGCAAACACTTTTTCAAAGTCATGATGCCGGGATTTGAGCATGAACTTGTAGGCTATCCCTCTTTCTCTTTCTCTGTATTTTCGTGTGTTAAAAGTTTGATCTTTTGTTTTTCTTAACCAAAACTAACCTATTTTTTGTATTTTGTGTTTGGTAGGACATACCGGAAGCATTTACCAATCAATTTACAACAATTCATGATAGTGCAAGATTATATAGCCGCAAGGGGGCATGGCAGGTTGAAATCAAGCTGAAGCCCGGCCGATCCCAAAAAAAGGAATTCGCAGAGGGTTGGAACGTCTTCGTGCGCCAGCATGGCCTCGAACTCGGGGACTTTGTAGTGTTCGAACACCTTGGGTGGTGGGATTTTCAAGTTGTAATCTTTGAACGGAGCGCTTGTGAAAAGCTTTCGTACCCCATTTGTGAACCATAGTTTATTATAATAAAAATATTTATGTTCTTGTTTATTATGTTTTCAAATTTTTTCTTGGTTAATTGTGCCTTTTTTTGTTGCCTCGATATATTGAGATCGTTGATTATGAATCGTACATTATTTTTGGAAAAATTGAGATTGTTGATTCCGTCGCTAAAACAAGTCTTCTGGCGTCAGTTTATTAAAATAGCATTAACGTACTATGTCGCTAAAACAAGTCTTCGGGCCAATTTATTAAAACTGCATTACGGGCGCCAATTTATTACATTACGCCACATTGTATAGCTCTATATATATATAGCGGATATAAGGCCCTCCGCTTAGGCCGGGAACTAAATGTCTGGTCCGTGCCAACCATTTTCTGCGGTAAGTATATCCGCGATACTATATAGCGGACAGTTTGGACTAGGTGTAGAAAAAACTAAGTGTTGGAGAGGTGGAACTAAGTGTAGAAGAAAAAACTAAGTGTTGGAGAGGTGGAACAAAGTGTAGAAGAAAAAAGAAGAGGTGGAACAAAGTGTAGAAGAAAAAAGGAGAGGTGGAACAAAGTGTAGAAGAAAAAACTACGTAATGGTATTCTGTGGGGCCGTCCGCTACATAGTATAGCGGACGTAGAGAAGACAACCACAAAAATTCTGCGGGGCCGTCCGCTACATAGTATAGCGGACGTAGAGAAGACAACCACAAAAATTCTGCGGGGAGGTCCGCTACATAGTATAGCGGACGTAGAGAAAACTACCAAAAAAAACAAAAGTCTAGCGTCCGCGATACTATATAGCGGACAAGGAACACACCCGCGATACTATATAGCGGACGGCAAATATATATATATATATATTCAAACCCAAAAGATTCACCCCCTATAACTTCTACACTCTTCTTCTCCGTTCTTCCTACTCACAAATATTCCCAGCGGCGTTGGCAAGCAGATCTGCGCAATTTCTTCATAAGAGCAGCTTTAATACCCCCCCTAATAGATCACGTAAGTTCACAAAATCAATCCTTTACATGTTTCTAATCTATAGTTGTGATCAATATTGCGTTTTATGCGTGGTTTTGATTATGCATTGAGCATGTGCTAGCGGTGATGAGGATTTATATATGTATGTATTTGTTCATGTGCTAGCGTTTGTAAAATCCGATTCCATAGTTTCAGTTGCAAAAAATGGAATTTATCCCTGGACCAGAAGATCCATCCGTGTTATACGACCAAGCCAACCATATCAGTACGCTCATATGGGATGGTGGAGTAAGATACATTATTTATCAACTTTCTTATTATTACGAACGTTGTTTTACCGTTCATTTTGCTCAAATTGTATTTATTAATAATTCGTAGGAAAGAGAACTTCTCACCACCGTAGAAGTATCTCGCGAGTTCACGAGATGGACCTTGAACAATTCCCAGAAAAGAATACTGCGTGGAATTGGGTTTGGGATTTTCACGCATGGGCAGATCTTTCAACAGCTTGACCGGGCCTTGATAGGTGCCCTTGTTGAGAGGTGGAGAAGTGAAACGAATACGTTTCACTTCCCGATCGGAGAGATGACGATTACCCTAGAAGATGTAGGGTTCATCTTGGGGTTGCCGGTGACGGGGCGGCCGGTAATTGCTCCTCCGTCGGACGCAACGAATAAGAGAACAGCGCGAGACTTCTTCACTTCGATACCCCAGGATCAATTTAGCACTGGTGGTATAAAGTTGAAGTGGTTGGTAGATACCTACGGGGTTTTGCCGGAAAACTATACGGGCCGTGAGCTTGTGGTGTACACAAAGGCCTTCCTCTTGTGGGTGATGGGAGCAATTTTATTCCCAACGACGTCGAAGAACACGGTCAGCGTGAAATATTTACCGTTGTTGGGTAACCTGTCGGAGGTTGGGGATTATGCCTGGGGTGCAGCGGTTCTTTCGTATCTGTACCGAGCATTGCACAAGGCAACGAGGCCCAACTCCAAAGCCATATGTGCATGTCTCTCGCTATTGCAGGTATATCATATAAATCATGTCTTCGTTATTGTGTTTTATTTTTGTTGAATCGACGATATAAATATAATTTTTTGATGTTCTCAGGTGTGGTCTTACGAACACCTTGCTCCCGGTGCACCAACGCGTAGGGATGGAACCGACAAAGTCTGGCCTCGGTTGTGTGCTTGGGAGTACAGCCGGAGGGCTAGCCACTACAAGAGGAGAGTCGATCCCCATCACAACATTACGTACTATCGAGGGGAGTTCGACCGTCTATCTCCGGGCCAAATGCGTTGGGCACCGTACATACGTTTGGCGCGACGGGTGGGAGAGTCGTTCGTCTTCACGCTCTCCGGGTTGCAGCGCACACCCCTGATCCATTTCGAGCTCGCAGAGTGGCAGCTGCCCGACCGAGCAATGCGCCATTTTGAGTTGGAGCAGGGTTTGCCAGTCGATGCCCCGGATATGAGGGTTAACAGGAACCCACCGGATGTCGGAGTGTTTGGCACCGCCAATGCGTACGAATTGTGCGCGGCCGAAATAGAGCTTTGGACTTCTTGGCAGGACACACTGGCGGCCATCGTCTCGGAGCCAGACCCCGTTATCAGCATCGATCAGTACGATGAGTGGTACTACCGCATCACGCGGAGGAGAGTAGCCCCTGTAAACTTTGAACGTGGGGAGAGGTATGCGCCTAGGGGTCAGATCGATGAGCGTATGGCATACAATCTCGTAAGTTGCCCAACAAGTCTGACTTGAACCAAATTAGTTGAATATAAATGTCTGATTGAAGTTACTTAATTTTTTATCTCTTTGGATGTAGGTTAATGCCTCGCTTGCATTCTTCCAGAAGTTGAGTGAGCGGAGGGATCTGGTGAGCGCAATGGGCGAGGATCTTTGCCAACAGGCTGCGACATTGGCTTTAGGCTGCGGGAATTTTTTGCGCCAAGCATCGGGCCAGTCTTCGGGAGTAAGCCCGGGAATGGGTTATACGGGCGTCAGCCAGGGATACGGTGATCCCTCTGGACAGGCTTCAGGGGTGAGTCAGGGAGTTGTTGGTACCTCTGAAGCGGGGATGGGACAGGCTCAAGCGTCGTGGGGCGATTACAGCGGCCCCTCCTTCAATTTGTTCCCGGAACCCCTCTCTCAAGTCACGCAAGACTTTCCTTTCGGAAACTACGGTTTCTCCGAGGCACTGCCCATTGTCCCGTGGGCGGGACCAGTTGGCGGCCCCGAAGGGGAATATCAGCCGGCCGAAGAAGGAATTGGAGGCCAATATCCCCCGATCGACCCCCGAGGGCAATATCCGAAAGGGCATCCAGCCAGGCCCCTAAAGCCGCATAAATGCGATATAATCCGAGCCCGTTATTTTAGCGGGGCCCCCCAAGACGGAGCGTCGTATGACATGGATCACCCCGAGGGCTTGGATTACAATGCCTCTTGGACAGAGATCGCCTCGCTGGCGCCGGGATCTTGGTTAGACAGCGGTGTCATCTCGCACTACGTGCAAATTCTGAGGCGAAGGTGTCGGGAGCATCCAGACATCGGTCTGCGCGTGTTTATCTTGGATGCTTTTTTCCATCAGCTCCTAGTACAAGAGTGGCACGACTGGGGCAATGCAAGGAAGGGGAGAGGCATGGCCCAGTGGAAACCGTCCCCTAACCTACAAGCATATCTTGCTAGGGATAGTCCAGTGAGCGCAAGTGTTGCCGACGTGTTTCTAATCCCCTTTTTAGGGAATGCCCACTGGTACTTGGTTTGCTACGAACCATTACAGAGCACGGTTTCAGTCGTCGACAGTCTCTACGACGATACCGACGTGATGCCTGTGATTGATATGTACCGAGGCATAGGCCAGTTGGATGCCATGGTAAGATCCTGTTTCCTTCTTGTTGTAACTTGCATATTATAAAACTGATTAATCTTATTTTGCTAGCTATGTTTAATGCTTATTATGGTTCTCGCAGAATCTTTTTGCTGCCCTGGTCAATGGTAGGCGTCGGGAGAAGGTATCGCGCAGGCCGGTCCTCATTTTCCGATTGAAGAGGAGTAGGCCCAAGCAACATAATTCCTCGGACTGCGGCGTCTTCCTCTGCATGTACATGGATTACATTTGCCGGTCTGAGAGCCTCAAGAAGACTGTCTGGAGCGAAGAATGCATACAAGACTTTAGGTATAGGATTGCTTGGCAAATTATGAATGGCCGGCCTAGAGCTATTAGGTTTATTGTAAATCCGTGTAAGGAACATCATTCCTGCGAGAGATGATGTTCCCCAATTCACATTGTAACGTTACAACACTTTTTTAAACCAAAAAATTTATTGAATGCGATTGATTTTATTGACCAATATGATTTAACGGTGGGAAACCAAGTGTTGGATATCTGTCTATCTCAAGTGTTCAAAAAATAACAAAGTGATCGATAACAGAGAAGTGAACCAAAACCAAAAAAAGCTAAGTGTTGTTTGCGGGTATTCTGCGGGGCCGTCCGCTACATAGTATAGCGGACGCAGAGAAGTAAACCAAAACAAAAAAAAACTAAGTGTTGCAGGGGGGTATTCTGCGGGGCCGTCCGCTACATAGTATAGCGGACGCAGAGAAGTGAACAAAAACCAAAAAAAAAACTAAGTGTTGTTTGGGGGTATTCTGCGGGGCCGTCCGCTACATAGTATAGCGGACGCAGAGAAGTGAACCAAAACCAAAAAAAAAACTAAGTGTTGTTTGGGGGTATTCTGCGGGGCCGTCCGCTACATAGTAGTTGTTTGGGGGTATTCTGCGGGAACGTCCGCTACATAGTATAGCGGACGCAGAGAAGTGAACAAAAAAAAAACTAAGTGTTGTTTGGGGGTATTCTGCGGGGCCGTCCGCTACATAGTATAGCGGACGCAGAGAAGTGAACCAAAACCAAAAAAAAACTAAGTGTTGTAGGGGGGTATTCTGCGGGGCCGTCCGCTACATAGTATAGCGGACGCAGAGAAGTGAACAAAAACCAAAAAAAAACTAAGTGTTGTTTGGGGGTATTCTGCGGGGCCGTCCGCTACATAGTATAGCGGACGCAGAGAAGTAAACCAAAACAAAAAAAAACTAAGTGTTGCAGGGGGGTATTCTGCGGGGCCGTCCGCTACATAGTATAGCGGACGCAGAGAAGTGAACAAAAACAAAAAAAAAACTAAGTGTTGTTTGGGGGTATTCTGCGGGGCCGTCCGCTACATAGTATAGCGGACGCAGAGAAGTGAACAAAAACCAAAAAAAAAACTAAGTGTTGTTTGGGGGTATTCTGCGGGGCCGTCCGCTACATAGTAGTTGTTTGGGGGTATTCTGCGGGAACGTCCGCTACATAGTATAGCGGACGCAGAGAAGTGAACAAAAAAAAAACTGAGTGTTGTTTGGGGGTATTCTGCGGGGCCGTCCGCTACATAGTATAGCGGACGCAGAGAAGTGAACCAAAACCAAAAAAAAACTAAGTGTTGTAGGGGGGTATTCTGCGGGGCCGTCCGCTACATAGTATAGCGGACGCAGAGAAGTGAACAAAAACCAAAAAAAAAACTAAGTGTTGTTTGGGGGTATTCTGCGGGGCCGTCCGCTACATAGTATAGCGGACGCAGAGAAGTGAACAAAAACCAAAAAAAAAACTAAGTGTTGTTTGGGGGTATTCTGCGGGGCCGTCCGCTACATAGTAGTTGTTTGGGGGTATTTTGCGGGAACGTCCGCTACATAGTATAGCGGACGCAGAGAAGTGAACAAAAAAAAAACTAAGTGTTGTTTGGGGGTATTCTGCGGGGCCGTCCGCTACATAGTATAGCGGACGCAGAGAAGTGAACCAAAACCAAAAAAAAACTAAGTGTTGTAGGGGGGGTATTCTGCGGGGCCGTCCGCTACATAGTATAGCGGACGCAGAGAAGTGAACCAAAACCAAAAAAAAACTAAGTGTTGTAGGGGGGTATTCTTTAATACCTTAGGTTTCTAATGTTGTGCTGCGCAGTGTAGCGGACAGTGTAAGAAATCACGTATAAAAAAATGATTGTAAAGGTTATTACAAACGAGTCATTACTAAAATATTATTACAAAATGTCCGACACTTTTGATGGCTCATAAAAGATTATTACAAAATATTCAGTACACTAAAGTTCCACTGCAGCTTGTTCGTCCTCATCCTCGGCATCATCTTCTTCCCCGTCTTGCAAAGGCACTGGACTTATCCCCAGTGCCTTGTAATGGTTCCGCTTGTCGTGGTCTGTCATTTTGTTGCACAATGCACACCTTCTTAGCTTTTTTGGTTGAGTTGCCGTCTCAATAGAGCTTTTCATCCGCGTAGATCTCTTGCGGCCTTTCGTTTGCGATATAATTGGATCCGAAGGCCGGATATCATTGTCGGCTCCCTCCCCCGGCTCGTCATCTTCTGATCCCGTCGTAGGCTCGGTGTCAACCGCATTGCTGACTGAAGCTGCTTCCAATTGGTCGACGATGGGCTCTTGCTGCTGAGCTACCTCGAGGAGATGTTTATATCCGACCATTGTAGCAGCACCCTTTACGGACAAACGGGTGAACATCGTCACCAGATGATTATACCGCAACGTCTCTGATTCTTCAAAGTCAGTATACGGGTGCTCCGGAAAGGAAATGGTACCGTGCAACCTGTTTGCACCTTTCGTCCAACGTGGCAGGACGTATTTATCGGGGATTGTCCTGATATTCTTCTGTGTGAAAAACCGCAGAATGTGTCTACACAGGATGCCATGGAACTCAAACTTCTTACAAACACATGTCACCGAGTCCGTCAATGTGTCGTGGGTCACCGTATAAATTCTGCGCAGCTTCTCAGGGACGAGGTCATTCACGAGCGAATAAACCTTGTACTCACGCGACGACTTTTCTGCCACCTTATATATACTGTATCGGCCCGATTTTTGCAGCTCTACTTGGTATAGCAGGAAGATCTCCTTCGTATAGACTTTGGCACCGTTCAGCTCCAGCGGGGTCTCAAGCAACCTTCTCCTTTGCTTGTACGTGGTTGCAAAGTCTGCAGCCCTTTCTTTCACGAACAACGACGCAACCGCTTTTTGTGCTGATGTGACGAAACTCTTCAAATTGGTAGCTGTACCCACATAACTATCGAACGTGGCATTCATAGATTCACTCCTGCCCGTCGTTTTCATGCCCGCAGAAAAATGACTTCTCGTGTAAACGCCAATCCATTGCTCTTTGAGCCCGTACAAGTGCTGGAGCCACTCGTTGTCTTGCAATGAGTAATCCCGAACAAGCTTTTCCCACCTCTCCTCGAATTCCTCAATCGTTAATGACTTGAGGACGCATTTGTCAAAATCCTGTTTAAAGTCTGGATACTTTGCGTACATGTGATGCAGACGTTCAGGGTATTTGTTGCTTATGTGCCAAGTGCACAAGTTGTGTCGAGTATCTGGGAAGACGGTAGCAATAGCCTTCTTCATTGCCAAATCTTGATCGGTGATGATAACAGTCGGTGCTTTGAAGTTCATTGCTTCCAGCCACACCCTAAACAACCATTCAAAAGAACTCTCGCTCTCGTCCCTTAACAAGGCGAACCCGAACAGGATGGAGTGATAATGATGATTGACGCCCGTGAAAGGAGCGAACGGCATCGAGTACTTGTTGGTACGGTATGTGGTGTCGAAAGTCACGACATCCCCAAAATGCTTATAAGCTAGCCTCGAACGACCGTCGACCCAAAAAATTGTGCTAACTCGATGCTCGTCGTCAAGTTTATAGTCGAAGGTAAACTGCGGGTCCTCCATCTGCATCCGTTTCAATAGGCTCATTGTCGCTTGCGCATCATTGAGGTCATACGCGGCTCGTCTATGGGTTCGGACCGCGTTACGAACGTCTGTCGTGTTAAAGTTTAAATTTTGAATTCCCCCAGCCTGTTCAGCAAGAACATTAACATGTCGGTAGGTCCTAGCCGCGCATTGCTCATTGTGTGAATTAGGCTCCTCGCGACCTTACCCATCTTCTTGTGTTGATGCATCTGACTCACCTTAGAAGGGGTTACTAACGGGTGATTGTGTGCCAGTTCCAGGCTGGTAATAAGCCAATGATCTTGTTTGGCTTTATAGCTTACGAACATCTTGACCTGGCAATTCGTGCGCGCAAAGCAATCCCGTCTTCTCCGCGCATACCCTATTTCGTCATCATCACTGTCATCGTTGCCTACGCGTGTCTCATTTTGCACTGGGTTTCTGCCCCTATGACACTCGTATAAGCGAGAGCATATCCTTTTCGATACGCTGCTTGTTCTTGTAGTTTTTATTCTAATGCCAAAACCAACCCTCAATGAATAAGCTCGAAAACATTCTCCAGCTTCTTCCAACGTTTGAAAGGTTCGTCCTAGATACGGATCACTAGCATCTACGGGGGTGCTGGAGCTCGATACGAAATCAGACATTGTGAAAAAGACCTATGTAGAAATAGAATACGCTTATTATCTCAAAATTATCTTGACGATTAGACCGATTTAGGATACCATATACATAATCTCAAAAGTGTCTCCTATTTTGCTAATTATATATTTACTGAACATAACAAATTAAAATTACTAAGATAAACGGTAGCAAGATCACAAACTTTACCTTGCTTGAGTGATGCTTGAACCAAGTGTGTTACTCCAAGAAAAGCTTGAAGGGTGCTGAAAATGGAAGCAAGTGAATCTGAAAGGCCGCAAAAATTTTGCTGAAAGAACCGAGAATTAGGGAGACTTTCTACCAGGGGACAGTTCTCGGGGCTCACGCCCGAGACTTTATAGGCGACCGAGAGGACAGGCCCTGACATGTGTCAGCCTAGAGATCGTCCGCCATACAGTATGGCGGACGCCTTTTTCCTGACACATGTCAGGAACAGAAAGGCGTCCGCGAGACTGTCTCGCGGACATGGGAGGAGGGCAAAAAGGTAAAACTCCCGTCCGCGAGACTGTATGGCGGACGGGTTCAGTTTTGGAAAAAGGCGCGATCTGGACCGTCCATCTTTCAGGATGGACGGTCAGATCGCGCTAGCAACTTAACTCCATTTGCTAGCGCTATCAATGGATCAGCTCCCATATATATATATATATATATATATATATATATATATATATATATTCCTACTTCTCTAAAAGAAAAAAAAAAATCATGTCATTTACCATTTTTATGCTTTTTATTTGTAGCCTAATTACCCTATTGCCTACTGGATCCCTTCGTAAGCTCGATGTAACTTCTGCAATGAATAGATTTCTATCGTTATTATAAAAAGGAAAAAAGAAAAAAGAAAACAAAAAACAACCGCAATTACTCCTATTGTAAAAATAGCATAAAGTAAGGTTTGATACTGTTTGCCCTGCTGGGCAAACTCACTATTGATTTGTACACCCGCGGCACAATCGACTAAAAGCGTAGGATATTTTTTGCCCCTAAGGCCTGAGGACTTATCTGAAAGCGAGAAACTTTGAAGAAAAATGAAAATTTCATAAAAAAGACTGCGCTCCCTTAAATGACAAATAATGCTTCGATTGATTGTGAATGTTTAGACAACAATGTTTTCAAGTCTAGAAACTGAACTTACTATCGATAGGCAGCAAAAACCTCTAAACAAAAGAAAGAAAAGGACTTCAAGTCTTGATATGTCTGGTTGATGATTGATGATGTCCTCTCATTCTTCTTTGACCCACTATATATACTAGAGACTTTGTAGAAATAACTACCATTACAAGAAGGGGAAAGTAGGGAATGACCTCCTCTACTTTACACGTTATGAGATTTGCCCCCCTCCACTTCAAAGTTAAGCACTAAACCCCCCCACAGTTACAAAAAATGGGCACCTCAGACGGATCCGTTATGAATAGCGTGAAATGACAAAAATACCCTTATTTCTTTATTAGCTAATGACCCCCCTGTACTATGCATGGTGTGCAATTTCCCCGCCTCAAATTTAAATTACAATTTTTGCCCATGACCCTCATCCTCTAGTCAACCCCGCTACAATTGGTGATTCACTGAGCACAACCACTTCACTCAACACAACCACTGGTCTTTTTCTCCGACCACCAGGGAGTTAAAAAAAAAAAGGAACCGCGATTGCCATTAGGATTAGCAACGAATTTGCAAATTAAGCTTTTGAAATCCTAAAATTAGAGGATTTGAAACCCTGATTTAAAAATTAGGGTTTTGAAACCTTAAAATTAGGGTTCAAAACCCTAATTTGAAAATTAGGGTTTCAAAACCCTAATTTGAAAATTAGGGTTTCTCTTCTCCTTCTCCAGATCTGACCCCGCCGCCGGCAGCCCAAGCGTCATCCTCACCCCACGCCGCCGGCAGCCTCTCTCGGCCAACCATCCGGCAGACTCGCCCCACCCCACCACGCCGGCAAGCCCCTTGGCAAACCCACCCTACCACGCCGGCAAGCCCTTTGGCAAACCCACACTGCTGATTTCAATTCAATTCAAATTTTCATCAATGCCGTGGAACCCCGCCGCCGGTAGCCCAAGCGTCATCCTCACCCCACGCCGCCGACAGCCTCTCTCGGCCCACCATCCGGCAGACTCGCCCCACCCCACCACGCCGGCAAGCCCCTTGGCAAACCCACCCCACCACGCCGGCAAACCCTTTGGCAAACCCACACTGCCGATTTCAATTCAATTCAAATTTTCATCAATGCCGTGGAAGGGGAACGGGAAGGGGGAGGGTGGTTGCGGCGACGGGGAAGGGGAAGGGCGGTCGCTGCGATGGGGCCTTGGGAAGGGGGGGCGGTCACGGCGACGGGGAAGGGGAAGGGGAAGGGCGGTCGCTGCGACGGGGCCTTGGGAAGGGGGAGGGCGGTCGCGGCGACGGGGAAGGGGAAGGGCGGTCGCTGTGACGGGGAAGGGGAAGGGGGAGGGTGGTGCGGCGACAGGGAAGAGGGAGGCAGACGGGGAAATGAAGGGGTGCGGTGGTCGGGGGAGTTGACAGAATTGGGTTGGGGGGATAGGGGGGTTGGGTGGCGGGGGGTGGGGTGGTTAGAATTAGGGTTTTTTCTGATTTTCTTTTCTAAAAAGAGACAATGGGCAAAAATGTCATTTATAAAAAGAAATCGTTAGTCAGCGCGCGTGTTGACCACGCGTTGTTATATTAACGGTTTCCGTCTAATGTGCTCATTTTCTGTAACTGTGGGGGGGTTTAGTGCTTAACTTTGAAGTGGAGGGGGGCAAATCGCACAACGTGTAAAGTAGAGGGGGTCATTCCCTACTTTCCCCTTACAAGAAACTACTCACTTAGAGGTAAACTATCCACTTAAAAAATAACCACCCACTAATAAGTAACCAACCACACTTATCCTTTATCAATAGGGACACATTTCCAGAAGTTTGTTTCTTGCACTTCTTGAACCTTCCATTATCTATTGAGAAATACTAATAAAAAGTAAATGCCATTTAGTGGCATTTAATCAAAGTGAACTCATTAGTGAAAATGATATTTTCTGGTGCAAATATTGCCCCCCCGACTGCAATTGAATACTTGTAAATTGCGAAGAGTCATCTTTCAAAGGGAAAGTATTTTCTCACTATATCGATAGACTTTCACTATCGATATATAGCCTTTCATGATCTATAGCCTTTCATTATCCGTAACTTTTCATGATCGATAACCTTTCACGATCGACAGTCTTTCACAATCAATAGTCTCTCACTATCGATAGGCTTGTATTTTTCACAATCGATTGTGAAGAGTCAATTTTTTCACTATAGATAGACTTTCACAATCGATATATAGCCTTTCATGATCAATAGTCCTACATTATCCATAGCCTCTCACGATCGATAGCCTTTCACGATCGATTGCACTTCACGATCGATAAGTCATCTATTGGCTTAAATTGCACCACCTTGAATTTGCATACACTAGTATCAAGATAACATTTGCGATCGATACACCAGTCACTATTGATAGGCTTGCATTTTTCAAAGTGAAAGTATTTTTTCTATCTATTAGACATCATTTTACTATCGATAGCATTTGACTATTGATAGTCTTGCATTTTTCACAATCGATAAGCCATCGATTGACTTTAGCTTTCTATATTTATTTCAATGTCAATGACCACATTTGGCCAAGCCAATAAATAAACCATGACTATTTTTGGCCAAGCCACTAGCCAAATAATGACCATTTTTGGCCAAGCCATTAACCTAAGCAGCATATAAAAAAATGGCTACCGATAAGCCAATCGATTGAGCATTTCTTTATTCAACATGCATGGAGAAGAATAATACAAATAATATTTAGAGTTAACTACGCCATGACCACCAAACTATAACCCAAATTTCACTTAAGTCACCGAACTTTGATTTATGTCAAAGTGACCACTGGACTCTTCAATTGCTCTCAATTAAGTCACTCTATTAGGTTCCGTCAAATATAAGTCCGTTAAGTCATTTAATTTAGGGGCAAATCCGTCACTCAATAAATTTCTTTTTCTCTCTCTTCCTTCTCTTCCTCCTCCTCCACTTCTTCTTCTTTCTCTTTTTATTCCATGTCTGTGACTTCAAACCAAGCACCACACACACACACACACACTCTCTCTCAAACCCAACCCACACCGCAAGTGCTCGCACTTACCGCTCTTAACATCGACCGATGAATAGATTGGTTGGTCAACACCACCGCCGGCCACCAATACCGGCTGAACAACTAATGGCCAGAACACCAGTGCCAAAAGCCACCAAATATGTCGTCGATGGGCCACCACACTCTGGCCAACAGCCACCATACTTCTGTCGCCAAAAGCCACCAGATCTGTCACCGATGGACCACCACATTCCTACCGACAGCCACCACACTCCTGCACCAAAAAGCCACCAGATCTGTCATCGATGGGCAACCACACTCCTACCGACAGCCACCCAGTCTACAGCCACCATACCCGCAACCAATCCCCCACCACAAACGTCAGTCGATTGGTGGCCGACAAGATCACACCTTTTTGAAGAGATGTGTTCACAAACCCCAACACAACATCTCTGTAGCCAAAGATTAGGTGAAAAAAAATAACTTCAATTCTAGATGGAAGTTGGCAATTGGGCGTTTGGTTTCTTCAGAGAAAATGGAGGTTGGTTTTCTGCAAAGAGGAAATGGAAGTTGACAAATTTGTCCCTTACTTAACCGTCATGTGCCTTGCACATGGGCTGTTAACTGACCAAAATTAACAAAGTGACTTAATTGAGAGCAATTGAAGAGTCCAGTGGTCACTTTGACACAAATCAAAGTTCAGTGACTAAAGTGAAATTTGGATTATAGTTCAGTGGTCAATGACGTAGTTAACTCTAATATTTAACTATATTTGCAGTTCTGGATTACCACTGAATTAATACTCTACCTTGAGGTGCTCCACAAACCCAAATAGGGTATCCATTATAAAAAAATATATTACCAATTGGCTCCCAAAATACATGTTTTTCATCAAATTTCATGGTGTCAAAAGCTTCAAACACACCAACAGTGGGAAATTTTAATCGATAGCCATGGTTGGCTCCCTATATACCTCGCATGAAAAGGGCTATTTTTTGCTTTTAGCCAAAATAGGCTTGCAAACTTGCCCCCCAGTCATATCGATTGAATCTCCTTTTGACATATCAACCCCATATGAGAATGGACATGGTTGTTCAACTTTTTCTGCCATTTTTAGCATGATATTGATTTTACAAAAATTACTTACACCATTTTTGGTGTAAGTTTCAGCCAGTTGCATCAATGAATTCAAATAATTTTCCCTCAACATACATTTTTCATGCAATTCATCAAGTAACTCACTTGAATTGCCTGGAGATAACACTTGAAGTTGGATATTGTGAAATGACTCTTCCTGATAAATAGTCATGTTATTTTTACTAACCATAAATTGGTTGCATCCATCTTCTAAATATTATTTTGTTTTGGCCATGTTTGGCATCATCTCATTTGCAATAGTAGAAGAATGACTATTAATTTGTAACTTTTCAACTTCAGCAAGTGTGGAAAGGAATAATTCAATTTCTTTCCTCATCCATCTAACTTCATTTATAACATCCTCCGAGATTGCATGTGGATAATCTAAACCAATATATCCTCTTATATGATTTTCTAGCCTTTGTAACTCATAAAATGTGTCTGCCAAAATGGTTGGCAAAATAGGCAAATTATAATTTGCATTCACGCAAGTCACAAGATTAGCCTAGAAATCTCTTAAATTATTCAATGTTGCATTCATATAAGCTGCAATCACAAACCGTTATTCGTTTCTAGGCACTAAAGATGCCGATCTACGGCCTCTCGTCAAATCAATACAAAAATTGGCCTTAATATTTTTAAATCAGGCCTGGAATTTCAAGAAATTGCTTGGAAACATATTGTTGGCATTTTTCACTTTTAGATTACAAGTGTCCAACTGGGCATGTCAATGTTTGCGTTGCTGGGCAAACTCACTATTCATTTGTGCACACGTGACACAATCGACTAAAAGTGTGGGATCTTTTTTGCCCCTAGGACCTGGGGACTTCCCTGAAAGCGAGAAACTTTGACGAACATGTGAAAATTGCATAAAAAAGACTGCGCCCATAAATGGAGAGAGTTTCGATTGATTGAGAATGTTTACACAATAATGTTTGCAAGTCTGGAAACTGAACTTCCTATCGATAGGCAGCAAAAGCCTCTAAACAAATGAAAGAAAAATAATTCAAGTCTTGATATGTCTGGTTGATGATTGATGATGTCTTCTGCTTCTTCTTTGACCCACTATATATACTAGAGGCTTTGTAAAAAATAGCTACCGTTACAAGAAACTACCCACTTAGAGATAAACTACCCACTTAGAAAATAACCATCAACTAATAAGTAACCAACCACACTTATCTCTTATTAATAGAGACACATTTTCAGAAGTTGATTTCTTTCACTTCTTGAACCTTCCATTATCTTTTCAAAAATACTAATAGATAGTAAATGCCATTTAGTGGCATTTAATCAAAGTGAACTCATTAGTGAAAAAAGATGTTTTTTTGGTGCAAACGGATACCCAACGCCATAGCGTAGATATCGTATCTCCTGGAATTGCAGCAGTCAGCAACAGTTGTCGCTTCGTGTGTCGATCTACTCCCAGTTTTGCTTGCTAATCTCCATCCAGAGATGGGTCGACGCCATTTGTTGCAGTAGCCAAACCGCCAAGGTGACTTCTGCTCTTCCATACTTCATCTCTGGTTTGTGAAAAACTGAAAATGCTTGATCTCTTAGAGGCCAAGCATGATTTGTTGCACTTGGCTATTGAAATTTGTTAAGAAGTACAATGCATGACCGCAATGTCTTATAGATAGTTTATCTGCCTACTTGAGATTTAACTAAATCTGGTTCTGTATAAAACATCATATATGATAAGATAGGATACGGGTTTGTGATTTATCGTTGATTTCTTATATGACTCAGAATTTTGAAAGAATGGCTCTTGGTTGTACTTCTTAAAATCGGTCATGTGCTCCTAATGAAGCCACAGTTTCATTGCAAAACAAAGTTATTTAAGACGTAGGCACACCGCACACACAAGGAGGGTGCCTTATTGAAGCATGGTTCAAGTTTACAAACACACAATAATTCTATTGCATCAAAACCAATAACATAAAGCAATACCTTTGATACAAAGATACCATTTTTTAACAAATCTAGCATGTTTGCAGTTAATTCTCAGAGCTATGAGAAGAAGTATGGCACAATTTTCAAGCAAAAACAAATCTCATTTCTTTTGCATTTTAAATTCAAGATTTGAAATATCTCTCTTCTACTCAGACATTTAGAAATCAGGTTTGGTATCAAGTTGTATGTCATTACGCCCTAGTGTTGAAGAAGTTGAGGAGGAGGAAGAAGGAGGAGGAAGAAGAAGAAGAAGAAGAGGAAGAGGAAGAGGGAAGCATGCCTGCAGAGAGTTGAGAGATAGACGTTCAAAATCTGGCCGCCTTCTTTTTCATTTGGCAAAGCTCTTTGGGATTTGAAAAAAATATTTCCACTTCTTTCTTCTTTATGACATTTCCCCTTCTAGCTAGATTATTTGGTTTTAGTTGACCCACCTCAAAGTCATTGATCTCTGCCTGAAATAGATTTTTGTTCATTAAAACCATGTTTCATTTGGCCTGCACCTGCGTGCCTGGAATTTTGTCTAGTACTAAAGGATATAACGATATATGATATTCCGCCAACAACACTCTCAAGTCTAAGCTAGCAGCGTTAGGCTAAAACTAATTTAGAGTTCAACTTTGCTTGCACCCTCATTTGTGTTAGATCTTTTGGCAGAAGATGTGGGAATCATTGGAGATTTCTTATCCGTTTATGTACTTTTTTATACTGGGAGAAGAAAATAAAGGGATCTTTCTTCAAACCATACAATTAATAGAAAAGTGTAGCATATATATGGAAAGATAGATTTGATATGAATCCTTATGTAAGTTGCATACATATCGTGACATCATAGCCCCTCTAATTAGCCATTCCTGTGGTGTAGCAGATATCTGCTCAATCATGCACCCTGAGTTTGCGTTCAGTTTCAATTTGTTATATGCTCTGGACACGGTGATAGCGTAGTAAAATAGCAAAATGTCCCCAACATCAACTAAAAACCCTCATTTAGCATCCAGGGCAATAACTTGAAATTTCCATTTGGGCAAATAACACTTTTATGGCCTACTTTTGTTCTAGGCCGTACAAATAGGAAGTGAGTGAAAGGGAGAGTGGGACCCTGAAAGCGTCAAGCTTTAAAAAGGTTGAGCCTGTATGAAGTTTTTCTACATAGTTGAAACATTATTTAACGATATAAGTCTGATGTATAAATAGAAGCTAATAAACTATCATGTCAAATATATTCAGCACATATCAGAAGTTGAATGTTAGCCAGCTATTTGCAATAATTTGAAGTGGAGAACTAAACATGAAAATTTTGGATGGCCATCCATTCATCACCTGATCTATCTTTATTTATAGAGAGAGACGGTGAAACACCGCTGCAATGAGAACATTAGAAAAGCGAAGACGATCAGCCGCTAATGCCACCAATAGAGCTCCGGTCTTTGAGTAACCAGAATTTCCTCTCCACCTCCTTTTCTTGACCTCTGTCATCCCATTGAAACCCTATAATTTATTAGTGGTACCCACCTTCAAAATGCCGATGAGTCTGATTGGAAATAGCAATTTGCCACCTAAGAGTGATTTTTAGGTTTGGATCCTTAGACTAGGACCTTGTGCTCTCTCAATTTGCGAATTTGTGCATGGAATGTAACGGTTACTTCCTTATGTGCAAAGCCTACGACATATCTTATGGTAGTGTTGTTGTCATAATTGGTGTGCACAGAAATTATAGTCATTTTCCCTTCAGTGAGCCATAATATACTCAACAAAGTGCCGATTTGCTGCTAAATGCCAAGGAAATAGAATTTCTCTTATTGGCTTAATATCTTTTGAACTTCTGGAGACATATTGAGTTAGTTTCACCATAGTGCAAATGGAAACATAGATTCATTTCTTTCAATATGCAAAATAAACATATGGCACATAGAGCTTGGAGTTTGAAATAGCTTATAAGTTTTGCCTTATAATACTCTCATCAACGAAGTGAAGTACACGATGACACGGAGGAGATGAAGTCCTCTTAACTAAGCCCTTCCTACAACGAATTCTCCTCATTATGGTACTGAAATCCTCACAATATGCGTTATAATCCCGCTTAATACATACCTTGGGTGTTATTCAAATATTGCATTTTCAAGAAGGAAGGTTTACTATAACTGCGAAAAAGATGAACGTGGGCCATTCTGCGTGGAGTGCCTTTTTGCCCTCTTCTTCTTGTTGATCTCTGGTGCTGATTTTACAGTGTTTATGCAACCTATTTTCGTTAAATTTTAATGAGAGGAAGTTCTTGGTATAGTTTATTGAAGGTTTATTAACTCCTCTTTATTGTTGCAGTCCAATACTACTTTTACTCAATGATTTGGTCGGTGTACCTGCACTAGAAACTGCATTTTGGTTGAGTATCTCTTTAGTTTGATTTCCTAAAGGCAATGAAATTTATACCATGCAGAAAATGGGTTTTTGGACCTTACTTGAAGGCTTTTTGCTTCTAGCAACTGCTCTGGCAATACTAAACGAGGATAGATTTCTTGCTCCAAGAGGGTGGAGTTTCTCCGATTTCTCAGCTGGCAGGACCAAGTCATTCAGGGGGTAGATTATAGGTCTTATTTACGCGACACATTACCTTAGAGTTCCTCTCATAATTCTCAACAGCCTCAGTATCATTTTGAAGCTGGTGTCTGGGTGCTACACCTGCTAAGCAATTCATTGAGTAGTTGACCTTATGTAGTTGTATTTTGTCCTTGTATGTTGTTTGCCTATATTTTTTGTGCTCAACCGATGGTTAGCAATTGGTGTTAATGTCACTAATGTAATGTATTGCTACTATAAAAAATTTATGCAATGAATACCATGATTATCTCAAGGATATGATAGTTGCATAATTTATCTAGTCGATGGGTTTCGTCACTCGTGCAATATGCCACTGCAACAACCTTATCGTCACTAAGTGTCCATGGACTAGAGCTTAACATCTATAGATGATTCAATTACGACTTTCAAATGAATGGCTAGCCCAACCTCCAAGCTAAAAAACCTTGCCCGGAGGGGTTAATTAGCCTATGGACCAATAGGGCTATTATGTTCCGTTTTATAACTAAACCGGCACAAACGTTTAGGCTGAGGAGAGTAATGGCATGAGGAAAGCGTTCCAGTGCTGGGTCCCAAATCTGTGTCTCAGCAGGAGACCACTTTGTTTAATAATTTTCCTTTTTCTTTTTGTTTCTTTCTAAATTCCTGGAAATCAATTGTAAACTCTTATAAAGAGGATAAGAACATGCAGAAATTTTGCGCAAGGATTTAATTGCAACTTCTTCTTCTTCCTCTGGCCAGGTCTTCTTTTTCCTCTCCCCCCCAAAAATTATGCAAGAAAATCCCCAAAATTTACCTAAACTCCATCTGCTGGGTCCATTACAATTGGTATCCGTCCAACAATACAATCAGTTCTTAGAACCATTACAACATCAAATCACAAAATCATGGGGTACCCATCAAGGCTATTGAACAAGCATCAACCGATGAACATGTCAGCTTAATGGAAGCCCAGTTCCCAGACCATTTTGGAGCTAGATGACCAACTTCCAGGAACGAAGGATTCCATTTCTTAGATCCCTGATTAGGTCCTCAATCGACCAATTAAAGGATGAGTTGCTAGTTTTGAGGCAATCCCTCTCTAAATTGCACGGGATGATGCAACAGTTGATGGAGAAGGTTGCAACTCGAAGCAAATTAGGCAAAACAAGGGACACAACAGTATGCACATGGAATACTTTTAGTACAAAATAGTAATCCATATCCTTAGTTCCCAAAAATTGAGTTTCTTAAGTTTTCAGGTGATGATTCATATGGATGGATTAGAAAAGAGAGGTATTTTGACTTTAATCCAATCGATGAAAACTTTTAAAGTAAATTTTGCATCAGTTTCATTTTGAAGATCAAAATTTGTTTAGAACTTACATAAAGACTGATGGAAGGATTTTGTGGCATGAGTTTGTGAGGGACCTAAGTGCTAGATTTGCCAGATTGTCAAAACGTGCAATAGGAGAATTTCACAAGCTGATCAAACTAACAATGTGGAGCAGTACTTTAATGAGTTTGAAACCTTGAGGTCTATTTAGCTAATGAAGGCTGTTGGGTTGATGAGAACTATTTTTTACAACAATTTTATTAATGTACTAAAGGATGAAATCAGACTTGAACTAGAAAAGTTTGAAACCTACGAGCAGTCAAGGGCCATTTACCTGGCTAGAAAGCAAGAACCCAGTTTACACAACACATGGCATAGGCCTAGGAAAAATTAAATGCCTACCCCACCCAATCACATCTTCCCCCTTCCTCCCCCCCTAATTTTTTTCTCTTCTGAAGACCAGCCGCCACCCCTTCCTCCTTTGGCTTCCATGGCTGTGAGGATGGAAGGGGCCTGTAACCTTGGCAGCCCACCTGTGCCGCCATTCGCCAACACCATCCTCTACCCCTCAATCCCCCCACACTCATAGACCGGGAGCCCTTCAGCCACAATCTTACTCCTTCCCACTCGATACCCTCAGATCTGGAAGGTTTTTTCAGATTCGTCATGGTCACCGAACTTTCGATCCGGTTAGTTTGGGCTGACTTATCTGATACAGGTCCGATATGACAGGATTGTGGTGGGAAGAGGATGGATCTAGACTAGATGGAGAATATAGTCTCCCTTCAAGCTTTGGATCGTTCAGATCAAGCCTTGTGAACTCGCTCCATCTCCCTTGGATCCGAAGAAAATCGCAGCAGTAATCTAAACTACCACTTCAAGTGGCCTTTGGAATTGATGCCTCGCTGTAGTCTTCCAATCTGTTACCATTTGATGTGGATTTTGTAAATCCAACAATGGTAATACTTATCTTTTTTAATTTCTATCAAGGCCATGTTGGCCGGTTTATGTTCAAGGGTCAAGATTATGCTTGTACTCTTTTTGTTTGTACTTTTGGGTACTCTGTTTCTAGAGGCAAACATTTGTTTGTGCTCTTTAGGTTGTACTTGGTATTTTAGTTTAATGCAAATTTCGTTTCGGCCAAACTGTTTTTCACAAATATGCATTCTGAGAGACAACTATCACCTAACATCCCATACAAGCCCAAACCCGTAATTGTGCTATCAGTTCAAACCCATACACCTCCCCACAAATATCCAAAATCCCTCTTCCCCAATCCTAACATCCCCTACCAGAAACGCTCTACAACCTACTTTGATGACAGAAGGAAGATGGGTCTTTGTTATTGGTATGATGAAGCATAGACTCCAACTTATAGCTGCAAACAAAAAGAAATGTTGATGATGAGGATAACAAGGATGTACCCACCCCAGTTAATGATTAAGAGGTACCCCTCCACCGGACAAAAAACCAGTGCAAGATCAAGAAAGGGTAGAGATTACGAAAAATGCTAGGACTAGAAACCCCACACAAGGCACATTTAAGCTCTAGGGGAGGCAAGGGAACACTTCGTACTCAGTACTCATAGACATTGACTCTACATACAATTTCATTGACCTAGCCATAACAAAGAAATTGGGATGTATTGTGACACCAACCATACCCACGGCAATGATGGTAGCTGATGGAAATAAGGTGGCAAGTGATTCAGTATTTGAAAACTTTAGGCAATACAAGGAAACTATTCTGAGACAAGCATGAACTACTGCAACTTCTAGGGTGTGATTATGTCCTTGGGCTACAATGGTTGAGGGAACTTGGGCAAGTCTAGTTTGACTTTGAATCAATGACAATGACTATATAACAAGGAAGGGAAGGAACTAACCTTACATGGAGGTGAAGGTATACTTGAGGTAAAAAAGTGATCTCAACAAGTAATGTTTAAATACTTATTACACAATTCAAGGGTTTTATATGGCTAAGTCTACACAATCACCATCCTACCCACAAAGGACAGTGATGACCCACAGCTTACTGTGTTACTCCACCACTTTGGAGACATTTTACTGGACCAATAAGGTTACCACCACCTAGACCTCAAGACCATCACATAACTTTCACCCCTAATGCACAGACTGTTAATATTAGACTTTACAAGATACCTTATGCTAAAAGATAGAGGTGGAGAAAATTAGGCATGAGATGCTTGAAACATGAATCATCCAACCTAGCAGCTCTCCTTTTCGAAGCCCTTTTTTGGCAGTCAAGAAAAAAGATGGGACATGGAGAATGTGTTGATTACTAAGGTCTCAATAAGCTAACTATATATATATATATATATATATATATATATATATATATATATATATATATATATATATATATATATATATATATATATAAAACAGCCTTATCCCTATGGTTGATGACTTGCTGTGTGAGTTGAATGGAGCATAAGTGTTCACTACACTTGACCTGAGAAGTGGGTACCGCCAAGTAAGTGTTTGCCTGGAGATATTCATAAGATAACTTTTACAACACATTTTGGGCACTATGAGTTTAAAGTATTGCCATTTGACCTGATAAATGCCCATGCTACCTTCCAATCCATCATGAATAGGATATTCCAATCGTACTTGTTGAAGTTAGTGTTGGTATCTTTGGTAGCATATTGGTGTATTATAAATCTTACCTGAAGACCTCCACACCATTATTCCTTAGAGAGCACCCATTCTTATTGAAGAGAATCAAGTCTTTCTTTGTTGTACCCAAAGTAGAGTATTTTGGCCATACAATACTCGAAAGGAGGTAGACGTTGACTCCCAAAAGATCACAGCTATGGTTAACTGGCCTTTCCCTAAAACTCTCAAAAATTTGAGGGGATTCCTCGGTCTCACATGATACTATGGGAAATTCATACCCCATTATAGTACCTTGAGCAAAACTTTGACAAGGCTATTGCAAAAGAACAACTTTCATCAGATACCTGAAATAACTCAAGCCTTTATAGACCTCAAAGTAGCCATGGTTGACATCACAGTGCCAGCATTGTACACTATGTCAAAGTTGAATCTTAGTAACTTGTATAGACATTTCTGTTGTAGTAGTGAAGTGACCCTATATCCCAACAAGTACTTGAGGCTTCAGTGGTCAGTCTTGACTTGAAAAGTCAAAAGTTGGCACATGTATGCCAATGCATTATGGCTTGTACCAAGGCTGTCAATACCTTCTCATAGACTAATATAGCTTGGTGTTTAGGGTCAAAAGCCTTGCTGAAGAAGGCTAAGGCTTGCCTACGCACAACCTCAGAGGTTTGTCCTCTATACAGAAAATGAAGACCAGAGGAGTTGATAAAGTTTTATTTCTTGAAAAGCTTCCCGATGGTGAGATTCCCACCTAAACTATTCTTCATTTTCAATTTTTACAACTGTTGTTTGAAATGAACCCCTTGAGAGAATTAACGTTCCTTTAGAGTCCTTTTTTGGTCCCAGTGTTGGTGCCCTGATGATTGTGTTGGCCTTGTTTTTTTTTCATTTCAATGCCCTTTTGATGGATAAAAACACCCAAAATAATTCTAGTAGTGACATCAAAAACACGCTTGAAAGGATTTAACTTCAAACAATACTTCCTTGCATCTAAAGCATCGTACGTAGATTGGCTGAATTGAGATTCTTTCCTTTGACATTTCACTATGATATCATTAATTGATACTTCATCTCTTTTCTGCATCAGTTTGTGAAAAGATTCATAGCATTAATAGTCTTATCTTGAATCTCCAATTTAGCAACCCTCTATGCTGCTTGTTTTGCATCATTTTTCTCTTGCTTGTTGATTCATTGTAGTCTTTTTTTTTTCTTTCTGAGACCTAGATAACATAAATTCTTGTGGTCCCTCTGAATCAAAATTCTTAATACCTTTAGAGCGTGCTTGGGTGAAAGTTTCTAAGATACCATGAAGTTTTGAGTCCATTCATTTTTAAAATCCTTGCATTTTAAAATCTCAAAATTTGTGAAGTTTAATGTTTGGCAACTTTTACTGCTAATTGGTCATGAAACAAGTAAGTTACAATTGAAAAACCGAAATGAAAGATGAAAATTTTATGGCTCGGATTGAAAAAGAACGGAAGAGAGAAAGATGAACTAATTGAAAAGTTAAAAGAAATGTGCACAAAAAATGACTTTGATTGCAGAAGATTTATTCCCTGTGGATTTTTGACAGAAAACTAGTCTAAACTGGTTATTTCAACTTGGAATTTTGGCCCTCCAAATCCCTCTTTCAGATCATTTCTAGAATTTTAGAAATTGTCTTTTGTAGTTACCGAACGATGAAATCTATTCAAGCTATTTTGACATCCTCAGCTAAAGTGAAATCTCCAGTTGAAATACCTTATCCAAACACACTTTGGTATTGGGTAGTATCTGGGATAGCTTAACATTTAGAGTTTGTTTACCTTCAATATAGTAAGCTTGATGGTGGATTTTGACTCCTTTAACTCAAGATTTACATACTTATCCTTGACAAGAATTTACCTCAACAATAGTTAGTGTGGTTTTCTTTCGGAAGTGCCCTTTATTGAAGATTTCTTTTGCCGTCCAGTGCCTTCATCCATGCTATTAAGTCTAACTTCTGCTGAACTCTTTATGATGTCGACTACGTCCCAAACTCTCTTCTTAAGTTTTGTGTTCATCCTATTGTTTCATTATTGTGTATATTTTTCTTATCCTAAAAATGGACTAGATTTTCTCTAACTACTTCAACCCCAGAAGGTTTCACTTAAGAAAGTTTAAAACATGTACTCCTGCCTTCTTGTCAATTAATCACTACTCGATTCGAAGAGAAGTGTTAAATTTTTCCATCTAACAAACCAATCTTATAATTCTATCTTCTTGGTACTTTGGATCCTTTGCTAGAATCCTTAGCAAAATCTGCCATTCATGTCGTTTAGTCTCTTTATCTATTGGCTTTTGAATGGCTACCTTTCTAATCTCATGAATTTTAGCATCGATTTCCCTATTAGAATTGTAACTACCAGGTTTACAGCCCCACGACGGGGCAATGCCTCTCTCAAAAAGGCTAGCAAGTAGGTAATTCAAAAATCATAGGCAAGATCTTATAAGGGCAATCTTATACTATTCTACGTATACATGTGATATGAGATATCACAATCTACCCTCCTTATGTATTAGCATCCTCACTAAGGCTCGATCACACATAGTCTCTAGCCAATGTAGGACATACTCGACTCACCCTTCTTTGCCTCAACCATCTTTTTGCTACGGGACATACCAGGGGTTGCATTTGTTTCTCTCATCCATCAGCAACCAGGCTGGATAGCCAGCTTGAACTTTTGAGAGTCGGTTCCCATGCCATCTGTAATCATTCAATCCACGGCCCTGTCGCAAGGCAATGTCCCATTGAAAGGGCTAGCCAACTAAGTTATTATAAGATCATAGGCAATATTTTATAAGGGTAATCTTACAGTATTTTACATCCGATATGGGAAATCATAACAATACCCCTCGCTACCCTTTGTTGGAATATGTCTATCCTAATAATGATCCTGAAGTTAAACTCTCTCGACTAATCTACTTTTGGTCATGGAATTACACCTTGAGTTTTAACATTTGTAATCTTTTCATCTACCTCACTGCTATTTGTCTTGCCCCAGTCTATCTTTTACTTTAGGGCACATATTCTGGTAGTGTTGATAAGCACGAGTAAGTCGTTTACTGCTGATTTAATTGGATTTGTCTCAATCTTGTGCTCTTTTTATTTTTCTAGCAAATTTTACCAAACAGACTTTTATCTTTTTGTGAATAAGATCACGCAACATAATGCAGTTCATAGTGGAATGAGAGTACTTATCATGATATTTGCAAGATACTCTCTTTCTCATCATTTAAGACTTGGGAATTTTTTGGACCAAGACCAAGTTTTAGAACACCATCACTGAGGAATAGAAAAGGAATAAGTTTTCTCTACATCTGTCTTTTCGGCTAAAACAAATGTTTGGCCTTGTTCAGGCCTAGTTATTGTATTGCAAGTGTTGGTTTTGATGAGATTATCTTTGCCAGTTCAACCTTAAAATAGACAAGTTTTCTATTGTGTGGATGCCCAAACTTAGATCTTCAAAGTATGTCCTCCGGATGAATTCACGTTATCCTTTCCTGTTTTGATAAGATCCTCATACCTAAAAGCCCAACCATACAACTGAAAGAATTAGTGGAATGCATGCCTTCAAATTGAGTTCTATGTTCAAAATTTAGAGCTAATTTAAGATATTTATTAGAGTCAACTTCGTAAAATAAGGAATCTCCTTAATTTACTCATGAACATATCAATCTGTCATATCAATCTTGTTGTATCTTGTCAATTTCATTGTATTAATTGCTAGGTCAACTGTAGTGCCTATAAATACAGGCCTCCGATGTACTCTTAAACACACATAAATAAACAAAAATTTTCTGTTTCAACCTGGATCTCCAACACTTCTCTGCAAAAGATCAACCAACTGTTTGGATCGTTTGACATCACAAAGGAAGTTTGGGATTATTTGGCTGCCACCAACACTCTGTCTGACTTAGCGTCTCAATATCAGATTGATCTGGATCTCCATCGCCTTCGACAAGTTCTTGGTCAATCCATTTAAGACTATTATAGCCAGTTAGCAATCCTTGGGGATAAGCAGACACATCCCTCTCAGTGTATAGCTTGTCTAGTCCACTACTCTCATGCTCATGACAGTGCAACTCCGTCAATTTCTTATGGGTCTGCTTGATGATTATGAAGATCAGCGCTCCTCACTCCTAAACAGGAACCCGACTCCTACTCTTTCTGCTGCTCTTGCTGAGATAAAGTCTGAGGAGCTTTGAAAGTAGACTGCTGCTATCCTTGCTCTTTCTTCCTTTAATCAAAATGTTCTTGCCACTCCAACTGCTCTTGCAAGCGAAATTCAAAAAATAAGAACTCTGTTCAGGGCTACACTCCACTTAGATCACCATCTCAACCAGTTGCTCCTATTACCGACACTGCTGTCTCAGCTGTGCCTTCTTCTTCTCCCTCTACTATGGAACTTACTGCAGATGAACTGGTAGTTGTTTTTAATTATCTCCTTTCCCAGAAGCGTAACTCTAGTGGTATTTCTACATCATCATTTTCTAGTTCTTCTGGTTGTTCTGTAGCCTCAGGCACTAAACCCTAGTTATTAGATTTTGCTTGTTGCAATCATATGACATCTGATTCCTCTTTATTCTCTCATAAAACTTCTAGTTTGTCAATACCTCCTATACATACTGCTCAGGTACTAAACCTTACATACCACACATATAGGAGACATTTACACACCTTCTCTTTCCTTATCTCATACTTTTCTTATCCCTTGATCATGGCTGCACTTTTCACCTTAACTCTTCTGGTTGCATTGTATAGGATGCGCAGACTGGGAAGGTAGTTGGGACATGGTGTATTATAGATTGTCTTTTTATGCTGGATCATCTTCATCTGCCATCCACCTCTGTTGCTGCTGCTTCTACATCTTCCAAAGCTCTTCAACTTTGGCACTCTCACTTAGGTCATGCCTCTTTATCTAGGCTTCGTCCTCTTATTTCGAATGAAAATTTTAGGTCTATTTCTGTGTCTATTTTTCATTGTTTACCATGTCAACTCAGTGAACAGTCAAAATTGCCTTTCAATAATAATGACTCGAGAGCTAGTCAAATATTTGATTTAGTTCATTATGATGTATGGGGTCCTTTTCCAGTTCTTACTAAGGGTGGATCTCGTTATTATGTAACCTTTATTGATGATCATTCTCGATTCACTTGGATCTATCTTTTGAAAAATTGCTCTGAAGTTTTGACTGTTTATTCTACTTTTGCTAAAGTGGTTCATACTCAGTTCTCCCGTACGATAAAAATTTTTCGTTCAGATAGCGCCGTGGAATATACCTCAACACCTTTCTTATCCTTACTTGCTTAAGAGGGTACAATTGCTAAAACTTTTTATCCTATCATATCTGAACAAAATGGCAGAGCTGAATGTAAACACAGACACATTGTCGAGACAACAAATACATTGCTGCGCTCTGCTTCTCTTCCTGAGTCCTTATGGGGTGAAGCTATACTCACTGCAGTCTACACTATTAATTGCACACCTTCTGTTGTCCTAGGCAATATGTCTCCCTATGAGTGCTTTCATGGTTTCAGTCCCAATTATAGTCTTCTCAAAGTCTTTGGTTGTGTTTGTTTTGTTCAACTTCATCCCCTTGAGCGAAACAAATTATAACCTAGGGCTCGCATGTGTTACTTTCTAGGTTATCGCATAGAACAGAAAGGGTATTGCTGCTATGATCCTAAAACTTAACAGATACGCATTTCTTGTCATGTTACCTTCTAGGAAGATAAGTTCTTCACACATGTGTCTTTTCTTGATCCTCCCAGTAGCACATCCTCACTTGAGATTCCAGCATGCTCCATAGATCTATTCCCTGATACTACAACATCTTTTCCTACACCTACGCCGACTGATACTATTGATCCTTCAGGTTCGTATAACTTTTGGTAGGTTAATGTAACCTAATGTTCGTTTAAGAGATTATGATTGCTCTATTGCTCCATCTACTCTTCATGAACCTACTACCTATACAGAAGCTTCTAAGGACCCTCTGTGGTAGAAGGCTATGAATGATGAATTAGATGCACACAAATAAGACTCATACTTAGGATTTAGTTGATCTGCCTCCAGGTAAATCTGTCGTAGGTTGCAAGTGGGTGTATAAGATCAAGACACATGCAGATGGCAGCATTGAACGTTACAAAGCTCAGCTCGTAGCGAAAGGATATATACATGAATATGGCATTGATTATGAAGAGACATTTGCTCCTGTTTCTCATCTTACATCCGTTCGAGCTCTCCTTACAGTTACCTCTGCTCGCCATTGGTCTTTGTGTCAGATGGACGTAAAAAATACGTTTCTTAATGGGGAGCTCACTGAGGAAGTATACATAAAACCTCCGCCTGGTTATCCTCATCTTCCACATCAGGTGTGTAATCTCCGAAAAGCTCTTTATGGTCTCAAGCAAGCTCCCAGGGCCTGGTTCTCTAAGTTTAGTTTTGTCCTCACACAGCTTTGATTCACTTCGAGTGCCTATGATTCTGCTCTATTTCGTCGACAGTCTGACTCAGGTTTGATCTTAGTACTATTATATGTGATGACATGATCATTACGGGCGATGATCTTTCTAGCATTCACGCCCTTAAAATTTCTCTCAGTCAACAGTTTGAGATGAAGGATCTTGGTGATCTTCGATACTTTCTTGTTCTTGAGGTCACCTCTAATCACACTGGATATTTTCTTTCTCAAGTTAAGTATGCTTCTGATTTGGTCTCTAAGTCTGGCGTCTCTTTAAGTAATATTGTTATGTCCCCTATGGAGGAAAACCAGGAGCATAGTACATTGACTAGTGAACCTCTTTCGAATCATACTTATTATAGACAACTATGACCGCTCCTTCCACCGTTCACTTGGTTGGCATTCTTCGAATTTTACGATATGTGTAGGGTACTCTCTCTCTCATGGTTTGCACTATCCATCTGCATCCTCTCTATAGCTCACTGCCTACTCTGGTACAGACTGGGGACGCGATCTTGTCGATCGCCACTCTACTACAGGTTTCTGTTTCTTTCTAGGTAATTCTCTAATTTCTTGGCGTAGTAAGAAGCAGTCCATTGTCTCTCGCTCTAGCCCTGAGTCTGGATATCTCGCTCTTGCTGACACTACTGTTGAGTTAGTTTGGTTACGATGGTAACTTGGAGACATGGGTGTCCCTTTTGACTCTGCTACTCCTATTCATTGTGACAGTCAAAGAGATATCTAGATCACTCGTAGTGATATTTTTCATGAAAGGACAAAACATATTGAGATTGATTGCCATGTTACTCGTACACATTTCACTCGTGGTATCCTTGAGTTCATTCCTGTATCTTCCTCCGATCAAGTTATAGATGTCTTCACGAAGTCTCTCTCCCTAAAGAACTTCTTACATTTCATTTCCAAACTCAACTTGGTCTCTGGTCGACCACCTTGAGTTTGAGGGGGATATTAGAGTCAACTTAGTAAATTAAGGAATCTCCTTAATTTACTCTATACAAGATCGTATCAATCTGTCATTTCAATCTTGTTGTATCTTGTCAATTCTTAATTTGTATCTTGTCAATCCTTAATTTATTCATTGTATTAATTGCTAGGTCAACTGTAGTGCTTATAAATACAGGCCTCCGGTGGACTCTTAAACACACAGAAATATACATACATTTTTTATTTCAACTATATTCATGTGTAGGCATGTTAACATTACTTTGTGCTTAGCTTGTTTGTAACTACCAATAGAAATCTAACGATTTCACTAGAATCTTAGTAAACTTTATCCAACATGTCACATGCGATTCTGTAAAACTGAACCATTCTACGTATGAACTCTTACATCACCGTTTTATATATAAAATGCTACCAATGCAGCTATACATGATTGTACCTTGTACAATAATTGAGAGTACTGAGAGTGTCGCGTAAAAGGAGTGGAATAAGGCTTTACCCCAATCAAAGGATCAGGATCCCCTGCTGTAAGGGGTGCTGTGCACCCGAATGAGAGAGGGGGAAGAGAGAGAATAACCATGGTTTATATGGGATCACAGCACAGCACCTCTCTCTCTTCCCCCTCTCTCATTTGGGATCACAGCATCCCTGCTGTGGGTTACAGCAGGGGATCCTAATCCCCGATCAAAAGGCACGTGCACCATGATTCTCCTAGCCCAACTTTAGCAGTCTTGTTAAAAAAGCTTTGCAATTTTGAAAAATGCTTAGCAGATTCAAAATTAGTTAACGCAAGAAACTTCATTGCTTCTTCTCCTGTTCAAAATGAACAGCACAGTATCCGGGAGATTCCGAGTGATATCTGCTGGGATCTCCCTTTCCAATCTGTCCATATCTTTGATATCTTCAAATCACCTAATGCTAGCAATGCGTCCTCCTCTTATAAACCAACCATCCACACCAATACTGAATCTGATTCGTTGTCTCTCCTGTCTCCTTGCGTTGTTCAATATCACTAGTATTAGTTTCCTTGATTCTCGATGGGCTCTTTGGGGGCTGGTCATGCAGCGCAGTTTCATGTCCTAGCAGTTGATGATAGCATCCTCGAGAGAAAGTTGATTGAGAGGCTACTCAAAATCTCATCTTTTCAAGGTAATTATGTTTTCAAGAACCAACATTTTTATGATAGAAATCGACAAAATATTATGTGGGTTTAGGCTTGCTGTAGATATACTGCATTCGTTCATGCATATTTTCCCCCTTGAATATAGACTTTGTTGTGGTTTTCTTGGGTATCAATGAATGATCTGTTCTCTGATTTTCACAGTTACTGCAGTGGATTCTGGAATTAAGGCTCTACAGTTTCTGGGTTTGCAAGATAGCACATACCAGTTTCATCAAGTATAATCGATCTCTTATTTCTCATAATCTGGGGTTAATTCCAACGGTTTTTGCACTTATACACACTTAACTGTCTTAATATTGCAGGAAGTGGAAGTGAATTTAATCATTACAGATTATTGTATGCCTGGAATGACTGGCTTTGATCTTCTGAGAAAGATCAAGGTGGGCGATTTGCATTTAAAGATTCTTTCAGCTTTTATTGCACGTGTTTTTTTTTTTTTGGGTTAAATAGAAGAATGATGATATTAATATGCGAACCAAGTTACAAGAGTAGATAACCTACTTTTTTGGAACGCTACATCTTCTTAGTACATGAGTAACGAAGCTACTTTCTAAGAAGATCAGATAAATCTACACTAAAACAATACAACTAACATCAAGAAACTCACATTGATGGATCTAAAAGTATAACACCTATTTTCTTTTTTTTTTATTTAACACAAATATTAAAAAGAAATTACAACACTCACTCACTGGACAGTTGTCCTATGGGTGCAGCACGCCTCGAACCTCCTATTGCACTTGCTTTCTTTTCCTTCTTGTCACAATTATTAGTCTACGTTTCTAGCTACTAAGCATCATGCTTTTTCTGTTTGATGGTTTGATCCTGTTAGGCGACGCACGTGATGTGTGAAAATTATGCTAATAACATCACATTTGATAATGTGGTGGTAAATTTGAACATTTGATAGTAAATATAGTGGTATTCATTTCTTTGCCTTCAAGAATACATTATAGCCGAAAATATAGTGCCAAAAGTAAAAGGTTTTGGATTGCTATTGCACCAAAATATAACAGCATATGGTGTGAATGTTGGATTTCATTAGTTATTTTTATAGTTTTTTTTTCATTGCAATAAAACACTTTATTCATTGAACCATGATTATATTTTGATTGAATTCTCCAACATGATTCAACTTGCGATTACATTTTATGGTACGGTAATGTAATGGTCTACACGACGAACCAAACAGTCTTTTGAAGGTTCTTTCTGTGATATCCAGGAGTCTACGACTCTGAAAGACATACCTGTGGTAATCATGTCATCTGAGAATGTTCCTTCAAGGATTAATAGGTGAGTAAGTTTCTTTAAATTACCACCTCCATTTTTCCAGTACTATTTGAGCTTATATTGTGACTATAGATGGAGTCGTTCCCCACTCATATGGGCTTGCTCAATGGTTTTCAGGATAAGGGAATTTAAGCTAAAAAGCTGTAGAAAAAGCAGACGAGACAACCCAAGTTTGATACACAACAAACAAGCCTTTTAGTTGATTCCTTTTTAGCTGATTATTGGTCTTTGATTGGGGTAATTTTTCAGATGCTTGGAAGAAGGAGCGGAGGAGTTCATCCTTAAGCCAGTACAACTCTCGGATTTGAATAAGCTTAAACCTCATTTATTGAGGAAACGAGCTGAGGAACAACTATGCATGAGTAACAAGAGAAAAACTATGAAAGAAAGCAATTCAGAAGAACTTACCAACTCTCTGTATGCTTCGTCACAGGTGGAAACCCAGAAAGGATCTGATCGCCGGCAGCCAAATAGAAACCACGGCACATCGAAATATTATACTCCTGTTTGCTTGTAACACGTTCTGGCATGTGCCCTTGGGTAAAAGTGGATATCGCAATGCGCTGGCATGCCAAGTCCTAACGGGTCAACGTATGAACACAATTACTGAATAATTTAGATGGTTTGATGCTTGGGAAGTGTGTCATTCCTTTCAAACGATGTATATGGACTTTCGAGTATTTCAGAGTTCTTTTTAGCCTAAAGCTTCGAGACTTCTTTAGTGTTCATTAAGTTACCGTTACTCCTACCTTATCTATTCGTTCTCCTGATCCAACCAAGTATAACAGGCCGAATGAATAAAGACAATTTACCTTCATAGCATTTGCAGTCAACTATTTTATAAAAATGATAACACTTTGAGACTACAAAGCACAAATTCAAAGATCTGATACACTTTGACTACTGTTTTGAGTGAGAAAAATAGTTAGTTTTATGGTACTTAAATAGATCTGTTTACCAAAGGTAAACAAAATTTTGCTAACGTAAACTACAAGCTAGTTTGTTTTTGGTGCTGAAAGAATTAATTAAGACAACGTTTATGCCTTTTATAGAGCAGCCACGTGTTCGTGCGTGCTTGTTTTACCCTTTTGCTAGTGTTAAATTTCCTCGATTAATCTGACTTTGCCATGTGTTGAGACTGGATAGGTCATCGTTTTGCCTTCTTGTCTAAGTTTCCATCCACCCTCTGTCACGTGTCATATAGTTGTACTCATTATACTCACTGCATAGTTAAAACTTCGAGCCCTGTGTGAGCGAGCCATGTATCCTTCCTTTACTTAGAAATAGTCATGTGATTATCGTCGTTGTTGCTCTTGATTTGACGGTCATCAACTTGCTTAAGTGGGACCTGCCCTAAGGTTGATCTCTAGCTCATTGAGGACGAGACATGCTTATACCCTTTGGACGAATCGGCCTTGCCAGGGCAATGTGTTGCAGTTTTTTTCGGTGCAAATAATGCCCGCAAAATAGTGTGATGATGTCATCATACTATTTTAACTGTTACTTTTTTTTTTGGTCGAACGAAAACTTCATTAACTAAACCACAAAAGTACAACCTAAAGGCACAAACGAACGTCTGGCCTGAAAAAAGAGTACCAAAAGTACAACAAAAGAGCACAAATTAAGACTTGACTCTGGAATTTCAAGTGGCCAACATGGCCTTGCAAGAACAAAGAACACATATAAGTATTACCACTGTTGGATTTACAAGATCCAGATCGAATGGTAACGAGGTGGAAAAGATGCAACGAGACATCAATTCCAAGGGCCGCACTAAATGGCAGTTTATATTACTGCCGCGGTTATGGTCGGATCTTGAGGTGGAGTGTTTTCTCAAGGCCGAATCTGAAAGATCCGCAGCTCGAAGAGAGTCGGCTTCATCCATCTCAACTATATCCTTTATCTTCAAGCCACAAACCCACTGAATCGAACCCGCCTCGTCAATTTCAACCCGAACCACCTTGATTAGAGGTCCGGATCTAGAATAGCTTTTCAGATCTGATGTTAGCAGGGTAGATGGAGGAGATTTATGGCTGAAGATCTTCCGATCTGAGGGTGGGGGATGATGGTGTTGGGGAATGGCGGCAGATGGAGAGAAGAAGAGGAGGACTTTAGGGTTTTTTTTTTTGAGAGAGAAGTTGATGTTCTATAACTCCAATAGTTAATAAGGTCATACACATGCATAGACATCCAGCTATCTTTATTGCCCTTTCATTATCCCAAGGTTTGAATTTTAAAATTAATCCTTCCTAATGAATGGATGTCGTTTAGAGCCCCGATCTCATTTTGATCTCTAGCCGTTGTCTTGCTGCCTTAAATTATTCACATTATAAAATTGTCCAATTTCTCTTCTCTCTCCTACTTTTCTCAAACCCTAGAGAACTTTGGCAATTTGCCTTACCTTTGACAGCATTTTTCTAGCTTTTCCTCACTCCTTTTATCTTCATTTTACCTTTATTGTGTATTAAAGACCGTACATTGGAGCTTTTACACCTTGCCTTTTATGCTTGCTGTTTTGATTCTAGCATCTTGAAACCCATCCCCTTTCATCCTCTTTACGTAGCCAATCTCGCCAGTAATAAATGGGCAGAGGTGCTATTACTCCAGAGCATGAAGTTTGTCAGATACTGGCGAACATTAGTAATAACGTTGAGAGAAAGATCCACATTCATATGGAGGATTCTGGCCATGCATTAGGGCCTGCCTTCAAACCAAGTAGGCGCCATCCTTCTAGCTATTAACCTGAATGTTGAAGAAAAACTGTTGTTTGGGGCCGTGTTCGTGCTAACTTGGGACCATACCCCCGCTGCTCTTTCCTTGAAGTCACAAACGGAATTCTCCTTCCTAGTTGATAATAATAGAGGCGCAAAGGTGAGGGATGTATAAGAGTATGTAAGAATGATGACTTTGATAAGTAAAGAAGATGGTCTCATTCAACAGAATGAGTTAGCTTTGTATTTTTTTTAATTATTTTGCTTTCTGTTGATATATGTCTTGTATTTATGTCTCACATCGGTTACTCAAAGAAGGTTACAACTTGACCCTTAGTATATAAGACATCTTGTCCCACATTGCTTGGTGGAGAAGATCACTGCTTTCTCCAAGTATAAGTGAGGTTTCTTGTTTTGTGTTTAAGGGCAAGAGAGAAGAGTCCTTCTTTGAGTAGGCAAATAAGAGATAAGAGTCTTTCTTTGAGTAGGCCAAGAGAGAAGAGTCCTTATTTGAGTAGGCCAAGATAGAAGAGTCCTTCACTGAGTAGGAAAAAGATGATAGTCTTTCTATTGGTAGGCAAAGAAAGAAGAGTTCTTCTTTGAGTATGAAAATAGTTGAGAGATACATGTGAGGGAGCGTTGTAAATCTGACCAGTGCAAAGTGGATTTGAGTTCTCTCATATTTCTTTTGTTTTCTTGTTTGATTATCGTGTTCCATACATATATATCTAGAGCGATTTCATAACAAGTGGTTTCAGAGCTTCCAGGTTTATTTTTTGGGCAAAATTGAAATCGATTTGAGAGGATAAATATGTAGACAACACGACTATGAAGTATGCTTGTGACAATTTGATGGGAAGACAAATTTTGGCATATGGCAGAGCACGGTAAAGGATTTGAGCAGTGCGACAGGGGATGCCTGCATAAGGAGCGAGCTCGAGGCACTTGGAGAGCGCTTCCAGCGGACTGTCGCAAGTCAGGTGGAGCTAATCTTCAATATGTTAGATGACTTGTAAGTAGATAGTCGACTAACTGTGCTAGAGCAGAAATTCAATGTGTTCGCGGAGGAGGTAGATGACTTAATCGGGGAGAGGGTCGCCTATTTCACCAAGTGGGAGGTGCAACGGCACAAGGATCTCAAGGGACAAGTCGAGGAGCTCCAAGAAGAACTAGCTGCTTGTAAGAAGGAGCTTATAAGAGCTACGAGGCAGGGGTGTATCGTGGTGCAGCCAAGGCAAAAGAAAATGCCAGAGCCAAGATCGTACGATGGAACGAGAGAGGCGAGGCAGGTGGATAACTTCTTTTGGTACTTGGAGCGGTACTTTGAAGACATCGACGAGGAGGAGAAGGTGCAGTGAATTGTGGTAAGTCAGGTGGAGCTAATCTTCAATAGGTTAGATGACTTAGAGGTAGACAGTCGATTAACTGTGCTGGAACGGAAAGTCGATATGTTCGCGGAGGAGCTAGATGACTTGATCGAAGAGAGGGTCGCCCATTTCACCAAGTGGGAGGTGCAACAGTGCAAGGACCTCCAGGGACAAGTCACGAAGCTCCAAGAAGAACTAGCTGCTTGTAAGAAAGAACTTATAAGAGCTACAAGGTAGGGGTGTATTGCGATGCAGCCAAGGGGAAAGAAAATGCCGGAGCCGAGATCATACGATGGAACGAGAGAGGCGAGGCAGGTGGATAACCTCTTTTGGCACTTGGAGTGATACTTTGAAGCCCTCAACATTGACGACAAGAAAGAGAAGGTCCAGATGGTGGTCATGTACCTTAACGATACAACTGCTTTACGGTGGAGGTGTCGCTATACAGATGGGTGCGACGTCAAAACGTGGGAGAAGTTCAAGCGTGAACTACAAAGGCAGTTCTATCTGGATAGCGTCGATGATAAACCTTCGACTGCTGAGGCAGAAGGAAGCATCCACGAGTATGTGAAGGAGTACTCGACTTTGATGCTCGAAATACCAGAGCTGTCCGAGAGGCAGCGACTATGCTTCTTCATTGATGGGTCACATCAGTGGTTTGCCACAGAATTGTTGCGAAGGGAACCTCACGACTTGGCTTTCGCCATGGTGATTGTCGAGAGGTTGGAAGACTTCAAGAAAGGTGAGAGGCCGAGATATCCAAGGCACGAGCATGCCAAAGATGGAGGAGACGGTAGGTCGAAGAGTGGTTCGCCCAAGGCAACCGATGATGAGCGGAGTGGGGACGAGGGACGTCACTGCCATCACAAGGAGGAGAAGAAGCACGAGGGAAGTCACAGGCATGGTGACTCTCGTGACCAAAAGACTCATGTGGGGCCTAGAGGAGGATGCTTCCACTGTGCAGGTCTGCATTACAGGAAAGATTGCCCACATAAGGGCAATATGATTGCGTTCCTCGAAAAGCACAAAGGCAGCAAGGGGTATTCTTCCAGCAGCGACGAGGAGGCATGCATGGGGGCATTACAGATGGTCAATGCGTTCGTGCAGAAGTTGAGGGAAGAAACTGCCAAGAAGAAGAAGAGCAAAAAGAAAAGAGGCTTGTTCTACACAACGGTTGATGTTGTCGGGAAGACTCAAAAAGCGCTTATGGATACCGGGGCCACCCATAACTTCATGAGTCCGAGGGTTGCCAAGTGGCTCGGGCTAAAACCAACTAAGGATGGGAGTTAGTTCACAGCCGTGAATGCCGAGGAGCGACCGACGAAGGGAGTCATCAAGAACGTCGATTTGAGGACTGGCGGATGGACATGGATAGAGTTGTCAAATGGGCCCGGCGGCTCGCAGGCTGGCTCGACCCCTTTCATGAATAGTGCTGGCCCGGCCTTTTAGGGCCTAGGGCTTGGGCCTGGGCCAGGCCTGCATTTCCCAGAAAAAAGCCAGGGCCAGGCCCGACCTGGTTTTGGCCCGGTTCAGGCCCGAATTTGGCCCGGCCCGGGTCTGGCCCGGTTCAGGCCCCCCTCTTTACTTTTGAAATTTCACTTTTCCCCCTTTCCTCCCAACGGGTTTATTCCCCTTTTCCCTCCTAAACAGTACTGAAGATTTAAGTAATGCGATGAATAATAACACATCTTAAAGTCTTTGATTTTTTTTTTTATAAATATAGTGGTCATGGGATCGAGTAGATTTCTAACATCTTTATGTATTGAAATTGCTGACCCCAATGCATCGTGTACCCCATATTTGCTGTATTTTGTCAATTTATATTACAATTTGAGTGGGCTGGAACTTAGAATCTGCTCTATTTCAGCACAGATGTTGTTCTGTGCCCAACCATGGGCTTCAGATAATCGAACCTAATTCCAGTTCTAGTGTTCGGATTGCCCAAAATTTGGTTTAAAAGAGAGATTGCATAGAGAAGATTCAAAATATATTTCCTTTTAAGTGTAAGTTGTACCAAGAAGAATAGCTTTGTCCTCGACTTTTAAGCTCCATCAATGGATGTGCATTGCATAGCCTCACACAATGAACCTGAAGCCAGTGGCGAAGGGGAGGGGTAGCACTGTCGCGTGCCCACCCCCATCTTTTGGCGTGAAGTTTTTCTTGACAATTTGGCTTTTATCTTTATGATGATGATATTTATTACTTCATGTCCCTTTGAGAATTTATCATTATTGAGAACCTTTTTGAAGCCAAACTTGTTGATTTAGTATATTGAATTAGTCTTACCATATACCGTAAAACATATTCTTACACATCAATCTTTTTAACTCTTGTCGCTATAGATTTGTAGTAAAACATTGATTGTTGTTAGGGACGCTTTAATAAAGCGTCCCTAACAGCAAATTACCATAATTTTTAAAAAAAACCCTTACCTTGAATAACAAGAAAATGCCAAAAAAAATTTTAAAAAAAAAGAAAATTGGGCCCGGGCCCGGGCTCAGCCCAAGCCCGGCCCTAAATGTTGGGCCTAAGGCCTGGCTTGGACCGGGCCCAGATATCCCCAGAATTAGGCCCAGCCCGGCCTGTTTGGCAACCCCATGGCCCGGCCCCGGCCTGATTTGCTGGAGGCCCGATGGGCTTGGGCTAGGCTGGCCTAAGCCCGGCCCATTTGACACCTCTAGACATGGAAGGCTGACTTCAACATCATCGACATGGATGAGCTTGGGGTGGTGCTTGGGATGGATTTCATGGAGAAGTCAAGCACTACACTCAATCCATATTGCGGGGTGATGGTGATGATGATGGCGGGTAAAGAAGGCCAACTGGAGTGGATGATCCCGTTGGTGTCCAAGGATGGGGCTAACGCACGTAAGGGGATTACTGTGTTACAGCTGGACGAGGGATTGACGAGATGCTACGTTGAGTGGCAGATGGGGCCGAGGACCTACACAGTTGATATGCTCATAAAGACGATCACGACAGGGAAGTTCAAGCATTGCTTGAACTTGATTCATCTTCTTTCTTGCTGAGTTCAAGGTGGAGTGCATTCCTACCTTTGAAGGGGATGAAGGTGGAGTACATAAAGAAGGTACTGAAGGCATATTTCACTTTTCTCATGGAGTGGTTTGTTAATACAAGCCAAGGTGGAGATTGTTGATATATGTCTTGTATTTATGTCCCACACCGGTTACTCAAAGAAGGTTACAACTTGACCCTTAGTATATAAGACATCTTGTCCCACATTGCTTGGTGAGAGAAGATCACTGCTTTCTCCAATTATAAGTTAGGTGTCTTGTATTGTGTTTAAGGGCAAGAGAGAAGAATCCTTCTTTGAGTAGGCAAAGAAGAGATGAGAGTCTTTCTTTGAGTAGGCCAAGGGAGAAGAGTCCTTCTTTGAGTAGGCCAAGATAGAAGTGACTTTTCTGAGTAGGAAAGAGATGATAGTCTTTCTATGGATAGGCAAAGAAAGAAGAGTTCTTCTTTGAGTAGGAAAACAGTTGAGAGATACACGTGAGGGAGCGTTGTAAATCTGACTTGTGCAAAGTGGATTTGAGTTCTCTTATATTTATTGTGTTTTCTTGTTTGATTATCGTGATCCATACATATTTATCTAGAGCGATTTCATAACAGTTTCCAGGTGTTTCTTCTTTGCTGAAGGACCGTCAAGGTCAACAAGGAGCAAGTGACTCTGGCATGTGCACTGGTCGAAGGTCAAGAGATGATGTTGGGTTCTTTGGTGTAGGCTTACATGTACAAGGGTTTGAGTGACACTATTTCCACCAAGTTTCAATCTCCCTATGATACGTAATGGATCCTTCACCTATGCGTTAGAGTGTACCCGTTAGAGTTTGGGTAGTTCTAACGTTCTGAAGCAAAATTGTTTATGGGTACAGTTTGGCCCGAGTCCTTTCATTAGCCAGATTGTTTGAAGAAATATTTAGCTTTTCTACTCCAGCCTAAGTCACAGGACCGAAATGTTGTTTCTCCCATTTTCTCCTGTTAAGGGGCTCAAGTGGTTTCTGTATGAGTGTGGGTACACCCCTGAAGACAGCAAGATCGAGTAGTTATCAATCTAGGCTATCTATCTGTATGCGAAAGATTTGCTTGTTGGTCTGTCTGCTAGAGGTCCAAACACCGCCTTAGATTTAAGTGGTATCCGACCAATTGTTTTGCTCAGCAGTTCAGGCCACGTTTGACGCGGTTTTTTTTTCCTCTTTTTTTTTTCAGTTTTGAAAATTGGAAAAAAAAAAGTGCGTTTGGTAACCATTTTTTTTCCTTCTTCAATTTAAAAAACCAGTTTTTAAACTGAAGAATAAAAAAAATCCAAAAACTGGTTTTTTTTTTTCACTTTTGGTTTTTTTTAGACCACCACCACCACCCTCCCACCGCCGGTAGCCACCTCAGGTGACCACCACTGGCCGCCGACAGCCACCTTCGGCTGCTGGCGACCACCGCCAACGACTGCCGGCAGCCACCTCCGGCCGCCGGCAACCACCGCCGGTGACTGTCGGCAGCCACCTCCGGCAGTCGCCGACCACCGTCGGTGACGCCGCCGGCAGCCACCTCCGGCCACCGACGACCACCGCCGGTGAGCACTGCCGGCAGCCACCAGCCACCGCCGGCCACCACCACCGTCGACCACCGCTACGTCCCACCACCACCACCGTAAACCACCAAAAAAAAAATCAAAATAAAAAGGGTTACCAAACACCAAAAAAAAAAACTAAAAAAAACAAGGGTTATCCCATTCACTGCTCTTTACTCCTATTTAAAAACTAAAAACAATTTTTTTTTTTGTCAAACCAACCCTCAGTTTGATTTAGTACATGCCTTATCCCATTCATAATACTATGAATGTGGAGGTTGTTCAAAAGGAGAACTATCTATCTGTCAAGGAGCATTACAAGGCAATCGATTGGTAGGAAAAAATGATGGCTCCATACAACCCTTTGGCAAATAGCCCTTACCCTGTAGCCATGCAAGATTTTTTGAACTAGTGGGAAGCTTTGGATGAAATTTGGTTCTGATAAGTACAGAGACTAGGGCGGTTGCCGCAAAGGCTACTAAGATAAGGACCTCGAAAGGGCTAGGACGATGTCAACTATGGGAGTTCTTCGTCCAAACCATCAATCAAGAATGCGAGGGTGATCTCTGAGAGCAGTGTTGAGTAGTCTCAAAAGTCGTAGTCGTATCTTCAGCTCAGGCTCACAAGTAGCTTAGGGTTTGTTTAACAGGAAGCACTTTTCAGGTTGTACCTCCCACAGTGTCTCCTGTCTCTTCACAACAGTTGTTAGAGACTATAGAGGTTTATCATGCCCCTACTCTAAATGATTCTATTTTAAAAACCCTATCCTAGTCTTCCCCTTGTATTTTTTTTGAGCAAGCTAGCCTACATGGGGTGGAGGTTGTTGCAGCTAAAAACTGGATCGGGAACCACACCAAAAATCAGGCCTGCAAAAGAGAACACGGAGTGACCGCCGGGTGGGGTTCCGGCGGGGGAACGCTCCGATGCTTAAGTCAGAGATGGCTAATAATGTAGAACTCTGAAGAAGCAGTAAGACACAATATGTGATTGTGTGTGAACTTATCTGTACCTGAGGGGTCAGACCCCTTTATATAGTGGTAGAAGGGGGAGTCGTGGTAGGACTGGGCTTTGCTCAATTCCAATCAAAATCTAATTAGGATCCTAGAGGATCTCATGTCAATCTGAACTGATAGAGTTAGAGCCTCTTTAGAATTATGCCCGGTGATTGATACGGTAAATGCCATATCAGTAATGAGCCAGTATGAGTTACGTGTCATAACTGCCACGTGTCGTCCGTAGATTGGAGGGACATTTTTAGCTATATCATATGCCCCTGCTTTTGCCAGCGTTAATGAAGCAGGTGGAAGCACACTTTTTCCACTAGTGATAACGAAATATGCCAAAAACATGATCGAATCTGTTTGCCCCATTTCAAATATTCGAAGAGTGCTCTGCTCGGACATGGTTTTGTTCGGATAGAGTTCTGCTCGGATGGAATTCTGCTCGGGCATGAATCTGTTCGGACATTGTCACTCTGCTGGGCAGAGTGTTCGAAAGGGATTCTGCTCGGATAGAATTCTGCTCGGCCGTTGTCACTCTGCTGGGGCAGAGTGTTCGGACGGGATTCTGTTCGGACATAATTCTGCTCGGCGTTTGTCACTCTGCTCGGCCGTTGTCACTCTGCTCGGGCAGAGTGTTTGGACGGGATTCTCTTCGGACAGAATTCTGCTCGGCCATTGTCACTCTGCTCGGGCAGAGTGTTCGAACACGATTTTGCTCGGGCAGGATTCTGTTCGGCCACGGTCACTCTGTACGCGCAGAGTGTTCGGACATGATTCTGCTTGGGCAGGATTCTGTTCGGCCACGGTCACTTTGTCCGGGCAGAGTGTTCGGACACGATCCTGCTTGGGCAAGATTCTGTTCGGCCATTACCTTGGTTCCCTCCACGTGTCTCCTTCTCCATTAATGTCTTTGAGCGGGAATTGAGAACTTTTAAGTTTCTCTACTCTTCAGCTTGTGACACGTGTGTGGTAGATGAACCGTTGCGTTTCCCCAGAAACGGTTACATGGGATTTCTCTATAAAAAGAGAACTTTCACTTCATTTTTTCTTCACTCGAAATTTTTGGAAGCACACTACTCTTCAAGTAAGTCTTTTTGCTTTCTTCTTTCTGTTCAGCACTTTAAGTTTTTCATAGTTTGAGTAGAAAACATGTCCGAAACTTCAGCGTCCGTTTCTTCGTCCGAAGAGAATATTTATATAAGTAGTTCCTCTTCGAGTTCGGAACGAGTTCCAACCTCAAGAAGTGAAGTTGGACCTTCAAATCCACAACTTTCACTACCTCCAACTTCCCAACCCTTCCAACCTAAATCTTCTCAACCATTACCACCTTCATCTTCTCAACCTTCGCATTCTTTGTCTAGAAAAAATGCCTTAGGAGATGTAAAGGATCAAGTTGAGGATAAGGCTAATCCCAAGCCTTGGTATACTGCTGACGAGAAGTCAGGCAAAATGTTTACCGAAGATTTGCAGGATTTAATTCGGGAATATCCTCTTCCCGAAGGTTGGTATGCTCGTCTTCCTGGTTTGCAAGAACCAGCAAATTATCTATAACGACCCGGTCCACGGCCCCACCACAGGGCATTGCCTCCCTCAAAAGGGCTAGCCAAGTAGGTACTTATGAGTTCATAGGCAGGGTCTTATAAGGCTAATCACAAACTCTTCCACAACCGATGTGGGATATTATAATCTCCCCACCTTATTCCTTAGCGTCCTCGCTAAGGCTCGATCGTACATAGCCCAGAATCTTCCTCTCTAGCCAATGTGGGATATACCCAGCTCACCTTTCGTTGCCCCAACCATCCTCTTGATGTGGGATATACCCGGGCTTACCTTCTTTTCCCCCAACCATCGGTAACCCGACTGGATACCCCAGCCCGAGCTTTCGAGAGTCGGCTCTGATACCATCTGTAACGACCAGGTCCATAGCCCCACCACAGGGCAATGCCTCCCTCAAAAGGGCTAGCCAAGTAGGTACTTATGAGTTCATAGGCAGGGTCTTATAAGGCTAATCGCAAACTCTCCCACAATCGATGTGGGATATTACAATCTCCCCAACTTATTTCTTAGCGTCCTGGCTAAGGTTCGATCACACATAGCCCAGAATCTTCCTCTCTAGCCAATGTGGGATATACCCAGCTCACCCTTCGTTGCCCCAACCATCCTCTTGATGTGGGATATACCGGGGCTTGCCTTCATTTCCCCCAACCATCGGCAACCCGACTGGATACCCCAGCCCGAGCTTTCGAGAGTCGGATCTGATACCAGCTGTAACGACCCGGTCCACGGCCCCACCACAGGGCATTGCCTCCCTCAAAAGGGTTAGCCAAGTAGGTACTTATGAGTTCCTTGGCAAGATCTTATAAGGGTCATCTCATACTACTCCATATCCGATGTGGGATATTACAATCTCCCCTCCTTATACCTTAGCGTCCTCGCTAAGGCTCAATCACACATAGCCCAGAATCTTCCTCTCTAGCCAATGTGGGATATACCGGGCTCACCCTTCGTTGCCTCAACCATCCTCTTGATGTGGGATATACCCGGGCTTGCCTTCGTTTCCCCAACCATCGGCAACCCGACTGGATAGCCCAGCCCGAGTTTTCGAGAGTCGGCTCTGATACCATCTGTAACGACCCAGTCCACGGCCCCACCACAGGGCATTGCCTCCCTCAAAAGGGCTAGCCAAGTAGGTACTTATGAGTTCATAGGCAGGGTCTTATAAGGCTAATCGCAAACTCTCCGACAACCGATGTGGGATATTACAATCTCCCCACCTTATTCCTTAGCGTCCTCGCTAAGGCTCGATCGTACATAGCCCAGAATCTTCCTCTCTAGCCAATGTGGGATATACCCAGCTCACCCTTCGTTGCCCCAACCATCCTCTTGATGTGGGATATACCCGGGCTTGCCTTCGTTTCTCCCAACCATCGGCAACCCGACTGGATACCCCAGCCCGAGCTTTCGAGAGTCGGCTCTGATACCATTTCTGTCACGACCCGAACCCACGGGCAGGCCCGCGAGCTAGGCACGTGACCGGCCGCAGACCCAATAGACTCTAACCGAGGGCTCTGCCAGGCCTTGCTTGCTTAAAACCAACATGTGCTGCAGCGGAAATTAAAACTTCTACAAACCTTAATTTCATTTTCATATTTTCATTGAATACAACACTTATGCTAAAACTTTTCATAACTCTGATTGTCAACAACTAAAGCTACACAGAAAATCTAATATTTAGCGACTCATTTCATGCAGTCTCCAAAGCTCCGCACCAAATTTTCTCCTCACCATCACCTTACTTTCAACCTGAAATGATAAGTAAGGGATGAGCTTCCACGTGCTCAGTAAGTAACCAATGATTCAACTAGGTAGACCATAACATGTCAGAAAATAACTCACTTTATATAGTAGCATCCTTGAGATATCTAAAAATCATAGATTTGATAATCATCAGGTAAAAACAAAACAGAGTACATGAAACCAAAAAACTGAAGCATAAAATCATTAGTGCAAAACCCATGACAACCAGTTCAATCCCAATATTAGCTCAAACGATATGCTGCGGTCAGCGTACGAGCCCCCCTGACTAGGGCCCGAAATCCCTCCTATACCCGGGATAAAATAATCATGTGGACGCAAGGGCGCACCACCAGCCACAATACTGTGCATCAACGTATGAGCCCCGTTGACCAGGGCCCGAAATCCAACTTTCCCCCGTGGATATAGGGCACAACAATCGAGTAAACCAAAAACCCCCATTGGGTTCATCGTGAACAAAATCACTCATCAATTGATTCTCAACCATCCTCACATCCTTTCAAAAATCATCAAGATGTTCAATATTCACAATAACGTCAATACAAAACATTTCAAATCCGAGTTCCATTTCAGTTTCAAGGCAAAACATCATTTACATGCTGGTCCATTTTTTCTTTGACGAGAATAAAACACTAAAACCTTTTTGGTAATTTAAGCTAGAGCAGTTAAACGTACTTAAAACGGTCAATACTAATAAGCAACACATTTTTAACAGTAGATAAAGATATACATTGCATATAAAAATACTAGTTGAATCAAAGGGTCGCTTACTTGACGCTACGCATTCCCCACATCAAAACGACGATCATGCTACCACACCTGGTTCAAAGCACTTTCAATGCCCTTCTTTTTATCTTCGTGTTCTCAGCTTTACGACAACCCGAAATATCGTCAATCTCGACAAAACATTCCTGTTGAACATGTCTTCAAGCAAATTCGATGGCGCAGTCAACTGCCCGACCTTTACATACCCATCCCATATAATGCCTAGTTTACCACGTCATTCTTGGCATCTAATCACCGTTGCCGAATATCCCTTAATTCACCCGTTTTAGCAACCACCAAGCAACCTTCACACTCCTAATCACATGCACTGAACCCTTACGTTATGCACACTCCCGTTCACCCACAAACATTAATAGCATACACACAGTGCCATCATTAAACCACAACTACAACCACAACAGTATCGCAACTGTACCACCGAACTCCGTTCATTGTCCATACCACCAAAACCCAACACACGATTGCTGACTTCCCCAACCCACCTATTACTACACGTGTCACCTTCTAATAACCCCACAACTAGCTCACCACTTCACACACAAGTTCACATGCCCAAACTCACCCATTTGCTGACCGCCTCACACATAGATACGTGCCATGCACCCATCATTTGTTCATCCTAAAATGCACACTAGGACACATACATTTGTTCATCACTTCACCTTCCAAAGCACAAGCACACGTACACGCTAAGACACAAAAATATTCACACAGCCGCAATGTACACCCACCCCATAGTGCCCCACATACACACCCAATTTCACATGATTGTCCGACAACAACCACACCATGTACATGACAACCACACACATGTCGTGCACCCACAGTTACGCACACAAACCACCTTCCACCACCACACTACCTCTAAATTTCAACCACTGCATAGCCACCAAAATCACAACACTACCCAACCCCGCTTCATAGTGAATACCATAAAAACCAATTCTACGCCGTAGTCATGGATCCTAACGCCGACGACAATTGAATAGCCGTTGATGTTGAACGGAGAATGTTCTTTTGACGGAGGGCAGTGCTTGGGTGGTAGGGCAGTTCGGTTAAGGACCCACGGCGGTGGCTTATAGTGGATGGTTACCGGTGGTTGCAGATTTTGACGGTGGTGGATAAAGGTCGGCGATTGCCATTTTGGCTCGCCGTGAAATTTCAGTTGCGACACTGGTTATAGGTCTCAGTGTTCAAGGCAGTTGATTGGTGGATGAAAGGAGAGAGCTGTCGACTGGCCCATGGTCATCCTTAGTGTCGATCGGAGTTTTAGTTCGTCGGTGATAAGTACCAGGCGGTGGTGGCAGAGTAGATCGCAATGGTGACAAGAGTCTACGATTGCTCTTGGATTTGCCTGATGGACAGCGATAGCACGGCTGGATGGCGGTGGCGAAGGCTTATGGAACGGGACGGTGGTGGCGACGGCGTGGAGGCTCGGTGAAAGGCAGTCGCGATCTGGAAGAGGAGCTGGGCGGCGATGGGCTGTCGACGCAATTGGCTACGGTATTGTGGTCGCGGAGGTGTTGGTGATGGTGCTCGGTGAAGGAGCACCGGAGTTGATTGGCGGTGATGGGGCACCTGGCCGGCAGCGGGGCTGTCTCGAGGTGGGGTGGCGCCGCTGATCTAGGGCCAGCTGCCATCTTCTCTCTATGTTCTCTTTCTTTTTTTTCTTTTCTTTTTGTTGACTTTCTCTCCTGGTTTTCTTTTCTTTTCTTTTTTTTTACTCATTTTATCTTATTCCATATATATATATATATATATATATCTCAATTTCCTCTAATCTCTCCCCTATCTCCCTCTCTCTCTTCTTTTTTTTTTATTTAAATGCCACACTTTCTCCATAAATCACCCTATCTGCCATATTTAAATAACGAAGATTAGAGATTAAATATTTATATAATAAACTCTAATTAATTATAATCTCTCCAGATTGACCGGCTACATTTCATTTATTTCTCTCTTGCACCCATTCTTATTTGCAGCTAGTGGTATTTTAAATTTGTTACTAGTAATACTGCCCAAGCAAAACGGCGTTAAAAATTCGAAAGAACATCTCTCCTAAAACTGTCGCTAAGCTAATGATAACTGGGTAAACCTAGGTTCGGGGTATTACAATATCTTCCCCTTAAAGAAATTTCATCCTCGAAATTTGGTACTCCTTACACAGCTGATCTTAATCATGTTTAATCTCAGATAACCATCAACATAATACCCTAATAGCGGACCACCAAACCCGGATATAATCTCAAGCGGCTTTACAGGTACATGCATTAAAGACCTTAAAGCATCAAACTGTGTGAGGCGCCTTTAACACTCTTTAACCCACTGATAAGTCATACCTCGAATATCAATACTCTTAAATCACAAGTTCCATCATACTCGAGTATTTCAACATGTTACTCCGTCTCCACTTATACAACCAATTCATCACTAAACAGTGAAATCTTACCAACCGAGCAATGGTCACTAATTGTCTAAGTAAATTTATCACAACTAACAGTAGTCTTACTTTGAGGCCTGGATATTACATTCTACTCCCGTTAAAAGAATTTCGTCCTAAAAAAATTCATGACCCATATAGTGTGTCACCTCAACAGGTACTCTTTATTTTCGTGGCTCAAATTATAATCATTCTATAGACATAAATTGCATCTTTTTTTTTCAGAGAATAAAATACTTAATCCAGTCAAGATAGTAAGCAACTAGTTCTTTTCCTCAATTACATCATTTCATCCTATGATAGTTCACACCTCAAATCAAATAAAGCCATGTACACCATTCAATGTAGGATCCTGGCTATCGCTCAAACCCAAAATCGCTCATAACTTCAATTCACTTCTGCCACAGTCCAATATATGCACGTAACTTGTACCTATCGAAAAAAGGATGTAAGATCCAACGCCAATCTCTCGTGTGCATTCACAACAAGGTCAACCTAGAGGCCCTATGCTCTCAGACAAAATTTTGATCGTCCTAATCGCACATTTCAATTCAATGTATTACTATTCTACGAATTCCAGAAACTTATAAACACAAAAATCTCGCCATAACCAAAAAAAATTAACTTCGCACTTTAACGGTCCTAACTAAGAGCTCTGAGTTACAAGCTAAGAACTCCAAGAACCTCAAGAGATCACGGCCTTACATTAGTTCTATTAGCTATTACGCTTATGTTGTTCTACAACGTTCATTAGGTTTAGGCAATTAATTTCATATCTCTCCAGTTTTACCTAATAAAGATAAGTCTTCCTAATCATCATGCTTCTGCTACGCTTTCCAGATAACAACCATAATATATTCTTTCGCACGGTCTACTTAGTAGTAGCAAGTTTAACTGCAGCCCTATGCTGCACTGAAGTACAAAGAATTTCTCACATATGACTTTCACTCTAAAGGATCAAATCTTGAGTTCTACCTTCCACTTTCGTCAGCCTAGTTACAAGTCTACAAAATCATGTAACCTAGCCAGTGAAATCATTTCTTAAATTCTTACATCCCAAAATCGTAATGCTCTGATACCATCTGTAACAACCCGGTCCACGGCCCCACCACAGGGCATTGCCTCCCTCAAAAGGGTTAGCCAAGTAGGTACTTATGAGTTCATAGGCAGGGTCTTATAAGGCTAAGGCTCAATCACACATAGCCCAGAATCTTCCTCTCTAGCCAATGTGGGATATACCGGGCTCACCCTTCATTGCCCCAACCATCCTCTTGATGTGGGATATACCCGGGCTTGCCTTCTTTTCCCCAACCATCGGCAACCCGACTGGATAGCCCAGCCCGAGTTTTCGAGAGTCGGCTCTGATACCATCTGTAACGACCCGGTCCACGGCCCCACCACAGGGCATTGCCTCCCTCAAAAGGGCTAGCCAAGTAGCTACTTATGAGTTCATAGGCAGGGTCTTATAAGGCTAATCGCAAACTCTCCCACAACCGATGTGGGATATTACATTATCGCAGGTGAAGTCTGGGTATAGGCTTCCTTTCCACCCTTTTGCTCTTTGTTTCTTCGAGCATTATCGCATGGCTCCCTTGCAGCTTGTTCCAAATGGTTAGAGGAAGCTTGCCGGCCTTATATATTTGGTCCAAACTTCAGGCAACAAACTAGATGCAACATATTTTATGAGAGTGTTCTTCGAAATTTGTTTTGTCAAGGGAGTCGCCAACTGCCAGGGATGGTATTACATTCATAGTAGGCAACAACTCCTGAAGGGAGGCCCGAAGTCAAATAAAGGCTGGCATTCTAGATACTTCTTCGTTGGTCGCCTGGACAAGGGGGTACTTCCGTTTGATAGAGACTGGAATTCATTCTGTAAGGATTTTGAAAATCCTGGCAAGCCTACTCCCAACAACCTGACTAAACATATACTTAGTCATATTAAGCTTCGAGGTGGTCTTTGCATAGATGAGCCTCTTTCGGAGGGGCAACTGGAGTGGGCGAAGATCATTCCTCCAAAGCCCATTCCAGCTGGTCTTCTGATTCCTTCTCCTCATCCCGCTATTCCTAGCTCGACATCTGCCGAGACCGTTCCTTTAGGTGTGTTTTATGGAAGTTATTGATTTCAATTAGATCTCTATGTTTATTCCCGTACTAATTTCTTCCTTTATTGCAGAGATGGCTAGCGGAAGTGAAAAATCGCCCCAAGGAGGTTTTCTTGGCGTTCTTCAGAAGGCCAAGGGGAAGCGAAAAGAGAAGCGGCCAACTGTGGAGTTGCCCCCTGCTCCTAAGAGGACTAGAGTCACTCCTCCAGAATGTTCTCCACGCATCTTGGAGCAAGTGTCCATTGATGACGATCCGATCTTTCGACCGCGGTGGACACTTAGGCGTGATGACCCTGGGATGCCGGATAGCCAGGTCTTGGAGCAGTATCTTCTTCATGGAATTCTACCTCGAGACAAGGAGGTCTTCCAGACTCAGACACACGAGACCTTTGCCTGCTCCTTTGCCCAGGCCGTCTATACGGTAATGTCCTTTGTCTCAACTAAGTTTATGTTTTGTTTTCAACTTTCATTTAGCTGATGGTTCCAATCTTCATTTCAGATGTACGCTAGTGGATCTGAGATGCTTTCTCGCTTTGAGATGGCGAGGCAGGTGGCAGCAGACGAAGCTTAACAGAAGAGGGAAGCTGTTAAGGAGGCACAAGAAGCTTCTCATCATGCTGAAGAGCTGAGCAAGCAAGAGGCAGATCATCTTGCTCAGATTACGACTCTGGAGAAGAGGCTTGAGCGAGTCAAGAGGAAGGCAGCAGAAAAGGTAACCAAGGCTCGTGACCAAGGCATCCGTGACTTCTTGGATGGAAACGCTAGGGACGAATGGCTTAAGAAACATGCAGATGACGGCCTTGCAATTTACGAGCTTGGTTTTGCGAAGGCCAAGGAGATGTTTGCTGAGCGCTTTCCTGATATCCCCTTGGATGACTTCGTTCTGCCTGCGGTGATATCTTCGTTTGGAGAGACTGTTCTGCCATCAGAGGGAGGTGATGCTGCAGCTTCTCATCCTCTAGGGGAAGGTCCTTCTGGTGATGCCCTCGAGCCTTAGATTTTAGCCTTTGTATCTAGGCTTTTTGCTTTATACAGACAGAGAATTTTGATGCCCGTTCATAAGCTTATTGTAAAACTCTTTATCTTTTATTTCATGCTGTTAATGCTTTACTATGTGTTTCTCATGGTTTATCTTTACCATTCACACAATATTATTGATTTTTACTTTGGCTCAAACCCTTTATTCGTCACTTAAAGAGTTGGCAAAGAAGTCGAGCACCCCCGCTCGGCCTATAACTCGAAGAAGCAAAAGCTTTAGTGGAGTGACGGTGCCCTTATTAACTTTTGTTTCTTCACGGACTTAGATCTGTAGCTAATCCGTTTGGCCTTCTCTTGTATTTTTATACAACCCAAAAGTTATACACTCTGTTCAGACAGAATGTTTTTGGCTACATTGATCACTCTGTTCGGGCAGAGTGTTCGGCCATCACTCTGTTCCGACAGAATGTTTTGGCTACGTTGATCACTCTGTTCGGGCAAAGTGTTCGGCTATCACTCTGTTCGAACAGAATGTTTTGGCTACGTTAATCACTCTGTACGGGCAGAGTGTTCGGCCATCACTCTGTACGGGCAGAGTGTTCGGCCATCACTCTGTTCGGAAAGAATGTTTTGGCTAAGCCCACAATAATACTGAGAGCAAAAATAACTTTATTGCTAGAGCAAAAGTTAAAGTTTACATTGGATTGCTTAACAACCCATTAATTTGAAATTATCTTTCTAAAGACAATTTCTAAAAGATTGGGGTTTCGATAAGGTTTGGGCCCTTATCCCCCTGAAAAAGAAGTGTCTTGCCTTGAGGCAAGATGCTACTGCGCGACCCGTTGTTTTATAACAACGGATCGTTCATGGGCTTGAGTCCGAACTTCTTCTATCAAATCAAGATTTCCTCTGAGTCCAATTTCTTTGCCTTCTTTGGTCGGCACGAAGTTACGTAGCACTGACGAGCTATAGTCTGGTCCCTTTTCACCTCTCCAATCCCTTGTTCCGTGGGGAACTTCATCTTGAGGTGATAAGTTGACACTACAGCTTGTAACTGATTGAGTGCTGGTCGTCCTAATATGGCGTTGTATGCTGAGGGGACCTTGACCACTACAAAATCAAGTATGCAGTTGGCTTATGCCGAAGGTGTGCCAATCGCAACTGGGAGTGCGATAATACCTTTGGCTGTAACTGGATGATTGGAGAATCCATACAACGGAGTATCCATCTTTTTGAGACGGTCCGTTGGAATGTTCATCTTCTTGAATGCATCGTAAAATAAGATTTCTGCAGAACTTCCGTTATCTATCAAGACACGCTTTACATCAAAGTTCCCAGCTCTAACTGTGATGACTAATGGGTCGTCATGAGGAGTTTGTATATCATTTGAATCTTCATCGGAAAAGATGATCGCTGCTACGGGTACCGTCTTTGATTTCTTATCCGGGGGCTGACTCGTTATGTATACTTTTCTGGCGTATGCTTTTTGAGCCCGTCCTGATGAACCTCCTGCGGCTATTCCCCCGAATATAGTGTTGATTGTACCCACATTCTCTTCCTGATCTTCTCTTTCTTCCATGGCCGGTGGTGGTTGTTGTCTTCCTTTTTCAGGAGCTACAAACTTTCTCAACTGGCCACGCTTGATAAGGGCCTCAATTGCTCGTTTGAGCGACCCGCAGTTGTTAGTTGTGTGGCCATGATCATTGTGAAAGTGACACCACAAATCTTTGTTCCTCTTGTTTGGTCGGGATTTCATTCTGTCTGGCCACTAGAGAGCCTTGTTGTCTTTGATCTCATGAAGAATCTGCGACGGTTTTGCATTGAGGGGTGTCAGATTTTCCCAAGGGAACGGCTCTTTCGGACGTCGTTCATCACGCTTAGAACATTTTGTTGGCTTTCCTCCTTGGGGAGGAGTTAATTCCCGAGACCGTTTCTTCTGTTCTTCCTTCCCTTCTCCACGCCGTCCTCTGTGTGTCTCCAGGTATTCTTCAGCTTGGATATATTTGTTAGCCTTCTCGAGAAGGGCTTTCATATTACCTGGAGGACTTTTATTCACAGAGAATGCGAACTTGGATGTGGGTTAAAGCCCTCGGAGGAACGCAGTATACTTCACGGACTCGTCCAAGTTATCGATTTCCAAGGTGGCTGCGTAGAATCGTCCGAGAAAGCATGCCAAAGACTCGTTTTTCTCTTGCACAATGTTCAGCAGACTCGCCAAGTTCTTTCTTCGGGAGCGACTGCTTACAAAGTGTTTTTGAAAGAGATTTGATAATTGGCCGAAGGAGTAGATGGACCTTGGTTGTAGAGATTTGAACCATGCATGTGAAGCTTTCCTTAGAGTGGTAGGAAAAGCTCTGCACATGACAGCGTCTGAAACCTGGAGGAGTAGCATGTTTGTTTGAAACTGGTAAACATGTTCTCCTGGATCGCCAGTCTCGTCGTAGAGGTCACATTGAGGCATTCGAAAATTGGGAGGTAGCTTTGCCTTCTTGATGGCCTTCGACAACGGGTATCCTGATTCATCCCTTGGGCGAGATCGTTCTGGAGAATGATATCTAGGGACCACCTTCCAGGAGTCCCGTTCTTGGGAATGAGACTCAGGCGTCCTCTTCCTGTGGATAGATCTTCGAAGGGTCTCAGCTTCGACGGCCTGTGCGGGAGAGGAGTTGGTACTGTCTTCGACGAAAGGATCACGACGGTAGCATGATCCACTCCTGGTCATGTGCTCTTCGCCCTTGTATTTGGGATCGTAAGTCGAATCGGCCGTTGATCGGTATTTGCGACCGTAACTTGATCTGGAGGTGAGACGAAGACGAAGGTCACTGGGGTCAAGATGAGAATGGTAAGTGGATGGAGGAGCCACCGCCATGTCGAGCTTTTGTTGAAGAGTGTTCACGACATCTTTCAGCTCGTGGATCTCTTTTGTAAGTTCAGCATCGGATGTTTTGAATAACTTACGGTTCAGGCGATGACGAAGGTCCCCATTTTTCAGAGTAGACGTCGGAGAGTGATTTCTTCGAGGTCTAGCTTCTGATTCGGGAGTTGCAGATGTTACGTTAACGTGTGCATCTTCCGCAGAATCGGCATGACAACGTGAAGGTGTCGAACGGTGGTCACGACTGAGTCGACGAGAGCTGGTCGTTCGGGCGTGACAGTGTGGAGAACGACTATGTGAAGAGTCACTAGAAGAAGAATGATTGGCCATGTTCCCTAGAGTGGTCCCACGGATGACGCCAATCTGTTGCAGCTAAAAACTGGATCGGGAACCACACCAGAAATCAGGCCTGCAAAAGAGAACACGGAGTGACCGCTGGGTGGGGTTCCGGGGGGGAACACTCCGATGCTTAAGTCAGAGATGGCTAACAATGTAGAACTCTGAAGAAGCAGTAAGACACAATATGTGATTGTGTGTGAACTTGTCTGTACCTGAGGGGTCAGACCCCTTTATATAGTGGTAGAAGGGGGAGTCCTGGTAGGACTGGGCTTTGCTTAATTCCAATCAGAATCTAATTAGGATCCTAGAGGATCTCATGTCAATCTGAACTGATAGAGTCAGAGCCTCTTTAGGATTCTGCTCGGTGATTGATACGGTAAATGCCATATCAGTAATGAGCCAGTATGGGTTACGTGTCATAACTGCCACGTGTCGTCCGTAGATTGGAGGGATATTTTTAGCTATATCAGAGGTAACTGAGCATGTAATGCGCAAAATGGGGAAAAAGAAGCAGCTTGCCCAGAAGAAGGCCTGGGGTACCGTTAGAATTAAGCTCAGACGAGGAACCCTTAGGCCGAGGTGAAGGCGACGCGCAGCCCTCTCTTGTGGCGGCAGATACACTCTCATCCCCTCAAGTATCTTTGGAAATGGCCCGACCACATTCTCGTGACGAGTTATTTGTCTGAAATAAGCTTTCTGTTTCCTTAGAACAATCTTAGAGTCCAGGGATTGCCTAAAGCTATTGCCTAAAGCTACCAAAGTCTTCAGAACCTCGGCTTGAGGACCCTAAGTGCCTTGAGGCCGAGGCCATCAAACCTGCTTCTCCAAGACATAATGATGTGATGGACCCGAAAGCCCCTGAAGGTCCCTTAGAGACTTGATGAAGAGATCAAGAAGTCTAAGGTTCCTTTGATGATTACTCACCCTATGGTATAACTTTCGTTCTTAACTCTCTTACTGCGGACATCTTATCAGGTACTTTTCCAGACTTGTGAGATTTTCTTTCAGAAACGTGAGGTAAGGTCCCCGCCCCAGGCAATAGATCGCTCTACAAAGCCTCGACAAATTCAGGGCGTCCTCAAAGCTATTTTGAGCAGATAACTTCGACGGTTAACATGAGTTTCGAGGAAGAGAAAGAAGAGGACTTGTTCGCTATGCCCAAGCTACCCCAAGAAGATTTTGAGGACTTGTTTGTCACACTATGCTTCCTTCACCCTAATGGCTTTGCTGTTAGCATTGAGGAGTGTACCGCCCATTATGGAGTGTATGAGCAGTTTGTGAACTCGATCTATTCTCCTTTCAGTAGACCAGAGGAATGCCTAGGCATGATTTATTGAAGTGTTTAGTCAAGTTCATGGTAGCGTGAACACTCCTCTGTTCTTTGGCCAAAGTACAATCAAGACATCCTAAAGGTGAAAGATGTGAAGTAAGAAATGGTCTCTAATCACAAGGCCTTCTCCGTATGGGATTTCATTCTCTTTGCTCAAGACCGTCAGATGGAGGTGTTTGAGATCGTTTTTGTTAGAAACTTGGAAGGTGAGAGCTCCGACCCAGGGGGCGATAGACTAGCTTATTGATGGCACCCTAAGAAACCAGATGTCACCAAGTCTTTGAAGCTTATGCCACTTCCAAAGCTGAGGTGCAAGCAAATAAAGTTGTTGTTAATTAATTGGCCCAAAAGTGGCTGAAGCGTTGAGTTCTTTTGTCAAAATAATATTACAACTAATTGATTCACAGTTTTCTATTTCTCTATCGTAGTTTTATCTTTTCTTGACATTTCACAATTATCATACTAGATTGGGAAGCCTAGTTACCCCAATCTTTGCAGGCCTAATTTGGCCATCTATGAACCTAAATAACATAGCAAAGTGATGACATGGCTAAGTGCCAGCAAACACCAGCCTCCCGAAGGCTTGGATAATATCTCTTTAAGTACTTTCCGTTAATTAAACATTGATGGGAATTATTGTCCAAGCTTCTTATAACCTATAAGTTCCTCAATTCCTTACTTCTACTACCTTAAATGGGCCCTCCTAGTTTGGGGACCATTTTCCAGGAGAAGTGCTTTAGCCCTAATGGGCCATATAAAAGGACTTAGTCCAACTTAAATGGGCCCTCATATTTCTAACGTTTGTGCCTTCAAGCAGTGCTGAGGGCTAGCCTCACTTCGTCCAAGTTCTCTAGCTCCATCAACATCGCTTGCTCATAATCTGCTGGCTCCAGGCCGTTTTGAAATGTCATTTTGACAGACCATACATTTACCTCCATAGACAAAATGGTATCATGTTCATACGTTAAAGTGAATGGAGACGTGCATGTGCTTGGCGTTTTGGACATTCTGGTTGCCCATAGAGCTTCTGAGAGCAGTGAGTGCAGATCACTTGGATTTTCTCCGATCACTTTGCTAATAATGCCCGTGATGACTTTGTTTGTTTTTTCGGCCTGTCCATTCCCTTAAATATAGTAAAAGGTGGAATGTGATAGCGGGATCCCAAACTGAATAACAACTGTGTTGAACTCTTTTTATAAGAACGCGATGCTTTGATTATCAACTAGATGTTGGGAAATCCCTTGTGAATAATCTGTTTTGGATTAATTTGATCACATCAGTTTGACTGACCGATTTCCTTGCCAAGGCTTCCACCCATTTGGCAAAATAATCAGTGGCCAAGATGATGGATTTGTGGGATTTGGAGGTAGCACGTTGAATCATCCGAATCACGTCCATAACCCATGCTCTTAAATGGCCAACATTTAACTACTATGTGAATGTTGATAGCTATGACATGTTTCATCGACCGATGCACCTTGAGAGCAAATTGTCCATTGGGCTTTACTTAAACAGGTCATCTTCGAGAAGGATATAGTTCGAGGCCTTCTTCCTAGTTTTGAAATATGTTTGGCCTGTATGGTTTGCCAAAAAACCTAGTGATTAGGAACCTCAAATCATTGTCTTCTAGGTCGATTTCACAAATCTCTTGGTTGATTTCCTGTTTTGTACTTATGTCAGCTCGATCTCTTTTTCTGATAGTAATAATTTTGTCCAATAAACTTTACGAAAAGTCTAGTCCTAGTGCTACTTGGGCTAGATGGTTCGCCTTATGATTATCTTCCCTCTAGATGTGCAGTAAGATGAAGTCGTTAAACTTATCGCTGAGATTAGAGGCAATGGTATGATAAGAGTATGACCCCCAAAGTTTGCACTTAAAGCCCCATGCTTCCTGATGAATAACTTGTTCCAATGACATGTACTGCCCTAACTTTCATTTCTATCAACACTTCTAGGCTGATGATTAGCTTCCTGATGAATAACTAGTTCCAATGACATGCATTGCCCTAACTTTCATTTCTATCAACACATCTAGGCCGATGATTAAAGCTCGTACTCTGCCTGGTTATAGTTGTGTGGGAAACTTGAATTTTCTCCCAACGGGAGAAATCAGGACGATCCCAAGGCCTACCGAGTCATTGCGTCTTGACCCATCAAATAAAGCTCCCAAGGGATAAAGGAGATGTTGGATACATTTGGGCATTAAGGTCCTCGTTAAGAACTGCGCAGAATTCTAAGATTGGGTGATCAACCAGAAAGCCGACTACTGCTTGGCCCTGAACTGCCCGTTGTAGAATAAATGAAAGTAAAACTCCACTAAACCTAAAAAAAAATAAAAAATAGATGCTTCCACACATGTATATGATCAGGTCGTTTTGACTAATGATGTTGACAACAGTAGGCATATGAACTCCTAATTTCTAGGATGAAAAAAAAAAAAGAAGTAAGCACGATTTTTTAGTGGGTGTGTAGGTGTGTACATTTGTTCAACCGGCATTAAGACTTTGCTGAGATAATAAGTAGCTTGGCAAAACCAAATAGACTTCTAATGGTGTTGTCTACGACAGAGATATAAAGCCTCAATATGGCGTCACTATGGACTTCCACTATTTTCTCGATAATTTCATTTTAGGGGAAAGTAGGGAATGACCCCCTCTACTTTACACGTTGTATGTTTTGCCCCCCTCCACTTCAAACTTAAGCACTAAACCCCCCTACAGTTTAAGAAAATGGGCACAGTTAACTGACCGTAACAGTTCTTTGTCAAATGTCTTTTTTATCCTTCCCATATAACCCTTAATTTTTTTCGAGAAGCCTGCCCAGAACCCGTGCAATCTCTCTCTGCCTTCTCCCGTTTCATCTTCTCTCTCAAAATCATAGGCGTCTGTTCATCTCCCTTCTGGCATCTGTTCATCTCCTACCCCTTACGCGTGCCGATCTCTTGAACGAAGAGAGGAGGACTTGGAAATCGTCACGAACGAAGAGAGGAGGACTTGGAAATCGTCACGAACGAAGAGAGGAACAGCTTGGAAATCGTCGCGATCTACGTATTGGACTAAATCGTTGCAATCTTCAGCTTCTGTGGTGCGATTCTACATAAAGGTATGTTCTTTCTACATACCCATCATCTAAAAGTAGGTTTTCTACGATCTATATGTCTCTACCCCCAACTTCTTTGGTTTACCCGATTCTAAAAGTTTTGGCTTTCAAAAATTGGGGTTTTAGTTAGATCTATAGATTTTAGGGTTGATTTTAGGGCAAAATTAGGACAAATGATGAACAATTAGGGCAGAACTTCAATTAAGTAGAAAATATTACTTACTAATTATCAATTAGGTTGTAGTTGAAAATATTTTTGAAGGTTTCTTAGACTTCTGAACATGCGGGTGAATGGTATCGCCCAAAACAAGATTTGAGACAGTGGGCTTGCACAATTTGATGAGTTTGCATAGTTGATTACAATTATGGCACCTGCTGGAAGTGCTGGAGGAGAAAGGGGTGGTTGAAGTTTGGTTATTTGAATTATCAACACATGCTGCCATAACTTCTGGAAATCAAAACATAGTTTTTATGGTTATGGTTGTAATGAGTATGAGGATGGTTTATATAGATGAACTACACATGTTAATTATGGTCAAATGGACTACACAACATAAAAATTTGGGGAATGGATAACAAAAAGAAGCATAGTCTGCCATTAGCATTAAAACTGTCTGCCACATATATAACATAATTGAAATGGAAATTGCATCTTGGTTAGCAATTCATTAGCATCTTGGTTAGCCCAGATCAGGCTACTTACTTGTTAGCACTTCATTAGCATTTTGGTTAAAACTTACTCACTTTTTAAGTTTCATAATTGATGACAATAGTAAAATGATAGGGAGTTTAACATCCTGACTGGTTTTTTAATAGACAGAAAGACTACAAGGATGGGAGGTATTCTCAGGTTGTTTCAAATGCACTGGACATAAAGCTGATAGATGACCTTGAGCAGTTGAAGAAGATTAGGTTCGTTTTCAACCAACTTTTTGTAATTTCAGCTTATCTTGTCAAGTTGTTCATCATATGCTATGTATGCAATTGGCACTCATGAACTTGATGATTCTATGACACATGACACATTAGCTGATGTTGTCTATCTCACAGAATTTTCGCAAGAAGCTAACCATTTTTAGCAATCAAAGTTGCGGCACCTAAAGTACGAACCTTGTTTACACTCAACACAGTTAGAAGTCTGAGACCCATTAAAGAAAAATGGATTCCACTAGAGAAGGGCCATTGTTTGAAAGGAGAAAGCTTCTTAGCAAATTTTTAATCCCTATAAAATATAAAATGTTTCACTAACCTAATGCACACCCCTCAAAAGATTGCTTCTGGTTAAAATGCAAGAGTCAAAGTTAAACACACTTCTACAAGTTTTCTTTGCATGATTATGGCACATACCAAGACTTTGTACAGCATGGAGGCCTTTACCTTGTAAGTAGGTTTATTTTGAGCAAATGTGAGACTTAAAACATACCCTTAATGCTTCTTGTAGTAGTGTGACATTTGAAATGTGAGACTAAACTGGATATTTTAAGTTGTTCTACATGGAGGCCTTTTCATTATTTCAGTTTACTTGCTTTTTCTTGTTAGCACTTCACTAGCATCTTAGGCAGTAACTTACTCACTTTCTAAGTTTCATAATCTCTCTTTTGAGTTGTTGTCAAACTGCAACTCTTTTTTTTCAATATGTAACAAACAAGGGACTTTTCATTATTTCAGTTAACTTGCTCATTTAGGCCACATATATAACATACAAAAGACCTGCATCTTGGTTAGCACTTCATTAGCATTAGCATCTTGGTTAGCCCAAATCAGGCTACTTACTTGTTGGCACTTCATTAGCATCTTAGGCAGTAACTTACTCACTTTGTAAGTTTCATATTATCTCATTTGAGTTGTTGTCAAACTGCAACTCTTTTTTTTCAATATGTAACAGGTTGCAATCTGTTGAGACATCAAGAGGACAAGTTTTACTTGAAGCTGCTTTGAGAAGGCAACAAAGGATGAAGGCTACTGATAAAAAGAGACAGATGGATTCAATTGCAACGCAAACAGCTGTTGGAGGGAAGAATGGTCATGTTGGCAAGTAATTGGACGATGAAGATGGCATGTACTGTACTTTAGATATTTTTATGGTTTACTTGTTGGAACTGTTGGAAACTTGTTAGATTTGGAAACTGTTGTTGGAAACTTTGGGTACTTTTTACTTTAAATTTTGATATGGTTTACTTGTTAGATGTTTGTATAGATTTCTGATGACTTTGGTGTGAATGTACTGTACTTGTTGGAAATTGCATTTGGTTGGTGGTTTTTATGGTGATGTTTCAAACATGTGCTTTCACACGTTTTAATGTGATGTTTCAAACAGTTACATTCACAGGTTTTTATGGTTGGTGGTTTTTATGGTATTAGTGGTTGATGTTTCAAACAGTTACTTCCAAAGTTTTGAACAGTGAATGAGGTTTTCACCGGAGCTAGAACACCACAGTGGCAGAGCAGCATGTTGATTCCTCGCTCTTGCATGGCCCTGTGATCCATTATGGCATGGAGATGTGGGTAGAGAACCAAAATGTAGTTGGGATGTTGGTAGAGGAAGAAATGAGGCTGCTAGAAGGTTGGAAGTGGAAGAAATGAGGGTAAGGGATGAAATTTTGTGTTATAAAGAGAGTATGAGGGCATTTTGGTCTTAAAAAACACCTTTGGGGTGCCAATTCTTTCCCTCCAAAAAACGCAGCTAAATTGGATGATTTCCGTTAACTGTGCCCATTTTCTTAAACTGTAGGAGGGTTTAGTGCTTAAGTTTGAAGTGGAGGGGGGCAAAACGCACAACGTGTAAAGTAGAGGGGGTCATTCCCTACTTTCCCCTTCATTATATGTTGGTATGTAGCACCAACATTTTTTTAGGCTGAATGGCACTACCACCCATTCGAAGTTGCCGATATTCCTAGGGCATCTACATGACATTCTTCCTCAGCAATCTTGATCTGTTTATAATCCACACTATAATCAACAAAGGAACACATTTGTTTTTGGCCACTCCATCGACCAAACGGTCAACTGCAGGCATGTGGTACAAGTTTTTAGGGGTTACTAGATGTAGGTTTCCAAAATCATTGCATACCCTTGTATCATCCTGTGCTTGACATCTACGGGATGATGTTGCACAGTCATTATGCATACTTGGCCGCCGTTATAAAGCCTACATTTAACACTTTCTCAACTTTTACTTTTACTTTGAGAATTATTCAATCTGACATGTCTCAGGGCGGCTGTTGATACGGCTTGAACCCCTCTATTTCTGGCGTTTTGTGATATTTCCACGTTAAATAGTCCTAAAATTTCAACAACAAACTATATAAATGGATCTGGTAATCAAGTGGAAGTAACACATTGTTCTAAGTAGGCTGACATTTGCTTTCTTTGCCCAGATTGACCTATAGTAGAAAATCCTACTTATCGGCCTTGAGATCATCCAGCTTGGCACTGACTGCTTCCAAATCTTCCCTTTGAACCAGTCTTCAAATGTTTTTTCAATGCATTCTTCAATGCAACCCTTTGTGGGAAAAGTTATTCGTATTAGTTGAATTAGGAATTCAGGCTTCTTCTAAGGCAGGTTTGCATGTACCTTACCTAAGCACTTTCTTGTAGTTGACCTACTCTTTAGGTTGACTCATCGTGGTAGAGGCTTTTGAGTGTTTGACTAAGGATCAACCTAACGATTTTGGCCCCTGGAGCCATGGGTTAATTGAAATTTTCCATTATTTATTGAGCCTCTATTTTAGAAGGGAAACCACTGCAAGAAAAAAAATGTTTTTTGTGGCGGACTTTTAGCGACGGAAGAAATTCCATCGCTTCCGTCACTGAAGGTGACTTTCAGCGACGGAATGTACCGTCGCTAAAAGTTCATCGCAAGAATTCTTTAGCAACGGCTACATCCGTCAGTAAAAACCTTTACCGACAGCTTGTCCATTGCTAAAAGTTTTTAAACAATTTCTAATTTTTTATCAAATTTTTTAATTTTTTTAGCGACAGAATCATCCTGTTGCTAAACATTTCGTTGCTAAAAAGTGTTGTAGCGAAGCGATAGACTTTTAACAATAGATTATTTCATCACTAAAGGTCCTGTCATAAAATCCCTAATTCTTCCCACAGCAGCAGATGACTCATTGCCTTCCACTCCCATTCTCTCAGCTCCACAGCCCGCAGCCTCCATCGCCTCCACCGGCCACCGACCACTGCCTCCATCTCCTTTTTTCAATCGCATATGAACAGTTGACAAGGCATCTGTTGCAATGTCGTTGCCGCCTCCATCTCGCAACGCTGCCGCCGCCTCCATCCTTTTTCTTTAGTAGATCTACCACCGCACCGAGTATGTCATCTACCGCTGCCTCCATCTCTCAAATCTACCGCTATTTGATTTGCCTTGATGTGTCAGATACCACATTGTTTGACGTGAGTTTTGTTGATGAGCAGATTTAGCCTTTGAGTGTTAAATGCTTTAATCTTTATGATAGTCTGCTATTTGAGATTGTCATTAGGTTACCCAACAGATAAATTAAGCTTTGTCCCTATAGAAGTACGTTGAGATTGTCATTGTAACACCCCCGAAAATCCTGAGCTCCACCGCCCCGAACTCTCAGGTCGTTAACCTACCAAATCACATCACACCTGTCAGACCTGTTCACTAACGCATATTTCAAATCATCTAATTTAACATCAACTCAGATTTCTCAAAAATACCAAATCACCAATTACTTAGTTTACATCATTACAGCTTAGGTTCTTCGCAATTTAAACTCTTAAGAATAAATTAACCGTACTGACCCGCAGAGGGGTCTAACTATACAGTGGTGATGGGCTCATCGGAATCTTACACAGACTATAACACATTCCCGAACATGCTACATTTGATCTTCACCTGCAGAAGGGAGCCGAATGAAGGGTGAGCTTTTGAGAGCCCAGTAAGGTCGTACAAGGACTACAAAAGAGATTATAACACGACTCCAAAAAATTCAACCGACGATAATTTTCAAAACACTTCGAAATATCAAAATTTAATAATTACCCAAACTAAGCAAAGTTCATCAGAAATAGATGCCAAAATAAATATTAACAATCAGAACAAAACCCAAACTGATCAATAAAAGATCATTTTCAAGTCAGCATTTCCAAGTACCATGAAAATTTCCCTTGCTCAAGGGATTTCAATCCGAGCAGAAATTCATTTCGAAAATACAGTAAGATTTTCTGAGGGATTTTAACCCAAGCAGAAATCAAATCAGATAATACGATAAAGGCTTGTCAAGGGATTTCAACCCAAGTACAATTTCTTCTAACTAAGTACAATGAATGTTTGTCAAGGGCTTTCAACCCAAGCACAAATCATTCTAGCTAAAAAAATCAAAAATCAATGTTGATCCTGGGCGATTGCAATGCCATTATGGCAAGCTCATATAGTGTACACATGCATGATGTACTAAATAAGTACTAGTCCACTTGGGTACTAGCCTGCGTTCCATGTAGGATTCAACTAGCCTTATACTGCCTCTCCACTAAACAGGTACCCAGGCCAACATAGAAATTAACAATATCAATGAGCGTTGGCACAAGCTCATATCTCCGAAATCAATTCGGGTTCTCATAACAATAATCATACTGACATAAGTCAGCATTCGGGATTTTCAGAAGAAATCAGATTTTCAGAAGAAATCAGAATTTCAGAAGAAAAATCACAGATAAACAACAAAAACGACTGCGAATAATTATCGAATATAATCATAATAATTCGAAAGAATGGATACGAAGAAAAATCACAGATAAACAATAAAAATGACTGCGAATAATTATCGAATATAATCATAACAATTCAAAAGAATGGATACAGACAATTATTAAATTTGCTCAGCACGCACTAACACGCGAGCATCACAAGATTTCCAAAATAACCGATTCAGGTTCAACATTAGGGTTTTCTGGGCAAGAACATGCTGATATCAATACATAACTCAGAGTTCGGCATTAGCCGTAAATATATCAAATGAGTACTTACGAGTACAAGTAATCAAATAAGGGTTCAGACAAAAGTCCTTACATAAGGTTCAGATAGAATCCCTTACCTGGATCCACAGCTAAATTATCCTAACCGAAAGTCTTTAGCTTTAACCTAAATGGAATAATCGAACCATTAGAATACAGCCTACAGAACAAAAGTATAACTTAATACGAACTCACACATGCTCCCGAAATGAACCTCCCCTCACCAGGTATGTAAAATTACTAAAACGCCCCTAAGGTCTAAAATTACCAAATGCCCCTCTCAGACTTAAATTATCCAAATGGTATTCCCATAAGTAGAATCACTGAAATAACCTTCCCATATGTAAATTTATGTAAAAATACCTTTCTTAGGTCAAATTACCAAAATACCCCCGTTACACTTTAATTCTCAAAATGACTTTTCCATAAGCAAAGTAACTAAAATAATCTTACTTTATGTAAATTTACTTCCAAATACCTCTTATAGGTAAAATTACCAAAATACCCATTCGGGGTGGTAAATTACCAAAACACCCATGGGGGTTTTCGGCATCGAAAAACTCAAAAATATCTTAAAATACTATTTTAAACATCCTGATGTTATTTCTGGCCTAAAAATTATTTTAAAAATTTTTCGCCCAAAAATTCTGAACTGGTGTCCTGATCGAGCGTTAAAAGGCCAGTTTCGCGAAAAATACATTTCGGCCTTGGAATGGCCCGAAATTTTAGATAATGAATCATATCAATAAAATAAGATTTTTCTAAAATTTTTAAATCAAAACAGCTTGGTTTGCTATGCTAAATAATCTGATAAAGTTCTTTAATCGATACTCGAATTTAGCACTCTTTGTGGACTCCGAAAATTCTAAAACAATTCCAGAACGTAGTTCCCATAAAAATATTAGGGGTTACAGTTTTGGACTTTGTCTAAGTCATTCCCTAGATATTTATAAAAATTCGTGGAAAATTGCCTAAGACAATTCCAACTTGTAGCGACAATAACACTTACTATTCACATTATTACACACACTAATGCACCATAGTTGCACACACTCGTCTTCCTCCTCCAGTCAGCCGAGACCCACTTCATTCAACTCCCACAGCTCACAAACACACACTCCAATCATCTAAACACATTCCAATACTTGAAAATATAATCTAACATCACTAATTTACAAATTTCACACACTTTTACACATAATTCACACCCCAATCTTTCACCCGAAGCACTCAAGCATATACACCAACACCATGGCTGCCCAGCCGTGTTCATGGTGCTTACAACCACTGCACAGTACCCAAAAACGCACACCAAACCCCTAAACACACACTAGAATATGTATATAACAAACTTAGAGGCTTACCCTTAGAAAACAAGCTCGGATTCTCCTCTTTTTCCCCTTCCCCGAGCTGCGCGATTTCCTCTGTTTCTTTTCTACTTTCTGGGTTCACCGTTACTATTCATCCAAGATTTCCCCTCTCTTTTTTTTTCTCTTTCTATTTAGGATAAAACCAAACTAAATAAAAAAAAGATAACATCAGATGATTCATCACTGGAGGTGGCATCTCCTTATCCGAGATTTTTGAAAAATTGACACACAAGGCTAAATTTTTTCAAAAATTGCAAAATAGTCCTTCAAGTTTTCAAAACTACAAAATAACCCTAAACTTTTGTATAATTTCACAAAGCCCCAAATTTGGTCTAATCTTGATTAATTAAATTAGATGTCATTAAAACATGTTCTGCAACCCATTTGATTATTTTTCATCATTAGAAACATTAATTTATAATTATGCCCCAAAGTTTTTTTGAAATTACGAAAATATCCCCAAAAATTATATTTTTGCCCCAAAATTCTTTTAAGCTTCAATACTAGAGTAATACCCGGGCATTGCCCAAAATTAATGCCCGTCTATTTTTTAGAGCACCAATGGTTATTTTAACTGGCTCCCGAAGTTCGTCATATTACAGTCATCTATTGTCCTATTGATTTCATTGATGGTATTAGTAGCAAATTGATGAATAAGGCTATAGCAGATTGATGAATGAGGCTAGTTTGGTGTAAATTTAAATTAGGATCAAACAAGTAGCAAATTGATGAATGAGGCTTTGCACTTCTATCTTTGTACTTTTTCGTTGTGATTTCTGTATGTTAAAGTTGCAGTATAAGTGTTTGAGCTGGGTGTGTTGGAATTTTAGGGTTTGCTGGGGCTATGTCTAATATCTTGAGTCAATTTGATATTTTGTTTTATCTGGATCAAACTATGATCTAATGGAAGCTAGTGTCACAATTGTTAAAGTTACCGCCAAAATGACATGCTAAACTAATAGCAAATTATCCATTAATCTAAGTAAACCAAATTAACCCTAATCAAACCCTAATTATTCCTAATCTAACCGATTAACAGTAATTAACCCCGAGCAACCCTAAACCTCAATTAAAGTATTGTAACCCTAACTGAAAGAATTAACCTCAATTAAAGTATTGTAATCCTAACTGAACCAATTAACCTCAATTAAAGTATTGTAACCCTAACTGAACCAATTAATTGTAATTAACCATGATTCAACCTAATTGAACCAAGTAGCCCTAATTAATTTCGATTTACCCTAATTGAACCAATAAACCCTAATTAGTCCTGATTAATCCTAATTGAACCAATTAAACGTAATTAGCCCCGATTAAACCTATTTGAACCAATTAACCTTAAACCCTAAATCTTAATTAAATCCTTATTAATTTGCCCAGATAAACCCCAATTACCAGTAATGAAGCCAAATTAATCTAAATACATCCAAATTACTCGAATTACATCCGAATTAGCCTAATAAAGCCTAAATACATACAAATTACTCGAAGTACATGTTAGAATTATTTTGATTTAATTTTTTGTGCAATGTACTTTATTCTATTAAATGCAAAACTTACATGCCTATATTTATGTACATTCTACATAGTACACTAAACTCTCAATTAATCTGTAATATCCCCGTTTCATCAATCCCCCATGCCCCGCGTAGTGCTATATTCTTGGCATTTGCTGTGACCTGTGAATTATTATGATTATAGTTAATTAGAATTTTTTTTCAAGTTATTCTGATGTCGAAGTATTCTTTCTGATTTCCAGAATTGCTGTAATCTGAAGTTTTAAAAATTGATGCCTTAACCCCTTTGATTAATATTTGGGAGTCACATGAAAATTGAATCTCTCCACAAGGGGTAACCGAAAAAAAATAATTTGGATTAACCCCGGTTAACCCATAGCACATCCCTAGGTAACCCTAATTAACTATAATTAACCTTGATTCACCTAATTAACCCTGATCAACCCTAATTAACTATGGTTAACTGTAGTTAACATCGATTCATCCTAATTAAACTTAATTAACTATTATTAAACCTAAAAAATCCTGATTAACCTTAAGTAAACATAATTAGCCCTGATTAACCTTCAATTAACCCCGATTAACCCCTAAAACATTCTTAGGTAACCCTAATTAACCCTAACTAAACTCTAATTAAACCCTATTATTATATTCTTAATTAACCATAATTATCCTAAGTACAGTTTAACCCTAACTATATACTTAAACCCTAGACTCAATCACAGGCGGGACAATATTAACTCTGCGAATAAACTCAAGGAATTCTAAAGTGACTCAATCCTAATTAACTCTAATTAACACATGAACTCTAAATAACCTCAATTAGCTCTTACTTAAATCCTAATTAACAATAGTTATCTAATTAAACCGAATTAACCCTATTTAGGCTCGAATTAGCCATCATTAGCATTAACCCTATGTAGCTCGAATTAGCCTTATTAGCCCAAATTGGCCCTAATTAGCCCTATGTAAAGCTGATTAACCCTAATTTACTGTTAATGTAATCTCTGATCAGCCCTAATTATCGCTGATTAACCTAATTAAATCTTCATTCTTCTGATAAATCGTAGACAAACCCTAAATAAACCCAATTAGGGTAATTAACTGTAATATGTTTTAATTAGGCTCAACTAGCCCTAAGTAGCATAAATTAATTCCTGAACAACACTAATTGAGTCTAATTAAACACAATTAACTGTAATCAACCCTAAATAGCTAGAATTACACTAATTGCCCCTAATTAATGAATTAACTCGGCATTTTCATCTTAATTAGCTATTATCTATTTAGATTCTGTACAAAATCATTTGGTTATAGTGAACTTCTCGAGCAGAGAAAATATTCATCATTCCTGAAACCTTCAATATCTAACAATCCACCAAATCGATATTCTCAAGTAAATCCGGTGCTTTTGGTTGGTAAGTTATGAACTCAAAAAAATTTCTTAGCGTGTCATGTTGAACCATCTCGTCTACGATCTTATCATCTGAGACTTCAGATAATACTTTTGGCTCACAACTCTCCATGTCTACAGAAGAGAAGACTTTCTTAGACAAATTAAAGGTCTTTCTTAGCCTGTCATAGACATTTCCTGCCCTCAATTGTTCCTTAGGTAATTAGATAGTATATAAACACAGTTTTCTTCTGACCAATCCTGTATGCCCGACATATGGCTTACTTGTCAACTGATGGGTTCTAACCAATATCAAGCAAAATAACTCTCGATGCCCAACCAGGACTGATTAGGGCTAATTCGAGTTAAATAGGGTTAATGCTAACGAGGACTAATTCTAGCTAAATGAGGTTTGAAAGGCAAGCGACGTGGGGCATAAATTTGGTTGGGGCATTGAGATTTATGTTGCTTGATATTGGTTGCAATCCATCAGTTGAAAGGCAAGCCATATGTCCGGCAGACAGGATCAGTCTGAAGAAAATTGTGTGTATCTATCATCTAATTGCCTCAGGAACAATGGAGGGTAGGGAATGTCTGCAGCAGGCTGAGAAAGATCTTTTGTCTGAAAAGTTTTCTCTTTTGCAGACATAGAGAGTTGCGAGCCAAAAGTGTTATCTGAAGTCCGGGAGGATAAGATCTTAGATGAGATGGTTCAACATGACAAGCTAAGGAAAATTTTTGAGTCTATTACTTACCAACCAAAAGCACCGGGGATTTTGTACCGAACCTATTTTTGAGTCCATTAGGAATGATGATTTTCTCTGCTCAAGTTCACTATAACCAAATGATTTTGTACCGAACCTATATAGATAATAGCCAATTAAGATGAAAATGTCGAGTTAATGCATTAATTAGGGGCAATTAGGGTAATTCGATCTATTTAGGACTGATTGCAGTTAATTGCATTTAATTAGTGTTATTCAGGGATTGATTCGGGCTACTTAGGGCTAGTTGAGCCTGATTAGAACATATTACAGTTAATTACCCCAAATGAGTTTATTTAGGGTTGTCTAAGATTTATCAGGACAATCAGGGTTTAATTAGGTTAATCAGCAGTGATTAGGGCTGATTAGAGATTAAATTAACTATAAATTAGGGTTAATCAGAGTTTAAATTAATAGTAAATTAGGGTTAATCAGTCATACGCGGCCTCCCCGGTATGATTGCACATGTTGTGATAGAAGCGTCCCTACCCCCCACTGCATTTCCACAGACGCAGACACCGACCATGGAGTGCTCTTCGTTACATGAGGATAAGGTCCGTCGCATTGCTGCGGAGGTTAATAGAAAGATCACGGCGCATAATCAAGTACAACCACTATGCACGTTTAATTAGCGAACACTATATGATTGTTATCAAGATTAACACATCTATGCCTTTACATGTAGACCACTGCTGCTGGACATGCCCTGGGACTCACCGAACCTTGATCAGCCCTTCCCCTCCTAGCACTTTGTTTCCCACTCCCGTGCCCCTCGACTTGTACTCCCCTCCCCTACTCTATTAATGTATCCCGCTCCCGTGCCTTCTTGAATTTTGTATACATTTTATTGTTGGATTGTGATTGTTAAATCGTTGTTGTCGGATTGTGATTACAGGTTTAGGTATTAAAAAATAAATTTTTATAAAATAGTTTGACTTTTAGCAACGGTCTTTATTTCGTCGCTAAAAGTCTAACTATTTTAAAGGAACGAGTTTTTGCGACGGAATTTCTGTCGCTAAAGTTTTAAACGATAAATGTTTAGTGACAAAATTTCATTGTTAAATATTTTACGTAATAAAATATTATTGAAAAATAAATTAAAATACGAAAAAAGAGAATTAGTGATGGGATTTTCGTCGGTAATTGTGTTTGTTTGTCCGTCATTGAAGGTGGATTTTAGGCAATGGATTGAATAAATCCGTCGCAAAACTTTTAGAGAAGGGGTTGTAGGCAACAGAGTTTTAGCGACGGGTGGTCCGTAGCTAAAACGCTTTCAAGACGGATTGCGAACTTTTAGCAACATAATTTTCCATCAATATAAGTCCTTTTTCTTGTAGTGAACCCGCGGTTCCCATTGAAGCCCTTTACATCATTTTTCATTCTCAGGTACAAAGCCAATGATGTTGATGGGGAGATGCAAATCATTCATGAAATCTTGAAAAGGGTTGGTGTTTATCTTATGCTCCTTAGCCTTTTCTGCAAACTTGACTATGCTGGTCTCCATCTTCTCTTGTACTCTCTCCGTCCCTAAAAGAGTGATCCATTTGACTTTGCACGTATATTAAAGATTTAGGTTATATATTGTGTGTCTTTCTCATTTTACCCTTTAAAGAGAAGCGGGAAGAGAGTGGGCCATGAGAGAGAAAATTGGTTGTTAGAGTGTTAAATGTTTGGAGAGAAATAGAATAAAAAAGTGTAAAGTGGTGGGCGAGGAGAGAAAAAATGAGTTGGTAGAGAATTAAATGTAGTGAGAGAAATAGAATAAAAAAGTATAAAAGGGTAAATATGTAAAAATACCTACATAATCTTTCCTAGTTTGGAAGTGATCAATTTTTGTGGGACGGCCCAAAAAAGAAATATAATCAGTTTTTTAGGGCGGAGAGAGTATTTAATAACGAAAAATAATACATTTTTTAGTCAAATGAGTCGATTTATAGTCATATTTGTACACATGCTTTATTTCTTAGCTCCTTTGGCTTAGTAATTTTCTGTCTAGGAGATAGCCCTACCCTAAGACACCATTGTTCAGCATGTAATCAAGAATTTGATTGGTCATAGTGATGTAAAAAGTGTAAAATTATATTTTTATTTTTCACCTTTGCCAAACTAGGGTTAGGGCCTTTCTTAGCCAAACTACGCCCTTGTAAGATTAAGGTTCTTCCGGAATTATTGTTGTCAGTTTATCCTCAGGCCAGTCTTCTGAAGCATAAATCCCAGCATTGAGTTTGAATAATAGGTTCCCTTAAAGGAGTTCATCCTCTCTCTCTTGCGCTGGAATGGTTCCTTATATCTTAAGGCCTCGTTGCTCAGCTCGATGGGGTCATGAAATTCCCTTCCTTTTAATTTTATCTTTTGATCAAAATAAAGGCCATTTAGGGCTAGCTTCAAAAACTTGTACTCAGGTAGATTGACTTTGGCTCTATGTTTGGCCCATATGAATCGATCCATAATATTAGCCATTACTTCTCCTGCCTGTTGGTAGAGTTTGGCTAGATCGGCGATGGAGACTGTTGGGGATCTTATGTAGAATTGAGCATTGAAAAGATCTTCCACTTGGGTCCAAATAAAAATGAAGTTTTGCGGCAACCTAATATACCAAGTGAATGTTGTATCAGAAAGGGAGTTAGGAAATAATCTTAATTTGAGGGCTTAAGAGGAATGAAAGGAGTATAAGTATAGTAAGTCTAAGGGTAAGATTTGTTCGGCACATATTGGCCCATTAAGGCATCAGCTGTAGGTCCCTAAGTACTCCTAGAGGGGGGTGAATAGGTGTTTTACAACTTTGAGTACAAATTAAAAATGAGATTACAAAGTAACTACATATATAACAACAATAAATTCAACATAGAGATTTATGCTGGTTCGGCCCCACCAGCCTACATCCAGTCCTCGAGCACTCCACACAAGGGAGACCTACTCAAGCCTTTCACTAACCAGCTAGCTTCGGGTGCTAGCTCAAACTGTAGTACAATTTCCGAAACCCTTCCAAGGTTTCCAATAATTTACAAATAAAAAGAGATTTACAATTCGAATACAACAAACAAGCTCCTTCATGAGCAGATGTTACAATGAATAAACTAAGACTATGCCTTCTTAGGTAGGAAGATCTATATTCTTTCAAGAACCAAACCAAGAAGCTTACAATAGACTATCTCAAAGATGAACTCACTCAACAGAGAATAGATTAGAATAAGAGAACAAGATGAGAGAGTGTTTTGAGATGAGTTAGAGAGAGTATTGAAAAAGATTCGCGAGAAGTATATTAAATGATCTTCATGATCCCTTTTTTATACTGGAGAAGAAAATGAACCGTTGTGAAGGGAAAGCCTCAAAATTGATTCGACTGAAACATAAGATTGTGTCGACTGAAAATTTAGTGAGAACAGACACTGAAGAATTGAGTTGACTGAAAACTCCATTTCATTTGACTGAAAACTTTTGGCTTCGACTAAAAATTTTTGCTTCGACTAAAAAGTTTGGCCTCCACTAAAAAGTTTTGCTTCGACTGAAAACTCCAGTTTTGGTTCTTTACTTGAATTTTTGTGAGATCTTTTTAAGAAGGACTTAGAAATGCTAACATGGATAGAATAGACTTCAAGTTCTTGCATCTTCAATGTAGTTCGAGTCTTTGAATCCCAAGTCCAAGTCCAAGTCCGAGTTCAAGCTTTGTCCAAGGCATCAACTTGACTTTGTTTGATTAAGATAAATCTTGAAATGATTATCTTAATAATGTTGTCAGATTAATGTTAGAGATAATAAAGTTGGAATCATCAAAATTGATAAGTCAACAATCTCTCCCTTTTTTATGATGGCAACATTAGTTCTAACATTATATAAACATACTCCCCCTTAATCAGTTAACATTCAAACAAAGTAATGACTAAAAGAACATCTTTTAATATTCAGCAAAAAATTGTTAAAGATGCGTATAAAGAATGATCAATAATTAATCATTCTCCCCCTTTGTCAAATCAAAAAGAGGAGTAGCCAATGCAACAATCAAAGGAGTAAAAAATAAAAAAAAATCTAGGGCCTATGACGGCGAGCCCCCTGTGCAGAGGAGGATGGATCAGTAGGCGGCAGAGCAGATTGACGAGCACCTTGTGTAGAAGAGGATGGATCAGTAGGTGGTGGAGCGGTTGTGGGTACTTCAATGACTTCTAGGACACGAGGAGAGCGCTGCATCAGAGGGTTGTACAGGAGATGCGGGTTGAAGAACCATTCTTCCCCTTTGGTGCCGGTGTGTCGAGAGAGAAAGATGTCCAGATGAGTCACCCTAAAGCCATGAGCCTGATCAAAGATCTGATGTGCCAGGTAGCGGTTATGTTCAGTCAGAATGCTCGTAGTGAGATAGGCCTAGCGACGATGAGCCTGAAGAGCAACTTCCACCTGTCGGTGAAGTTCAGGCTGCATCCGAGTCAAACTCTCCAGGATTAGAGTATGGTTGAGAATAAGAGAGGAAGGGTTAGAGGTGAGTTCGTTAAGAAGGGTGTGAAAGTCTATTTGGTTTGAGAGAAGCTGGGTTGATGAGTGTTGAATCGATTGCTGAAGAGCGGCAAGCTCATGAAGAAGGGCGGTATGGTTGGCTACAACGGAGGCAGCTAGGGTAGTTTGCAATTCAATTATTAACTGAATCAAGGTGGAGAGACGAGAAAGGTGCTCAAAGAGTTCGAAGTTGTCGGTGGAAAGGAACTCATCAAAATTAAGATTTGAGAAGTCGTTAAGCAAGCTAAAAAAGGGATCAGAGGGGTGGGCAGAGGTGGTACCGAGGAAGAAGGGTCAGAGGGAGGCAATGGTATCGAGGGAGATGGGTCAGTAGGCACAGGGGGTATGAACTGAGAGGGAGGAGGTGGTGGGGGCAGAACTGATGGGGAAGGATCAGAAGATTCAGGTGGGGGAACTACAGGAGCAGGGGAGGGAGCAGGAGCAGGAGCAGAAGCGGGAGTGGCAACCTAAACTGACCGAGTATGGGAGGGGTCGGTAACAGTGATGTGCTCAAGAGTTAGAGTGTCAGTGGTAAGGTCAATGCGAATGGTGAAACCCGCACGACGAAGAGAAGTTTCGTCAAGAATATGGTGACTCAGAATAGATATACATTCTGAGATAGATGTAGGAAAAGGGACATGAAAATGTTCAAAGACGCGGGTTAAGATTAGACCGAAAGGAAGATTTCCAGAGGATTTGTTCTTCCGGGCATCCATTACAAGCATGATAATTCTCGCAATGTTTGAGGAAGAGCCCCGAATGAAGTGGGTGAGAAGAATGATGTCGAGATATGAAAAGGTAGCAAAAGAGCCGGCACGGCCCGAGAGGTTATAACTGAGAATAAAATGAAGGACACGATGGAGAAAAGAGAGATCACCTAAACTGTAACACCCCAGATTTTTTTAATCAGGATACTTGTGCAAGTACAAATTAAATGTATTGTGAGTTTGAATTAAATAGTGGGCCTAAAAATCAATTTAAAATTTTCTTACTAGAAAGTGAGTTATACTTTTGGGATTAAATGACCCAATTTAAATTTGGGCTTTAGTATGACCCATTTATAAAGTTAGAGAATTTTGGGACAAAATGGGTATTTTGCAATTCTTATTGCATTAGGAATATAATTACATTCCTTTTAGGCTTATGACTTATGTGCAATATAATTCTTAAGAGCACACAAACTTCAGAAGAGCCTCCAAAGAATCTCTAGGAAGAATACTCTTCAGATTTTGGTCATTACATTGAGGTACGATCTTATTTTGATACTGGGATGGAGGTTTGTGGTAAAAACCTACATAAGCTAATGTGATTGATAGAGACTAATAGAAATTTTGGGTATTATTATATTAGGGTTTTTGATATAATTTATTCGAGAAGATCAAGACTTGGAGTTGATATACGCAATTGAGGTAAGGGTTTTCTCCCGCATTTACCCCATCTGAATTCTGATTATCGATCCGTTCATCAATTGATTTGTCGTTTAAAGAGATATATTAATTATTTAGAACCCTAATTATATTATTGATCGTTACGCTAAATAGTTCTTTGTACTTCCGATTATTGACTTTGATTCGTGATCTTTTTGTTGTAAATCTTTGCGGCAAATTCAAAAGTCTGTACCTTTGTCGTTCTTTGACCAATTTTAGTGTTCTTACACTTTTTGAAAACCCCAAATAGTTTACTACAACTTTGTAGTTTTGGGTTTTCCGAAATTCGAAGTGATCGATATTCAAAAATATATTTGAACATTGTTATGCTTATATTTCTGCCAATTCAGGTCAGCCAATTTCGATTTGTTGTATCTTATTTGTTTCTCATTGGTTTTTAATGATCTTGAACATTCTGAAATCCTTGAAGATTCTTCTTTAACTCTTTAGTTTAAGGTCTTATTAGAATCCATTTGGTTCTTGGTCAAAATTGAGTTTGAAAGTTATGTATCAATGCAGACTTTTCTGTTTTTGACACTGTAAATCATCCCATTTTGATTTGTTCTATCTCCTTTGTTTCTGATTGGTTTTTCATGATTTTAGACAATCTGGAAACCTTAAAGAGTCCTCTTAAACTTCTTATTTTTGTGTTTTCTTAGAATCTATCTATTTTCTGATCCAAATACAGTTTGAAAGTTATTCGTCGGTGTAAAAGTTGCTGTTTGACACTGCAAATCAGCTTGCTTTGACTTGTTCCATCTTATTCGTTTCTTATCGGTTTTTGATGAACTTAGACACTACAAATCAGTAACGACTCCTCTTCAACTTTTAGGCTTTGTGGTTTCTTAGAATTTGTTGATTTCATCGTTGAATTTAGCCCTTAAATAAAGCTATTCTGCGTAGAATCGCGTGAACGAAAATGACTTTGTTTGCTTCAAACTCTTGGTGTTTATTAAGTTAATTTGGTATATGTTTTTATAATCTGGTGAGCCATGTCACAGTATATGTGACTTATCTATTTCCGACTTACCCACGTGGATTGAAACGTGTGCTAGCTCAGCTGGATGAGCTAGGGATCGCGATCTTAATTTCTGAACCTTGTCTCACGTGTCTGTGATGGCACGCGTGACACATTTCTGAATGGCTCCAGTGGTCTTCGTCTTTGTACTCATTGAACATTTGAATTTTTATATCTGATCTATTTGAATAAGTTTTCGAACATATCTGAAGTATTATAGAATTCACTAAAGTCTTTTTGAAATATAAGTTATCTTTATCAGAACCTGTGTAAACGTTTCGAACTTAAATTTGTATTATTTTAAACACATCGAAACCTTTTGACCCTTTGTAAACTTAGTTATATATGATAATTCCTTACCTTGAGGTTGTATTGTCTGCCGATACGAGCTATTTGATCTTGTTGCTAATCTGATCTCTGAATTGAAAGTTAGTGCATTGGTTTTGGTATTCGCCATGCACCTTGGTATCGTACTTTATCACCTCCAAGTACTACTATCGATATAGCGTGCTTTGTACTCTGTGGGTGGGTGTGCGCGATTATCTTTACTGGGCTTTGTGCTCACCGACAGTGTTTGGAGCTGTACAAAGGATTCTAAAGCATGGCTAAGTAAGAAGCTTTTTAGGGAAGGATTTTCCTTTTATATTTATTGTATCATTAGATTTGGCTTTAGATTTTATTTTGGAGCTCCATTAGGAGTACTTGAGATCAATGTAATAGTTTTAAGCCAGAGCGACATTTAATGATGTTTCTTAGAGACTTATTCTTAGATGCTCTGATTACTCAATTTGGGAGACTTTTGGATATTTGAGATTTTCTGCTTTGTTTACTTGAAAGTAAAGCTTCGAAAGAAAAATCGGGGCGTTACATAAACTAGGTTTGCGGGGTGGAGAAATGGACGGGTCTCCTAGAAGGGTTTGTGTTTGTTGGAGTGAGGTAAAGGAGCTAGTGGTGCACCACGTGTTTCTGGGGAAAACAGTGGTGGAGGATTGGTTTGTAATACCGAGAATTTAGGCTAAGGTGGTGGCATCGAGGTGGATGGTGACCCCATTAACATATGTGGTCAAAAAGGTAAAGGACAGGGCATTAAATGTCATATTCGAGTAGAACATTTGAACAAGACAAGGGTAGTAAGTGGAGGGAGGAGAGAGAATGGAGGGACAGCCCATTCGGTCAAAAAGACCGGTAAGACTAAGTTGATTCATTAGGTTGACATCACTTGGACTACCCGGTATGACCTCCCGATTGACAAAATTTAAATAATAGTTAATTTGGTCGTCGGCTGACTCAAAAAAATAGGGAATGTGAAGGATTTTGGTAGGAAAAAATATAAGGGCAGGTAAGTGGTGGTAGGTTGGAGGAAAAGTAGAGGAAGAAAAGGCAGCAAGAGGAGAAGCAACATTACCTGAAGAGGACGGAGCAATGGACGTTCGTTGAGTAAGTACAGAGGATGATGATCTTGCAATAGTTGTTGGTATCTGACGAGTACGGCAACGTATGGAAGGTGGTGGTGGAGCTGGAGCAGCAGCAGCAGTAGGTGGAGGAGCCACGTCGGATTCATCGTCGGTGTCAATAACCAGACGTCGACGACTACGAGGGTGTGGGTTTGAGTCCATGTGGGCCCTGAGTGATAGGTGGGAAAGGGGAAAAAAAATAAAGGTCTATAAAAACTGGATGAGGAACAGTGAAAAAAGTAAAAGTAAAAAGTGAAAGGGAAAAATGAGGGGTATATATAGACGACGGGATTTTGATCGACTGAAATATCATTTTCAGTAGACTAAAAAGATTTTAGTCGAATGAAAATTGACTTTTCATTCGACGAAATCCAACAGATTGTTAAAGGTGAAAGAGGTGTTCAGTCGACTGAAAAGATTTTAGTCGAATGAAAATTGACTTTTCAGTGGACTAAATCAAAAAGACTGCCAAAGGTGAAAGATGTTTTCAGTCGACTGAAAAGATTTTTAGTTGAATGAAAATTAACTTTTCAGTCGACTAAATCCATCAGATGCAAAGATTTAAGACGAAGAGAGAGATTTAGCTAAGATCACACATTCCTAAGCGACGACAAAGAGAACAAAAAGATAATTCAACTAAAGGTTTGGTAAAGATATCTGCGAGCTGTTATTCAGAACCAACTTTCTTGATTTCTATTAAACCTTTCTGAACATTGTCTCGAAGAAAGTGGTGACGAATATCGATGTGCTTAGTGCGCGGTTGAACATGATTTTTACTAGTATCAATAGCACTGCTACTGTCACACATAATAGGAATATGGTCTATTGTGACACCAAAATCTTGTAAAGTTTGACGCATCCACAGTACTTGGGCACAACAGCTTCCAGCCGCAACATATTCTGCCTCAACTCTGGAGAGAACCATAAACGTTTGTTTCTTACTGTGCCAGGACACTAAAGCATCTCCAAGGAATTGACAAGTGCCACTAGTACTCTTGAGATCGACAAGTCATCCCGTATAATCAGAATTCGAAAAACCTACTAGATCTAGCGAAGAGTTACGCGGATACCAAAGTCCTAAATTTAAAGTCTAAGAAAGATATTTAAAAATACGTTTAACTGCAGTAAGATGAGACTCTTTGGGACAATTGAAAATGGGCACAAATACATACACTAAACATTATGTCAGGTCTAGAAGCAGTAAGATAAAGCAAACTACCAATCTTATCACGATAAATTTTGTTATCTATATCTTTACCATTTTATCTTTGACAAGATTAACACTAAGAGAAATAGGGGTCCCTCTAGGTTTAGCATTATCCAAGCTAAACATTTTCAAAAGCTCTCGTGTGTACTTAGATTGACTTATAAAAATTTCTTCTTTTAACTGCTTGATTTGAAGTCCAAGGAAAAAGGTAAGCTCTCCCAATATGCTCATCTCAAATTCCCTACGCATACTTTCAACAAACTCTTGGCATAGATCATTGTTAGTGGCACCAAAAATAATGTCATCAACATAAATTTGAACTATTAAAATGTATGAATTACGAATTTTCGTAAAAAGAGTAATGTCGACTTTGCCACGAGAGAATCCATGATCAATGAGGAAGCTGCTAAGACGACTATACCAAGCTCGAGGAGCTTGTTTAAGACCGTACAAAGCCTTTTTCAGCTTAATAACATGATTGGGGTATTTTTCATTTTCAAAACCAGGAGGTTGTTTAACAAACACTTCCTCATGTATTACCCCATTCAAAAAAGGCACTTTTCATGTCAATTTGAAAAAGTTTAAAGTTCATATGACATGAAAATGCCAAAAGCATTCGGATAGCTTCAAATCGAGCGACTGGGGCAAAGGTTTCATCAAAATCTATCCCTTCGACTTGATTGTATTTTTGAGCAACTAGTCTAACCTTGTTACAAACAATATGACCATCCTCATCAAGTTTGTTCTGAAAACCCCACTTGGTGCCAATGACCTTTTGTTGCACAGAAGGTGGAACTAGTGACCAAACATTGCTTCTCTCAAATTGATTCAATTCATCTTGCATGGCAAGGATCCACTCAGGATCTCTTAGAGCTTCTAAAAAAATTTTAGGCTCTATTTGAGAAAGAAAAACAAAATTTGCACAGAAAAGATTTACCGTAGATCGTGTTGTAACTCTGCGTTCCACATTACCTATGACTTGTTCTAATGGATGACTGGAGGAATATCTCCAGCTTTTTGAGAGTGGCTGAGTCTCATCACTGTTGTTGTGAGAGGATGTTTAACAATCCCCCTCAGTTGAGGAGACATTAAGTTTGTTATTCAAGTCCAGGGAGAGTTCTTCATTGTCATCACCTGCATTCTTACTTGGTTTTTCAACATTAGATTCTTCAAATACTACATGCATAGATTCTTCAAAAGCCAGAATTCTACGGTTATAGATTCTATATGCTCTGCTTTTTAATGAATAACCAAGAAATATTTTCTCGTCAGACTTCGCATCAAACTTACCTAAGTTCTCACAATTATTCAAAATAAAACATTTACAACTGAAAACCTTGAAGTAATCAATTTTTGGTTTTCGATTTGAGAATAGTTCGTACGAAGTTTTGTCAAGAATTGGTTTGATGAGTACTCTGTTCAACACGTAACAGGAAGTGCTGACGGCTTCGGCCTAGAAATATTTTGGCAGAGAGCTTTCATGAAGCATGGTTCTAGCCATTTCTTGTAGAGTACGATTCTTTCTCTCTACAACCCCATTTTGTTGGGGCGTCCGAGGAGCAGAAAACTCATGTGAAATGCCATTTTGAATACAAAAAGGAATAAAATCTTTTTCAAATTCACCGCCATGATCACTTCAAATTTTTACAAGCTTCAACTCCTTCTCATTTTGAAGCTGCTTAACAAGACTGAAATTTTTTTCAAACGCTTCATCCTTATGAGTTAGAAAAAGAACTCAGGTGTATCTTGAAAAATCATCAACATTGACGAAAGTATAAAATTGTCCACATAGGCTGGCATTTATCGTGGGGCCAAAAAGATCCAAGTGAAGGAGTTGAAGAGGGCGAGAGATGGAAATGACATTTTTGTCTTGAAAAGATGTTTTTGACTATTTACCATATTGACAGGCCTCACAAACCTTATCCTTGACAAACCTTAAGTTTGGTAAGCCTCTGACAAGCTCTTTCGAGAGAAGTTTCTTGATTAGATCCATGTGAACATGACCTAATCTACGATACCACAACCAAATATCATTATGTTGAACAGAAAAGACAAACTTCACGAGAAGAGTCAGATGCATCAAAAGATAGAGTATAAATATTACCATCTCTCTTACCAACCAAGGTACCTCCATCTGAGGCATGACTGATTAGACATTGATCGCCTTCGAACTGAACTTTGTGTCCACTATCGATGAGTTGAATAATACTTATCAAATTGAACTTCAAACGGTCAACCAAGGATACATTATATATAGATATGGAACTGGTGCCAATTTTACCTTTACTGATGATCTTCCCATATGAGTTGTCTCCGAAGGTAACAAGTCCTCCATTCTTCGGAGTGATATGAGAGAAAAGTGAGCATCACCGGTCATATGCCTTGAACATCCGCTGTCGAGAATCCATTTGTTGGAATCTACCCTTGCTTTCAAGCATACCTACAACAGATTCTGGTTTCGTTCCTTTAGGTACCCATACTTTCTTGGGTCCTGGAAGATTAGATAAATAAGATTTTGGCACCCAAACTTATTTCATTTTATTTTTTGTAATAAAAGGAAATGACTGATTTCTGACAGCACTAAGAGGACAACTGTCGACTAAGTACCCTTTCTTATTACATACTGTACAGAGTGTAAATGGTGAGCAAGAAGCTAAATTTTTGTTAAAGAAATTTTTGTAATCTTTTTGCTTCTTTCAAGGATTGTAACCAATTTCACTTTTCTCAAAAACACATCTTTGTCTTCCCAAAAGAATATCCAAGTTCTCTCTTCGTTGGGTAAATTTTGAAAGAGTAAAATTAAGATCTTCAATCTCCTTTTCTAAATTCATTTTTTGTGTCGAAATTTCTTCCAGTTGAGATTTTAGGGATTCGTTTTCAATTGGAACTTTTACTCCTCTGAGAGATTGGATTTCAGAAAACAAATAACAATTTTCCTTCTTAGAAGCATTCAGACGATTTTTTAGAGAAAAATTTTCAGAAATATAAAGTTCAACCTTTTTCTTCTAAGTCTTCTTTTTCACCTTCTAACTCTTCAACAGTATTTATCAAAGAGAGTGCCTTAATTTTTAGATTAACATTTTTAACTTTTAACTTTTCATGATTTTTACTGAATTCGAGAAAAGCTGACTTAAGTTCATTATAATCAAGATTTTCATAGATTACCTTATTGAAGTGATCATCCTTGGCCATGAAACAAAGTTGAGCTACATCATTATCTTCGCTAGTTTCTTTGTCACTTTCATCAGAGTCATCCCAAGTCAGCAGGGCTTTCCTGGACTTGAACTTCTTTACTTTGAAGTCTCAACTGCTACTTCTTGTAGTTTTGTTCTTGAGTTGCAGACAATATTTTTTGATATGTCCAGTTCTGCCGTGTTCATAGCAAGCATCAAAATTTTCCTTCACATCCCAATCACTATTATTTCTTTGATGTGATTGGTATGTAGGATTTCTCCTGATCTTCCCATCTCGCTTGCTTGTGAGAAACTTTTTGAATCTTCAAGTGATGAGAGCCATTTTAGGATTAGCGTCATCGCTACTCTCTGCAGGTTCATGTGAGGTCTCAGCTTTAAGAGCTAAGTTCTTCTTCTTGGAGGTGGTTTCTTCTTCGACATGAATCTTCATCGTAATTTCATGAGTCATTAGAGAACCCACCAATTCTTCAAGCTTCAGCACATTTAAGTCCTTTGCCTCTTGAATGGCTATGAGTTTTGCTTCCCATCTCCTTGGAAAAGATCTGGAACTTTTCGGACAACTTCTTTTTCTGGGTAGATTTTACATAAAAGCTTCAGTCCATTTATAATGAGTGTAAATCTGGAGTACATCTCATTTATGGACTCGTGCTCCTTCATCTTGAAGGGCTCATACTGCTGGACCAACATGTTGATCTTCGTCTCTTTCACTTGATTTGTACCTTCATGAGTGACCTCCAACAACCTCCACATTTTTCTAGCTGTCTCACATGCTGAGACTGGATTGTACTCATTCATGTCAAGGCCACAACTGATAATGTTCTTAGCTTTATCATCCATTGAGAAAAGATGTGCCTCATGAGCGTTCATTTCGAGAATTTCTTTTGGAATCCTGATTCCATCCAGTCCATCCTTCATCGGAATTATAGGACCATTTTCTACAACATACCACATGTGTGTATCCTGCCTCAGAAAATTCCTTATATGATTTTTCGAGTAGCTGTAGTTGTCATTCTTCAACAAGGGTGGCCTGGTGGTTGCTGATCCTTCTTCCATAGTGCAATCTTTAGCTCTAGACGATTAAGTCAAAAGAAAATAGCAGAGCACACGACTCTGATACCACTTGTAGGTCCCTAAGTACACCTAGAAGAGGGTAAATAGGTGTTTACAACTTTGAGTATAAATTAAAAACAAGATTACAAAGTAACTACAGATATAACAACAATAAATTCAATACAGATATTTATACTGGTTCGGCCCCACCAGCCTACGTCCAGTCCCCGAGCACTCCACACAAGGAAGACCTACTCGAGCCTTTCACTAACCAGCTAGCTTTGGGTGCTAGCTTAAACCACAGTACAATTTTCAAAACCCTTCCAAGGTTTCTAACAATTTACAAATGAAAAGAGATTTACAATTTGAATACAACAAACAAGCTCCTTCTTGAGTAGATGTTACGATGAATACACTAAGACTAAGCCTTCTTAGGTGGGAAGATTTATATTCTTTCAAGAACCAAACCAAGAATCTTACAATAGACTATCTCAAAGATGAACTCACTCAACAGAGAATAGATGAGGATAAGAGAACAAGATGAGAGAGTGTTTTGAGATAAGTTAGAGAGAGTATTGAAAAAGCTACGCGAGAAGTATATTAAATGCTCCAAAGGATCCGTTTTTTATACTGGAGAAGAAAATGAACCGTTGTGAAGGAAAAGCCTGCAAATTGATTCAACTGAAACATAAGATTGAGTCGACTGAAAACTTAGTGAGAACAGACACTGAAGAATTGAGTCAACTGAAAACTCCAATTCATTCGATTGAAAACTTTTGGCTTCAACTGAAAACTTTTGGCTTGGACTAAAAAGTTTTGCTTCGACTAAAATTTTTTGGTTTCGACTAAAAAGTTTGGCTTCGACTGAAAACTCCAATTTTGGTTCTTTACTTGAATTTCTATGAGATCTTTTAAGAAGGGCTTATAAATGCTAACATGGATAGAATAGACTTTAGGTTCTTGCATCGCCAATGTAATTCGAGTCTTGAATCCCAACTCCAAGTCCGAGTTCAAGCTTTGTCCAAGGCATCATCGTGACTTTGTTTGATTAAGATAAATTATGAAATGATTATCTTAATAATGTTGTCAGATTAATGTTAGAGATAATAAATTTGGAATCATCAAAATCGATAAGTCAACATCAGAATGTATATAATGATAATTTTCTCCTTGGGGCGTCCAATCCTGGTCATTTCTATGTCCAAACTAATCAAATTATGGGTTGCACATTCTATGTCCAAACTAATCAACTAGTGGGTTGCACATTCCCATGAAAGTCAGTACCTCCTTAATCATCCCCCACTAGCCATTTATACCTTGGTGCTGCCTAAGTCCTTCATTTTATGGTGAGGGGACGTGACTTTACGCAGTCTGCCTCTAAGAGTTTTTAACCATGTTAAAAAAGTCTCTAAACGTAGTCATGCTTTTATAAATACTGCTTTGGATGTTCTCGATCGCATTCATCATGCTCTGGTAGTGCTCGTCACTTAGAACCTTCCTCCTAGAGAGGTTATCCCCTTGATTCCAAAAGGGTTCAACTGATCTTCCCCTAGTTCCTCTACCCTCACATAGCCCTCTGAGTAGGAGGTGTTGGCCATATTAGGGTTCTAGGGGTTTGGTGTAACATATTTCTCCTAGTAATAACCATCTTCTTAGAAAGTAGTACAATTGTGTCTCACCAAGCTTGCCAAATAGTGCTTGCTAGTAAAACACTCTAGCGTGCGACCTTGGGTAAAAGTGAATATTTTAATGCTTCGGCATACCAAGCCTGATAAGACTACGTGTAAATAATAATTTAAGTTGTCTTGCGTTTGGATGAGTGCATCGTTCTGACTAGACAATCTATGAGGACTTGAGTATATTCTCAAAGTTCTTTTGGCCTTAAGTTTTATGTCGTCTTTAGTGCTATTGAAGTTATAGCTACTCTTACCTAATCTACTCTGACTCCTAACCAAAAATAGGGTATAATACAACGAACAAAGGTAGTTTACCTTCACAGTCCAAATGATAACACTTTTGGAGTACAAAGAAGCACTTCAAAGATTGGATGCACTTTAGGAATTGTTATTCAAATAGCCGCTTCTATGGTCCTAAGATAAACCTATTTACCTAAGGCAAATGAAGTTGTGCTAACATAAACTTGGGGCTAGTTTGTGTTTGGTGTTAAAGAGGAATAGTTGAGACAATTTTTATAGCTGAGTTAAAATCATTTAGCCTTAACTCAATCCTGTTGGGAGCTGCCACGTGTCCAAGCTTTACCCTTTTGCTTATGCTAAGTTTTTGTGATTTGATCAAACTTTGCCATGTATTTATAGTGGATAGGATCTCACTTTACCTTCTACTCTAATTTTTTGTCCTTTTTTTTTGCAACTCTTATTCTAATGACCACTACAAGAAAAACTTTTTTTTGCGCTTTTAGCGATGGAATATACCATTTGTAAAAGTCCTTCGACAAAAATCTTTACCAACACAAAATACCGTCGGTAATAGTTATTGCCGACGGACTTTTATCGACAGAATATTAGCGACAGTATCACCGTCACTAAAAAGTTTTTAGAGAAATATCTAATATTTGAGGAGTTTTTAAAAAAAAACATTTAGCAACGGAATAGACCTTCGCTAAAACTTTCGTTGGTGAAAGTCTTTGCAACAGACTTTTAGCGACGAAAAGTCCTTACAAAAAACAACTTTGTCTTTTTTCACTCCCCGTTACTCTCTGTCTCTCACTCTCACCCACTCACCGGCGTTCTCCTCCTTTGGGGACCCACCTCCGGTGACATAAACCCCCCCCTACGTCGTGCCCCTCATCCGCGTGCCACCAACGCCACGCCACCAATTCCCTCCACTACCGCACCACCAAGGCCCTCCATTGCCGCCCCACCAACACCGCCGCCGCTGCACCACCTCTCTATATTTCCATATTCGCTAGTTTGCTTTAATGCATGTTTAAGTGCAGTTTGCCCTAATTTTCTTCAGTTCTGATTTATGTCCATTTGCCCTAATTTGCCCTAATTGGAACTTGCCCTAATTTGTTTCTAGAATTATGATGTGTTTCTTATAATTTTAATTATTTTTAATTACTGATGGAATTGATTTTGTAACTAATGGAATTAGTTTGTTCAATTGTTGATGGAAATGATGCCCATATTTGTATATTACTATTACTAGAAAGTATGGAGAATTGAGATTGTTGACGGAGGATGAGACCCAATTGAATTCCGATATCGGACGTGTGATTTAGTTGAATGGTGGGTTAAAATTAGGTTAATATAATTAGGTTAACGCGATAATAATTTAGTTGAAACATGTTATTTAAAACCCCCACCGCCGTGAGGTAGTGTGTTCCAAAGGCAATCTGCTGAGAGAAAACATAGGTGAGTGCTTTAGTGTGTGCTCTGTGTGGGTGCGTTAGAGTGAGCTGTGTGTGCGCGTTAATGTGTGCGCTACGTGAGTGCATTAGTATTGTGCGGTGTGCATGCGTGAGTATATGCAGTGTAGGTGCGTCGCGTGTATTTGTGTGAGTGTAAGGAGCTATCGAGGCAGTTATGTGTGTGTGAGTTATGTGTTCGGTTGTGTGTGTACAATGAATGGTATATTGTTGTGAGGTGTTGTGTTGTATTGAGTGTGTAAGTGGGATTGAATGTGGTTGCTTATGTGTGTCTATACGAGGAAAGGGACTGTTGAAGTAATTAGAGGGTGATAGTGAATAACTATGCGCATACGTGTGTATACAAATTAACGTAGTGAAAAGCGAGAGCATTTGGGTAGCATACTTTGATCATTAACTTGTCAAATTCTACAGAAAGATACCTTGAATTACGTTAGAATTTTTAGTAAAAGTTTACAATTTTTTGAAATAATATGTATTTTTCATATTTTTTGTAAATTTAGATTTGCAAAATTATTTGGAATCCTTAATACTCATGAAATAGTTCTGAAAATTTTAGAGTAATGTTTTATTGGTACAAATAAGTCCCAAATTAAGTTTGGTGATTTTTAGAGCTGATTTACCATCAATTCCATATCACATTGATTTTAGCAAAATAAAAAAGTGAAAAAAAATTAATGCCTTTTAACTTCTGGTTTTAATTTCTAAAATAGTTATTTTAAAGTATTGCAAAAATGTTGGGACTTTATTTTCCATTAAAAACAATTTTGACTATTTATTGGTTTTTCTTGTATTTAAAGGAATTATTTTAAATTAAAAAATATTTAAAATTTAGAAATTTTCCAATTTTTTTCTTATTAAGCTTTTTTAAGCTATTAAAACATTCTACGAGGACTTACTATAAAATTCGGGGTATCTCATTAAATTACAGATCGTGGGGGGATAAATTAGTAATTTTACACAAGTCTAGGGGTGTTCTGGGAATTTCACTCACTTAAGTGAACTTAGCATCTAGACATGCTCAAGCAATAATAGGTAGCACCTACGCATTTTGATTATTTAGGATTTGATAGACATAAGCTAGGACTGATTTCTGAGCAAGTAGAAGGACCAGTTGTTGAGGAAGGTAAGTGCCCTGCCATATTCCAGAAGTTCTGAAAGATACAATCATAAAGAAGTGTGATACTAATTTGCTTTATACTTGCGGACGCTTCTTCAAGAGTTGTATGACACTTTTTTGAGAGGTGTCCGACACTTTATCGAGAGGGTCTGACACGGTGTCCGGTAATTAGAAATTAAATCATTATCTATGGACACTGCTGAGAGGTGTTGGACACGCGTCTAGATGTGTCGGTGAGGTGTCGAGGTGTCGGTAGGTCATGAACACTGCATCCGATCGACACCGACACTGAAACGTCATATTTTGGCTTTATACTTGTCGACACCTCCTCAAGAGGTGTCCGGCACCTCTTGAAGCGGTGTCCGACAGAGTGTCCAAAAATTAAAAAATAAATAAATGTCTTCGGACACCGCTGAGAGGTGTCGGACACGTGTCCGGAGGTGTCAGTAGGTGTCAGACACCATACCGACACCCTATATGAGGTGTCAGTGCTTTATATCAATTTTCATTCTTTATATAATTTTGTTAACTGTGCATTGAGCATCTAAGAATGGGAATTGAGATTGTTGACTGTTCATTGAGAATTTAGATTCACTACCAAAAAAAAAAAAAGGGCTTTGGCGACGCTTAATTTTTTACGCTTAACAAAGTGCCATAAATGAGTTATATTTTGTGACATTTCCATCACAATGTCGGATAATTTACGACACATATATTAATGTGTCGCAAAATTTCTGACAGTTTATTAAGTACCACTGTTTAAGTGTCGCTTTACTTTTTGCGGCACTAATTAAGCGTCATTTACTGACATGTCGTTTAATAGCAACACTTAAAGTAAATGCCATAAACGACGTTGTTTGATAATTTATATCATATCATCTTTTACTCATATGTTCGTTAATAAATGTCGGGAGCAAAAAATAAATAGTGGAAAATCGTGGAGCCAAAATTTTCGGCCCAACATTACAAGCTACAGTACCCATCTTCTCCACAATTTGTGTCCCAACAGTACACGCTACGCTACATACATCGTTCGCGATCGATCGGGAACCAAAATTTTCGTCCTGGCCAACAGTTCATCTTTTCCAAACTTTCGACAATCAGTCTCCCTCTCTTTCCCCAAATCGTTGTTGCTTGTGTTGCCTCCCCGGAGCCTCACAAAATTGCCAATTCAGCCTCTGGTTTGTAAAACTTGAACCGATTTAGCCTCTGGTTCGTTTAGTTTCAAGACCGCCATCGCCCGAATCCCCTCTTCTTCCTTAATTACGCTCTCTTGCTGCTCTGTCTCTATCTCTCTCGCAATCAATCTGCTATAAATTCTTGCATAGTGACATGTTCTACTAGTCTGATTCGATTTCATCAAGGTATGTTAAGATTCACCACCATCTCTTAATTTTCGTTAGAGCAAATTTTGATGTCAGATTCCTACTTTTCAGCTCACGACGGAAAAAGAAGGCTGTCTGAGAGGCTGCTGGGTGCTTGATCCTGCATTAGTTCCAAGTAACCTGTGACATGTTTATTGAAATTTATGGGTGAAGGTTCACTTATAACTGAATGCTCGATCCACGTGAAATCTCGTTTAGTTTATGAGAAGCATGTGATTTAGTAGCTTCACTATTTTGAAGATCTTCCTGCTGCGTGAATTAAATTTGAAATGAAGTCACGATTGAGTCTTGCTTGGAGCGGTATTACTGTAACGTTTCATTTATGGAGCTATCATTTTCTCAATACCAACTATTGTTATAAAATGACGAGTCTCACCCAATGTGTATATGTACATCTCAAAAAAATTGCTTGCTTCTTTCAGGAAGGTCCTAACAAAAGGCCTCAACTTTGTAAACATGTGCAAGTAATCCAATTTGAATAGCTTGCCTCTCAATGCCTCTGTAAAATTTAAAACATTTAAAGGGTAAGTTCGATAAAATGACCAAATAAGATAAAAAGGAAAACAATGTAATGCATAATATATGCAGCCTTAGCTATGATTCCAAGGGTGTGTTAGAAAAGTTGTCCTTAAAACTAGTTTGCAACAGTAGAAACTGAAACCAAAGATAATAACCCGAAACTTAAATGCATAATGTAAGAGAGCATAGAAATGCAGTGACCTAGAAATTCTAGAACTGAACTTAAGGAGAGAATTGTGCATTACTTAGAATCAATGCAAGAATTAGAGTACATGCAACGAACAGTGTCCTGAATTTGTAAAGCCTTGACACTATAACAGATCCAAAATAGCTGAGGAAAACTATCATTGTAACAAGGGAGCTTAACTCTTAAGAGTACCAAAAAAGCATGCCAATATTCTTGCTTTAAAAAATTAGGTAGTTGCGAGAGGAGGAGCAGAAAACTAGATCAATTTAAACTCTTAATTTTAGGAATTGAGAGTTTCTCTGCAGTGTTATTATGCAGCTTCTTGCCTTGAACTGACGCTCACCACTATGTGTTGTCACACACATTTATATCGGAGTTGTGCATGCTATGCTATTTATGCATGTCGCATATTCTGTTTTCTTGTAGTGGTCCCTTACTGTTTATATGATTTGGCTGGTCTCATTAAATTGTGATTTGGTTGGTTCTTCGGGCTACTTGGCTTGACTAAATAAACCTACTTTGCATCGCTGACGAGTTTGACGAGGTCAATTCTGAAGAGTTTGGACATTGGTATGTTCAGGTTGAGAACAAGGTTTCCTAAGCTACTTTGGCAAATGGTAGTTTTGTTTTTCTTTTGTACTCTAGTGGTGTGTGTGAGGTACTTAGGTGATTTGATGGGGGTAAGAAATTTCATATATGAGATTTGGAATGAGTTTTGAGGTCTATTTCATAGCTTGGTACTAATGGCAGATGAATCAACACCAGTACAAAGTTCTAAGCGATAAGCTTAGCATGCAGTGCCAATATGTCATATGGACTTGGTTTCATTTGTGATTACCTTTGACATGATGAATTGATTGCCTAAGAGCTTCTTCCCTTTATTATATGTTCTTTATTCAGGTGGCATTATCATTGATCCATCCTGCTTAGTTTAGAAAATGTTTTTTATTCCTGTTGAATTATCTTTGAGCCATCCTGCTTGTTTTACTGTTAGTAAATCTAACAATGTGTGTATGTGCACGCGTGTGTGTGGGTGTGATTTCAAGAAGTGTATTCTGGTGATGATTTTTGAAGGATTTCTTCCGAAAGTAGACAATTCTGAAGTGTGATTTTTAGTATTTGGTACCTCATACCAGGGGACCAGCCACCGTTTGCTGGTTGTTAGCTTGGGGTATTTTGAGCGAGCCAAACCTCTTCTTGCTTTTGGTATTTATCTTATGCATTATAGAAATGGTCCAATTTTTTTCTCTATTCCTTTATGTTTCTACATCTCGTGTCGTATCACAAAATATACCCTTAATAACACCTTTATAAATGGCTTTGTGTGCTTGGTATGGAGGATATGGAGGCAGGGAATAACCACTGCAATAAGAGCTATGTAGGACCATGATGGAGAGTAAGTACATAGGTGTTTGTGGGAAGGAAGAAGGGAAAAGGGGAAAGAGAATGACTGCTGTTGCAGCCATGACGTGTGATTGTTGATTTTGTGTGTGTGCCGTGAAAAAGGAGAAAGGAGGCTGCAGTAGTGGGGGCAGCCGTGTGAGTGCAGTGTAGTGGTGTGATTTGCGGGCAATAGCATGGGAAGGCAAAGGCTGGTGCATTGAACAGTCGCAGAGCTGTGTTCTAGTTGTACTTGTGTAGTGTTTAGGATGGTTCAAAGGTGCTGTACGAGGGATGGGGAAGGGGCTGTCATGGGGCAGCCGTGCAAGTGCTGTGTAGAGGTTATATGTATAATAACCTGCTGTTTTTGTTGTTTTTACAGCAGAAAAATAGATGGTTTTGCTGTTTATACGAGGGATGGGGAAGGGGCTGTTTTTGCTGTTTTATATGTATATAACCTGCTGTTTTTACAGTAGGAAAATAGCTGTTTTTGCAGGTTATATGTATAATAACCTGCTGTTTTTGAAGATTTTTTTATATGTATAATAACCAGCTGTTTTTACAGCAGGAAAATAGCTGTTTTGCAGGTTATATGTATAATAACATGCTGTTTTTTGCTTTTTTTGCAGATTTTTTTATATGCATAGTAACCTGCTATTTTTACAGCAGGAAAATAGATGTATAGTAACCTGCTGTTTTCACAGCATAAAAAGCCCTCCATAAAAAAATCTGCAAAAATAGCAAAGTAGTTGGTTATTATACATATAAAAAATCTGCAAAAACAGCAAAGTAGCTGGTTGTTATACATATAAAAAAATCTGCAAACTAGCTGTTTTCCTGCTGAAATTTGAAATCTTAAGTATTAATTCCCAAGTCTAATAGTAGCATTTCTTTGTATGCATTTCTTTGGTAGTTGTTTAACGAAGAGAGTAAAGAAGCTCTCGGAGAGCTTTTGGTGACTCCTTTATTTGATGATACAAATTTGTTGATTTATATAGAATTTAAGAGGTTAAGGAAGCTTTGAAATATAAATTAGTGGTAAGGGCGTGATATGGGTCTGTGTTGCGTTGACTATAGTGTTTAACAAGATTTCAAATACTAAGAAAACCACCTTACTATATGATTACAAGAATAAACAAGATAATTGATGTTGTAAATTCAATGGGGGAAAAGCCTTATGGCTAACTCCATGAAGTTTTCAGGTGGTAATTTGATGTAGTCTCTGAGAAGATATTAAAGTATCTAAGATCAAGAGATTAATTATGTTTCCTAGTCTTGTTTACTATACATGCCTGGGTGGTGGGAGAGGAAGTTGGTAGCGAGTTTGTGTTCGGATTGCAGTATGTGGTGATGGTGTTGATATAGCTCAATACGTAGGCATCATCCAGCTTGCAATGATAATTTTACTGGCTCGTGATATTGAAGTGTGCAAGAAGGGCATCGCTGGTTCTATGCTTTCCACAGTTCCACAGTGGAGTTTGTTTTATTTGACCCCAAATTAGTATTCTAAACTAGCTCACATCTTAAGATGTACATGTAAATTTGGCTCAACACATGCTTGAGATTTTTTTTGTCAGGCATAGCTTTAGTTATTCTTAGATTGGAATTTGGGAAACAACGAAGTGTGTTTCCAACTTTTAAATGTTCATCTATGAATGCATTTGGTGTAAACACTATAATGCAACCAAACCTTTTATAAATGTTTACTTAAGTGGATCGTTGTTTTTTATATGATTGTGTCTCTTCTTTTGTGTAACTAATGATTACGTATTATCTAGTTGTTCAGGTTTCTCAACATAAAAAAGTAAAGAAGAATTTTGTCACTTTGAAAAATTTGCAAAATAGGATGCAAGAATGAAAGGGGTACGTAGACGAGTCTTCATCTATCTTAATGCATTCTGTTTATTGAATAGTTTTTCCGTTTAATTTGACTTATGTTATACCGGTTAATTTATAACCTACTTTCTTGACTTTTTTAATTTCCAGGCTCATAAGACCAGACGACATCAATGCTTTTATTGAACTTAAAAGAAGCTATATGCATTGTGATGACATTTTGGATGAGATGTATATATTTTTAATTAGGTTGGTTGTTCAATGACATTATATTTGTACGTTTTGAAATTGAGAACTTTTGGATGATTATGTAATTAGGATGTGAATGTTGGATATGATATAGTTGATGAATGACATTAGCTTGTTTCTAATGATGAATTTATAAGCTCGATAGATCGACTAATTGTGCATTATTTATGTTGTATTGGAGCAGGATTACATAGAATATACTTCACTTTTGGGGAAATATAGCTATTTGTGTTAGGCCAATATACTTTTAACAGATTTCACAATATGCTAGGTAAAAAATCAGTGACAATTGCTTAAAAGTGCCGTAAATAGGAATGACATTTCTAATATAATGCCACAAAAAACAAAACTGACAATTGATAGAAGTGTCGCTAAATTAACAATGTTTCAAAGACTGTGTTGCCAAATAAATACTGGCACTTTAAAAGAAGCGTTGCTAGATAATGCCGCTAAAAAAAACTGGCACTTTAAGAAGTGTCGCTAATTTAACGACGTTTCAAAGATATGCCGCCAAATAAAAATGGCATTTTAGTGAAAGTGTCGCTAATTTTAGCGACACTTCTTTCAAAAGTGTCGCATACTTGAGTTAACTATTGACCCCATAAGTTGCACTTGAAAGTGTCGCACAAACGCGTCGTAAGTGAAACGGCAACATTTGTAACAAGTGTCGGGAAATTCCCGACGCACAAATTTGCGACACTTAAGAAAAGCGTTGATGAGGTGTCGGGAAACTACTTTGCGACACTTTTACTGTCATTAGCGACACTTTTCTAGTGTCACCGAAACCCTTTTTTTGTAGTGATTGTTGATGGAGGATGTGACCCAATTGGATTGAAATATCTGTGAATTAGTTGAATGGTTGGTTGTTGAATTTAGATTAATTAAGTTAATGCGATATTTTTAGCATCCCCTGGAATCTCATCGTGGCTCCACCACTGGCTATAATTAGCCCTAATCAGTCACAATTAACCCTAATGAACTCAATTAACCCTAATTAGCTCTAATTAGCCGAATTAGTTTTAATTAACCCTAAGAACCCATGCCAGTGAACCCTAATTAGCTGTAATTATCCCAAATTAGTCCTAATTAACACTAATCAACCCAAATTAAACCCTAGTTAGCCGTAAAATACTCATATCTTAGTCACCCGTAATTAGATTAATTAAACCCTAAAACCTAACTAAACTCTGATTAGCTCTAATGAACCCAATTACGCGCATATTGGTTATAGTTAACCTAATTAGTCGTAATTAACCCTAACAGCCCAATTAAGCCCTAATTAGAACTAATCAACACTACTTAGCACAATTAAACCCTAATTAGCTCTAAATAACCCTAATTAGTCCTAATCAACCCTACTTAGCTATAATCAGCCCGAGGCACTCCTCATTGACGCTAATTAGCCCTAACATATCTTAATAAACCCTAATTAGATTAATTAAACCCTAAATGCTAAACCTTGACAATCATAATTGACCCTAATAACCCAGTTAACCCTAATTAACTCTAATCACGGCTAATCAACAATAATCCGCACAATTAAACCCTAATTAGCTTTAATTAGCCCTTATTAGTACTAATCAATCCTAATTAGCTATAATTAGCCCAAAGTACTCCTAGCTAACACTGCATTCTTTATATTCGTTGTTGTTTTGCAAAGTCCATTGGCAATGAGATGGTGCAACGATCTTTCTGTAATTTTGATATTTCGAAAAGATTCTTGCGTATTCTACCAATTTCTAAACGCATGCATGCATAAAAATCCTTAGTTCCCATTTAAAGGTACTCATTACAAAGTAATCTTTTGTAATGAGCCTTTGGATGTCCAATTTGGACAATTTGAAAAAGTTACGTGTTTATAAAATAGTGTTTCAACTCGTGATCTGTGTTCTACGTCGTGGATATTTGGTACACGTTCTCATGTGTGTTCCCCGGGTGCATACAAATCTGGTATTCTAACATCCGTCAAACCTTGCAAGGCAAGGTTAGATGAATATTAGAACACTTAATCAATGTCGTATACTTGGAGAAATGCGGGGAGGTGCTGCCAAATTTTTAGCAGACATAGAACTAAGCATGAGTTCTTCACTATTTTATAAACATGTGCTTTTCTGAATGGGATATGACCACTACCTATTAAAAAATAGAGGGAAAATATATAGACATGTTGTCACATTCATGCATTCATATTTACATCGACCCTGCCTAATGATTGGTCATAATTGAATGTGGTATACCTCATCATGTCGGTCGATCGAAGTTGGATGAAAAAGAAGAATGCTGACGATTTTGAAGATCGCGTTGACGAATTTCTCGACTTCACTTACGCGCATCCTGTAAATGTTGACTTTGATGAGATAAGGTGTCCGTGCGGTAGGTGTGAGTTATTATGATGGAGAAAAAGAATTGAAGTAAAATGGCATCTTCGTCGGTACGGTTTTATGGGTGGATACACAATGTGGACGCATCACGGAAAAATGATAGTATTGTCGTCCAACCCGGCTAGTCAAACGGAAGTTAGGGAGGAGGCACGGTATGATTACTGAGATATGATTATGGATGCTGGGCATACTAATGTTGACTGGGGTAACGACGGCTGTGACGACAGTCTGCAACGGCCGAACGAGGGGGCTCATCAGTTTTATGAGTTGTTGAGAGCTGCGGAAGAGCCGTTGTGGGATGGAGCTCCAAAACACACACGACTATCTGCAGTTAGTAGGTTATTACAGTTAAAATCAGACCACGGGCTGAGTGAGAAAGGATTTAATAAGTTTGTTACCTTAATCAAAGAAATTTTGCCTGAAAATGAAAAGCTACCGTCGTCGTACTATGACGCAAAGAAGATGATGAGGAAACTTGGGTTGAGTTATGAGCGGATAGATGCGTGCAATAACAATTATGTATTGTTCTGGAAAGAGAATAAGAAGTTGTCACGGTGTCCAATATGTGATCATTCGAGGTACAAACTGGACAAAGGGAAGAAGAAAAACATTGCATGAAAGATATTATGATATTTTTCGGTCACACCAAGGCTTCAGAGAATGTACTACTCCTCCAATATTGCTGAACATATGAGGGCTCATTGTGAGACTCGTAGCAACGATGCTGATGTGCTGACACACCCAGCTAATGGAGAGGCGTGGAAGGAGTTTGACCATTAGCATCCAGTCTTTGCTCAGGAAGTTCAGAATGTTAGACTTGGTCTTGCAACTGATGGGTTCAACCCTTTCGGTCAGTCTACCACGGCTTACTCCACATGGCCTATTATTATTATTATCCCGTACAACCTTCTATCAGGCATTTGCATGAAAAAGCCGTACATGTTTTTGTCGTTGCTTATTCTGGGATCGAAGAGTCCCGACAAGGACATAGATGTGTATTTAAGGCCATTGATTGATGAGTTAAAAAAGTTATGGAATCATGGAGTCGAAACATATGATGCATCCCTTAAATAGAATTTTCATATGAGGGCTACTTTGATGTGAACTATACATGATTTCCCCGCATTGTGAATGATGAGTGGCTGGAGCACACATGGGAAGCTAGCATGCCATGCTTGTATGGACATGAACCCCAGTCATACGTTAAAGCACGGCGGAAAGCCCTCGTGGTTCGGATGTCATCGAAAGCTTTTGCCACTGGACCATTAGTTCTGTAGGCAGAAGGATAAATTCGATGGGATAATCGAGCATGAGGTTGTCACACTGGACTACCCATTTGGTAAAGAAATGCTCTCACACCTGAAGGCACTTGATACTGACATACCATAAGGCAAGGGTGTGACAGATCAGAAGATTATAGGGTACGGGGAAGAGCACAATTAGAGAAAACATTGTATGTTTTGGAGTTAGCCTACTAGAGGACACTAATTATCTAAAACAACATGAATGTGATGCATATTAAGAAGAATGTTTTTGATAATATGTTCAACACAGTGATGAATGTCACGGGAAAATCAAAAGATCACCTTAAAGCGAGAAGGGATCTACAATAGTTGGGTGTACGCCGTGAATTGCATCCTCGGACAGTCAGCGGAAGGACAATACTTTGAAAAGCACCTTGGAGAAGTTCTGTCAGTGGGTTAAGAGATTGAATTTTCTAGATGGGTTTGCGTTCAACATATCTCGTTGTTACAATGTATCAGAATGCAAGTTCCAAAGATTGAAGAGTCACAACTGCCACATATTCATGAAGAGATTCATTCCTATTGCCTTTTGGGAACTGTTGCCATGGGTTGTATTTCTTTCAAGATATATGTTCTTCTACGATCCGGGTGAGTAACATGGAAGTGCTTGAGAAGAACATTGTGGTGACGATTGGCAAGTTGGAGAAAATCTTTCCACCTTCGTTCTTTGATTCAATTGAGCATCTGGGTGTTCACTTCGCATATGAAGCTAAGATGGGTGGACCTGTGTAATATCGGTGGATGTGAGAGGTAATCTTTAAATTGTTACAGTTGTTCATTTACACTAAATGCAAAACATGTTATCATAGGTATGTCCACCTGACTCGATTCGCTAAACTTCGAGGTTCATGTTCTATTTGAAGAAAAAAAGTCCGCAATAAACTTCGGGTTGAGGGATCAATTGCGGAGGCTTATGTAATGGAAGAGCTTGTAAACTTTTGAAACCAATATTTCGGGCCTGATATTGATACAAGGTTAAATCAACTAGGTCGAAATGAGCCCGGATCAAACACAAATTTGGAAGGGCAATTGTCAATATTCGAGCAGTCAGGTAGTCCGTTCGGCCGAATCTCTACTTGATGGCTAACGGATAAAGATTACAGTGCTACAACAATATATGCCCTTCTAAACTGAGATGAAGTTTCAGTATTCGTTAAGTAAGTTAATGTCTTAATTAAAAAAAATAGTGTACATAATTGAAAATGTGTGATAAGCGTGTCAGCTATATTGCCTTGTAGTGAGTTCGGTGCAGAGTCTTTAATCAGTGATCCCGCTGGACTTGAATCTCATTGAAAATCATAATTTATACAGTGGTTCAAAAGGCGTGTATGTCTTTAACGAAATTATATTATGTGTTATATACATTTATGTGGCCAATTAGTATATTGATTTATCCTTAATTTTTACCGTCATCTACAATAGGTTCAGTCATTGGATAGACCAGTACCTCCTACTTGAAATTACTAGCTCAAGGCCCTAATAAACAAGCATCCTGTTGTTGAGGCTATATCGTCAATAGGTTTAGGTTTAACGTAAAAGATGATGACCGAACATAACAAACCAAAAACAGTAGAGTCTTGGTCAACGGCGACTGTTATGACGAGAATTGCATGGACTTTTATGGAGAGCTAAATGAGATTGTTGAGCTAGCATTTTTGGGTTCCAAAAATTGCCTGGTAGTGTTCAAGTGTACATGGTTCGATGTCACATGCATTAGAGGAATCTATTAGCTCTCAAGGGATTGTAGATGTCAATGTCAAGTCAAGACTCGCATCGGACAAGCCGTTTGTGTTTGCTAGTCAAGCTATACAAATCTTTTATGCGGAGGACGTCGCAAATCCCAAATCTCATTGGTATACATCTATCAAGTTCAAGAAATTGCCCGTGACATATGACAGTGAGCTAGACACCTTTCAAGCCGACCAACCACCTGTCTTGTTACCTGTTGAGGTGAACAACGGGGAGGACGATCTTCCTCTTCTAACAACACTTCATGTTGAAGAAGAAGTAGTAGATAATGATGCGAAAGATGTGGGAAGTGTTGAAGATGATGTGACTGATCTACTGATGAAGAGGATGAATCAGAAGATTAAGAGGTCGACGAGTCCCCCACAAAGAAGGGATGACAAGTCTAGCGATGAATATGATGATGATTCCCAAACTAAAAATGATTGATTTGTACTGTTGTAACACCTCAAAAAATATGTAGTAATATTTTAGCACTTGGTTCATATATTGTGTTTATATACTCGGTTCATATATATGAAACTGATGATTTTTTTCTGAAAAATTATTATTTGTAATGTGTTAATTTCCTTGCAATTTATCTATACGAAATTAGTTATGAATAGAATACGGGCTATACGTGGCCGGGGTGGACGCTGAGCTGCCTCCTCCCCGGTGGGTCCCACCTCGTCATTGCCCACTGGTGACGAGGCACAGCGTGCTCGCTTACAACAGACAGGGCCCAAGCCCCAACCCCAGCCTCAGCCCCAGGCCCAGGCCCAGCCCCAGCCCAAAGCCGATTTGTAACATCCCGGAATTTTTCGGAACGTTAACGCTCAATCGATCAGTACACTAAGATAATACTATCTCAAACGTGACCAAATAATACCATCAATCTGTCAGAGCAACTATTCGTCAATCAAACTATACTCTCAATCAACTATCATAATTAAAATACCAAGTCTAAGTCTAAAAAAAATTTAAACAATAATATTAATTTACCCACGCAGGGGTTCTAATTATTAATACTAAACTTAAATTTAAATTCCTTAGCTAGCTCAGCTCTAATCCATGCTCAGGTAGTCTACGGCTAATGCTACCTGCAGAAAGGAAGTCAAAGGAGAGTGAGCTTTTGAGAGCTCAGTAAGGTCGATCAAAGATTTAAAACATAACAAAACGATTCGGACGAGTTTTCATATAAAACTTTTTTAAAAAATATTTTCATTGAAATACAACATTTAGACAAAGATGAACAAAACGAACGATTTTACATTTAAGTCCAATAACATCTTTTTGAGAGGTTTTCTTTCAATAAAATCACTACAATACGATATAAACATAGGGATGAGTATTTAACTCACTCCCTTAAATAATAGTCATTGGGAACACTTTGGGCATAATAAAGCATGAATGGATAATATTCAAAACAGTTCAAGTGTAATAAAACATAAAGAGGAAATATTGAATATGAGCAGTACAGAAGCAAAGCCACCCCGGCAGTGCTCGATCGCTTTACATATGCATATGTACACTGACTAGTCCATCTAGGTACTAGTTAAAACTCATCCAACAGACCATCCTTATAATGCCAACAATACAGACCATCCTTATGGCTCCCAAGTTACTGACTCATGTCAACATTGAGAAGTAATAAATAGAATTGAAAAAATGCTTTACGATGAGCAATCAATAAACATATCAAATGAACAATGAATTCCTAGATAAGATAAAAAAAGAATTCCAAACGAGTGCTATAAGGCTCAATTCAGGGTTTCATGGGCAATTAAAAAAAAACATACGCTTTTTATTTCAAACATAGAAATCAACAATCAATGTATTTTGTAAAACTGTTATTACAAACATTTGAAACAGAGTAACGAAATGGGGTTTGGAAAGAAATTCTTACCTCGGTCCAAGCTAAGCAGCGCTACCAAACCTCGATCAATAATCTCTGAATGAACCTAAATTGACAATTTATTTGTTAGAACATAATCTATGTCTAATATACTATAACCTAATATCCACTACCCAAACGATGCTCACTTCTAACTCCGAAATCGCTCAACTCAAAGCGCGTCTCGCACGCGGCTAACCTAATCGAAATTCTTATACACTCTTTAAATGTGTAATGATACTCCAAATACACATTAAATTATAAGAAAACACTTTTATGGCTTAAAACATTATAAAAGGTCGAAATATGAATTTTTTGAATATTTTTTAATTAAAACAATTTCTTTAAATGCAATAAAAACCCATAAATTTCCAAAATTACTTCCAACTGCAAAAAAAGTCCCATAATTTTTGTAACAGCTTCAAAATATGTGTAAAAATTATAAAAATTTAAATCAGAAATTAAAAGGTATTAAAACTATTTTAAAATTATTCATTTTGCTAAAAATAATGCGATACGGAAACTAAAGCAAATCAACTCTAAAAATCATAAAATTCAAACTGAGTTTTACTTATATCATAAGGACATTGTTATAATTTTTCTCAAAACATTTCTAGGGTTTAAGGGCTCGAAAAGAATTTTCCAAATCTGAAATTACATAAAATACTACAAATTCATACGAACTCAGAAAATTATAAATATTTTCCAAGAATTATAATATAGTGTAAGGTGTTATACTCTAGAATTTCACGTGCTAAAAATTAGTGTACGCTATCCCGTGCACACGCTAACATAACGCTAACCTGTGGGACCCCTTTGTACCACTCATTGGCCTGTAACCAGTGGACCCATTCCAAACAGCTGCTGTGCACCTTCTCACACAATTCACTCATGCACAGCATACACAACGCACCTTCTCACCACACTCATGCACTTCACAACTCAAATCTACACAACCACCACTTCCACCTTCTCTCACAAGCCCCACATACAATACACACACACCCAGTACACACAAAATGTAAAAATAACCACAGCTCCCTCCCCTCCTTCTTCCTGCTTAAACCCACTTCACCCATACCCCGCACACACACACACACACAATGTGAACGCATATTCACCGCACGTACACATGCAGTTTATATATGTATGCACACACACTACTCACTAAACACTAAAAATCACCTACACATTACCTCCAAAACACAGCCAAATATATATACATACCATCTGCAATGCCCACTGCCTCACGGCAGTGGGACTACCGTTCCTTTTTCTCTTTCCAAACTTCTCACTCACACCATTTCAAATCATTCACTCAGGTTTGCACTTAGAAACCCCTACAGTGCTGTTACTCTCTTCTCCTTCTCCATTTTCATGCACACAGCACATTCCCTTAGCCTCGTGCTTTCCTACTCTAGTTCAAGAGAGATGAGCGCTCGAAAGATTGCCCTGTACCGTCAAATTTCCACCGCTAAGCATCGTTGTCCAAACAAGAACCTCAAACTTCAGCAAAGTAATTATGAACAAGTGAGTCACTTATAATTAGAATTCCACTTGAACCTAAGACACATATGCCACTTTCACGGAACTAACATCATACACAGGCCTTCCAATCCACCATCAATTGCTCACCCCACACAACTAAATCAACCCACACAATTTTGCACACACAGGCTCACACGAACACAGACTTGCATGCAACTCACGCACTCTCGCCTGTATACACAAACATATGATCCCAGCACACACATGTACTCAGTACACACTCCATTTACCCAGCTATTTACCCATAACATGACACCCTATCTCCTGAATATGGTGTACAAACAGAGATAAGACACATAAAGAGAGACACCCTACCCAGAACCACGCGCACGATACCCACATACTCCTCCCTCCACAACTTCCATAAAACCTTGATTAGATTAGAGGAAAAGGGCTTGAAAACTTACCAAGAATTTGTGCTTCGATCGCCGAAGTCCCGTATTAGCAGGCCCCTCTCTCTCTCTCTCTCTCTCTCTTGTTAGTGTGTACGACAGCTTGAATGGGAGGTGGGCGGCTGCCAAAGAAGGTTATACATATATATGATATGAAACCCTAGTTAGACAAAGAAAAGAAAACCCCACCCCCTTCATTTGTCGCTAATTCATCTTATCCAAACTTACTATTGCGAAAATGGTCCAATGATAGAATATTTATGACAAATTATGCGCTAGAAAAATTATTAACGGCTTGTTACTCTATCTCGTTTGACAAAAACGTCACTATTAAGTGTACAGTACTAAAGAAAACCTCATTGTCATTAAAAGTATGTCTAATGTTACAAAATATAATTCGCCGATAAAAATACACGCCAAAGCCCAAACATTTATAGGTTTACTTTAATTATCACTAAATATCTCGATCAATACCATTCATTATTAAATTATAACTTATAGTTTTCAAAAATTTTGTCGTTAAAGATAGTCGCTAAAATTTCAATCACGTTAATCATTAAACATTTAATCGCCGCTAAAAGTTGTTAAAAAAAATATCGACACTAAGAAAAATGTATTCGCTACTAAAAATTTTAAATAATTCCGAAAAAGTATCGGGGTGTTACACGATTCCTCCCACACGGGCGCTGGTTCTCCTTCTTCTGTGGGTTCTACCTCAGGTATAGTTGATAACAGTGTTTAGTCAATTTTCGCTAGCCTTATATTTGAACTGTATTAATGTCGATTGTTTGTAGGATTTCGACGAGGTAGTGGCCTAACACGCAGGGTACGCATCGACCCTCAGCGTAAACAGAGAGTTACGCTCACCCAGGAGAGCCAGTAAGTAAAAAAATAACATCATGCCTTATATTTAAATGTTTGGGTGTCTTAATTTATTTTTGAATTGTGTTAATGTATTTATTTACTTCTTTGACAGGATCCTGGAGAATCAGGCGAGGACGAAGATCGGCGTTCTTTTGAAGGGCCGATTCTTCGAGCCACGGCTGTAGTGGAAGGACTGGGATGCCGGGACGAGGGAGTCCCTGTGGGAAGAGTGGCTATTACGTTTAATGCTATATTTTCTGTGATAGTATTTAATTAGAATTTATTATTTAAACTAATTTGTGTAATTGGATGCCTTACAGGAGGGGTTCACGTTTGACTCGCCTGATCCGTAGGCGCTGGGGGGGCAGGCCTTTTTTGCATACATCGGCAAGAATTACCGTCGATGGCTGCACTACGTACTGGACCGGGCAAAGAAGATACTGCTCGAGGGTGCCCCGATAATGGAGATGAAGAGATATTGGATATCTCCAACTGTATGGGGGCAGATGATTAATCGGTGGGTTATGGATCCAGGCTGGGACAACAAGAGTAAGAGCGGGGCCAAGAATAGACAAAACAAAGATTCGACGCACATGGGGGAGGGGGATGGGTCGGTGGCACACGACGTCATCCTGCACATGAATGCGGTCGAGCACCAGGACCTAGAGGAGGATGAGATCGTAGCTCTAACGTATAATCAGATGCACCTGCATAAGAAGGGTAAGGACGAGGCACACCGAGTGGGCAACTATGTTTCAGATATTGCCTGAAGAATCTATGTAAGTTCCAGTCAACTTGTTTAATTTGTTAATATTTTGTCTTTTTATTCAATGTTTGTTGCGTTAATGCCCTAACATATTATCTTTAAATCACTGTTTTTGCAGGCCTCATATGAACAACTTAGGGGATCCGAGCAGCAATCTAGACATCCATCAGCATCCACTAGTACGGGTGAGAGTACTGGGGCGTTGAAGCGATGGCTGGATACACCAGAAGTCGTCATTCGGCCGAAAGGCCGCATACGCAGCCTGCCTAGCACAACTGCACATGTCCTGATTGGAGCGTCCACCCCTAGTTGTCCCTTCATAGACACCGGCTGCGCAACGTCTGTTGGACGAGGAGGAGATCCAGCGCATTACTACGGTGGTGTTGAGGATGATGAGGGAGCAGGATCAGCAGGGCACTGCTGCTGGATATGCTGAGCCGGCTCCAGAGCAGCAGGATCCAGATCCAGGACTCGACAACCCCTGATGAGCCCTCTCTCGTGCCCTCCCAGCCTGTACCCCCTCCCGGCTTGTACTCTTCTCCCCTCTTCTAATCGGTTGTATCCGGTTTCCGACTTGTACATTTTATTTTTCGTTAGAGTAAACATTTTTTAAAGTTATATATAGTTGTTTTGTGTCTGTTATAGGGTTAAATAATTGCTGATCATCAGCAATTATTTAACCCTAATGTGCATTCGGGGATTGTGCCTTGTTGTTGAGGCTTGACTTTTTGTTTACAAGTTTGGGCATTAAAAAAATTATTTTTTTAAAAAAATTGACTTTTAGCGACGGATTAATTTCGTCGCTAAAGAGTATACGTAATTCTGAACTTTTAACGACGGAATATTCCGTCGTTAAAAAGGACATTTAGCAACGGATTTTCCGTCGTTAAAAAGTTTATTCCGTCGCTAAATATTTACCGATTAAATTATTTTCAAAAACAAATTAAAATATAAAAAATACAATTAGCGACAGAATGTCCGTCGCTAATGCATAGATAAACCCGTTGCTGAAAGTCCAATATTAGACGACGGATTTTGAATTTCGTCGCAAAACTTTTAGTGACGGGCTTTTATATGAAGGACTTTTAGCAACAATAAGTCCGTCACTAAAAGTTTTAGCGACGAAATATAAGCTTTTAGCAACGGATTTTCCCGTCGCCAAAGACCTTATTCCTTGTAATGGACATACTGCACAGTTAAATTTTAAAACCTATATGAGAAAGCGACATGTCCTTCCTTTGCTTAGAACTGGCCATGTCTCACTTAGGCATTGTTGCGTTTGGTTTGACAATTTGGTTAGGCAGTTGCCAACTTGCTCGAGGATAAGTGGGAACCGACTCCCAGCCTGGTCCTTAGCTCCTTGGTGATGTGGCATGCTTGATTCCTTCCAGACTAATTGGGCTTACCTGGTCGATGCGCTGCATTTTATTGGTGCAAGCAACTCCATTTTTCTTAAATTCAAAAGTTCGCTAATTAGGAGAGAATGTCAGAAGGTGTTGAAGTTGGATTTTTTGTTACATAAAATGATGCCATGACATTTATGGAGGCGTCGATATGTGAAAGAAGAGAAGGATAGAGAAAAAGTGAAAGCAAAGACGGTGCCCGTAAAGGAGACGTGAGGCAATCTTGAGCTTCTCATGATAGAGCGATCTTCTTCAAATTCTTTCAACTTTGGAAATCTGTTAATAGAACAACCAAAGCAACTAAAACTTTTTCATTCGAAACTATGGTATTACTGGCCATGACAAGTGGTCCCACGAGACTAGTATCTTGCAGTCCATGATTTTTGGTGTTCTTAGGAAATACTTCATCCGTCCCTAAAATATCGATTATTTTGACTTTACACGCATATTAATAATTTATGTTATTTATTCTGTATTTTTTCCATTTTACCTTTAGAGAGAGAGGGGAAGAGAGTGGGTCATGAAAAAGAAAATTTAGTTGGTAGAGTGTTAAATGTAGAGAGAGAAATAAAATAAAAAAGTGTAAAGTGGTGGGATAGGAGAAAGAAAATAAGTTGGTAGAGAGTTAAATGTGGAGAGAGAAATAGAATAAAAAAGTATAAAAAGGATAAATATGTAAACATACCTACAAAATCTTTCTTAATTTAGAAGTGATCAATTTTTGTAGGACGACCCAAAAAGGAGAGATGATCAATTATTAAGAGACGGAGGGAGTAACATATACGTTACATTTGCTTATATGTGTTGCTAGTCAATGTTGGGCATGCACATAACATAACAGTGTTTAGGATGCACCTTATGTGACACTTTAAGAACTATTCAACTGTCAACGGCCTCAATTGGTAAAACTGCAGCAAACCATCAATGCCTGGTGCCATGCAAATGCATTCTAAATGTTCAAGGCATGGCATCTCTGTCTCTTAGTCAGCCCAGACGTGAGTTGGTGCCTCAAGAGTTTTGCCTATCGGTCGGTGTCTACCTTTCAAAGAGGGTTGCCTTAATCATTGTACGTTTTATCAACGGCCCGCCTATCGATCAGTTTGGCAAGTTGGCTGCCCGTTGTTTGGTGCCTTCCCCTTAAAGGGTCAACCTACGCCTTACCCCCAAGAAGACCATCTGGTCCGTCCTCCCTTGTGGCTAGCCTTTATCCTCTGAAGGTCACCCCTTACCTTCAACCGAGCAAAGGACCTATAACGGATCCTTTTTCAACTTCCAACTAACTTAAGGAACCCACATAGACACCCTTCACGCTTTCTTAGCCCCAACGTTGGTCACCATAAGCCATTGGAAGGGTAGCCTTTTCTCCTCACCTTTACACCATTTGACCTCATGCCTTTTTGTGCTCTCGATCAGCCTGTGGGCGCCTTGGTTAATGGCCTTGAGAACCCCATGACAGTATGACACCAACATGTATCATTATCGCTTCTTGGGGTGGTTTACTAAGAGGCCGTTTGGGATTGATTATGAAAAACAGATTTCAGCTTAAATCTGAATCAGTTTTTAAAATTAGATTTAATCTATTTTAAATAAAATTAGTTTGTTGTTTGGTAAAATTAGCTGTGAACAAACTTAAAGTTACAAAAAGTGTTTGGGTAGAAAGTGATTAAATCAGTTTGATATAGCAAAATGATCATAAAGGAGATTACATAAATAAAGTTTCTAATGTCCATTTAGTGAAGTAATGTTAACATAACTTTTATTTGAAAATAACTTGAATGTACGAAAAAATTATTGAAGAAGCCATTTTCAACCACTTACAAAAGTTGTCACTTCTTATTTTGAATTAAAGGTAAAAGAGCATACAAAAATGATGCGGTTGTTGATGAACTGTTGTGCTCCCTCTTTCTGTTAGCATAGAAGATAATATAACTGCAGCTAATTAAAAGTCACATCCAATAATTAGTTAAAAGGGTATGAAATATTTTTTTGTAAAAAATATGGGGATAGGATGGTAAATTAAAAGGTCAAACTTGATTATCAAAAAAGTGATTATATCATAATCATCACTTTTCAGGATTATGAATTTAATCAGTTTTTATCTTTTTTAGTCATATTAAATCTCATAATCTCTTTTGCCAAACACTCACAAACCTGATTTAATCTAGATTAAATCAAGTTTGACCATTATAAAATCAACTCCAAACACCCTCTAAAATTGGTTTACGGTGTATAAGAAAGTGGTATTAGGTTGCACAAAAAGCGAAAAAAGTGGTATTATGCCCCATTTATTTATCCCACAATCTTAGGGTATAAAGGCACATGTCAAGAAAGAAAATTCGACAAAAACTAAATTAGACTAATTTATTTCAAACCTCGGATTTCATCTTCAAATCATTCCAAACATTTTGCATATCCTCTTTTGTGCGAATAATAAATTTGCGTGAAGCATTTTCATCCACTAAGGCTTGTAGTCACAACTAATAAGGCACATAAGTACAACTTAAATATTTTAGCAATGAAGGTGAAACTCATACGATGAATCATAAAACTCAAATATCAATCTTCTTATCTTAATTAGTCGGCAAATGTGAATAAGTATAAACTGCACATATCCTCGTCAGTAAAATAAACTACAGATCATAGTCACATAAGAATCTTATAAGAAAATAATGACGCATGATCATCTCATATAAGAAAATAATGACGCATGATCATCTCAGTTGAATGTAGCAGACTAGCAGGCAGGGCCACCATAGCAGAAGCTACCCAGAACTTCCTCATCTCAAAAACGTGTCGACGTCCAATCGGCTTGCAATGGTAAAATAGGCTTTCAGTAGCATAGGTATTGATGCTAGCTAGGTTGTAGTACATAATTTCTCTAGGCTTCTTCGGGCTCATGAGGCCTTTAATATGCTATTTTTATCAAAGGGGCTCAGTACTGGAGTCTGGCAGACAAGAATGGTATGAACAATGAATCAGTGGTGGGTAAGGTAACTTTTTCCTTTTGGAACCCCATAATGTGGAGTGTGGACCCTTTGCTCTGATTGGCTTACCAGCTGACCGAGAGCATGAACAAGGATTCAAGATGCATTTTCAGCGTATGTGCAGGGTACCCCGCAAATCAAAAGGAAGATACATGCACATCGCTCGGTGTTTTCATGCAGTACTCGATACCCGGAACAAGTTGTTTTCTGGCAAAGTATGAATCAGAGGTTGAAGTTAACAAGAAAGCAACCCTTACTGTGCACTATTAATTTGAAGACTTTTGTGTAAGAGTAATGCATTTGGGATCATGGGCACGTGACTCATGTCATCTTGTAGTACTTGGAACTTCCTTGTATCTATGGTAACCTTGTAAGGAACAAAAACGAAAGATTCTCCGCCATTCGAAATCTGGGAAATAACCTACTGCCCTTCTGTATTGTTACCATGAACTAATGATTCCTGGATATAACTGGCAACATTTTGGTAGCATATTTAGTGGCAATTTTTGACAGTAATTTATTTAGCATCATGAATTAGGAAGACGTCAATTAACATATTTAGCAACCATCATTGTTGCTAGCTACATGAAAGGTTATATACTCTTCTTACGTCGCATATTGTAGCCAAAATAGAGATGAGAAGCACCACCAAAGAGCTTTGTGAGAAGGCCTATTTTTTCTTCTCAAGAATATTGAGTTTGAGTTTTTTCTACTAAGACTGTTATGTCAATTTTTAGTCATATGATCTGAGATGAACCAACACACGTATGTCCTTCCAAAATATTATTTTTTCTGTTTTTACTTGAACAAACATCACATAACAATAGTATACATTCCCTTTGTGTGATCTCCTTCCTTCGTAGACAATGATCATATGATCCCGTTCACATACGAAAGCAAAGATCCCATATTCGCCTAAATGCCCCCACCGTGTTCTCCTATTTTTAAGGTTTAATTTCATGCCTGCTAATAAGGTAAAATAAATTACTAAATTGGAAAGGACGGTTCTTGTTTAGGGACTCCCGTTTGCTCTGCTTTTGGCGACAAACTTTCTGTCACATTTACTGTTTGCAAATCACTGTGACGGCAGGAGTGATGATTTGGTGAAAAAAGAAAATTTAATGAAACGGGAACAGACATTTGCAGTCTACTTTCACTCATTGTAGCTTTGACATAGACTAGCCTGGGCAAATCTCAGCTAATCATATCTCCTCAGAACAAAGATGGAGAGAATCAAACCTGAAAGACCATAACTCGTATGTTAATGGTCTAATAATCGACCAAGAACTTTCCCCAAACCCTTTAACAAATACGGCAATTGACGTAATACGACACCAACCGCATTTAGTGTCGGCAAAACCACAAGTTTGGAGAATTCTAATAAAAAATAAGGATCCCTGCAACTTTTAGAAGGCAAAGTCTGAAAAGTTAGGCTTCTCAAATGTCAATGAAATGGATTTGACATAAGTGGACATCTACCTAATCAACTTCAGTGCTGATTAGGGGATCTCTTCCACCGATAGTAGTGAGGATAAAGCCCGGTTTTCTCCATCTCTCGAACCGCTCACGGAAACCTAATTCAACTCCGCCTCCACTGGTTCCATTGGCGCGTGATGATGTGACTATCTGTCAAAGACTTTTTAGGTTCTCCTTCTCCTTTTTTCTCACGATTGACTTCCTTGTTCTTCTGGAGATTAGTAGCAGCGGAAAAATTTCGGATGCTGTTCCGATCGTACGTAGATAACTACGAATTTTTATTTATGATAATTAAAAGTTATTAAATATATTTTATTATATTTTTGTTAATACTTTCGGCATCAATTTTTAACTGTATTTTTTCAACATCGCTAAAAAAAAAACACTAAAACAGATAACAACCATTTATTGTTGCTAAAGGTGAGTAGTAGTTATCTTTTTACAACCAATTTAGCAGCCAAACCTTTTCCTTTCTGGATTCGATAAATTGAGTTTCAGAGGCATGGAGGTAAGAGGTGCTCGTATCTATTGCCTTGGAGTGGATAACATGGTGGGATGTCATATCTATTGCCTTGGAGTGGATAACATGGTGGGATGTCAATTTATGTCGCTTTCCTGGGTCGGCGATCATCGTTGGTCGTGGAGGTCAGTCTTCTCGTCATTCTTTCAGGGTCTGGCTATTGGGTCTAGCGACAGTTTCTAAGGGTGGTTAGCTGTGGAGTGAGGTCGTGAGGAGAGGGTGTAGCTTCAGGCGATGGTTTGTCCCTCCCATAATCCCTCTAGCTTGGTGCTCTCTTTGTTTCTGCTTTTTCTGGTGTGTTTGGTGCGACTCTTAAAGTTCAGGGTGTAGTTTTAGGCTATACTCTGTCCCTCTCATAATCCCTCTAGCTTGGTGCCCTCTCTGTTTTTGGGTGTGTTTGGTGCGACTTCTAAAGTTGAGGGTGTAGTTTTAGGCTATAGTATGTCCCTCCTCCTTCCCCTAGCTCAGTGCCCTCTCCAATTTTTGTTTGTTCCTCGTGTGTTTTAGGTTGCGTTGGTGCTGCGCCCTCAACTTCTAGTGGTTTTGGGTCTCATGTGGTGGCGTGGTTCGATGGACTGGCCTTCGTTTGTTGGTAATGGTCGGTGCTGGCGTTGTGGAAAGTGAGGTTTAGGGTGGGGTTGCGAAAGCAGTGGTTTTGGGTGGAACTGACATACTCAAGATGGTGCGCAGCAGCAACGTGCTTATTGCTGTATGGTTTAGCCGGTGGTGCAGATCGAATTCTTCACGGATGCTTATCGTGTCATGAAAGGAGTCCAAAGTCCGTACTGGGGAAAGTAATAGTTGTTTGTTTGTTTACGATTTTTACGCTAATTAGAACCGATTTCCCGTTGTTCATTTCAGCTCTATGATTTCTAGCGTGTTGGGCTTTTATATCTCGAATTATCTGCTATCTTGTATCTGTGTTTCATTATGTTAGTCTTTCCTCCTTCAGGTGAGAATGCTGGCCTTCATTATCATTATATATACGAGTTTTCGTGCACACGCGATCGATGTATGTGCGATTTTATCATCGCAAATTATGGGTAATATATTTTGAGACAACAGATAAATATAAAAATAAATAAATAAAGAGACGTGAGTTGAAGATAATGTAACAATAATTCTCTAAATAATCTCACAGTATAATAATAATCTCACAATTCTGTTGCAAGTAACATCTCCTCACCAATCTGGTGCCACCATGTCATCATCGTCGTCATCACAATACACACACACCCACACCACACACACACGCATCAGCACACACACAAACACACGCACATCAGCAGAGTCACAATGTTAATGCTCTTTATCCCTATTGAATTGATAATAATTGATTGATTAAGTAATTGTGTTGATTATCATCAACACTTCGTCTTAAAGAAGATAGTGGAACCAGCCACATTCACACAGCCATAGACTCACACACACACCCACACCCACACCCCACCAGACACGCACACACCATTTTCACGACTTCCCTCCGCCGTCAAGAGGACCCAGCACCGCCGGCCACCACCTCCTCACAGCGACGACCACTACGGCGCCCAAACCACCAATCGCATGACCAATAGCCCACCACGTCAACCAATCGCACACCCACGACCACCATCCCTGTCTATCGCACCCAAGGCCTATAATGGCCACTGACGGATTTGGATTCTTACTTGCAATCTGCCCGCCCACTTGCAATCTGCTTACCCATTATCGCTCCCAAATGCAGGTGGTAGAAGGAATTTTGACTTTAAGGGAGAAGCAGAAATTCGGAGAAGAAAATGTATAACAGAAATGGAGAGGGTGGGTGTTTTTAATCGATGGCTTTGGGATAGTGGGCGGTGGTATTTTACGTTTTTTCTCTTGTTTTGGACACATGGCAATGTCAGAGCCGCTTTCGTTGTAATATGAAAAGAATATTACACTAAAAATAGTGTTTTTATTATAAGTTATATAGATTTCTACCTTCTTACCAAAAGAAAGAACTTTGGTGTTGATATTATTTTTACGGGGCTACTGGTATTAATTAGAAAGCATCCGACACATTGGCCAACATCTGAGCTAGCTGAACCCTGCGAGGCACATCATCACCCCACGGCATTGTGAATCTAGACCAACAACAGTTGGTTTCAACCTTGTGGGGGTAGCACATCACAAGTAAAACCGAAGGTAATACCCTGAGAAGCTTTTCCCAATTTGCGGATGCCTTGTAGAAAGCAAGAGCTAAACCAACTTGTCCTTGGGCTTGGAGGAGTATAACTGAAGCTTAGGAATTACTCCAGATGGTGGATATGGAGAGTGGCAAACGGTAAGTACTTGTATGTTGGAGATCTATGGCTGCCAAACACACTAGTGTATTCATCTCATGCTCCTAAACTTGCTGGTTGAAATGTAATCTAGGTGAGTGACTTACAAGGCTGGAATGTAGAACTAATCAGAGACATGGTCCGCGAAGCAGAGATTAGGCAGGTACCCATAAATAAAGTAAATATTTTGGATCAAAAGGTATGGTACTATTCCAGAACATGTAATTTTACTGTGAAATCGGAAAACACTGAGCCATCTCATCAGGAATCGTGTGAGGAATGGAGAATCAGGACATAATGGGGCTTAAAGGGTTCCACCCAAGATAAAGTACTTTGATGGGAAATTGTTGAAAAAAAATATTCTCCTTACTAAGAGTAATTTACGACGTCAAAGGGCAAGTATTGACCCTATTTGCAATCCTTGTGGTAAGGAGACAAAGACCTTAAATCGAGCATTTGCTTTTATGCTGCTGCTTAGTGGCTAAATTAAAAGAGTTTGATTCTGATCACTGACCTTCAACATCAAACGGCACTGGAATGTGGGGGAGTTGATGAGCCGAAGGAAACAAGAGCTAGCTGAAAGTAAGAGGCCCAGCTATATGGAGTTGGTGTGCGTTATTTGGTTGCATCCGGCCATGGAATGCAAGGATTGAATGTTGTTTTTACAACTGTAAATGGATCCCTGGACTCTTCTCTCTAAGGCTCGGGAGGAGTGCTGAAATTTAACTTAGTTGTCGCCGCCATTTCACACTAAACTGCTCTACATTGATACATAATAGGTAGCTACAAATAACTATAAGAGTCTTTGGTTTTAATTTTTTCTCCAATTCTGTAAACTAAAAAAAATATTGACATTTACTAGACAATTTTGTTTTCTTCTCTCCCTCAGATTTTAAACTAGTTGGCAATTTTGCCCCGTTTTTTAAACCTCCATTTTTTAGTTTTGAGTTTTGTTTTTCAATTAGAGATTCAACCTTCGAACTTCATTAGAAACAAAATTTGAGTTAAATTTAAGGGGAAAAAAAAAACCCATCACACACGAAACCACCACCACTGGACGTGGTACTACGTCGCCACCAAAGTCACCATCCCCCCCCCCCCCAACCACTCCGAACCCACCAAGGCCACCATCCTCCCCCCACCCCCAACCCACCACGGCCACCATCCTCCCCCCACCCCCAACCCACCACGGCCACCATCCTCCCCCCACCCCACCCCACCACCACCACCACCACCACCACCACCACCACTTGTTATCACCTCCGTCCCTACCATGGCCAACATCAATTCCTTCTGTCGCTGCCCCACTGCACTAATGCATCAATCAACTAGCAGTTGTTAGCAGCTCAGCCCCTACCTCCAACGACCCATCAAAATCAACTCGACCACTGACCATCAGCACCACCACCAATAACCCATTTTCACATCTATTACAACTAACCTAATCTAAACCCATCGCCGCTACATAGTCGCTGCGCACAAATCTATGGGTTGTCCGCTCTCCTTAGTGCCACCAACTCCACTCTATATATTATAAGGGTTTTGATGGCCTCATCTCAAGAAAGATGAAACTCCGACAGGGCCAGAATGTCGTCGAGACTCGATGAAGAATCGACAGTGGATCAGTTCGTGGTTGTGGCAGCGAAGTCGGCGATAGTGTTGTGAGTTTGATGGTGGTAGTGGTGGTGGTGTTGTTGTGGGGGGTGTTTTCTATTTAATACATGGAGAGAAGAGTTGAAGTAGATGAAGAGATATTTTAAGGGAAAAATAAAATAATAAAAGAGAAAACTCAAAACAAAAAACTACCAATCAAACGCTAACCTGTTTTTCTAAAAAAATAAAAACCAAAGAGTGTTTAGTTTTTTTTTTTAAAACTAAAAACCACAAGTGTTTCAAACGGAGTCAGATGTGGTGCATGTCAGCAAACAAAGGTTCTCTCTCGTACCGCTTGAAGTAAATGTTATTGCACTCACAAATTTGGAGTCTGCAATAGAAGACAAAAGAAGTAGCAACGATTGTAATTCAATTGATTTAAAAAAAAGGCAAATATGATTGTCTGATTGCATTTCTAAACAAAGAAAAATTCATCTGATTCTTCTCTTTTCGATTGACGCTCGGCAACTTATCTTTGGATTTCGCAGCAAAATGAAATCTGATCCTAAACAATGTATCTTGAATTCTTGAATGATAATATTGAACATGAACTGCTCAAAGGAAAGAGCTTCAGAGCTAAATTAGGCAAAGTGGTTGTAGTAGTCTATGGAGTATGGCAGGAAAGGAACTCAAGAATCTTTGAAAAAAGGTTTTAAAATGTTGAGGAGTGTATGCATGTTATCAAGCAATGGAAAAAATATAGAGCGGGTACATGGAGGAAGGCTCCAGCCACAACAAGGAACAAAGCGCTGTGTAACCAATGGGGGATTGATGAAATAATACTCATACAAAATACATAAGATACAGAAAGAGCATGTAATGGATAGATGGTAGCGTACAAAGATAGAGTGAATATTTCTGTGTATATAATGTTGAGATTGTAGTGTTTGCACTTAATGGAATAAAAGGAAATTTGACCCAAAAGAAGAAGAAGAAGAACTTGAACTGTACTTCTTGAACCTAAACAAATATCTTGAACGATGTCTTGAACCTGAAGGACTTGTGTCTTCAATTTGACAAAGCTCCTTTTGACTTGAGAGAGTACTCATTCTTCTCCCTTGAGTGTCACCCCATGCATGTTGTGCTAAACGGGAGACCTTTGATAATTATTATGTATCTTTAATTATGTGATAGATAATTACCAAATTGAAAAACTTCAAAAAGAGAAGTGGCGTACTTTGATTCACCGGGCAACCTCAAATATGAATATTAACAGATAATCATGACAAATACCTATATTGTCAATTGATTTTATAATCCTACGACAGATGAAGAACAAATTTTTTAATTCGACCACATGACACTTACGTAGGATTATTTGTCAATATATTTTCTTTCTCAATAAAACTGTTCTACTCTTTAAAGAAAAAGAAAGGAAAAAAAAAACATAATCTCATTGACGATTACCAAAATAGAATGTCAAAAAGGCCACTTTCGAGCCACTTTATAAAGCTTGCCATAAACAAGCTTCGCTCACATAGTCGGCATTCCCTTCTCCATACAGTATATATATACTGAGAGAGGGAGGACCCAACACCAACTTCAAAGCTTCCCTTGAATCCCTCCTAGATTGTTTCATTGCATGGAGACCTCCATGATTGGCAGCCAAAAACAACCATCCAAGGGTGGCTGGAAATCTGCCATTTTCATAATTTGTGAGTTCCGCCTCTCTTATTGTCCCTGCATATAACAGATACTCGTTCATCTTCAATTGTATGTGTTATGTGTTCTTCTTCTTCCATTCTCTGTGAACATCCAACAGACATAAGGTGTATATACTGATCAAGTTGTGCACTTTGTTATGGCAGTTGTGGAAATGGGAGAGCGGTTCGCGTACTATGGCGTGTCAGGAAACCTCATCACATACCTCACAAATGTCATGGGCGAATCGACGGCCGTGGCTGCCAAGAATGTCAATACCTGGCACGGAGTGGCCGCGGTGTTCCCATTGCTTGGTGCCTTTCTTGCTGATTCCTACTTGGGTCGATTCAGAACAATCGTGCTATCCTCCATTGTCTATCTCATGGTAGGAATCTCTGTATGCATGTGTCAAATCTGTTATGCCTTTTTGCTAAAGTAGGGCACCTCTCTTTCAGAGAATCATGCTGTGGTTTGTCAAAGCAGTCGACGCGACAAAAGCCTAATTTACTTTGAACATTGAGACCTGTCTTTTTGGTTTTCTGGATCACGATTTGACTGTCACCGTTGAAAAGTCACCTTGGTTAGCAACTGTTTTGAGTAGAAAGTGATTTCAGCAACAGAGAATAAAAGCTATGCAAATATCTGATTAACTGTTTCATATAGGCATTTGAAGAGAATATTTGAAAGAAGACACCTGATTGTGAACTTTCTTAATTCCGTAGGGACTGGTAATCTTAACTGCTTCGGTATCAGCAATTCCACTAGAGCATCGCCGAGCCGTTTTCTTCGTAGCACTATACATACTAACTATAGGGGAAGGCGGGCACAAGCCATGTGTACAAACATTTGCTGCCGACCAATTCGATGAGGAAGTCTTCGAGGAGAGACAGGCCAAAAGTTCCTTCTTCAATTGGTGGTATTTGGGGATTGTTTTCGCTGCAACTTCGGCCACGTTGGTGGTGATTTACGTGCAAGACTACGTCGGGTGGGCCATAGGGTTTGGAATGCTGGCTGTGGCCGTAGCAGTAGCATTGGCAGTGTTTTTGATCGGTGGAAGAACGTACCGACGGGAAGCGCCCATTGGGAGTCCCTTCACTAGGGTGGCACAAGTGTTTGTTGCGGCTGCCAGAAAGTGGCGTGTGTCACCTGGTGCCGATGACCGTCGTGACGTAAGTTATGATAATAATGGAACGATCGACACAGAGGGTCAAGCCAAGGTTCGGACTTTGGCTCGTACCACCCATTTCAGGTAACTATACTGCTCTTCTTATATTCAAAACAAAAATGCACTCATTTTAAAAATAGTTTTAAAAGAACTTCATTTTTTTAACTTTTCGTACGAAACAATTCTAGCGTCCTCATTTGTATTTTTCGGGCCAAAACTGCCATGATGCTGCTCACCGTGCTCTAAGTTGTGAATATTTGATCTTGAGCATACTTGTAGTTGAGTAAATCTGAAGGATTCGTTAGCCAACATAATCCGTAGATTTACACTTTTTGCTTTGAATGCAATTTTACTTGGGGATGGCGTCAGTCCGTTGGAAGTAGTAAAAGCCTTGAATTACTGATAATGCTTGACCAAGGTGGACCCATGAAGTCTTTGTACGCTGTTCAAGCAGGAAAACCAAGCGTGCTTCTGTTTGGTTACTATTTTCTTTATTTTTGTGTATAAATCTTTAGGTTTTGAAAATTATGTCTTTTTTAAAAAACCTAAAAAATATGTATCAAGTTGTCTGGATACCATTTTTATAATTATAAAAATAATAAAGTTTAATCAAGTGCCATGTTAAAATATGACTTTATTAAAAAGGTGAACTAAATAAGGAAAATTCAAAATATCACTTTGAGAATAGAGAAAATGGATACCAACCGAAAAATGTCACAAAAGGTGATGAAATATCCATAAGAAAAAGAGTGCAAACATAACAACAATTTCTCTCTCTGTATTTTTTTTCAAAACACACTCATTAAATAAAGAAGACTTTCTACACTAGTTGGCCAATTGACATGTCACGTGATTCGTTTGATGGGTAATGTGCACAAAGCATGTTGGCTAATCATACTTTGGACTTTTTCGTGCAAGTCAAAGCAAATGTGTACCATAACTTGGTTCTAATGGATGTCCCCTTAGACAACAAGTCATTGACAATATCATGATAAGCTTAAAATTATGGCATAAGTCCTAGTGGGTGGTTGGTGGTTCGTCATGCCATAAAGTCAACCGAGGAACCTGGAGATTCAGCGTCTTCTTCGTCGATCACTTGTCGTGGAGAATTGGATACTCCATATACGGTGATCCAAATTATCGACTTACCACAAGATAATGTGTCCTTCTAATTGTTTGGTCAAGTAAAGACAATGATACAATCAAAATGTTATGATGAAAATACTCGACTAGCAATTTCCCATGACTCCTTCTATATGCCGAACCCCACATGGTCAGTATTAGGTATACTTGACTTGACAACCATAGAGACCTATACGTGAATATGTGCACCAAGTTACTTGCAGTTTTTGCTATCACAAGACTATATGGCATGCATGAGTTGGATTTTACCTCCTTTTTTCGAAGTTATTTCTGGGAAGATCAATTAGCCCATTGTTTCTTTTAGTGAATTTTTGGGGTTTTAGTTAAGGAAAAATAAGGAGATCGTCTCAACACGAGAAATGTCCTAATGCGTCTTATAATAAAATTTTGGACATGTTTATAGAGTTATAGCATCTGGTTGATTCGAAATGAAGAAAGATAAGCAAGCAAGCAAGAACAACACAGAATACTAATTTGAAGAAACAGAAACAAAAAAGTGGTCTTACGAATTGAGCCGACAGGTTCTTGGAAAAGGCGACGATCATGGATGAAACGGACGCAACAAGCGAAACAAGGAATTACTGGAGACTTTGCACGGTGAATCAAGTGGAGGATGTGAAACTCCTCCTCCATCTGGTCCCTTTATGGCTAAGTTGCTTAATGTTTGCCGTCGTGATAGCACAGCTTAGCACATTTTTCACCAAACAGGGAAGCACAATGATCACATCAATCGGTTCATTTCACGTACCCCCAGCATCTCTTCAAGTCACAACCGGCCTCACAATTCTCATTGCGGTTCCAGTTTATGATCGACTGTTAGTTCCAATAGCAAGGAAAAACTTGGGTCACCCGTCGGGCATAACAACACTTCAAAGAATGGGAGTAGGGATTCTTTTCTCCATACTGACCATGGTTGTGGCCGCCCTAGTAGAGCGCAAAAGGCTCAGCGTTGCTAAAGTTTACGGCCTATTGGACAGGCCGAAATTGACAGTCCCAATGAAGGTCTGGTGGTTGCTACCTCAGTACATGCTTTGTGGGCTTAGTGATGTCTTTACGATTGTGGGAATGCAGGAGCTGTTTTATGACCAAATGCCGGAGGGCATGAGAAGCCTCGGGGCCGCGGTGTACCTCAGCATTGTGGGAGTGGGAAGCTTCTTGAGCAGTGGCGTTATCTCCGTTGTACAAGTGATTAGTTTGAGATGGGGTGGACATGAATGGCTCAGTGGTGAGAATTTGAACAGGGCACATCTCGATTACTTTTACTGGGTACTGGCGGGGTTGAGTTGTCTGAGTTTGTGCTTTTATGTTTGGGTTGCTAAGGGTTTCGTTTACAAGAAGGTTGACTGGAATGACGATGGGAAAGAGTTGAAAGGAATGACTACACAAACGGAAATTGATAAGAACATGCATGTCTAGGGATGTAGCATGCTTTGTGGAAGCTCTGTCTCACACTCTCCCCCTCTCCCTCACACAAAACTTGGAGTTTATGTTTTACATTGTGGTAAGCTTTGGTAAAATTTTAATGTAAAATTGTGAGAGCCACAAGGCACTTTGTTACGGTCAAAGAGCTACTCCTATTTAAGATTTTTGTGCAAAAACGAAAAGCAAATTTCCATTTTTGCTGAAGTGCACTAGAGAGCAATTCTATTATAACAAGTGCTTATTTGAGTGCAACAAATACGGTGGACGGACAAAAAAGGAAACAAAAAAATTACATTGAATTTTGGAAGTGCATTTAGCTTGCCACTCTGCCCAATCATATAGCACATGAAAAAGTAAGAAAAAGCTCTTATGGCTGCATCGTATTTACAAAGAAAAGGAAGAAAGGCTCGCTTGGTGGAAGACTTTGACGATTGGTTCTATTATTCCCCTTCTAGCATTGAAATTAGCTTTAAGGAATTTTTATTAAAGTTACCATTACGCTACTAATGGTGTCTGGATACATAATACGAAAAGCAGTTTTAAAATGGCAAACTGATCAAGGGTACGAACAAAAGGTGCTAAAGGACTTTCTAATTAACAGAAATATTCTGGCTTTACATGATCAAAAGGTAATTATGAATTAGTGATTTTTCGTCTTCTTGAGTTATGATAAAATCAGTCTTTTACGTTTTGAAGGCTGATTTAGTCTATTGGTGTAGACTTTAATTTATCCTTTAATTCAGTCTAATCCATTTCAATTAGGGATGTTTGATAAAAGTGAAATTTAAGTACTGAAAACGTTAAACGTTGAATTTATAAAACTGAAAACTTTAAGCAACTAATTTTTTTACTGAAAAATAAGTTAACCTGTTTGGTAAACTAAAAGCAAATGTATGAAAATTGTTTCATTCACAAATTTATTCATTTTACCAAAATTATGTATTGATAACTTTTTTTTCTATCAAAATCGTGGCGGCGGCGAGGCAAAAGTGTCAATGGTGGTGGTAGTGGTGCGTGAATGTGTAGTGTTGATAATTGTGGTGTTAGCGATATACAATGATATGACAATTACGATAGTGATTGTGTTATGCGGTGGATATTTAAATGGTTTTGACGGACATGGACGTGATGATGGTGGTAATGGTGTGGCGCATGTGGCGTTTCCTTGTGGTGGTGGGGGTGCTGTAGTGGCTAGGTCTTGGGAATCATGGTGGTGGTAGCAAAAAGGAATAATTGTTGTTATGGTATATATAGTGTGGTAGAGACGTTGTTGCCAATAAATTAAATGAGGCGGCATCATGATAGTAATTATTCTTTTTATGTAAAATTATGTTACCTTTTAATCATCTCACTTACAATTAAGTGATAAGTATTAAGAAAATCGTAGTTATATCCACAAATTAAGCAACACCCGTATCATAAGCACCATGAAAAAACAAGAAATCATGTAGCTGCAATTGTGGTTGGAGAGTACGTGATAAGAGATTGCTGTTTCGGCTCAATCTGGAGGAAGAAGAAGAAAAGACAGTGAAACAATCGGGAAGAAGAGGAGGCAAATTAGTCACTCATGGGTTAAATGTTTTCATAACCTACCATTGGGCGTTTTCAGTGATAAGTCAATCATGAGTGACTTAAAATATTGGTCATTAATTAACTTGCCACTTATTACTTGAAGTGGTAGAAAAAGTTAATTATCAAACGCACTTAATTTTAAGTAATTGAAAATTCTCAATTTTAAGTGCTGAATTGGATTATCAAACACAGTCTTAGTCTATTTTCATATGACGTGTTTCCTTTTATTTCTTGATTGGTCTCATTCAGAGCCTAGCAAATTTGGTTTACCTAGATTCGGTTATGGGCTTGTTCTTACTTAATTCATGTGTATTTATATGGCAGGTAGGGTTTTCCTTCTAGAATAAGAGACGGTACTAAATTCACAAGCAAAAGTGTACGGCTCGTACGTCATGTATTTTAATTCTTTAATATTTTTCTAGTGACGGCTAGCGTTGCTTCCTTTTGTGTAGCTTTTCTACAGCCCTATGCCCTCATACCTCTATAGGTATAGCCTCCACGAACCCCTTAAACAAAGGAAAAAAATGTCCCAAAGACTGATAATTTTTCTAGACGCTTTCATTAGATTGATAATAAATCATGATTCCCTTTCCCATATACATATTCACAAAGTTGTATCTGATATCATGCAAAATTAAAAGGTTTTTGTCACGTAGGACACTCAGCCCCTGATGTTGAGCTCAAATCAAATAATTGAGTAAATTTAGATTTAGTTCTTGTTTTCGGTAAAAATCAACAAAATAAGAAGAGACATGTTTAGGGTATGATGAGGTTCCTAATACCTTCTTGTCGAGTAAATTAGTCTCCAAAGTCAAATCTAGGGAGAATCAACTGTTGGTTTTTCTTGTTCCCTTGTTTATATTTTTAATTAAGTTTCAAAATTAGAAGACGACTCGAAAGACTAGATATGTTGGGGTGCACGTCGTCATTATGGCAACTCTGCTAAGGACAATTTTATTAAGAGGACTAACTCGTTATACTTGTAGTAGTTTGATGATATTCGTTATATCGTCATTTTAGTTATGATTATATTATCTTTGGTGTTTTTAATATATGTTCGTGTTTTAGAGGCTACACACACGCCAACCAAATTTTCCAGCGCAACACGGCAATAATTCTACCAAGGGCGATTCTATTACTGGAATAGCTTTCATAAATCTAAATGTAGTTAGTGGTGGCGAAATTGACCATAATTATTCATTTTTCAAACTTTCTTCTTCTAAAGGCACAAGGCAAATTTGACTATGCCCTTGCCTCTAAGGCCACAATACCTAAAATCTTCTTTAGTGTTTGTTAATATCAAATAATTTGCACATCTATTAGTCATCATTCGACTTACTGACGAAGTTATAGGTGAGAGGTCTATCGTGGAATTGGGCGAGAAACCTTAACCTGGAGTTCAAGGCAAACCACGCTCATTAAACTCTTCTTGGGGATATGTGTTGTGACCTGAGATACTTATCGCTCTATATTACATATGTCAGGCATACAGACAAGTACAAGATAAGCCTCAGTCAGTATTCCTGTTTAAAAGGATATACACAAAACATGGTCACTAACCTACCAGCCAGTACAATTTCCATCTGTACCAAATGGAAGATCAGAAACCACGTTTTAGGACTCTCCCTACTAGTCGGTACACATTCGCACAAAAACTTTTTTTGGACATTTCTTGTATATTAGTATAGAGGACGTGCTTTGCACATGAATATAGTTGAGAATAATATTTGAGGTGATAATATTATTTCTTTTGGGATCAAAATAATGTAATTCAATTATGTTCTTATTTCTTTTATGACTTGTTTAGAGGGAATGTATATTTGATGTTCGCAATCGTAATCAAGTCAATGTTTAGAAAATTCTTAGTAAGCTTCTGGATTGAAAAAATATTTGATGGTACTGCTGAAAATAAAAGCAAATGGAGAAATTAAAAAAATGAATCTACGTCTTAGTTTTTGTAATCTGTTAAATTAGTTTATGGTTAAGATTTGTAATTTTCAAGACTGTGTACTTTGCATTTCATCAATAAGAAATGCAAAACACCAGGCCTTCAACTGTAATAACCGAATATATTTTCAGTTCAAATTAGCATCATAATTAAGCCTTATTTTTTGATGCATATTTAACCCTTTTTTCATTTTTTTTTCCTGTTTTTATTTTTCCAACAATTTTTGTTTCTTAATTGATTTTCACGTATTTTAGTTTCTTTATTTTGTTTTTATTTTTCAGTTTTTCAATTGGTTAATTGTTTGCTAACCTAAAAATACAAAAAAAAATCACAATTCTCATTAACAAGCTCAATATTTAATATTTATTTCATTTTAACCAAATTAAAAAGAGAATAATAAAAAATATTCTTTGTTCACTTTTTCTTTCTCATCACACTTTTCATCTTCCAATGTATAGAATAGATTCATTACTGAATGTTATTTTCATTTCATCAAAATTTAAAAGAGAGTAATAAAAGAAGGGTAAGAATATAATTGACGTAATTAATGGATGATATCGTCTAAAAATGATTTACAATCATATTTTTATAGGTAGCACACACACACACACACACAATATATATATATTTTTTGCAACCACACATTTTGTTACCCAATGTGTAAATTTAGGGTTAATAGGGAAAATATACCCTCACATATGGCACGTTTGCAAATTATATCTCAGACCTTTCAAAATAGCTTTTTTATCCACCAAACTATGACTAACGTTGCAAACGTTTACCTTCCGTCCATTTTCTTGGAAAAAACTAGGGTTTGCAAAATTATCCCCCAACATTTTGAGGGCATATTGGTAAAATTGCATGGGCATGTTTTGGAGGGAAAGATTGAGGGGCTGTAGCATAAGGGAATCCAGACTCTCTGTTTTGGTTAATTTCCAAAACAGAGAAGATCATTTCGATCGTGGCATTAGAGACGATCGTGGGAGGATTTTGCCAAAATCATCGTGACTACGGCTTCTTTCCCTCTATAATCGCGACAATGGTGGGGGTCTGCGCTTTGATTTCCCAGATCTGGAAGTATTGTTGCTGCTTTCAGCCATGAGTGAGTGCGTGTGTGCACGCACGCACGTAAGTGTCTCTGCTTTGTGTGTGTACGTGGGCGCGCGTTTTGAATTTGGGGGAAAAGAAGTCATTTTGCCCTTTATTCAGATTAACAGCGTTTTTTTGCAAAATTATACCTTAAACTTTTTTAAGGTTGCATTTTTATACTCTAACAAAAAGTGACCTAACCAAAATACCCACACAGTTAACGGAAAAACTAACAGGGTGTGGGCACCAGAATTGTGCCAGAGTTTGGAGGATAAAAAAGCTATTTTGAAAGGTCTGAGATATAATTTGCAAACGTGCCATATGTGAGGATATATTTTTGCTATTAACCCATAAATTTATGATCTGATGCTCATTAAACGCATTATAAAAAAAACTAATTAGGGAAGGGTAGAGTTGTCATTGGAATAATTAACGGAGGGCAAAATCAAAAATGATTACAAAAATAATAATTAATAATAGTATTTATGAAAGGGTAGGATAATAATAGCATTTATGAAATGGTAGGATTGTTATTGAAGTGATTAATGAAGGGTAAAAATAGAATAAAATGATTTACAAGATTCATACTTTTATAGGTAGTTTAGATTAGATATACCTGCCAAATATGTGTACATACTAGCTGATCTATGTTGGACAGTATATATGTTGGAAAATGCCCCAAAAATCATCTTTTTCATCAAACAGATGGTACACCTTAAAACTTACCTGCCGATAATGACCTGTACTAACCAACATTACTTTGATATTTAAATATCAATTATTATGCCATGGTATCTTGTATGTGTTATCTTTGTCAATGTAATTGAATTATCGTATCTTGGCAATAGTTCTTGTTTCATTTGAGTCATATTTTCCTTCTCGTTATTCCTAGAGTAATTTAAGGGAAAAAGCTCAAAATTCTCAATTGTAAAAAGCCAAAAAATCAAAAATGTTTTCAACTTTTAGAAGTCTTCTTGAGGGTTCAGCCAACTAAACATTTTTCATGTCGTGCAATTCCTTTTAATAAGTCTAGGTGTCTTGTGATACCCCGTTAATTTTTCTAATAAATTAATTCATAGTAAATAGTTTGAGCCTTTTCGTAATGGTATGGGTAAACTTTGAATTAGAACCAATAAATGGGCTTTTTGGTAATGTTCCCTTTTAGGGTTAATATAATTTTAAGAGGGTTCATATGTCCAATATTTTTTCCCCTTTTCTTCCGTTAAACCTAAGAAAGAGAGAAGGGGGAGACTAATTTGGTTTGAATTTTTGGTAAGTTCGCCACTAATTTTATTCCTACAACTATGTGAATTATGTGTGTGTTTTAATGTATGTGATATGTGTATATGTGTAGCTCGGTGAAGAGGAAAGGGGGAACAGCCACTATGTCTGTGTGCGCGCGCCCGCGCCCGCGCCCGCGCCCGAGTGTTGCAGTAAAGGAGAGTGACTAAGTATAGCAGTGTGTGTCGTGTTTGGTCTGTGCCGTGAGTGGATGTGTGGAAGGAAGGGGCTGCAATGGCAGCCTTGGAGTGCTCTTTTTGTGTGTGCATGTGTGTGTGTGTATAGAGTGTGTGTGTGTGTGTGTGTGTGTGAGAGAGAGAGAGTGTGTGTGTACAGTATGTGTGTGTGGAAGTTGTGAGAGTGTTTACGTGTGTGTATATACTGTGTAGTAATGGGTGGGGAAGGAGGGGTGGTGTGTGTGTGTGTGTGTGTGTGTGTTGTATACAGGGGTGAGTGTGTGTTCTGTGTATATGTGTGCGTGTGCGTGTGTGTGCGCGCGCTATGTGCATGAATGTGTATGGTAGTGTGTGTTCTGTGTGTGTGTGTGTGTGCTCGCGCGCGTGTGTACGTGTGCGTGTGTAAGGGGGTCTAGGGAGTGCATGTACAGAAGAAAGAGAGAGAGTGTGTGTGTGTGTGTGTGTGTGTGTGTGTGTGTGTGGTGGGAGTGGGAGTGGGTTGTGCCAGAGAGAAGGGAAAAAGAATAAATGGGTATGTTCAATAGAGTGGTACCTTGCGCTTGTGCCAGTATACCTTGTGTCTGTGGGTTAGTGCATGGTGATCGAGTTCATAAAAAATATGCAGCAGGGTACTTTACGCTCTATTAGAATTTTTGGCAAATTTTCATATTTTCTGAACTCGTTTAGTAGTTTTAATATGTTTCGCTAGTTCAACTTTTTTAAAATTCTTTTTGAGTCTTTAAAATTCATATTAAATCCTAAAAAAATTAGAGTAATGTTTGTACGGCATACACAAGTCCAAGTTTAAGTTTGAACAATTTTAAAGTTGATTTGGTATTTTTACCCGTATCGCATTTGATTTAGCAAAACGAATGATTTAAAAAAATATGATTTTTAAATTATGATTTCAGTTTCTATAACTTTTATATATATGTTGTAAAGCTGTTAAAAATTATGGGACTTTGATTTGAGATAGAAACAATTACTTTTAATTTAAAAATATTTTAAAATACAGAAATTGACATTTTGACTTTAATGCTAATTTATGCCGTAAAAATGTTTTATGAGAATTTATTTACGAACTTTGAGTTATTAAGCCTTGAGCAGTGTGTTGGCTTTGGTTTGCGTTATTTTGAGAGTAGGAGTGAGCACTGTCTGGGTACTTGATAAATGATTTGCCTAATTTAGCTTAATTCAAAGGATTTCTGGTTGAGGTTGCTTAGCTTAGCATAGTTTCGGACCAAGGTAAGGATTTCTATCTAAACCCCTAAATTCATCAATTTGTATTCGTATTTGTTCCTTCGATTTGTTCGCGCCCGTCATTTGAATTATGAATTGACATTTGTGTTATTGCCATTACAACCTTAATTTGAGTCTTAACTGATTATTGAACTCATGTCGATGATCATCTTTTATTGCAATCGGGCAGTGAACTATATATTGATTTAGCGATTATTTTTCTTCTCTATATCGACATGAGAGTCTGTTCTAAGGCGTTATATGGTTGGTCTATTCTGAAGCATTATGTAATATCCTTGTTGTTAAAAAAAAACCTCATCTGATTCCGTGCTGCCAAAACAACCAGAAACAAAAGGGTATGACACCTCATGTTTCTAAGAGGTGGAGTGTGTGCATGTAGAGTTAAGTAGAGGGTGAGGTGGCATGAGATAATGCTTACCCTGGACAACTATTTGAGCGAGTCGTAGAGAAAAGAGAGGGGAAGAAAACCCAAGAAACAAAGCTCGATTTGGAGAAAAATTGAAGAAGTGCATCACCACCAAAGTCAAGAAAAAGTCAGCCTGCATTGTGCAAAGTTGTGCGAAGTAGTTGATTGAGGGGAAATTTGAGAAACATTTGGGAAGCATTTTGTGAAAGACCAAACAGAGAAGTTATAGAAGGGAGAGAAAGGAAGAGATTGAAACAAACAAAAGGCATTTTTGTCAGGAATCGAAAAAGTTAAGGGTCATCAAAATGAGGTAAAAACCAGCTTTGTGTATGTGTGTTCTTGGTGTGTTTATATGTGTTCTTGATGAAAATTAGGGTTGAAATGATTATGTTGTGATATGATTCCATGTTAAATGAAGTTACGGAGCTAGATAGGTGAAAACAAAGTGAAATTAAATTGGTTTAAAGGGGATTTGAAGTGGAATTAAATAGCTAATGAGATAAGTTAGCATAATATGCATGTATAAGTGAAGAAAGAGAAATACTTCTCTGGGCATGCAAACCTGAAGAATGAGCTTGGAGTGTGGGATGTGTAAATTTGATCCAAAAGTGATGAATAATGACTGTAAATGTCGCTAAAAGTCTTATTCTTTAATTGATTTCACACTTTATTTTTGAAACATGGTTGTAAGCCAGAATTTGGCCAAAAATTTCAGTTGAGACATTTCAGTGTCAAAAATTTCATGACATTTGCAGGCTGATTGGTATTTTGAAAAAATCAGTTTCCTAACGCTCAGTTTGTTTATCCGGATGGGATTTCCTAGCAAAAATTTTACCAAATGACTTTTTAGTATAAAAATCAGTTTACATTGTTTTAAAAAGATATTTTGGGCCAATTGGGAGTGTTTATTGGTGCAAAAGTCGGCAGGGGTGTTTAGGTAATTTTACCTATGGCCAAGGTGTTTTGGTAAATTTTCATACCCAGTGACGAATCTTGTGAAAACTCATGGTTAAGCAGTAAGAAGTATAATAAATGAGGAAATTGAGTTTAGATAGGCACAAGAAGGACGATAGTGCGGTGGATGCACCTTATGGGTTAGGGCAAATTTGTTTAACAGATTAATCGTAATAAGTTGGAAACATATAAGTAGTATAGGAGGGGGAAGGTAAGGTTAGGTATGTTTTTGTATTTTAGGGTTGTCTAACAAGAAAGATTTTATTTGATAGGTGATTCTGTTGCTGAGAAATTCCAGAAGCGAGGAGTTCATCAGCTATAAAGCCAACAGGTAAGGAAAGTGCGGTTCCGTTATGGTATCCGTTGTTTTGCTTGGCATACCATGTTGATGATGCTTATGTTGAACTCCTATATTTATGTTGGGATATTGGTTGATCTTATGACCTGGTACTTTTTGTTGATTTGTGGTATTAAGGATTTCAGGTAGAATGAATTCCTTTCGTCCGTCCCGATAATGAGCCTGAAAGTGTTGTTGAGGACTTATGATCGAACTACTTTCTAAATCAGCTCCTTTGATGAAAACCATCCCCTAATCTGGACAAGACTGAGATGAATACCCCATTTGAAGGGGCATCATTAAGTGGAGGGCCAGTGATGTGAAGTAAATGGCGGTCAGTAAAAAAGAAAGTAACCCTAAAAAGGGGATGAAGGCGCTAGAGTCTGTCGCGTCTTGTCAAGTCAAGCATGCATTGAAATTGATTTTATTTGATGTTGCTGAATTTATTGTCTTGTTATTCTCATGATGATTATTTGCTTTAGTGTTTTCTTATGCATTGCACTTGTATAGTCCATGACTTTGTCCAAGTGGAAATGATGATATTCTGTTGGGCTTGAGCCGCTCAGTCTGAACAAAGGTGATGCAGCAAGATGGTTGTAATGTTCATTCTTGGCATCCTTAATTCATTTGCCTTCGTTGAAAATTCATGATCGATTCTATGATAATTTTGAAAGGGTTGTACGTTGTACTCCTCGTACTATCCTTATTGGGTGACTTGCGCTCATTCCTTATCTTACGTGTTTTTCAGGTACTAGGTTTGAACAAGAAGATATCTCGGGTAAAGGTAAAGAGAAATTATGCTGAGGTCTCGTGAGGATATATATCACCACGATGATGTAAAATTTGATGTAAATATTAAGTTATGTTATGTTATGCAGTTTTCGCTGCAATACGATGTGTACTATCAAGGAAATTTTTTGTAAGGATGTATTGTGACGTTCCTTTATAATCTTAAGGTTGTAGTTACTCTGTATTGTATTTAAGGTTGTGACATTGACAGGATTGACATCTCAGCTCTGGTGACATCACTTGGGCTGAGGGTGTCACACATTACAAGGTTAGTCTGTTTACTGCGTGGAAAGCAGCTAGTACCATGATGGACTAGTTACCATACATATGCATATGTAATCTGTGTTATTGTGCAATGTCTGTGTGACTCCACTAAGTGCTCATGTCAATATCATGTGAATCTGTTTACATTGTATCTGAAATTAATTGTTTAATATCTGATCGAAGGGATTAAGTTGAAACTCTCCCTATATTGGTATCAAACTCTTTGTGCTCATTTGAAACTCTTTGGAAAATCGTCATCGAATTAAACTTGTGAATCATTTTGTAATTCCTTTGCTTCGTCCTTGGCGACCTTACTGAGCTCTCAAAAGCTCACCCTTTTTTATTGCCTTCTGCAGGTAATGTTTACCAGTAGATTACTTGGGGATGAGTTAGAACTTGAGTGAGGAATTGGCGGATCTTATCATTGTTTTGAATAGTGTAAACCCGTGTGGGCAAACTTTGTTTAGTTCATTTCAACCAAGAACTTAAATTTGGTATTTTATTTATGACTATTTATTTTAAAGAAATTGAGGTATTTTACAATTAGAAGCTCTGATATATATTGAAGGTTGTTTATTAGATCGAAGTTATTCATGTCTTTAAGTGATCGATCAATTAAATGATTGTTGTAATGCTCAGGAAGTTTTGGGTGTTAATGCTCCGGATCATCAGGTCGTTAAAGTTGGTATCAGAGTATAAGTATCACAATTCTATAGAATCATGCCTAGGCTAATAAGAGTGGGGTAGGATGAGGGTAGAGTTAGGAACACTTCTAAATGTTTTGTTCTTTTCAAATGTATAGGTATAACTTTGATAATCGTTATTGGTACCAGTATGGCCCACAATCATGGAGCTAGCACCAGAGGTTATGAAGGCCTAGCCGAGGGCCGGGGAGGTCACACTGGAGATCGTCCTAGAGGCCAGGTTGTCTCGGTTGGGGAGTTACTGCATGTAGAGAAGTAACAGCAGAATCCAAAGCCCATTGCTATAATTTTGAACACGATTTTGACTCTATGACTAAAAATTTTGCCAGCTAGCAATATGGAGTTTAGATTCCAATTCATCCATAGCCATAACCTTAAAAGAGGAGTACCCTGAATGAGTTCAACAAGCAGAACGTAGCCAACTTTAGTGAGTCAGTAGATCATATAGAGGCAGAGGGTTGGATAAATGACATGGAGAAGATCTTCTGGGCAATTCATTGTAGTTAGAATCAGAGAGTAGAGTTTGTTGTATATAAGCTGAAGGCTGAGACAGACGGGTGGTGGAAGATGGTAGAGATGAGTAAGACTCCTTAGCAGTTGGCTGATAAGACTTGGGCATAGTTCAGGGAGTTCTTCTACAACTTGTATATTTGTGCGAGCTACAGTGAGAAAATGCTGAAATAGTTCACCAACATGACGCGGGCAGATTAAGAGTAGGTGGACCAGTTTGAGATGAGGTTTTTGCTTCTCGCTAAATTTGCAGCAAGGATGTTGCAGATAGAGGCAGATAGATGTAGACTGCTTGAATGGGGGCTCAGGCCTTGATTGAGATATGGGATGATCTCGACTCAATTGACAAGCTATTGGAATATGTAGACTTGGTATATGCTTTGGAACAGTCCAAATCTAATAATAGGAAGAGGTATGAGCAGAGGTAAGGTGGCTAGAAGAGAGACAGGCAGAAGTTTTTCCAGAGCAGAGTTATAAATGCTGACGAGCATCAACACTTATTACACTTAGCATAGTAGGGTGCCCAAGGCCATAGCATGGGGCTGGGTCAGGCCCGCTTCAACTCAGAGATTTAGATCTAGGTAGAGTTCTAGGGTTCGACTAGGGCAGAGTACGGGGTTTAGAAGAGCACAAAGTGCAGAAGCCAAACTAGCTCACGGTACTGGATTTGGACCATTGTAGAGCTCGGGATTTTAACCTACACAGAGTGCTAGTCAGGGTGTCAGGTCAGCTTTTCTAGCCGTCTATTGTGCCACGTGCAGAAGGATACATGGCGGTACGTCATATTACAGACTTATCGACGGATGTTTTAGGTGTGGCAGAGTGGAGCATTTGGTTCTAGACTACCATTTGCTAGAAAAATCAAGCAGTTTTTCGTACCTGCAACTAGCACAGTAGGGAGCAGTGCTCCTTGTTAGGAGGAGGACAGAGTCACTGGACCATACTCAGCAATCTCAATCATAAATGGGGCAATGGTCCAAAACATCAGCCTGTCTCTTTTTTATGTCTACTCAAGATACTGCGATATCCAATAGTGTGGTTTCATGTACACTATTGGTTAATTTATTAAATACTTATATATTTTTTGATTATGGAGCATCACATTCCTTTGTATCTCCTACTTTTGTGCGGCGATTAAGGGTGAAAACATGTCCCTTAGAGATTGACCTTACGGTAAGCACTCCGATGTGAGAGCCTTGGACAGTTTATACTGTTCTCTATGATTGTACTATTGTATTAGGGATATAGATCTTCCTATAGATTTCATCCCATTATCTATTTGGGACTTTGATATCATATGGATTGGTTATCCTCCAATCATGCATCTTTGGATTGTCATGGAAAATTAGTTCGTATTGATAATCCAGGTCAATCTGATTTTGTTCATTGTGGGTCTAAACGAAGTGTGTTAGTTAGTATTATTTCGACTATCAAAACACAGAGGTTACTGAATTAGGGCTATTAGAGGTATGCTGCACATGTCATAGATACACGTCAGAGTGAACCTGAGTAGTCATTTATCCCTGTGGTCGAGTAGTACATTTTTTACTAAGGAGTTGTTGGGAGAGCCTAATGATCACGAGACAAAGTTGGTGATCATTCTTGTTCCTATTGTGGAGCCTATATCTAAAGCTATGTATCCTATGGCTCCAGCTGAGATGGAAGAGATAAAGGAGCAGTTGCTGGAGTTGTTTGATTGAGGTTTCATAAGTCCCAGTGAATCGCCGTGAGGTGTCGTAGTCCTCTTTGTGAAGAAGAAGGACGGCATTATGAGACTCTGCATCAAGTACAGAGAGTTGAACACGATCGTGATCCGTAACAAGTACCCATTTCCCCATATAAATTATCTATTTGACTGGCTTCAAGGTGCTCATTATTTTTCAAATAATGATATGAGGTCCGAGTACCATTAGTTAAGGGTGAGAGAGGAGGATGTCTCAAAGATAGCATTTAGAACATGATATAGACAATATGAATTTCTTGAAAAAGACTAGACTATGACTATATTGTGGATTATTTGGATCTGATGAAGAGAGTATTTAAGGATTATTTGGTTAAGTCTGTCATCGTATTCATAAACGATATTCTGGTATACTTGAAGTCTGAGTATGAGTGCATGAAGCATTTGAGATTGGTGTTGCAGTGACTGAGAGATCACAAGATGTATGCAAAGCTCTCAAAGTGTGAGTTTTGGCTTCAGCAAGTTAGGTTCCTTGGTGTCACGGGCTGTCCATTGGCACTCACCATGACAAGTACAGCACCTATGCGCCTATCCAGCACAGTGCCCATGCGCCCTCCCTACACAACGCCCATGTGCCCACACCCGCCTAGCACAGCGCCGGGGTGCCCGATTTCAGTGCTCGTGCACGCCGTAAGCCAACCGTGAAGATTTGAAGATCCAGACATGCATTTTTGCTCAATTTTGGTGGAGATCACCATTGTATAAATTTAAGTTTTTCTGTAAAATTTCAAGTCATTCCGAGTTATATTTCTCTCAAATGGGCACTATGACTCCTCGCACATAGGAATGTATACTACTGTCACTTTGTATTTTCCTCCTAATGGTACTATATAGGACGTCATGTAGCCTTACGCCAGAGACCCATACCCGAGAGTCTCTTGCTTTGTTTTAGCTTGCCTGTCTAGCTAGATTGCACACTGCGGATACAAACAAAGGCTTTTGTAAGTTGTAATGATGCTAGTGAAGTAATGAAAATATGAGGAACCGTTTTGCCCTTGTGTTGAAATCTACTCTTTGTGCACTGTTTTATGCAATGTTGATGATTGTTTGCTATAAATTGTTGGGAACGGTTGGCAGACTCTTCTTGCAAGCGGCAAGACAAGTGCCACACACGGTTTCCTTTGTGCCATCAAAGGCCACCGTGTGTCAGGCGGTATCAGAGTCGCGGTTGCCCAAGGGACTGCGGCTTTAGCCAAAAATTGTTTAGTTTGTTGGAAAAACTATGGCCAACTCAAAAGAGAGAATCGATGTTTGGAAGCACAGATGACGGACATGTTCAGGAGCGACCATCATGCTCCATACATCTCCAAGCAATTTTCTCTTCGCCTTGACGCGTTGGAGGAAAATCTCAAAGCCACAAAAAATGAACAGAATGTTGATAGTATGGACTAAGAGTCCAAGTCTTGTGAGCTTTAGGATTGAATGGAGCTTCTTAGTCAGGCAGTGGTTAACACACCCGCAAGGGGTATGGAGCACTCATCGAGGCCCCGGGTGCCAAAGCCCAAGAGTTACGGGAGAGCCTGTGATGCCAAGGAATAAAAACTTCCTTTTCGATATGGAACAATACTTTCGAGCCACCAGAGTAGACTTGGAAGAGACGAAGGTCTCGATGGCTGCAATGTACTTGGTTGGGGATGACAAGTTATGGTGGCAGAAGAAGTACGTAGAGATTGAAGAGGGGTCTTACGTAATAAACACATGGGAGATACTCAAACACGAGTTGAAGAGTCAATTTTTCCAAGAACATCGCATTCAACGCAAGGAAAGTAATGTTAGAATGCAAGCACACCAGGTCAGTCAGAGAGGATTGCCAGGCATTTTCAGCCTTGATGTTGGACATCAGCAACATGTCCACAGTCTACAGACTCTTCTTCTTCATGGAAGGGTTAAAAACCATGGGCTCGTACTGAGTTTAACAGACGTCGAGTGAACAACCTTAATGAAGCCATCATTGCTGCCAGAGCCTTTCAGATTACAACTCCGCTCCACAGAGACCCCATCAGAGAAGGAATCCAAGCAGGACTAATGGTGGCAAGAAACCAGGGGGTCAAGCGCCAAAGTCAGGGCGGCCAAGGCAGCTGGGCTTCAAATTCTTCCACCAAAAAGAAGAATGGAGTCAGGATCAAAGCAAAGTCTGATGCTAGCACTAGTGGAGAAGTGAAGAAACCTCCCTTCAGGTGTTGCTTCTTGTGCCAAGGGTCGCACGTGATTGCTAACTGTCTGCAAAGACAAATGATGAATGCCTTCTTTGACAACATTGGACATGTGCAACAAATGGAATAGTTTGGCTCTCAGTCAGTGCAGCCACCAGTAGATGAATAGCCAGACACACAAGACTATGAAGAGGAAGACGCTGTTGGGGCCATTCCTCAGTGGTGTAATGTTGTGACAACACAGGTTAGGAAATCAGAAGAGAACTTGAGTGGAGATAATCCTAAAGACACGATGTCGAAGAAAAAGGCGATGTACAGGGAAAGGCTTGATGTATGTGGACATCAAGGTTAACGGGAAGGCCATCAGGGCAATGGTGGATACTAGTTACACATAACTACATTTCTAGTACTGAAGTTGAAAGACTGGGTCTAACTCTAGAAAAAGGGTGCGGACGGGTAAAAGCTATCAATTCTGCCGCCCAGCCAGTAGCTGGGATAGCCAAACATGTATTGATAAAGGTTGGCCCATATGAAGGAAGGACCAACTTTTCAATGTTCACCATGGATGACTTTAAGTTGATCCTTGGATTGGAGTTCTTATGCCACAAGAAGACCACATTGATGTCATGCACCAACTCTCTTGCCATGCTTGGGAGTAAACCTAGTGTCATCCTGACCATATCTCCTAGGGCTGGAGAGCGTTCTATCTCAGCCTTCCAGTTGAAGAAAGGATTAAAACGGGATGAAATAACCTACCTTGCCATGTTACGGTAAGATGAAATTGAAGAATTATCAGGACCGTTACCCAGAGGAGTTAAAGTGATATTAAACGACTTCGAGGATGTGATGCCTAATGAGTTGTCGAAGAAATTATCACCCAAAAGGGAAATTGACCATGAGATCGAGCTCGTGCTGGGCACGAAGCCACCTGCCCGAGCTCCCTATTGAATGTCACAACCCGAGCTTGCCGAACTTAAAAATAGTTGACGGAGTTGTTAGATGCGGGTTTGATTACTCCAGCAAAGTCACCCTATGGTGCACCAGTCCTCTTTCAGAAGAAACAAGATGGTTCTTTCCAAATATGTGTAGATTATAGGGCATTAAACAAGGTGGCCGTTCGGAACAAGTATCGTATCCCCTTAGTCGCCGATTGATTTGATTAGCTCAGCAAGGCAAGAGCATTTACCAAGTTGGACTTGATGTCTAGATATTGGTAGGTTCGGATTGCCGAAGGGGATGAGGCAAAGACAACTTGCATCACCAAATATGGTGCATATGAGTTCCTGGTCATGCCGTTCGATCTGACCAACGCCACGGCCATGTTTTGCACTTTAATGAATCGGGTTTTGTGGGACTACATTGATGATTTTGTAATTGTGTATCTTGATGATATTGTGATCTACAGTTCTAGTATGGAAGAGCATCTGGAACACTTGAGGAAGGTGCTTGCTCGAGTAAGGGAGCTAGAGTTATATGTGAAGTTGTTGAAATGCACTTTTGCACATACAAAGATTAAATTCTTAGGTCATGTGATAGAATAGGGTCAGATAAGGATGGACTCAGCAAAAGTTCAAGTCATACAGGAGTGGCAACCGCCAAATAATGTTTCAGAACTGAGATCCTTCCTAGGATTGACCAACTATTATAGGAAGTTTGTTCGAAACTATTCAAGGATGGCCCATCCCCATACCGAACTACTAAAGAAGAGCAAAGTTTGGGAATTGTCCAAGGAATGTCAATCGGCCTTTTGCACTCCTGGATATATCTAAGTGTTTTGAAGTTCATACATATGATTCTGACTTTGCACTAGGAGGGATTCTAATGCAAGAATATCAACATGTGGCATACGAGAGTAGGAAGCTCAATAAGGCAAAAAGTCACTACACTACTCATGAGAAAGAGCTACTCGCAGTAGTCCATTGTCTCAAAGTTTGGAGGCACTACTTACTCAGCTCTAGCATCGTAGTGTGGACAGACAACACTACGGTGAGCCAGTTCTTAAGTCAATCCAAGCTCACCTCCAAACAGGGCAGATGGCAGGAACTTTTGGCAGAGTTTAACTTTATGCTCGAGTACAGGGCAAGCTCAACCAACAGTATAGCAGACGCCCTCAGTAGAAGAGCCGAACTAGATCAATTAGCTTTGACAGCTATGAATGCTATTGTTAGGGCAGACAGCCGGGTTGCTATCAACATCAAAAAGAAGACCAAGAAGGCCCTCATCAAGGACTTGGAAGCTCAACAACTATTGAAACTGGTTAAGAGACGTAAAACCCGATAGTTTTGGTAAGAAGATGGTTTGTTGATGACCAAAGGAAGACGTGTATACGTCCCAAGAGTTGATGATTTGAGATGGACAGTGATTCGAGAATGCCATGACACTCATTGGGCAGGCCACGCAGGAGGGGAGATAACACTAGTTCTCTTTCAATAGGGTTACTAGTGGCCCCAAATGGGGGATGATGTACAGGAATATGTGAAGACCTGCCTCACTTGTCAACAGGACAAGGTGGAGTGTAGAAAGAAAGCAGGGTTATTACAACCGTTGCCAGTTCCCATAAGACCATGGGAGAGTGTATCGCTAGACTTCATCACTGGTTTGCCAAATGTTGAAGACTTAGGCACAATTCTTGTTGTTGTGGATCAAGTTAACAAGTACGCCAGCTTTATTGCATCACCAAAGTATTGCTCAGCCGAAGAGATAGCACAACTATTGTCAGCGATCGGGACTCCCGCTTCGTTAGGAACTTTTGGATGAAACTCTTCAAGTTATTCAGATCCCAACTTTCGATGAGTTCAAGCTATCACCTGGAATCAAATAGTTAGATGGAGCTTTCAATTCCTTGCTCGTCTATGCAACACAGAAAATTGGGTAAAGCTACTAGATGTTGCCCAACTATGTTTCAACTCACGCAAAAGCTCTTCGACAGGGAAGAGTGCTTTCGAGATTGTGAATGGGCAACAGTCGTTGTTACCTCATACAGTGAACGTCCCCAACACAGGAAAGTCTCTAAGGGCCGCAAGCTTCAGTGAAGAATGGAGGCAGAATATTGATCTAGCTCATTCCTATCTTAAGAAAGCAGCTAGAAGAATGAAGAAACACGCTGACAAGAATAGGAGATCCCAAGAGTCTAACGTAGGCGACAAAGTTATGGTTAAGCTAGAACCACATGACCGTAAATTCTTAAGGGGAAGAGACTCTCGCCTTCTACGGAAATGTGAGGGACTTTTGACTATAGTAAAGAAGATTGGCAAGATGGCGTACAAAGCCACCCAGCCATAGTGGTGGAGCCGCCAGCTTCATCTCATCTTTCACTTCAGCATGCTAAAACCATTTTATGAAGACGCAACAGGCCATTCAAGAGGAGAGATCAAGAGACCAGGACTCAAACCCAAAGCAACAAGAAAACGAGTTACAGAATCTATTTTAGATGATAGAGTGATTACAGCATCTCGCAAGCACCATCAGGAGTACCTGGTCAAGTGGCAGGGTTATATGGAAGAAGAGAACACCTGAGAAAAAGCAGCGGACTTATCAGCCTACAACGACAAAATTGAAGCCTACCACATGTAGAAGTTAACGAGGGAATAGCTCTAGTGGGGGAGAATGTCATGGGATGCCCCTTGGCACCCACCATGACAAGCACAGCACCTATGGGCCCGCCTAGCACAGTGCCTCAATGCCCATCTAGCACAGCACCCATGCACCCTTCCCGCACAGTGCCCACGCCCACCTAGCACAATGCCCACGCGCCCGACTGTAGTGCCTGTGTACGTCATAAGCCAAACATAAAGATTTAAAAATCCAGGCGTGCGTTTTTGCTCAATTGTGGTGGAGATCACCCATGTAAATATTTAAGTTTTCCTGTAAAATTTCAAGTCATTTTGAATTGTATTTCTCTAAAAAAAAATGGGGGGGGGGCACTACGACTCCTCGCACATAGAAACGTCTACTACTATCACTTTTTATTTTCCTCCTAATAGTACTATATGGGAGGTTATGTAGCCTTGCGCCAGACACCCATACCCGAGAGTCCCTTGCTTTGTTTTAGCTTGCATGTCTAGCTAGATGGTACAATGCGGATGCAAACAAAGCCTTTGTAAGTTGTAATGATGCAATTAAAGTAATGAGAATATTTAGGCCGTTTTCTCTTGTGTTGAAATCTACTCTTTGTGCACTGTTTTATGCAATGTTGATGCACTGTTTGCTATAAACTGTTGGGATAGGTTGGCAGACTCTTCTTGCAAGTGGCAAGATGAGTGTTACACACGGTTTCCTTTGTGCCATCAAAGGCCACCGTGTGTCACTTGGACACGTGGTGTCTAAGGATGGTACTCCTGTGGACCCAGGGAAGATTAAGCCCGTGACCGAATAGCAGAGACCGAGCGCAGTGAAGGAGGTGCCCAGTTTTCTGGGCCCTAGCAGGTTACTACAAACGATTCGTGGAAGGCTTCTAGAAGATTATAAGACCATTGACTCGGTTAAGGCACATGAATGTGCTGTTTGGACTGATGACTGTGAATCCAGCTTTCAGGAGCTGAAGCAGAGTCTAGTGGTAGCACCAGTGTTGACTTTACTATTAGGTTCAAGAGCATTTGTAATCTACAGTGATGCCTCTATGAGAGGATTTGGTTGTGTTTTCTTGTAGATTGGGTAGATTATTACCTATCCATCGAGGCAGTTGAGGACTTGAGCAGAATTATCCGACCCACGATTTGGATTTGGCAGCAGTTATCTTCACTAGGCTTTATTGTACAAAGAGACTTGTGAGATCTACACAGACCATAAGAGTCTCAAGTATATATGTACTCAGAGTCAGAGGGAGCTTAATATGAGGCAATGCATATGGTTAGAGCTCCTGAAGGATTATGACTGCTTGGTTCATATTATCTCAATAAGGCCAATGTAGTGGCCGATGTTCTTAGTAGGAAGAGTACTGGACCCTAGTAGTAGGGATTAAGGGATAGCCTTCATTGTTAAAAGAGATAAGAAATTTGAACCTAAAGATTAGATGATCGGGATATGATACAGCGTTAGCGGCTATGCAAGCTTAGCCCACCTTGATTAGAAGGATTAAGAGGGCACATAGTGATCTTTGATAGCATTTTAGGTGGGTCAAGAATTAAGAGGGACATAGCGGAGTTTGTGTCAACAGATTATGGGTGGATTGCCCAAGACAGTTTTAGGTCATGATATGATCTCGATGGTGATGACTAGCTCACCAAATTGGAACACTTTTTTTTTAACCTATTCGAGCAAATTTCACCATGCAACAGCCAGCCAGTTATATATGGATTCAATCGTGGGGCTTCATGGAGTACCTGTTTCGATTGTGTCTATAGCATTCACATTTTAATTTAAGATTCTGGGAGGGTTTCCAGAATGTTATGGTGTCTGATTTGGGATTTAGTATTACTTTTCATCCCTTGACTGGCTATTCAGGCTTTGGAGGACATGCTGAGGGCTTGTGATATAGATTTTCAGGGTAGCTGGGATACCCATCTGTCGTTGATTAAGTTTGCGTACAACAATTATCAAACCAGTATCCAGATGGCGTCTTTCAACACGTGGTACACCTACGCAAGCACAGGGTACCACAGACCCACTTCCATCTTCTTCTTCCTCTCTTCTCTGCCCACTACCCAGAACACAACACACTCACTCAGCTCACGGCTATCCCCCCCCCTCACACACACACACTACAGTATATGCACACACCTTACATACACTGCTCATAGATTACATACACATGCACATAATACAAACACTAACAAACAGAGTGTAAACACACACCAAAACACATAGACATACATGGATACACACACTGAATTTTTACACAAACATGCATATTATTTACACACATGAACAGACACACACACACACACACATAACCTCATGGCCATGGTTGCCCAACACTACCCTTCACAATACAGCTCCTTCTCACGGATCCTTCACACGACACAACACACAAACACATGGCAATAGAGCACACAAGCAGTCACACCGTACATACACACACACACACACACACACTCAAGCAACAAGCACACACAGTGCACACCACGGCAGGCCCCTTTTTTCCTTACCCCCATATACACAATCTTAGCCCCCTCCATAAACAAAACACTAAATAAATCTGAGGGAAAATGGTAGAAGGCTTACCAGAAAATTGCAGTTTATTGGGTTTCGACACCCAACTCTCGTTTAGCCCCCTCTTTCTTTTTCTCTTTGTCTCTATTTCTAGTAACTGAAACCTCTGTGTGTGTGTGTGTGTGTGTGTGTGTGTGTGTGTGTGTGTGTGTGTGTTGTAACTCTTTATGTTCCCTTAATATATAATTTTATTGCAACCAAAAATAATATAAATCAAAAAACTCAATTTTCTCTTGTTCCCTCTCTATGTTGACCTTCCCAAAAAAAAGTTGACAAACAAAAAGATTAGATCAATATCCTATAATCAACTAACTAACCCTAATTCAATTAAAAAAAATTAACTAACCCCCTTAACTTTCATAAATTGCCTATTTCACCTAGCCTCACTGATCTAGAACTTTCCGTTAAAAAAGGTCGCTAAGGTTGCCAAAAATATCACTCACGCTTATCATCAAGAAAGACCTCAATTAATATCACTTATAAAATTTATTGTTAAATTACAACTTATGTTTCTTAAAAATTATCATTAAAGATCATAAATTATAATGCTCACCAATTTGTCAATAAAGGTCTAATGAATAATCAGTTAGGTTGGTCCAATGAATAAACCAACCTCGAGTTTGGGTTTACAAGGTCGCCTCTTGTAAGGTCCTATCAAAACTAGGTAGTTTTGATCTCAGTTAATCAGACAAGGTACATTAGCCACTCGACCCCAAATGTTGGGTTCAAATCAAACTTTAGGATAGTTTAGGGTTTGTTTTATACATATTTTATTGCTTATCATTTTGGGGATATAAAAGCTTAAAATCATCAAAAGTATAGTATAGACCAATTAGGATATAACGGCTTAGGGTACAACGGCTTGCCTAACACTTTCTTACTGTATAACTTACTCCTCAGACCTATCATTTATGTTTTCTTTTAATTAGATGCTTGTGTTGGCAATTTAATTAGAATCATTTAGATTTTTGCTTATTTTTTCTTTATTAATGATGATAAAACAGGATGGAGACTCAACATTTCTTAGGTGCCTTTCAGGGCATAAGAATTTCTCGAAGGCGTTGCGCCATAGGGGTGACTCTGGTGGGTAGTAATACGAGGACGAGACTCGAATTAATGTTTTTTAGTTTTTGGCTATTATATCTTCAATTCTTGTGTTGTTGTCTAATGTACATGTTGTCTTCGAAATGTATTTTCGCTTATAACTCACATACACGCACAATTTTCTCAGACCACCCAATTGAGGGCAACGGTTGAAACCCTCGAGCTTCCTAACTACGAGGTAGTTTGCAACTATACTCTCACCTCCAAGGCTTAGTATCAAGAGCCTCTACCAAACAGCTTGTACACGTAAATGACCATCCATTATTAACAACTTGAGTTACAGATGTGAGGTATATAGTACAAGCTGAGCCAAGAGAGTAGCATCAAACAAAGAAAATGGAGATACCACACATCCATAGCAATTATGTGGTCTACCGTTTAAGAGGGGTACGTGTTGTAATATGGTACATTAACTTGGAAACCGAAGAATATACCATAGAACTGGTTGATACTCTCATTAAAGGATAAACCATGGAAAATGAGTATTAATTAACCAACTGATTAACTCGCCAGGTTAACCTAACAGTTTATCAGTGAGCATTTTTGTGCATGGTTAAACCAGCCAAATTAGCCTCCTTAAAATGAACAAAAATATGGGCCGGTAATCAACCAGACGGTCAAATCCAAGGGAAATACCAGACGGTCAAATCCAAGGGAAATACCAGAAGGTTCCTTTGTCACCACATTTTTTAGGCCAACAAACCAATCATAAAGATGCTGAACAGGCCATTGACCAACCGGCTAGTAAACCCAAAAGGTTTACTGAATGGTTGTCTGAGGCTAGAACCTTTAGTAGGGATCAAACCAGCCGGTTAGTATGTTAAGATGTCCTTTCCTTAAATTCTCCACTTTATACCCTGCACAAGGTAAGAAACTCTAGCATCCAATGTAGAAAGCTTGAGCTAATTCCAGTGGCCGAAGAATTCCCTCAGGTCAGTGACCTTGTTTGAGTCCTCCGGGATTTGCAAAAGGACTTTCAAGCCTATTTCACTGCTCTAGCCACTCAACATCCAGAAATAGCCATCGACTTGGAGTTACTCAAGGAGAGCATGAACACGCAGAGGAAGGAACAAAAGAAATGAACCAGAGGATGAGTAAAAAACTAAGAAAAGAGAATAAAGAAGAAAGACCCTAAGAGTGAAGCTGAGGAGCAGTATGAGTTGGACAACAAAGAAGGGACAAGAATTCCAGAGTGGAAGGAAAAATTGGCCATATTTGAGTCCTAGATTGCTCGGATGAGAAGAGCAAGCGATGTGATGGATCTCAGTGCCCATACCTTAGGCCAAAAGGGTAAACTATCACCAAAGTTTAAGATGACTGAAATAGACAAGATCGATAGGACATCACAACAGAGGATTCATGTAAAGATGTAGATGCTTGCTTTAGCTCCTTTTGGATTTAACCAAAACTAGCAGTCTAGCTCTTTCATTGAACTTTGATAGGATCCGCTGCTTGATCGTATGACTCGTGGACAAGAATGTGTGAAAATGTGGTGCAGGAACTTATGAATCAATGTCAGCATAATGCTGATTTGGACATCATCCGGAGAGATTTAGACACTTCCACCACTCTCAAGACTTAGGTCAATAGTGTGACTATTCGTCTCACTGCCACCTCTTTAGCCCAAATTCTTGAGTTTTCCAATCAATCATCTGTCATTGTGTTCCCAGAAAATTCTCAAGTTTTCCAACCAATCATCTGTCATTGTGTTCCCAAAAAATCCTTGGGCCACAGGCGGACTCTTCACTATAAAAAGGTAAGTTTTCTATTGCTTTAAGTATATCTTGTTTATTTGTAAATTTATTTATTAGATTATAACTTATTCTATTCGTATTGTAAATGTCTTCAGTATAATTAATATCTTATATAAACACAATTTGACAATTAGGTTTCTCATTTAAAAGCACATATACAAGTTTTAGAATTAGAAGCCATTCTTCAACAAAGTCAAACTTTGTATAATGATCATTATCTCACTTTAGCCAAAAAAACATGTCCTTGCCGAACTTCCACCCATACATCGTGTCTTGCACTTAATTCTCACCTATAATCTTGCAGGCTGCTCAGGCTCTTATGCTTCCTTTTCATATCTTGACATTATTCTTCTTACCCACTTTATTCTTGGTTCTCCATTAAATCTTGTAAGCATAATGATGCTGAATATGGCTTCCTACAAAGCCAAAAATATTGCTTTCCTTACGGCCTTCTTCTCTCTAAAGTCTTTTCTCACATCAAAGTTTCCTTTCCACCTTTATTTCCTAGTGTATACCTATTCCTCTAACTCATGCCTCAGCATCATCTATCTCCGTCGTGCTAGTTTCACAATTAGAACTAACCCCTCAACCCAAGCATTGTCTCTTAAAAAGACAACAGCATCATAATTGCCTTCCTACCCCCAACTCACTTCTATAACCCTCACTCCTTTGACCCCAGCTTTTCAGTGCCACCTCCACCCTCCGACCCCCTTTTAAGTCCATTAAATGATTTGTCGACTTTAATTTTGATGATTTTCTTGATTCTGACACATCCTCTCTCTCATACCAGCTCTCTCGCCTATCTAACTCCATCCAACTTCTACTCGAGTCCCAAACTACCCGAGCCACTACTGTCACAGCCAACCAGAACGCTCTTCTTTACATCTTATCTAATCTCCAGAACTCTTCAAACCAACTTCTCTCAAATCAAATTGATTTTCCAATCTCTTAAATGATCTTGTCACCAATATTTCATCCATTCCCCTTAACCACACTCTAATTTTGGACTGCTTGACTCGCATGCAACAAGATCTACAACGTCAGCATGAAGCTGCTCTTCAAGCCAAATGTCACCAAGCCTATGTATCTATGTGCATCCTGACTGAGCAGAACCAATTTTTGACGCATCAGATCTTCGACACATCACATGGTTTTTACGTCACTCGTCCCGTCATCTTTCCATCCCACCATGGCAGAACTAAAGGCGAGCTATGGTTTTTCAATTCGAACATCCCTTACAATCCTCCAATGTCGTGGTCGCCTCGCGCCGTCTAAGTCGTCAAAATCCCTACTTAATAACATTGTTAGATTAATGTTCTAACATTAATCTAACAATGTTATTAAGTATGATTTCAGAACCAATCATAGCATGGAATATTCTCTTGTCAAAGACTCCGGAATTGGACTTATTTTATTTTTCTATCATTGTAATATCTAAAGCTAAGCCTTCTTAAAGATCTAACACAAAATAAAAAGGACAAATCAAGAAGTCTTCATCTAGAAAAGATTTTCATTTGAAAGAAAAGGTTTTCATTTGACTGAATCATTCAGTCTTCGTGTGTCTGTTTTATAACTTGGTTTTTATTCGAAGGAAAAGGCTTTCACTCGACTGAATTCTTCAGTCCTCGATTATCTGGTCTTAAGCGTGGTTTTCATTCGAAGCAAAAACGCTTTCATTCAATTGAATTCTTCAGTCCTCGATTGTCTGATCTTAAACTTGGTTTTCATTCCAAGGAAAACGCTTTCATTCGACTGAATCCTTCAATCCTCATTTGTTTGATATTAAACATAATTTTCATTCGAAGGAAAAGGTTTCCTTTTGGAGTAAAAGTTTTCATTGAGAGCCTTTTCTTTTCATTCGACTAAATGTTTCAATAGCACCAAAATATCTATTTTCTTCAAATTGCTTCGAGTAAATCTTGGATTCATTCGACCGAATTCTTCAGGGATGACTTAACTGAAAATTCTTTCGAATGATTTTATTCATTCGTTCGAATGAATCTCTGTTTTATCCCTTTATTTACTTTTCAAAGGTCATATTCATTCATGTATAAAAGGGACTCTTAGAGAGTTTATTACCATTTTTTTCTGATCTCTGAAAAATCTCCCCCGCTTCTCAAAAAGACTCTCTCAACTTATTCATATATCTTTATACTATACCTTGAGTGAGTTCTTTATTCGAGATCTTGAACAACAAGCTTCTTGGTTAAGTTATTTAAGGTTTCAGATCTTCCCACCTAAGAAAGCTTAGCTCATTTTTTTCGTTATAATATCTACTCATTGAGAAATGTGACATGCATTTCAATTGTATTCTTTATTTCACTTGTAATCATTAGAAACCTTGAAGAGATTTTAGATTTGTACTATGGTTTGAGCTAACAACCAAAGCTACCTGATTAGTGAAAGGCTCAAGTGGGTCTCCCTTATGTGGAGAGCTCGGGACTGGACATAGGCAGTTGAGACCGAACCAGTATAAATCTTTGTGTTGACTGCAATAGTTGTTATCTTGTTAGCTAAATTTTTAAAATTTTGATTAGAGCTATAAATACCTATCCCCCCCCCCCCCCCCCGGTGTGTATTTTTTACCAAACTTTACAAACAAGTGTATCTTCTACCAATCATTGTAATGGCAAAGATAACCAAAACATAATAAGGACAAAAAAGGACACGAAATTCATGTATGTTTTCACAAAGTGTGAATAGAACTCCAACTTGATGGAGATATTAACATTTCTTACTTTTTGTCCGCTTTGTATGTCAATTGAATTTGCGTGAAGGGTGATGTGTGTGGCATGTCGTCGGGCGTGTTTCTATTTTTACATGGATGGAGACAAAGTTAACTTGACTAAGAAGTAGGGGGTGCAATAATAGTTTGAGCATATCCAACAGAAAAACGATTTGTGAAGAGTAAACAATTGTCTCGTTTTAGCACACAATGGCAGGGCTTCAAACATGGCATCCTCATTCGGTTTTTAACTGCTTATGTCTTTTGTTAGAAAGTACATGGAATTATATTATTATGTTTTTGGCAACAAAGGTGTCTTTGGAACATAAATTTCTAAAAAAAAATTGTACTTTATGATGTAATATGATGTAGTCATATACAAAGATAGAGACATAGTTAGACATGGACATAGAAACCAATAATACTAATGGTTGGGGCGCATGCATTGCCTATGCAATAAAAATTATAACTTTTCTCGATGGATATGTACAGAAAGTCAGAAAAATCACAATATATAGTGTAAAGACCCAATTTCTATAGTCGTGTTTTATCCTTTTTATTTATTATTGGGCTTTATTGCTAATTAAGTTTATTATTATTTTTATGCATCCAGGCCTAAGAATATATCATGAGAATAATTTACTTAAGTGCAATTCCATGAACGGCCCAGTCATGGTCCTAGGTTACTTCAGTCAATAGTCTAGTCTAGTCCAGTCATTTAAATCAGTCCAATTAGTTGGGCTTAACCTACGTTAAGGTAGAGAGGTTTTGGCTTAACTCAGATTGTGATTTGATTTCTAAAATTTATATTGATCATTGATGCAAAGGCTGATTTAAAAGTTTTATTGGGCTAGTTCCCTAAATCTGGTGTATGCCCTATTATTTTATTTTATTTACCAAATTTGGAGTAATTATTTTTCCCAAAATTTGGGATAAAATCGTATCTAATTGAGAAATAAACTATTTTTGATAAAACCGACCGGTAAGGCATTTAAGTTAGCATAAACTAGCCGATAAGTTCACTTTTTGGGCTTTTTTAATTTGATTCGGAATTTATATTTTTAGAATATATGCACCAAAAAGCCAGCTTTACCATTTTATTAGCCCTCGCGCGACAGGATCTCAGTAAAACAAAATAATGAATAACATAAAATTTTCAAAACAGAGTCTTTTTCTCATTTCATTAAGAATTTTAGATAACTAGAAGGGTAGTCAATTAGAGTTTTTAATCAATTTTGACTAGAAGAAGTCGAGTCCGTTTAATAAACAAAGGCCAAGATCTAGGTTGCCTCCTGTAAGATTCAATCAGACCTACGTGGTTTTGATCTCAGTTTATCCGACCAGTCATGTAGGCCACTCGACCCTGATGTTGGATTAAAACCAAAATACATTAGGGTTTAGGTTGGTTTCGTGAGCATTTTTAGTGTTTATTATAAAGGCCAAACATCATTAAAATTGTAGTAAAGACCAATTAGGGTACAGCGGGTGCCTAGCACCTTCCCGTCGTATAACTTAGTCCTCGACCTCATCATTTCTATTTTCATTTAACCAGAAGCATATGTGGGAAATTAAGAGTCACTTAGGATTTTTGCCTATTTTTTCCTAGTTAAAAAAAATAAGATGGTGACTCGACATTTTTCTTAAGCCTTCCCCATCCTAGGAATTTTTGAAGGCGGTATGCCACAGAGGTGACTGTGTTGGGGACTAAATTAAGAGGACTAGACTAGAAATATTTTTTGGTATTCAGCCTTTACAATGTTTAATGTATAATGTGTTTTATCTATTGTAGATTGCATTTCTCGTTTATGACTCGCACATATGCACAATTTTTCGAAACCATCCCTTGAAGAGCAATGATTGAAACTCTCGAACTTCTTAGTTGCGGGGTAATTTTTTATTGTGCCCTCACCTCCAAGGTCTAGTACCGAGACCTGCTGGTATCTTGGCATATTAAAGAACTTGTGGGCACGTATCAATGAGCACCATTATTAACTATATTAGCTATGGGTGAGAGGTATATCGTACCAGTTAAGCCAAGGGAGGGACCTTGCACTAGCAGATTAACAAAATGCACCCCAAGACCATCTCTGGTGGCCCACCCTTCAATGGGATTCGCTTCAAAGGGTGAACCTCAGAAAACGTGTCCCTGATCAATTAGTCGGTTAAATCATAATGTTAATCGGATAGTCTATCAACGAGCACGTTTATTGCAAGATAAAATCAGCCGATTTAGCCTTCACGAGATAACCCAAAATATAGCCTGAGGATCAATCAGATACTAAAAACCTAATGGCTACTATCAGGCGATTTATCATTTTTGAGGTCATTGGACCAGTCACAAAGCCACACCCCTAGATATTCAAACAATCCACTGACCAACCGGACGGCCTTTTTGTGGGCATGTTTTGGCAAGGCCAAAACTAGCTGGTTAACTATGTTTTAAGTTTTGTTTTAAATTGTTTGCACTTATATATTCCGTATAAAGTTTAGGGTAAAAAGCTCTAGTATCAGGACCAATCCAAAAAGCCCAAATGAATTCCAATGGCCGAATAATATCCCTAAATGAATGACCTCGGTCAAAATCCTCGAAGACCTTCAAAAGAACTTTCAAGCCAGTTTCACCACTCTAGCAGCCAACATTCGAAGATCGCCGTGGATTTGGAACTACTCTGTCACGCCCCGACCCGAAGGCGGACCTACACGTACTATTTCAAAATATTCTTGCTTACCATAAATATAGTACCCAAAGAATTATACCAAGAACATAACCTCAAAATGAAAATCAGAGCTCCAAATTTATCCCAAATCAATAGCATTTGTATTCATCATCAAAGTCTAACAAATCAGCAGAAATTCTGATAATAATAGTTACTTCCCAAATATTAGGGTTACCAAAAGCTACTTAATCAAACTATTACAAGTTCTTATTTTCAAATCATTAAAAAAAAGTCTAAAATTAAAGAACAGCTCTGACTCATGCCTAGAGATAACTCTTAAACTGATGTCTCAGCTTAATTACGTGAAATGGGAGGAGAGAGGGGGTGAGCACAAAGCCCAATAAAGATCACACACTCAAGGAGTACAACGCAGGTATCCAATAATATATAACCGAATCCAAACGAAGCATATAAAAACAAAAGTGCAAAGACGATAGATAATCTTAACATGACAATTAATCTCATTTTGAAATTTCCAACCCAACCCATCAAAGATCAAATCAAAGTCAAAGTCAAATAAACACATTTGAATTATAGAAATAATAATGAAATACGATACAATCACGTCATGCGTGACTGTAAAGCACGTTAACCTAAGCACGTAAAGGTTCTTAATTCAAAGTTGCATACTAATAGCAATTGTCATATCATGTCATAGCATCACATTAACCTAAGCACGTGAAGATTTTAAATATTAGTTCAACTCAAAGAGATTCAAAGGACAACGAAGTATCTAAATAGTATATGAGCCACAAAAGTATCAAAATTTTGTATTTTTAGTAGGATAACTTAACGGTTTCAGAAAATACTCAATATTTAGACTAAAATCAAAGAGAACAAAAATTCAAGTTCAACAAAGGTTGAATCGTTTGAATTTGAGTTTTTATGAAGTAGATATAAGTAAATAAAGAAAACGAGAGCCAAAGGTACAAGCCAATGAAGAACCAACTAAAGTTTGACACGTGGCATGCCACCTAGGCAGCCCCATGTGAGGAAGCTGGCTGCTTTGAAACCTAAATGTAGAATTGAGTAATAAGCAAAATTCTTCGACCACATGGATTGCAAAGGAATTGTTTACTTCCTGAATAATGGTGAATGGACTTTCAGCACGGAAACGTGTCAAGAACTTCCATGGTTCTAATTTTGGGAAAGTGGGGCGTGAAATTCAATGAACGATGCACAGAACAGCTCCAAGAAGCCTCAAAAAGTTATATCAGAACAAGAAAAAGAATAGAAAAGGACGTGACCAAACGATCACCGCCGTACTCAACAAATTGCAATCAATTATCGAATGAAAGCGAGATGATTAATATAATTCGAAGGAGCATAATCAGTGTAACCCTTATCTCAATTCACGCTACAAGATTCACAAAGTTGTGTAACCTTCCGAAAATATCAAACCTAATTAATAAAACCAAGCACTAAGATTAAAATCTTCAAATCAATTGTATTTTGATTAGGATTTAGGATCAATCACTTACCAATTGTGAGTAGAAGGTTAAAATTCTCAAGCCCTAATTTTCTCTTTCTGCTCCTCTCTCTGAAAGACCAGACTCAATTTATCGATAAAACACAAACTAACCGGTCTTTTTATTTCTCTAAACTTGGTAAATTACTCCAAAAGCCCCTAAAGATATGTTACTTATTTAAAAGGAATTTCAAAATATTTGTAAAACTTCAAAAGTAGCCCAAGAATTAAAATAGCTAGTTACATATTATTTGGGGTATTACATACTCCAAGAGAGCATAACACAAAAAAAGGAACACCAAAGTTGAATCCGAGGAGGAATCAGAAGTGCAAAAGAAAGAGGATAGGAAGAAGGGAGATCCTAAAGTTGAAGCCAACTTGCAGTATAAGTTTGATGATGAGGGAAAATCAGGCATTCCAAAATGAAAGGAAGAGCTGGCCACACTAAAATCACAGATTGCTTGAATTTTTAGATTTTGAAAGGGATCAGCTGAGCGTCATGATGCACTTGGTCAAGACTTTCATATCTTCACTATGAGCGAGGGAGCCATGTCTTGGATCGCCTTGATTTTTTCTTGATTAGCCCTAATTCCTCTTTGAAAGACCATAAACCCTATGATATTAAATACTGAAGGCACATTCGGCGATTTAACATCATCTTATATCATCAAAGTATGCCAAAGCTCTCCTGGAGGTCGTTGATATGATCTCGGATGCCTTGAGACTTCTGGAGCATGTTGTCCACGTAGACATCCATATTTCGACTTAGGTGATCATAAGTAGGTCCACGAATTTTTTCAAACCAAAAATGCATGAGATTACAGGAAAAGGGGACTTGGTCAGTGACGGAAACAAATTTTGAAATATCATTCTCGTGTATTAAATTTTGATTATATCCGGAGAAAGCATCCATGAAGCTCATAAGTTCATGAGCAAATTGGGCACCGATATGATTATCGATAACAGAACGAGGATGAGAATCTTTTGCACAAGCCTTGTTCAAATCATTGAAGTCTATGCTTATGTGACATTTGTCCTTAAGTTTTGGAACCACGATGACATTAGCAATCAATCTTGGTAATTAATTTCTTGAATTAAGTCTACTGACAGAAGTCTCTCAACTTCTGCCTTATTGATGGCTTGACATTCGGTGCAAAAGGTCTTTTCTTCTGTTTGACTGGTTCGTGCCATAAGTCGCCACTAACTCAGTGGGAGATGACAAACGCGTGTTAGAAAGAAAAACAGATGGGTGTTAGAAAGAAAAATAAGTGATGAGACAATCTCAAAGTGGCACCTTCAGAAATGTTCTTATAAGCATGCTAGATTCGAGTTACCTTCCACCAATGGGATTGAGACAGGTTCTTCAGCAGGTTTGACATATTGAAGAGTTCTTTCGTCGTGTTTATCATTAATAAGCCAAGCTTCACTACTATTATAAAAAGTCAAGTCGCATTTGCTGGTCGTTGATTGATCTGCTATAGCAATCCCAAAACCTGGGGGGTAGAAACTTCATAGTAAGGCAAAGTATTGTTGAAACTAGCCAGAGTCTATAAAGGCAAGGTCTTCCTAATACTATGATGACTTGATTTTGTGAACCAAAAGCTCTACTATGCGGGTGGCTTGGGACGAGGCCTCGCCAGCAACAAAGTTAAGGCAGACTACTCATTAGATATAGCAACAGAGTGTCAGGTACCGAAAGAGGGGAGAGGACACCTGTTTGACACGCTCTTGTGCAATATTCATCTGAGAAAATGTGTAATGAAAGATAATACTGGTGGAGCTTCTTCAAGAATTCCTGTTGTAAGTGTCAACATTGAAATGTGATGATCAAGGCATCAACGGGAAGTTAACATGCCTTTCAAGTCTGAACCATCAAAGGGTAGAGTAACCTTTGAATGTTTGAATGGCCTTTGGGTCCGATTTACATTTCATACACACTCTTGCGAGCATTGTTAGATGAACCAATGAAGCTAAGGTCACTAGAAATCATGTTAATAACTAGGAATATTTCACAGCAGCCTCATTTTTCTCCTTGGGCACCCGTGCCTTGCAATTGGGGTGTCCCTTATCATTTAACAAAACTTTTGTGGTAACACTCAGATAAATTTCTCGAACTCCTTTTTTTGCACAGCGCAGTCTTCCATATCAAATGACCATGATCTCTGAAGAAGTGACAAAAGAGCTGCTGACCTCGAGCTTCGCCCGGAGTTTGATAGGCCCGGGCCCCCAAACAGTATCTTGACTCTTGATAGAATTTAATTATGCTCATGAGTGGCTATCAAAGGGCTAAATTTGTTGAAGGGTTTGAATCACTTCTTCTCATTCTTCTGTCCCTTTGAGATCAAAGGATTATTTGGGCTCCACACAGTCATGCTACATCTGCCTAGTCTCTCGTGTTTTTGTAGGTATGTTTGTTAGGTGAGAATCGAAGAAGAGTCCCCAGCAATCTCCTCAAGCTACAGACGCAAGTGTAACACATGGATCTAAATAGTCTATCAATTAATAGGATCTTCTATTTGAATAAGGCAGAGTATGATTTGAACGTTTCATGGGATCCTTGTACAATTGAAAAGAGTTTGGAGGAGTTTTTATGTTGCACCTGGCTTGTGAGAAAGTGTCACGACCCAAAAAGAAGGCGCAAGTCATAAATGGAATGATCAATCCTAGACCAACAATTTAATCTCCAAAGCATCTAAGAAGGTACATAGCAACTAAATACCTATTCACACCATGAAAATTACAATTTGTAGGCCTGAGCAAGGTTAGTACTTCTAACAGTATCAACCATGCTGTGACATCAGAAGGTAAGAAATAGACCTAAGAACAACTCCCCATTTAAGGCCTATTCGCCCGTTACAAGTGGGGCAAGTTGGTGGCTATCACATCACACCGTCAAATCGAAGATAACAATAACTAAGTGACACATGACAAGTTCTGAGCATGGAAAGACACTTGGCTCCCCCACATAAGGTCTAACGTTCTTAGTATGGTAAGATGAAAATCCCAACATGTAGCAAGATCAGACCACTCAAGGAAGCTTAGCGTGAGCAGAATGATAAAACAAGCACGCTTGACTACGTGGCAACTTCAGATTGGATTCTCTTGGAAGCTTTGCGTAAATTGAGCAACAAAAAAAGCATGCCAAATTAATGCGCAATAGCTCCTAATTTGGATCGGCCAAAGGCCGAATGATTACAACTCTCCTATAAAAGTCATGAATGTTGTCTTAATAATATCCTTCAGAAGCACAACACAAACTATGACATTACTCACAAGCCTTCATTACCTTAAGTAAACAGGTATACCTTAAGTTAGGATTCAACAACCAAACCAACCGTTTGTCTCATTTCTACAGTACGTGCCCTTAGTATATTCAATTTTTTTACGATGTGCTTTATACTCTTAGATGCCCGTCATTTTTATAAAGTCATTGATTTGCAATCACTATGAAGGTAAATTGTCTTTATTCATTATATTACTTACATGTGGTTCGATTAGGAGTATAATTAAATTAGTAAGGAATAATGGTAACATAAATAGCACTTACGAAATAGGCCAAAAAACTCTGAGGATATTCCCAAGTCCGCATATATCGTTGGAAAAAAGTCAGATCAGGCAATTTCCCCAAACACCAAACTGCTTAACATATTAGGAAATTCTGTTACGAACGTGGTCCCATCACGATCTGGTACGCCCGTACACCGCACGTCACAAGGCACCACCGCGTGCTTGAACGTTTCAAAGCTGAACAATACCATAAATGACATTAAATGATACTATGAATCATAAACAAAGTATGCAGTGGAAATTCCCAAAAAAATATCAAATTATAATTCTAGCACAAACCTGGCAACCGAACATAATACAAGAATAAACTGCATTCCCTAACGAAAGATGAAAACCTATTATTTTTTAATAATTTGAACAATTTAGTTTTATCTTTGAGAACTTTACCTCAATGTGGGTAATTTGATTTGGAGTTGAAACTATGGTAGCCGTTGCATTTACTATTTTGTTTTGGATGGGTTTTCAGAAAAATTGATTCTCTTTAGATTGTTATCTTAAAGGGACTTTTTGAGATTCATGGATTTAGAAGCCTTGGTTTATACCTGACCTAACTGTAAATATAGTGAAATATTATTTTTAGTACCTTGATTTTAGTCACATCTTTTGAACTTGGGGGCATTACAACAAATATGGCAAGAGCTGCAAATTAGCTCAAAATATTAAATATTTATAATATGTTCAAGACAGATGAGCAAGTCTTCCTGACTTATTAACATCAATACCTATAAACCTATGAAAACATATATGGCATAACTACAACCTTAGCATATGATCTGAAATATTGTTCAAATTACTTCTCCTCTCCATCATTATCCCATTTTTGTCATAATTAGGTATCCACAATAAAACCCCAAAAAATTATTACTTGTTTCCAATCACATAGGAAAACAATAGCAAACTTAAACGTCTGCCAAATGATGTAACTCACTTCTGCAAGCTCTTGATTTTGTAAGGCCATGTAGTAGTTGCCTATTGAGTTGGTGAATTTTTCCCCTATAGGAAATTAAAGTAGGCTTAATATGAGGAAACTAAGGAAAAAGATAGAGAAAACGGGGGTCAATGTACGCCTATCTAACAAATGTTGCTTTTATGTTTGAAAAAGAGATTGAGGAAATAGTATTGGGGAAAATAAAAGGACAAAAAGTGTGCTTATATGATTAAATGTTGCTTTTAGGATGACATTTGAAAATTTGACAAGAACATTGAGAAGAAGGATTGGTGTGCTTATTGAATTAGCTTGGATAAATTATTGAAAAGACTCTAGAAAGTCTATATGTTAAAGACTTTGTGGTCACCAGTAACAGTTCCGCTGCATACACTCCACGTGGTGCTCTTTTTCTTCTTCTTCCCTATTTATCTTTCTTAACCATACAATCATAATAACCAAATAAGTTATGTCCCTCTAATGTTTTCCCTGACTTAGCATTACGTATGTGGAAGAGGTCTTGTCTTTCGTGTTTGAATACTGACATGCTAACTCAGAAACTAATAGGAGTTTTAAAAAATCAGTCTCTTGCATAAGAACGGATTAATTTTACGCTAGACCTCATACTCAGAGGTCAATTGTACCCAACACCCCGTACTTCTAATTTTACGCTAGACCTCATACGCTAGAAGATAAATTTGTGTTGACACCCTCATTGTGAAAGGGTAGCTACAAATGTTGCTAAATATAGTTAGTGACATTTTTATAACACTTTTTAACGACAATTTTAACAGCATTTACTTAATACTATTCAATAAAAGTCACTAAAAATATTCAGCGATTACTAATTGTCGTAAACAGGATTTGAACTTATTAGCGGCCAAAATTTTTCCAATTTTTATATCCCATCTCCCCAAGTATATTTCCTTTTTCCCTTCAACTCCAACCACCTCAACCCCACCACGGCACCGCCACGCCATTACCTACCTCCGACACCAAAATCCAATTCAATCAGATAAAGCTCAATATAATCGGCAGACCAAAACTCAACCACCGCCAGCTGACCAAAATCAACATCGCAACCACCTCTGCCATGTTCTCTCTCTCTCTCTCTCTCATCTCTCTCATCTGTAAACACCGCCATACCACTGTCAACACAACACACTCATCAACACCATTCCCCAATCACACCAACACTAGTACTACCGTTAAAATATAGCCTAAACTAAAACTTTTGGTTGTTGACCCAAGGAGTGGTAGATAGGGTTTTCTCCATTCACGACTCTGGTGCTATCGACTCAGATCTGGGACGCAGATGAAGAGAAGCGGGATCTCGATAAATATGAGTATGCCTTTATCAATTCCGATCTCGTTCTTATGCTTGTGGTGTGGTAGCAACTATGGTGGCGGCGAATATGGTAGCTATATCCGCTAGTTGTTTGAAGGTTTGGTGAAGGGCTTACTGGTGGCACCACAATGATGGTGGGCGGTGGCTGGTTGGTGGGGCAATTGGAGAGGGCTAGATGGTGGATGGGTGGGATGGTCAGATATGGTGGATGAGTGCGATCGCAGGCTGTTGGGGTTGGCAACTTGCTGTGGTGGGTTTTCATGTGTGATGGAGGTGGGGATTTGTAGGTTGGTGGCCGTGGAAGGTTTGGTTGCAGGACAATTGTGGAGACAAGGGTTTGTAAGTTGGTGGTGGTAGTGTGCTAAGCAAGGGTGGTGGTAGAAACGAGCAGGGGTAGAATCACGCTTGTACGAGAGGGGGGCTAATGTACCCCCTCAGATTTTGAAATATATATATATATATATATATATATATATATATATATATAGTTTTTTTCACTTGCAATCACACAAACCTTGTTTTGATGAAGCTCTACTTTTAGTGAGGATGATTGATTCGGACAGATAGAAAATAGGAGAAAGATTTGGAAAAAGGAGAAAAATATCGGATACAGTACAGACTAGAGAAACAAGGAGAGAAGAGAGAGAGATCTACGAGTTGAGGAAAGAGCACTACCCACTCACACATCAAAAAGAGAGGGCCTGGGGGCTGGGGGTGGGGCTGGTATCAGGTTCTTCTCTTCACCAAAAAGCAGGTTTGTACCATTTTAACAGCATGATTGACCTCCCATCTATGACTATGCGTGAACAGACAAGAAAAAAAATCCTAGAGAGAGAGAGATAAAGGTTCTTGGGGAGCCTGGGGTGGATAGGGGGTTGAGAAGGGGCGAAGTGGTACTCTACAAAGCTGTCCTATCTTGTACCTACCCTACAGGAAGCCATAGTATCTTCTCCGTTCTTTATTCCTAATTTTTATCATGGAATGCTAGGGAGCAAATGTCCTTTTTGGCCCCTGATTTCTGACAAATTTACACACGGTGGCGCTCCACCATTGACGCTAGGCGATAAGGTTCTTTAGATCCATTATGTTGACAATCATATCCCACTGTCGAGATTCAAGTAATCTCCCTCTCTTTTCCTTTGCTCCTCGTAAATTACCAGCTTATTACCGCTGCTGTACAGAGTAACATCCACTGCTTCACCTGTCACTTGCGGGGAAAGTTCACGTGGTGTTCTTCTTGGTTTGAAGTATACGATACATTATTAAATAATTAACAAGGTACTAACAAGTTAAGAAAGTGCGCTCTGTTTTTCTGTGTTATTTTAGTTATAAAAAAATTTACTCATTTCGATATTTTTTAGCACCCCATTGGGTGAAATTCTGATTCCGCCACTGGGTGAGGGTGAGGGTGAGGGTGGGATGGGGGAGGAAGATTATCAGGTGGGTCCCAGGGGAGAGATTGAGTGAGGAATTGACCGTGTGAAAATGACATGGACACATGTCATTTATAAAGGGCAACGAGACTATTTTATCCCTAAAATATTAATCGACGTGTGGTCAAAGATCATTTTTACCCTTATTTGATGCTGAAAATCAAGATTTTCAAAATTTTGGTGCTTGGTGTTAATTTTAAAACACTTGGTGTTGGGTGCAACTGACTCCTAAGTATGAGGTATAGCGTAAAATTAATCCCAGAAGAACAAGCTTGCACCTCCAACATCAAAAACTCATGATATTGATCAAACTGTAAAAGTGTCTATTGTGGTAAGCCCCTTCTAAAGCTAAAACCTTTGAGACCACTTTCTTCCTTTCCCATGTAATTAAGTTGTTCCAAGCCTAGGAGGCACCACAACAAGCACGTACGTGCAAAAAGGCTGAAGTTTAGAATTGATTCTATACAAACCCATTCCACCAAGTAGTGCTACGAGTAAGAGAGGCTGAAGGTGCCAAGGTTAGGAACTAAATACATGGGCGTGGTATATTTATGTTATAGGATCCAATTTATAGTAAATTTATATTTTTTACCTATGTAATTCTAGTCCTAATAGAATTTAACATGTTAATGATCAACTTTGGTTTTTTGATGCATAAGTACCTTCATTGGTGCGGTCACAAGGTTTCCAGGCCAAGCATCTAGAGTGTCTATCTATGTATTGTTTGTTTTATCAGATCTTGTTTGATGTAATAAGATCTGCTAAATTAGGTTTAAAAACCAAATCCCTTTCATGTATATCAATAAATTGGGTGAACAAATTTAGATGATCATAACCAACTATAAATGGTTAATTTTGGGACGAAAGAGGTTATATCATCTATTAATTATACGTTATGTACATTTTTTCTTCATAATTTTGAGTGCTCACATAAGAAAGTACATATGTAAACTTCATATCAAGACATAGAGCAGCTACATAGCTGAACTTGATCCAAATTTTGTTATTTGAAGTGGAAGTAGATGTTAAATAAAATTCTAGATGTTAAATAAAAATTTTATGTCGACAATGATGATTTGTGCTAGAAGTATAACTTCTTATTGAAAGTAGTACCAAACCCTCCATTTAGATTGTTCAAAAATTTTAGTTTTGTGTGAAATAGGTAAAAAGTAGTTTGACTCGTGCTAATTAACCAACAGAGGGTTCACACACGGCCAGTGTTATCAAAGGCGCGCCGAAGCACAAGGCGCACTCCATGCGCCTCGCCTAGGGCTAGGCGCACCCCTTCGAACTTGCGCGCTTAGTCGCCAAGGCGCAAGGCAATGGTAGAGGCTTAAAAAAAAGCCCGAAAATCCTAATCTTTGATTTTTTGCATCACCATTCATTATTTTTTATTCTTTTTTTTCATAACATAATAAATCAATATGTAAACTACAAAAAAAAAAAAAGCTAAAACCTCAAATCACTAATCAATCGATTCTTTTATTGTTATTCTTTGTACTAGAGTCTCATCCCCAATTGTTACTCTCTTTTAGATAAATCTAGTCCTTCACTTCACATAGACAACGAAGATGAAATTGAAAAGGAATCTCTACCAAGGAGACAAAGAAAAGGGCAGAGCAAGCCGAGCAACGATCAAATGAGTTGGCTACAGAAGTGCAAGAATTGAGGGCTTCACAAAGGGAGACGAACCAGCTCCTCCAATCTTTGTTGGCGAAAATGCAAAATGGCAGCAACAACTCTTCCTCTTGACGGTGAGTTGCTACAACCTACTGGACAATGCTTCTAATGTGTCATTAGATTAAATCATATCTTCTCCTTCTGACCTTTGACAATGTTTCTAATCGGTTTCATTATTCCCTGCCTTGCATTAGTACTATATTTGTCATATTATCTCATTAGATTAGATCACCTTTGAGGACTATTGACTTTGGTTGACTTGATCAGTGAATTTGGCAATCTTTCGGGCAAATGAAAATATGGCATGATATGTTTGAGTTTGTATGGTGGATTTTCTATGTTTTAGTCAATATTCGCTACACAGGCTTCTCTGTAGCATGGTTATAGTTGTCCTATTTTGAAGTGTGAGGATCATGTTATTGTTTGATCATGCAGTGAAAAACTATGATTGGGATTGAGTATGAGGTATTGAAGATGAAGACGCAGCGACACGCTTATTCTAGATTATTGTGCTTAAAGATTTTTCCTTTTGAGAAAAATATTGTTCCTTAGCCCTCGTTGATGACGAGGATGACATTGTCATATTCACTTAAGATTAACTACTTCTCATTGGATTTGAAACTTTTTCTAGTGTCGAAAATTTATTAAATTGTCATGTTATGAATTTTTAACGTGATTTTATTGGTTTATTGCTCTAATATATATTTATTTTTATTTTGCACATCATTTCAAAAAAGGCGCGCACTTACGCCTTACGCTTTGTGCCTAGGCTACAAGGACCGTTTGCGCCTTAGGTGCGTCTGTGTCTTTATTAACTATGCACACGGCATAATAAAAGTTGACAATTTTTAGGATTTGTACGAATCAATATTTTATGTGTAACGCAGATTAATTTTTCTAATACGTAGAAAGTAAAACAAACCGAAACCATACATATAAATGAAGCAGAGGAAGCATTGAAGTTGTAAATTACTATGTCAATGTGCCGTAATATTAGTGCTTCATGCTTTGGTCGTACTGCTCCCTACCGAGTAAGCATGCATGCATGCATGCATGCAAATACATTGACTTGTCTAGTAGTCCGGACAATTAAAAGCTGATATCTTCATGTCTATGCAGGTCAGGCCTTCAATTTGTGAAGGAGTACTTCTGGCTGGATAAACTGCTAATTAAAACTAAGACCTTGTAAAAGCCCCCGGCACATTCTAATTTGGAAAGGAAGAGTACCATCTAGCTAGGACAATGGAGATCTTTCTCACTCCATTATTTCTGGTCTAGCAAAACTTAACGGAAACCAACACAACAGGACTCTCAAACCTACTCAAGCAATAAGCTAGGGTTGGGGACTTGGGTGGAAGTGGTGCACTGGTCTTTGAGAGAAACGGTGGTTATGATGGGGAAGAGTTCCAAGGTTTTGAAGGTTTCGCCACGGCAAGGACTGGTTGCATCCCTATTCACCATTGCCATCTTCATCGTTGAATCACGATCTCTAAACCTGTTCGTCAGATTTACCACATTGTAGCCGATCTCGGGAAGATCCGCCTTCCATGTACCGTTCAACAATTGCGTTGATGCGTCCTCAACTCGGCCCTAATAGAAAACATGAATATTAGGGTTTCAACCAAACTATTGTTAAATCATAAACAATTGTTTTCTGCCAAGGAGAGCGATCTCTATAAATCACGGCATTGTTTTTGTAGAGGCCAACAGTTAGCCTTAAATACAAGTCTGTACACCATAAAAACAAAGCTATGAACAGAGAGGTTTTGCAAGTCTGTACACCATAAATACAAGCGCATGGTTGGAAAAAGCAGCTACTTCTAATGCTATCATGTTAACCTGGTTGGGAACATTAGGAACATGGTTAAAGCAGTCATCAAGAAACATGGTTAAAGCAGGCAGTAACATGTGAGTTACCTGATTAAGTTGACGAAGATGAGAATCAAGATAGTGAAGTAGGTGGCTTTGTTGGTTATGATCATAAAGTCTCTGGTGGTACATGAGTTGCTTGTGTAGATGCAGAGTGTGTTGGTGCAGCAAGAGTTTCCTTCTAAGCCTCTGCCTGTCTCTAGCTTTGTGGTTCTGAAACCAGTAGAACACATTCTTGCCTTCAATCCTACCATACAAAGATAAGTAGGATGTGATGTGGTGTATCTGGGAAGCAGTGGGTGTTTTTATGCCACCTCTGTACATCTCTTCTAGGATCATGAGTTGCTCCGGCGTAGGACACCACCTGCTTGTTGGTAATGCCGCTGAAGCCACTGCTGGAGACATAATTTCTCCCAAGTTTGTGTGGTTGGGGTTGAGGTCTTCGCGGTTGGTATATATAGATGGATGGGGAGCAACCAAGTTATAGGAACTGCAATAATGATACGATAGAAGCAAAGTAGCTGTCGACCGGGCCAAAACAACGTTGAACTTAAATTCCCGACCAAAGTAACACGAAATTGAATGTGTCCTCAATTACAATGGAGCGATGGGAAATTCGATAGGATGTGAAACCTCAATGACTAGATGGTGTGTAAATTAGACAGTCAATTATGGCACAGTACTCTCTAATGCATGTGAAATAGCAAATAGAAATTAAGAGAGAGCCGGATAGCAAGGATGGAGAGAGAGGTAAATAAAGAGTGAGAAAATGAGCAAAACAAACGAAGACGGTAGGTGAACACACAGAGCGTACGGGTTGTTATCATGCTCACCATGTTTCCCTTCGGAGAGGCATAGCTTTCTTATCATGCAGAGGGGGAGAGAGAGTCTTTGTTGGATCCTGCTTGCAAGATTCCGTCATCATTGCCTTCTTATTTACTTCACACACGAGGACGAAGTTGACAGAAAGGAAGGTGGAAGCAATAGTTTTGGACAAAGACAAAATTAACATGGAAATTTTAGAAGACTAAATAGGCACAGCAGTAAGACTAGGAACCACGCCTCAAAAGGATACCCCAATTTTTAGAGACGAATAAAGCGTGTTTAGTTGACGAAGAGTGAACCTCAAAGCTTCGACGGATCCAGAAACGAACGCACGCAAACTTAACAGGGTAAAAGCTGAACTAACATGACTTGAGAAATGAGCGACGAATGCAACTACACGTCTCACAATTAATTTATAGTAATATGATCTTTTAATATCAAGTGCTTAAAGATAAACTAACTCATGTCAACGGGACGGTTTTATCGACGGTCATTTATTTTAGTAATTTTGAATTGCATAATAAAATTTATTGCACAATTTTATAATTTCATGGTTGTTTCACAAAAATAGTCACTTTTGTCTTTCGGGTTTAACTTTTTTTTAATAAAATGAACTAACCCTTGTGGTGGTATATCAATAAGCAATGTTCTTGTGCATATTGTCTAGTTCTGATTTTGTAACTGCATAGATGAATAAAAACTAGAAGTTTGTTTTATACACAAAGAAGAAAAAGTAAATTCCACTGATAAAGATATGCGGCGAACATATTGAGACCAATTTACTATTACGTAAGATATTTTTATTATTTTGTGAGTATCTTTTAGAAATAGTTTGTACATTTCAATAGATTGCACATAACGTTAACTACATATTAGCTTGATTTTGATAGAAAATTTTTTAGTCTATATGCATTTTTATAGCATGTGATTTATAAAAGCTGATCTACACGACTAATTAAATAAGGATGATGCGGCATTTTTAGAAGCAAATGAATCCACCGATAAAGTATATAGAGAAAATAGTAATTATTGCATGAAGTAATTATATGTAGGTTTAAAAAGTTTAAACAAATTGACTAAATATAGGATAGTTCAAAAACTCGTGGCGAGCAAATTGTTGAATAAAATTTAACTAACATTTAACAAAGTATATAATAAGCATGCTTACTAAGTCAGATTTAACTTCAAATATAATAAGGTTTTGTTAAATGCATAAAATCATACTCCGTCCGTCCTTAAAAAACTGATTATATTTTTTTTGTCGTCCAACAAAAATTGATCTCTTCCAAATTAGGAAAGATTATGTACTTATTTTTACATATTTACCCTTTTATACTTTTTTTATTCTATTTCTCTCACCACATTTCATTTTCTACCAACTCATTTTCTCTCTCCTGGTCCACCACTTTACACTTTTGTATTATATTTCTCTCTCCATATTTAATACTCTATCAACTCATTTTCTCTTTCATAGCCCACTCTCTTCCCCCTCTCTCTAAAGAGTAAAATAGAAAAGACACACAATATATAACATAAATCTTTAATATACGTGCAAAGTCAAATGGATCAGTCTTTAAGGGACGGAGGGAGTAATATTGGTATCTTGTTAAATGCAGAATTTAGAATGCCTCAATTACTCACAATAAAAGCATCATAGTAAAATATTTGTTCAAAATTTTTCAACATAAAATTAGTTGAATATAACTCATGCTCACATGCTTAAGGTTTGAAATCTACACTAGTCTTTTAATGTACCTCTTATGAAATTTGCATAATATGATATTTCGACGTTTAACCAATACGACTAAATAGGATAGCGCAAACTTAGAATAAGGAATAAATAATTGACCAAAATTTTTAACCAACATCCAACATATTTATCAAATTAGATTCATTGAATTTACCAAGGTTGACAATCCAGTGAAAATCTGACTTAACCATGCTAACTTTGTTTTGTAGCTTTATAATGAAATTCTACAATAACTTCTTTGTGACATTATCGCTTACATAACATTATGTATTCAATGTGAAATAAAATTCACAAACACTTTCTATTAAATACAAAAGTGCCACTAGAGGTCAATACTATCTTGGATAGGGTCCTAATCTCTAGATAAGCTAATTTTTATATTAGTAAGCCTTGTATAATTTACAAATATTTCTAAAAAACTAAAACTCTTCCTAGTAAATATACTAACCTATCAAAACTCAGTTATGACAATTATATCTCTAAACAAATTAGTCGAATATGATAATAAGTATCCATAGATCCAAAAAAAATGTAAATAACCTTTGATTGTAAAACAAAATAATGATCTAACAATTGATTTAAATTTGATAAGGTCCTTTGTGGCGCACTGCTCAAAAAAATTCCTAATGATTTTAGGAGTCGCCATCTTATTTAATTAAAACTAGAAAAAAATCCTAAAATGGCCCTAAAGTGTTTAAAAGGACGACTGATCTTATTGAAACCAAAAGAAGGGTCTTGGGACTAAGTTATGCAACGATTTCAGTTTTTACTTCATTTCTAATGATTTTTTGCCTAAAGAACACGTAGTATGCAAAATACAACAAGACTCACCTAAGTTAATTTTATTATTTTGACTTGAACTCGACAGCAGGAATCAAGTGGTCTACGTTTCCGATCGGAGTAATCGGAGTCGAAACACCATTCTTTGACTCTAGTTTCACAGGAAGTAGTCTATACACAAGCTCTAAAGAGTATAAGCTTTTTGACCCCAAAAAATGAAGGCCAAAGAGCCCTTTTTATAGTATTTAGGGTCGTAGAATTTGATAAGATTGGCTATGTCAATCTGCATGACTGGAGATAAGTCAAAATAAGTGATAAAATTACAGATTGACAAACGTTAATTAACCGGCTGGTTAGTCAAAAATCGGCCGGTTTACTCCTGAATTTTTATATATTTTATTACAAATGTCAGGGCATTATCATGTCCCAAAATAGGTTTTTTTTTTAATCAATTGTCAAGGATAATACCTGATTCTGGAAACTCCTCCCATATTCACACCAATCACTTTGTCTCTCAATTTGATCCTCACGTCTCCAATTCAAATTTACCTTCTTGACTCTAACCTAACTTGGGTTAACCCTAACAAACTACGCTAGTTATCCAAAAAGACCGGTCCTAGTTAATGTGGGCTAGACCGACCGGACTGGACTAACCAGGCTGAATTAAGTAAATAAGGCCTATCACTTATTATCTTATGAAGCTTACACCTAACATTAAATAATAAACTTTATTTATTAATAAAGTCCAAGAAAAATTAATAAAAAGATAAAATAAAATTACAAAAATTGGGTATCTACAGAGCACCTCAGTGCCGGTGAGGGAGCTCGCATGTGAGCAAACATTATCGTAAATAAGCATAATTTTTGTAGTAGAAATACCAAAAAGGACCATATGACTCGAAACAGACTCAAAGATTCAAACAGATACGAGGTCAGATCTTTGCAAGGTTTCTTACGTATCCCTGGAAAGGAATCAGACCAATGCAGTTAATAAGAAAAGAGGTGTCGTTCAAACTCAGAGCCAACAACGCTTAATAACGGATGGACTTTTAGGCACACGGAAAAGGCTTATGTGTGAAAATCGGAGCCATCGATGCTTGATAGCAATTGGACGCTTCATGTGTAGAAGTCGGAGACAACAACGCGTAAAAGCAGATATATGTTTAGGCACACATAGAAAATACTCATGTACAAAAATTGGAGCTAACAACATTTGGAAGCGGTTGGACACTTTAACACTAAGGGAAAGATATTCCTAGAGAGGGCACCCAGGGATTTCTGTGGATACGCCAACTGAACTGGATATTCCTAGAAGGTACGCGATCCATACATTGACCTAGACTAAGGGTTTATACCCTTTGACAATGGACTTAGACTGGGACTGAGACTCGGAAAGAAATTGCACGTGACTTACACGTACTAGCTTGGACTATGGATATAATACCCTTGGACTGGATCCAGACTGAGGAAATGGAAAATGTACGTGACATACACGTATTGACCTGAATGGAGGGTCTATGGACTGGAAAAGTGGATGTACCCTATGGAGGTTGCCTACATACCCTCATTTGGAAGAGATCAAGCCAAATGTAGTTCAACCTGGATTTAAAAAAAAAAACTATACCTGACTATCACATAGTGCCCTTAAGAGAGGGTCGAATACCCTCGGACTCAAAACTGGACCTGGAAAAAGAAAAAATAGGAACGTGACTGAAAAGTCACAGCAAGAATCATATTTTACTTTCTTTTTATTGTTTTTTTAATGTTTTATTATAGAAAAAAATGTTTCAATTTTCTTCTTGAAGACTATGGATAGGGGATAGAATTCTATACTCTAGACTTAGACGAGACAAAAACACCGACCCAAAGTGTCAAGATAGGAGAATCACATGGAGCACCTGGACAGGAACGCATATAGACTACACTGACTATGCAATGAAATGGAAAATGATAGACTTTATCACGATCGTCGCGAAAGGGGAATCATAGGGAGCCCTAGACAAAATGCATACAAAATACACTGACTACACAATAAATTTGAAAATGGTAGACTCTGTCACGACTGTCACGAAAGGGAATCACTGGAAGCCCCTAGATAAAATCCATATGGACAAGACTAACCATGAAATGCACTGGAGGTAGATAGACAGACAATGTCATGACTGTCATGAGGAGGGACTCAAAAGGATCCCCTAGACCAAAATGCAAGTAAGGTTGACTCTATATAACCCTAATGGAAGGCGAATCATAAGGGAAACCCTTAAGGACATCTACAAAGAAGAACCTATGACGAAGATAATATTCTTTCACGGTTCGAGAGCATGTTGAAATTGAAAATCATTTAGGTTGCCCGATATGATGAGTGGACCATTCACTTCGAGATCTTTTCTCTTTTTCATACATCACTTTATCATTGAGAATTTAAGGCCGGATCCCACTCTGTTGATATGTCCATTTACCCAAAAAGGGAAGAACCACCGAAGTTTTTGATCGAAAACAGTTTAACCCTCATCATTAAATCTCATGCAACTTCACAGAATAAGTTAATTCTTAACATGAACACTCATATTTGAATCCTCAAGACTACCATGAAAAGGTTGGGCCCAAAAGTTGGATAGTAAGGATGTATGGAAATGGCAGTGTATGAACTATAACGTTCATATGTGTGCTGTGGAAGTGTATAAGCTATGAGGCTGATGGGATCTGAGCTTAGGATTGGCTAACAGATCAATGTATATGACTAGGCTGAGCAAAAGTACATGCCTATCAAGTAGTGATAGAAAGGCACTAGATAAAGTTTAAGGCTTCTCATATAATCATTGAAGAGGTGACAAATATATCAATTTTTGTCAAAGAGTGATTGCCATATAGGGTAGGGTAGGCTAGATAGATCATGATTAATGGATCATCATCAGGTCACAAGGAGGTGAACACATCATATTTGGGAGACCAAAAACTGAAGGGCCAGCAAACAAGCCAATATTAAGGTGAACATATCATGTCATGATGTAGCATGCTCAAAAAAAAATGCATGGACCAGTATCTTTTTTTTTCATTTATATATATTTTTCTTTTTCAATTTTTTTTCCTCATAAAAATTTAGGAAAACCTTTATCTCTCTTGAATAAGCATAACTTCAAGGAGAACTTTATATGAGACACAATGTAGGCCAAGGTGTGGCTAAGAAATGAATGGTAAATAAAATGAAAATATGAAACCAAAGCCACTAGTATGTGCCCATGGAGACCAAGCCTAGAAGGTGACTAAGCTGCTTACGTATCCCCATTGGGAGAATCAGGTCGGACGTAGTTCAAATCGGATCTACTAAATATCAATTCTTCAAACTCAACCAATGCTAATTTCATGCACTACAATTCGACAATGATTCTTCCATCCCATTTAATATTTCCCTTTTTCTTTCTTTTTTCTTTCTTCTCCCTTTTTTTCTTCAAGACTTCTTCTTTCTTTTGAATAAATGAACTAATGATTTCACTCATCATCTATCTTCGAGGCTTTGGTTTCTATAAGAGGGAACCCTTTCCATGCTGAGTTGACTTTGTAGCAATACTTGGGATAGGCACATACAAGGACACAACTCGCCCCAAGGTTAGAAATATAGGCTTTCGAAAAGGAAAACCAAACTGTTTAGGAACAAAGGACTGGCAAGTGGAAAAAATCTAGTACAGGATAATCAAGATGACATGTGGTGGCGAAACAATGGCCTACAATCATCGGGATTACTCAGTCCAAGGAAAACAAATGCAAACCTACATTCTTTTCGAGGTCTCTCTTACTTCTTTCTTTTTTTTTTTTTTTTTGGTGCCCTAACTTTTTCCTAGACCATCTTTCTCAGGGTTTCTGCCTAGCGGGCTTTCTCTTTTTTTCCCCCTTTTTTCCAAGATAAAATGGCCCATGCTAGGAGAGAATAAGTGAGCTTTGCGTAGAAAAAAGTCTTGACATCCATACGACACCTTATTGTGTTTGAGGATTAGGCTTACTTTTGATGAATAAAGGTCGTCGGAGGTTGGCCAAGAAAAGAAGTCACAACCTTGTCACGATAATATCCTAAATTTGCACTCAAATGTTTAAGTTTCAAACAAAATCCTCCTGTTTGGTTTCTCGACATTCCATTCCGAAGGAAATGAAATTCTAATTTTTACGGTTGAAAAGGCAGTGAGTCACCACCCCTAAGTGCAAATAAGAAGTGTCAATGAGATAGAGCACTAGGCTTAAACTCAAAATCATCTTTTTCATATGTTCGTGAAATGATTGGTCGATACTTGCTCTTGAAAAAAGTTTTCACACTCTCAACTTCTTAAGGTTGGATACCTAGACTTACATGAACTTTATTTGACTTAGACCCTAAAAGAGACTTTTAAAAGGGAAGAAACTATTTTTGACTTTTTTTTTTTGACACTCTTTACCCTAAGGATTAAAACAGACTCAAGCTAGACAATGGCAGCCTAGATAGGATCACACAATCAGAGCAACACCGGTTGAGTTATACCCTTACAGGAATTAAAAACTGATTAACCGGTCGGTTAGTCCTGTGCATTAACTGTCCGGTTGGTCAGTAAGATAATTATGATTTTTTTGGAGAATGTCTGAAAAAGTAGGGTACTGACTAACCATCCGGTTATCCAGTGGGTTAACTGGCCGGTTAGTCCATGGGTTTGAAGTTTTGGATTTGAAAATTTTTAGGAAGGCAAGAGTTTTGACTAACCGTCTCATAACTTGGTAGGTTAACTGGCCGGTTGGTTGGGTTGGATCAGGATCTAAACCAACCATTTTTAAATTTTTTTCAAGCAATACACATACTGACTAGGCCGGTTAGTCAGAATCTCCCCTTCTTTGCGAAATTACCAATTTAGCGTACAGCATGCTGGTGGTTTCCCTACCAACATATCGTAGGCCAATACGGGTATTCTCCCAAACAAGGGCAGAACACTTAATGGTCCGGGTATGAGTTTTCTTTCTTATAACACCGATGTAAAGATGTAAAGGTCACTCTATCGGCTCGACCGTACTACATACCTCTTGCTCGTAACTAGGAAGTTAGTAATGGGCGATCACCAGTATGTATACTAGTCATTTGATATAATAAGAAATCAAGAGGAATATTTAGTATGAGGCTTGTGAAGTTGAGAGCTTGATTGAGAGATCGCCTTGAGCGTAGGAAGACCATTGGCCTCGAATGTGTCACTCTTAAATGGGTGGGTCGGGGTAAGACGTACACGTGTGCGAGGTATGAAAAGTACCACAGTTATGTCATATTGTACATACCACAAGATACAAAGAAAATACAACGAGGCAAAAAATAAATAAAAATTTTCAAGTCTAGTTTTCTTAATTTTTTAGTCCCCATCAGAGTCGTCATTGTGGAACACCGTCTCGAAAAAATCCCTAAGGATTTTAGGAGTCGTTATCTTATTTAATTGAAACTAGGAAAAATAAGAAAAACTCTAAAAAGACCTTCAAGTGTACAAAAGGGCAATTGATCTTATTGAAATCAAGAGAGGGGTTCAGGGATTAAGTGTACACAACAAGAATGTGTTAGGCACCCGCCGTGCCCTTTCGTTCTGTACTTTCATTTCTTATGTTTTTTTGCCTGAAGAACACGTGGTATGGAAAGGACAACAAGACCCACCCTAAGTTAATTTTTATTATTTTGTCTTGAACTCGACAACAGGGATCAAGTGGCCTATGTATCTGATCAAACTAATTAGAATCAAAACCGTCGTAGTTTGACTCTGGTCCCAAGAGAAATAGTCTACATTTCAGGACTTAGACTTAAACCAAAAATGTAAAAGAAACTTTTTGAAGTTTTTGAATAGAAATGCGACTATGGGGAAGGGAGACAATCTATATGATATCTAAGCTAGAACAACGATTAAAAGGTACCTTTGATGTTCCTTGAAGACTCGACGATGTTCTCCGTGGGATCCATGATGCAAAAGAACAAAAAGACTTTTGAAAGTGAGTATGACCGGTAGACCTGGCAAACGGGTAATACCCGGTCGGGTCCGGGTAAAAACGGTCCGGATAAAATTTATCCAGTTTTTTTCGGGTACTCTTTTTCAATACCCGTACCCTATCCTTGCGGGTAGGGTATTACCCGCGGGTAAATGAATAAATTTTTTAATTTTTTTAATAAACAATATTTCTCTCTAGTTAGGCATTTTTCTTCTTTTACCTCTTTCAGCTAACATGTTTTCTCCTTTTAATAGTTGTTAGAATTATTTCCAATTTCACAAACAGAAATTACAAACTAAAAATTATCTCAAGTAACATGTTAAACAAATCTAAAAAAGAACAATCATATTTTCCACCATTACCAACAATCCAAAATAAAACACAATTGAATTTTCACTTAGATACAACAACAAATGTCCTCGATAGGCGGTGACTAGAAGATTGGCGGCAGATCTGTGCAGTAGCTCGACAGATTCGTGGTCCTGTGGAGTTGTTTGCCATGGATCCGTGGAAAGTTGTCGTCGGCATGGTAGTTCCCATGCCCATCGAAAATGTATCTATGATTGAGTGAGAGAGACCGATGGAAAAACACTTACCATCAGTAGATCTGTGGCCGTAGTGGATCTGAGTGTGTGAAAGAGAGAGAGAGAGAGGCGAAGAGATTGGCCTGATCTATGGATACAAAAAAGCTTCAAATTAAGATGCACACGCTTTGAGCAATTCTGAAGATGCACTACATACCCATGACAACAGGGAATTCATCGTGAGGCTTAGGGAACGGATAAGTCGTCCCAGCCTTGGGATAAACAAAGATAGGGCCATGGACCGTGGCTTGGCTCCAATCTGAGTGGGCATGCCACCACAGGGTTCCTTCCTCACTTGTGAAGATGATCTCATAACTGAAGCTTGCTCCTAGTTTTATAGGACACTGAGCGAGAAAGGGACAAGACTATGGTGAGTGAATTGAAAGTCTGAAACTATCAACTAGTGTGAGAGAGGGAGGAAGAGGGAAATAGGAAAACAGAGAGGGAGAGGCGGTAGCCAAACCAAACCCTAAAAAAATGGCTGGGCTAAAAGAGGAAAATGTCAAGATACATTATATATAGGTGAAATTCACGGGTACACTCGGGTAACCCGTACCCGAACCGAACCGAAATTTATGGGTCGGTCAGGGTACGGGTCTAATTTCAGCGGATCTCAAATATATGTACCCGTACTCGGCTTTTTTGAGCGGGTACGGATCGACCCGCGGGTCCTGGTAAGATTTTGCCAGGTCTAATGACCGGCCAAGATTCTCGAGAGAGATAGCGTATCACTTCATAAAGAAATAGTACACAAGTTCTAAAAAGAATAAGCTTTCTGATCCTTAAAATGAAGGCCAAGACCCCCTTTTTTGTAGTGCTCAGGACCGCAGAATCTGATAAGATGTCAATCTTCATAGCTAGAGATAAGTCAGCATAAGTGATAAAATCGCAGATCGACAAAAGTCAACTAACCGGCCGGTTAGTGAAAAACCGATCAGTTTATCCCTGAATTTTTATATATATTTTATTATGAATTTTGGGGCATTATCATGTCCTAAAATAGGTAATTATCTTAATCAATTGTCAGGGATAATACCAAATTCGGGAAACTCCTCCCATATTCATACCAATCATTTTGTCTCTCAAATTGATGCTCAAGTCTCCACGTCAACGTTAGCTTCTTGACTCTAACTAACTTGAGTTAACCATAACTAACTAGTCTAGTTATTTAACGGACAGGGCCTAATTAATTTTGGCTAGACTGACTAGGCTAAATTAAGTAAATAAGTCCTATCATTTATTATCCAGCTTACACCCAATGTTAAATAATAAACTTTATTTATTAATAAGCCCAACAAAAATTAATAAAAAGATAAATAAAACTACAAAAATGAGGTGTCTACCCTTATTTTTAAATTTATTGACTTCATGGGAAAAATATTATGACTTAATATGATTATTGAGTCTTGATAGATTAGTATACTAAAGATATGTAAAAAAAAATATATACATGCACGCACACACACGCACACGCACGTACACACACTTATGTATGTATGTATGTATGCATGTATGTGTGTGTGTGTGTGTGTGCATATGCACGTGTGCGCGCGCGCGCGGAGGAGAGAGAGAGAGAGAGAGAGAGAGAGATTGTGTGTGCGCGTTTTCAATCTATAGAATGTTTCTAACGAATGTAAATAAAATAAAATTTTAATATGCTGGTATATTACTAATTTAGAACTTTCAAATGCTTATAATTGAATTGGTAGTAAATTGAGGAAATCATAAAAAATAAAATAAAAAACAAAAGACTGGTTCAGATTTTCTTCTGAACAAAGTTTATATAATTCAACTCGTGCTTTGTCTACTATATTTTGTGAAACCTTTATAAATTTATAATGTTAGATTTATGAGAGCATCTATCGATCTCTACACCCATGTGTGCTTGTCTATGCTTCATACCTTATTTATTAGATAAAAGATAAACAAAATTTTGCTATTGCTTTTTTATGTCAAAGTAAGTTATATACTGTAAGAAAACTTTCCTAGAATTATTTTCAAACATTGTAAGGTTTTAATATTACATGATATTTTTAAAAATAATTACTAAATTCATTCTTCTATTATAAATCTCATTTGTGGTTTTCTTTTCAAATATGTAGGTTTTTGTGTGCATATTATCTAGGTTATTGTATATTATTGATTGTGCTTTGAAATATCATCAAATGATGAAATTAAGGATCTTGTAAAAAATAATTTGTCTATAACCCATATACCATATGGTTATAAAACTTAAATAAGAATTTAAAATAGTATCTATTTTTTCTTATTAAATCTCTTAAGTACTTTTTGTTTTACAGATGATTATTTCATGTTAGAGAGATTTTTCAATATTTAATATTCAAATAAAGTCATAATAGTTACTATAATGGTTAGAAAATTTTCAATATTTCAAATTGCATAAGGCTAACTACTTCAATGTTTACTTCATTTGCAAATTCAGTAAATTGTAAAATTAAGGACCTCGTTCAAAATAATGTGTGGAGATCTTTAGTGGCATCAATATGTTTTGCATTAGTTTTTTATGACTCCTACTACATTAAAAAGACAATGCAATGATATGTCATAAAGAGATGCTATCATTGTGTTTCTCGCCTCAGTTATTTAATATTATAGCTCGGGTCAGTTAATAAAATATTAATAAAAACCTGTAAAAAGTGTATCAATGCATACCATATTTCATGAAAGTAAAAGAGATTAACATCTTAAGAAAAAAAATATCTACTTTTGCTAAAACTATATTGTTGGTAAGAAAATTTTAATACTTCATTTGTAACAGCTTCAAAGAACTTGTCAAGATTATGGTACAATTATATTCTTAATGGTCCAACCTATAACCTTTCAAAACCTAGTCTCTCAGCTTGAAAAGGTAGGTTAAGAGGTCTTCATCTTGAAATAATAAATGCCATAGTCTTTTCTTATCTTTTTCATGAATCGTCGTTTCAAGAAATCATTAACCTATCAAGATATAAACATGATATCCGGCAGAACATATTTTCGTCTCAAACACATTTAAAGTTGAACTCTTGGTTAGATTGTCATGTTTTTGCATAATATTTGTTGAACTATAAGTTAAAAGAACAATGAATAGATTGCGTTACAATGTTGTCGCTAGATATCTGTATTCTTTAAATTTTTATTTTACATCGTTAAGCAATATTTTAAATGAATATATGTTTAGCATTTAGGATAATTGAATAGTCCAATAGGTAATATGAACCCTAATTAGCAAATATAACTATATTTGTGATTAAAAAGGGTGGCACTTTTTATAGATCCATTTTATATCTAAATATTTATATATAAATCATATCCTTCAGGTTTAGAGAGTTTTTAAGGTACTAATGACCAGAGATATCCTCATAGGTGTTAAGTTATATTTAAGGTTTTATGCTATTCACTTTTGCCGAAACAATCTTAACTAATGACAAAATAATATCAAATAATTTTATATATATTTCTTATTTTTGTAAATTACATGTGTGAGGACGTTCAAACGGCAAAGACGTGCCCTTATTTTGGAGAATTTTTTAGGTGTTAATAGTCAAAACTAATACCTAATATATAAGTACATTGATAAAGTATGGTTTAATAGAGGTTCAAGTTTGAAAGGGTTTGACTTTGCTTTCCACATCTTTTGCATCTACTATGTGTCACAAAACTATGGTTCTTACGTCTAATAAATGCCTTTAGTAGCCCTTATTTTTTCAGGATACTTAATTTATCATAACATAATGTAACTTCTGTACACCAACTTTTGTCAAGTTATTCTTGTTGACTGCAATAAGCTTGTAAAATTTAGAAAAAATCTCTATGTTAAGCTAACAATTACAAGATGGAGATTAATTCATAAAACTATTATTAAATAGCACACAGCAACCATGATTTATAGTTATAATCAACTCTATTAGAGTCAAAATTGAGTTCCACGGCTTATAGTTAGTCTAATATTTACTAACTAGTCTTATTATTCATGTGAATTTAATCAACTACGAAAATAATATATTTTTTACTAGTCGTTACGGTACTATTAAAATAATTTGGTAGTCTATATTCGATTATAATAAGCTTTGAAAAATTACTTAGTACAAATTCATTGTAGAGGTTATATATTCTCTCAAATATACTAAGATTACATTAATCCTATATTTTTTTTTTCAAACCTCATATTTGATTTATTTTCTAAATCCTTCTAATAGGATTTAACCGTTTGTTGGTCGTGGGGTCTTATTTAAAAATATTGACATATAATTACTTTATTAAATCTATAAATTATATTATTCATTTTTTACAATGTCTATCTTATACATATTATGTTTATATCAATATACATGAATAGAGATAATTATAAATTTAACTCAATTAGAACGTAATTTTTTTCTTCTAAATCTAATATGTTATTTTTATTTTTTAGATTTATGAATTTTTATATTCACACTAAAGAGTGGTTTAAAGAATAAAATAGTCAAAATTAAGTTCTAATAAGTTAGTGTATTAATTAGGTTGAGTTTTAAAATGATTAGAATTAATTTTTAAATTACACAAGGCGTAAGAACATAACCCTCATTATTCTTGCAAAATTAATCAAATTGAAAAATGAGGACACTATCAAATTTGAATCAATTAGTATTTTTTTATTCTAAGTCTCATAAGTTGTTTAATCTCCATTGTAATATTATTTTTTTCTTCTAAATCAAAAATGTTATTTTCATATTTTATATATATGAGTCTTTGTATTCATACTAAAGAGTGGTTTTAAGAAAACAATAGTTAGTATTAAGTCCTAATAAGTTAGTATGTTGATTAGATTAAGTTTTAGAATTATTAGAATTAGTTTTTGAATTTATAGGGCTTACAGAAAACCCTCGTTACTCATGCAAAATATAAATTTAAATATAAGGATACTATTAAAATTTAAATCAATTAGTAGATCATGTTGTTGTTTTAAATCTCTTAAGTTATTCTGTTTTGGTCGATAGATTATATTTTTCATATTAGAGAACACTTTTTAAGGACATAATTGTCAAAATAAAGTTTTAAAAGATTAGTATATTGATTAGGATAGAGTTGTAGAATGGTTAGATTTAGTGTTTAAATTAAATAAGGCTTATTGATATAAAAATTAATTAATTTTAAAATAAGAAACCTATCTAAGATAACATTGAAAACCTTTAGTGACACTATCTTATTTAGTATATAATGTTTATGAGTCTATTTCACATTAAAAAAATATAATTTGATAATGTGTCATGTAAAGAAGTGATAATATGTCATGCAAAGAAGTTATCAGTGTCTTTCTCACTTCACTTATTATATATTATATAGATTAGCCAAACTTACGGAAACACCACGAAATAAAGTTCTCAGAAATTTACATGATAAGGAGTTGCTAGTGTTGGACACAAAAGAATCTAATAAGTGATCCTACCAGTTGCAATTGTCACTAAATAGCAACTAATATGACAAACTAAGGTAGCGTTTGAAACAGTTTTTATTTTCAAATTAAAAAACTAAAAAAAAAATTGTCGTTTAGCATAGAGTTTTATTTTATTTTATTTTATTTTTTCCCTTCAATTCTGTAAACCAGTTTTCAAAATAGGACTGTTTTAGTTTTGGCTTCTTTTTTTTTTTTTTGAGATCCACCTTTCAACTTTTGTTAGAAACGTTTTATGTGTCTTCTTCCCTTCAATCTTCATCATCAACACCTATCACCCAAGAACACCAAACCACTAGCATTACCAGCCACCATACGCACCAACCGCCACCAATGACCAACACTCCTGAGCACAAAACTACGAACACTGCCAACCATTATATCCAACGACCACCGTTCTACCACCACCACTGATCAACACACATGAACACCAAACTTGCCAACACCCCCAACCACCGCAGCGACAGACCGTCGCCGCCACCACCAGTGACCAACACCCATGAACACCATCAACTACCATAGCCACTGATAACCACAACAACCACCACCACTGGCCATTACTGCCGAACACCAAATTCTCTAATAAGATAGGTCACCACCAGGGCACCACCACTCTTCTAAATCTAAATCACCATCATACCGACCACAATTGTTTCTACAACAAGCACCAGCAAAAGATTTCATCCATCGATTAACCATAGCATCTTCGATTTGCGGTGGTAAATTCCAAACCAGCGTTCACCCAATCAAACCAATAAAGCCCTAATTCGCAAGCTACTGTGTTATTACCATAGCAGTAGTTGGACGATGCAGAGGAGATATGGCGGTGGGGGAGGGGGGCTTGTGGCTGTTGAACGTAGGAGCTCAGAAGAAGCTCTCCAAGTATTGGAAAACAAAAGAAAAGAGAAGAGAGGAAAATTGGGAAGGAAAAAAAATTAAAAATCAACTATGGAAAACTGTATCAAAAAACCGAATAATTTTGTTAAAAAAGGAAACTCATAGATATTTTGGTTTTAGCTTTTCTGAAAACAAAAACTAAAATGGGTTTTAAACACACCTTAAGTTGATAGTTATCCAAGTTTATGGTCAACTTAAAAAGTCAAAGTTTGTGGACATATTGTGGAAAAATTCAAATTGTGAGGACAAATTATGGAAATTGGTTATCTTTAATAACATTATCAAATTTGATGTCAGTTAGACAGTTACTATTCCGCTGCTATTTTGCGCTCCTCCAATTCAGATTTTTCTTAGACATGATACCACATCGAAAAGATGCATCACAATGAAAGGCTTGCTCACTTACAACATGCAGGTTTCTTCCATTTCTCTACTCCTGCAATACGTGACAAGCTACTGGCATTCAGTCCCCACTCCGAACCCTTGGGTGGTTTGCAGGATTGGCATCTCTCCAACACGAGGAAATGCAATGCTGCAACAAGGCAATTACGTTGAATAAATGCACTCAAATATTCACCATCTTTTTCTTTTTCTGTTCCAAGGGAAGGGAGGGAAAGACCTGTCCCATTCTGTCATCGACTCATTCAATCCCCTCAATGAATCTCAACTTCCCTTGAAATTAGACATCTGAGAAATTAGATATCTGAGAGATTATCAGAGGAACAAGGCTGTTGCTGCGTATTACTTCCTTTGAATTTCAAACAAAACGCAAAATGTTCTCCATCGTCTCTATGCATGCAGGTTTCGGCCCTAATTGTGTTGATTATGAGTGTCATGCAATGCGCGCGCTAGGCGACAATAATCCTAGAAATTACGTACTCTGCAAGCCATCACCAAAATGTCCAAATTGCCCACATTGATTAAATGCGTCTACGCGCTAATGCAAGAATGTTCTTGTACAAAAACTATGGCTCAATGCACTTTGAGCGATTATGTTGATGGGCAATTCGAGATGTGGGTAACATGGCATAAGAAACATTGTACATGTGGAGCTCCCACAAATAAATACTCTGTAAAAGATTTGGTCTCGCGCTAGTTCCATACGTTGAGCCTTTAATTGTTTGTGAACTCAATAATCACCTGACACCTTACCCAAGTGCAACACCATAAAGTATGAGAACTAGGGTTGCTTGCAGTCTATTGACGAATATAATTCTCATGAACAGAAACCCTCGTGGTGGTAGGTGGGAGGATTATTTAGCTTAAGGCTACCCATTACCATGGAGACGAAGTCACAAGTTAACCATGTCCGGCACCAATGTCATGTTGATTGTTAATAACAAAAGTCATTCAACAGGTGTCATATTGATTGAGACTCAACGTGAAATGATCCAAGCCTTTGTTCATCGTGGTCTCTAACACGTACAAAGTCGTAGGTACACATTTATAAAGTTATATAACATGGCATCATCCCCATTTCCATCTCACTCTCGTTAACTCGGTAGTGAGATTATCAAAGGCATTAAGTGAGAAAGCTCCGCACTACATAGACTGCATGAATCACATTTGTGATTCTTTTTTTTTCATTTTTTTGATAATAAGATAATAACATTAATAATTAAAGGTTATAGAGGCTTTCAAGTTGCCTCAGGGACATCACAAACAACCATTGGGTCACAACATGCCCTTGACTCTATATACATGACAGTAAAGATCGAAAAGAAACAAAATACATAATACAACTCTTACACATTACAATTAAGTTTAAGCAGAACATATTTTACACTTTAACTCAACTTAAAGTAACATATAAAGTTTAAAAGTTCACGGAAACTAAAAGGACGGAACCGAAAAATATACTACAAATCACAAAGTGGTAACATTATAACAGATAACCAGGAACCACACAACCCAAAGAACGTGTGTAATTCCAATTGCCTGCAAACTTGCCCGTACATTTACCATGTTCGTTTCTATTTTCATTTTGTGTTGTCATTTTCATGATTTTCATATTCAATTAGAAAATATGTTCCTGTACTTTTATCGTTTTCATCAAAAAAATTTAGTTACTTCTTCTTACATTGGATTAAGTTTGGATAAAAAAAAACTAAAAATACTTCAGTTTTTTGTCACAGTTTGAATAATTTACCTAAAAAAAATCAAAATCGTAAAAGTACACAAAAAAGAATCTTTATTATCATCATTATAAAAAATAAAAAATAAATATAACAAAATTACGGACCTAACTGTGTAGTCACTTTTCTGTACCTGCCGACAGGAGACGGACAAAGAAATCTTGTCGTATCTTGTTGTAATAAAGAGATATGAAAACAAGGTCAAGGTTTCCATATCAAGGTCCAAATGGTTCTAAAATACCACCATATTTTACATTCATGGCAAAATTGAACTGTTCCCAGCATGCACACCGTTGTACGCATTGAATGGGTGACCGGACACCTTGCTGGGCTTTTTGTTGTGTGTCCCTGCTTCCCCGTACTACTAATTAATTATAAGTCACCTCATTGCCTCACACGACATCTTTTAATTTCTTATCTTCATATGCTGCCAACTTAAACTACATTCTAAGCACCCTCTCTTGGTCCAAACCTGCCCAAGATACTGTAAAAATATTTGCTACACCTAGATAAGACTGTATACGAACCGAATTCGAACTAAATAGAGGTGTGTTCGGTTCGTATGTTTTCAGGGATGTTCGAGTTCGGGCTCATGTTCTTAATCGTGTTCGTTAAGAACTAAGTATGGATGTTTGAACTCGGCTCGAGTTCGTCAACGCAATAATCGGGCTCGGCTCAACTCGTTTGTCAAGAAATGCAAACTGAAGCAACAATCGAAAAGAACAACGGTCAATAAAGAGATTGCAGCCAATCGGACTTCTGTATCTTCATTCTTCACAGAGATTGGAGATCCAAAGAAGACTCCAGATTCGGAGAAGATCCCAAATCTGGTCCATGGTGATCTGTGTGCATGTATTTGTGGAGGGGGAGGGGGATGGGGAGGGAGGGGGAGAGAGAGAGAGAGAGAGTGAGAGAGAGAGAGAGATGGCGTCGTATGTATGAATCCGGAGGAGTGTGTCTGTGTCTCTGTGGACGAGTGTGTATGGGTCTGTTAAGAAGTTGTGCGACTCTGTAGGATCTGTGTGTGGGAAGTGTGTGAAGAAGAGGATTAGTCAGAAAAGGGAATGGGGAAAAGAGTGCGGCTGTGAAAATGAAGATGGATGTTTGGGTTTCCTAAATGGATTGTGAGAGGAGTTGGGCTGCATTTGGGCTTTATAGTTGCACATGCGATTTTTTTTTTTTATGTGTTATTGGGCTTGAGTTTTAAGTAAATTAAATTTAAGCCTAGCATAAAAATATGAATTTATTATGTTCACAAACATTTTCGTGAACACTTTTAAGTGTTCATGCTCTGCTCGTTTAAGAAACGAGTTTCAAAAAGTTATTGATGTTATGTTCATATATTATACAAACAAACATGAACGAGCTTCCAAGTGAACGAACCACGAGCCGTTCGTGAACGGCTCAGTTTATTTACAGCCCTACACATGGATAACCAAAGTGTCAGTGTACTATTACAAAATCATAACCCCCACGCTCCCTTGATCGCAACTTTGGTTGTTGACTGCAGAGCACTGCTAAAACGTTTGTGACAGGTTCAAGTATCTCATACTTGCAGGAGATTCAACTTTTATGCTGATTTCATGGTTTAATAGGCGGTTAATCAGAAAGAGATTACCAAAAATGCAATCATGAGCCCATTTTTTTTTTTTTTTGTCTAACCTCCTGTACCATGATGTTAGTTGGAGAGTCACCCCATCTGACTCAATCTTATGTTTAAATAAATAAAACTCTCCTGATTGCCCAAAAAGAAAGAAAAAATACTCCCTTGGTCTTGATTTATGCATCTCTAATATTTATTCTTAATACCTCAATTTTGACATTTTGCTACCGGGCTTTCCAATTCTGATGCAAAATGATGATGAAATTGTTTCTGCCCATTGGTCACTATCCAAGAGGACTCGCGTCTCAAATGGCCACCCGGGAGAAGATGTTCTTTCTCGCAAACCAAAGTCGTTCTCTTCAAGGGATAAAATCAAGTCTAATAAATGTAATCATGGAACCCTAGATGTGAAAATAAAAAATAGAAACGAATTCTCAATAGCAATGGTAGCATATTGAAGGCAAAAATTGTATGTGACGTAACTGCAAGGGTTCTCAAAAAAGTCTATCACGACGATCTTGGTGTGCGGAAGGTTGCAACGAAGTTGTTACTTTCGTATCTCTAGCCCCATGCCTTTCCTCTTAAAGATTTTGGGAGTCTAAGATTTATTTTGATCTTAATTTAGTTTGCCTTTTAGGATACTCTACTACCTTATTTGTCTAGCATCTTACCCAAATACACACTTTCCCCACGCCCAAAGCAAGATAGAAAAGTACTGGTTGAATTCACTTGCATACCCCAACCCCATCCATCTAACACGTATCACGTCCTTCATTTGGTGGTACCAAAAACGAGTCCTTTAAATAGCTCCATGAATGAATATCGCAAAGGTACACCAGACAACTGACCCAAGTTTTCAACCACGAAACAACTTTGTCTAAGCATCAAGCCTACAAATGTTAATTGGCTTCAAAGCATTGGGCCCCAGGATTGAGTTTGGATCCACCCTTTGAGAATCACTAAGTGATAATAGTGTCTCGTAGTCGCATGACAAGAGAACATCTTTGGTCTTCCAAAGTTGCATACTATTATGAACTGTGTCAGATACGGTAGTGATGGTAGATGAAAATGTGGTTAGTAAACCTTCCTATCGTCCTCTTGTCCTTGGGCATCAATGGTTGAGCAGGCTTCTCTCCAAAGACATTCCTCTCATACTTGACCCCAAAAGGAGTAACCTCAGTATCACACAAGTCAGAACCATGCCATATATGTCTAGGCAGATACCGACGAATATAGAAATACTCTGAGCTCAGATGTGATCCCTCGATCTATCGCCCGGACTTGTGCAAAACCCGGCCGCCAATCATCGTTTCCACTCAATATGAGGTACAGGTAGCAGATTGCTGATTCCACACATTGACCACTTACTTCAAACTGATCAACCATGCAAGCTTGAAATGGTTTCCTAGGCACATCGTCGAGAACTTGTGGCTCCAAGGTATCAACCCTTCTTACGTGTTTGGAATTGAGGTGGACACCAAAATGCTGTTTGGTTTTGTGCCGCCAAACCTCAGGTTAACTGGCTGGGGGCATCGGCGCCCTTGGTACAAGTAATTTCTATTGTAATAGCATACGTACAATTTCCCTGCAACGGCAACATTCAACTAATTATGGACAATTTTTTATGCACTGTTTGCAAGTACTTTTTAATGTGGAAAATGGAACTTGGCAACTTTCTTTCTAATGTAATTGCATTTCTCCATCCCTCAAATATCAAATGGCTTGATATATGTCTTTGGCTCCTTACTTCACCATCAATTTATATGGCCATGTGCAAGGCTATTCTGCAAGGGCTAAGGGGCTGAGGCAAGAGGATCGACAACCCCCATGCCTGTTCCTTTTGGTAATGGAGGACTTGCCAGGCATTCTAGACTTGTGTACCACCCTCTTATATTTCGTGGATGACCTCTTTGTCCTAACCGGAGCAATTGAAGCCTCCGTTCATCTTGTAAAGGAAGCACTAAGAGAACTTGGTGAGTTATCAGGGCTGCAACCTAAGCTAAGGCAATATGTTTTCTTTGCTGGTGTACACACAAACGATAAGCATTCTATGCAACTTAATCAGAATTCAAGAGGGGACCCTTCGTCTCTTCCTGTCTAATACCTTGGGGTACCCTTATCACTAACAGACTAAAATATAGGCCCATGTTGGTTAAACACATTAACAAAGAAAAGAGCTGGACTTCAAAGCTCCTATGCTATAAGCGAGCAGGGTTCAACTAACTATGGCTGTGCATCAAAGTATTGAAATGTTCTGGGGCAGTTTGTTCATCCTTTGTAAGAGCGTTTCCAAGCAGATGTAGAGGTCATGAACTAAGTCATGCTGATGCAAAGGTTGCTTGGAGAGATGTGTACCCCAAAAAAGGAAGGAGGTTTCGGCCTAAAGAATCTGACAGCTTAAACCAAGCTCTTATAATGTGGCATTTATTTCTCTTTGGGAAATAAGCTCGGAAGAAAGACAATCTATGGATCAAACAGTGCCATGTATATATTATTTCCGAGACAATCAATGGATCAAATGGTGCCACGTACCATGTATGTATCATTTCCGAGACAATCTATGGATCAAATGGTGCCATGTATATATCATCAAAGATAGGAATCTGTAGGAAATGAATTTCGTGCTAATGCACCACAAACAATTAGGAAAATCTTTTAAATGACAGAAGATATAAGGATACATGTTAAAGATACGAGGCTTATCTGCAAAGGTCACTCTGCCTAGCTTTCTGTCGACAACTGGAATCCTTTCGGCCTCTTGACATTCGGGGAGTGAGCTTCTATGCATCTACGACGCCACTAGCAGCTCTATAGAGAGAGTTGTTTTAATGATCTTTTAGCAATCGGTGAGATTTACAAGAGGTAATTCCAAACACTGATATGGAAGACAGAATCTTTGACTCATTTAAACGGGGTGATTATGTTGTTGCTTCCGCTTGCGAAGCATTCCCTGATGTTGTAAGGTATTCATTAGTGTGGTGAAAAGACAACATTCTTAAGTGTTCTTTTATTTGTGGCTGGCTTGCAGGAATATATCGAGTACAAAAGTCGGGTTGCCTGCGAATCTTGTTAATAATGACCTATGTGTGTTATTTAGACCTGCTGGGAAGTCGAGGGCATAGTTATCAAATACCGTATCAGTACCGGTCCGGCCGGTACATACCATTTTTGTCTTCTACTGGTACGGTATTTCTTACATTTTGTACTCATAAAATGGTACGTACCAGGTACCGATACTATCTCGGTACCGTCTCAAATTTTTCATCAATAATATATATTCATTGGCTAATTAACAAAATATACATATATTTTTTTTACTAATAGCTCCTCTAGAATAAACTGTTTTTCCTATAACACTTGAATTAACTTTTTTCAAATAAAATAAATAGCTTATTCAATTAATTACCTCCTCTAGGATTACCCTCCCTCCCCCTTTCAACGATCTCATTCGCAAATTCTTATGTAAGAATAAGTTGTTTGTTCAATAACAACGTCTTTAGGTTCAAAAATAAGTTGTTTTTTGTGTGTGTATAAATATAGATGAAAGAATATGATTAAAGCTTCCAGGTATAAAGTAAATTAAAGTTAAGTGAATATTATGAGCAAGAAGCTACAGAGTCTTTGATAGGCAGAAAAGAACTAGAAGTTTTTTTTCTTCTATTAGTCTTTATATGGTCAATTTATAAAATTTCTAACAAAATTTGTTATTTTTAATTTTTTTAAGAAACCGGTATAAAACAGTATATCTCAGCCGGTACGTAGTTCTCGGCCGGTACAACGGGTATGGAACGGTATTTTAAAAACGGCACGCACACCAGTACGGTATTCATAACTATGGTCCAGGAATTATCCTTATTCGGTTGGGTGCTCTCTAATCAGGTGTGTTATAATTGTTCCATGCAAGAATATGGAGCCTGGAGAACACTGAATTACAATATGCTCTACTGCACTATAAAGGTCGATCTTTCAAAACTAGACTGAGGCGACTTTGGATGGAAAGGAACTCGGGGTGTTTAACCACCAGCAGGACAGTATATGTGGTGATTAAGGAGGTGGAAAAGTTGCATCCGACAAAGCAGGGTCATGGGCACATGACACTCTTGCAATGGAACTCTTCGTGATACTTGGATGCTTTTTTAGCCCCAAATAATAAGATGCAAAGCAACCGTGTATGATTAAGCGTAGCGGTAACATTTTCATTTTTATCATCAATAATCATTTACATACTAAACTTATACATTGAGATCACAATGAGAAAATCTGGCGTCAACGATGATGATATATTGAGAGCAAGCGTGCTCACCTACATCCTAAATTCTCCGGCTTCTTCAATTCATCACTCCTCCCGTAAGTTTTTTTTTTTTTGTGGTAATCAATACAAAAGTATCTATGCAAAAAATATGGTTAAGAAATCGGAAATGACCGCTTACCTTTTCTTTTTGTGGGAGACTTGTACTTGCTGCCGCTATGGAACTCCATGATCCTAATGCGAGAAAGGCAGCAAGTTTTACACAGATTGATCCCTCAAATATTTTCATTCTCGTTGATCTTGCCAACTCCAAGTCCTAATAAAAGAAACTATGTGGAACACTCGTCAGAACTACTATCATTATATATAGTCTTCTAATTACTCATTCTTTCCTTCACAAGCTCAAAAGATAAGATTCTGAATTTTCTTTTCCAATTCCTCATTGAAAAAATTCTTTTTTACCTTTCCTTGCTTTTTTCCCGTTCTAAGGGTTACTTGGCTTTTACTCATACGCTCTTGCTTTATTAAAGGTAGTGCTCTGTTAATTAGGGCAAAGCACCTTCGTACTCCTGTATTGCCAGTTCAGGTACTTCTATTTTCTTGGTCTGTATGACAATAGACTTATGTCATTCGCGTTTTGATCCTTTGCTTCTGTTTTTGGGTGATTTAGAACTAGGAAAAGGTGCAAGCTTCAAATAAAGCAACACGTATGCCTAGCCATACCAAACAGAACTCCAAAGATATAATCACCAGAGTGAATTAAGTATTTTTTTTTTCCCATCTAATTTAACCCGACTAAGGCCTCGCAGCAGAAAGAGCCTTAGGCACTAGGTTTCCTTTATATTGGACAATTTTATGAAGTACCATTTACCTTCTCTTTAAATAGCTATTGTAGTGTACTGCCCAATGAGAATGGTGCATGAACCAGCACGCGCAATACGGCATGTATGAATAATAGACGTAAAACCCACATGCCACAAGACATGAGAAACATTATGCTTAACACAAAGCGTGTGAGATATTATGCTCAATACTCATTCGGTAACTTTGGCATTAGCTCTCCATTGTTCTCTATTGGAGCACCCCCCCTGCTTCTAGCTCCCCAAGCATGTTGAAAATTCGTCCGAAAGTCACTACCCCGACCAGAACACTTAGAGGAGCTCAAAAATACCTTAGGTATGGGGTGGGGCCCCATCAATTGGCACCTGAGCATGAAAATCGGGCAAATAAGAAACAAATTATGATTTCATAAAGCCTCATCACACTTGAATGGAACCATAGAGGTCTTCAAGGAAAGCAATATCTGCTTGAAGACTTTTAGGGTCTGTAAAAAGATCTCAAAGCTGAAAAATTATTGGGTCCTCGGGGCTTGATAAAAGGCAGGTTCTTAGAACCATGTTTGTTATGTCAAGAGATTCGGAAGAAATCAGCCTCAAAGGAAGAGTTGGCCTCAGATGATCGGCAGCACGAAAGATACTTGCCTCGAAACGCCAGACTCGAGTAAGGAGGCTCAATATGGCCAAGCTCGGATAGAGGCAATCTCGAATTATTTACCCTCGATTAAGACATTCAGATTTAGTGTTAAACACGAAAGCGTTGCTTGTAAATACCCCCTTGTATCCAAGCAATTATTCATTCATGATTTTCTGAAAACTTCAACATTTTATTGTGTGTCTAGTGCATTATTGTGTTTTCATTCTTTTTTTATTTATACCCTAACACCACCTGTAACTAGCGATAACGCCCCGATTTACAAAGGAAGTAACCCTATTACCCTCAGGCATTACTTACTACTTAAATTTGGTGACTCCGCTGGAATTTTGACTAGTCTACCATAAGGTGTACTTGGTATTCAAGTCAAGCCACTGAGATGGTGATTGGAGCCACCATAAGAACCAGACAAGTAGCTGAAGCTACGATACCAACACCTTTGTTTGAACCACACAAAAATCCGCAAGGACCTATTCTTGAAGAAATAGAGCTGAATCCATTACCTGAACCGGTGCAAGCAGCAAAAATAAGCATGAAAAGGAGTTGGTGTTTGAGCAACTCTTGCCAACCAACAGCCTTTACTTAAGGTAATTTCATAGCCCACAGAACTTACATAACTCAACAAACTTCCAATGTCTGGTGTTTCGGAGAAGAAAACGAAAGGAGAAACTAAATTCATTCTCCATTGCATTATCCTGAATAAGTTATACAGCCTTTATAGAAAATCATACCACCAAATAAGGTATGGAATCCCTCAAAACTAGGCCTAAACGAATCACTTGCTTCAAGGGATCTCCTTTATTTGAAAATAAAAATATATATATAGAATAATAACAAACTACTTTCCTAATAAACCATTACCGAATCATTGACTTGACAGGATTTTGCAAATCATCCAGGTCAATGGCCTGATCTTCCTCAGAATTCGACATTCTCCCTCAAGTTTGAGCATAGATATCTATCTTGCCCAACTTACTAATAAGAAACTCATACTTAGGCCTAAACAGTCCATTTTAAAAGTATCTGCAACTTGTTGGGATGTCGGAATAAATGGCATACAAGTAAATGTTGCTTTAATTTTCTCTTTAAGAAGTGCCTGCCAATCTCAACATGCTTTGTTCTGCCATGTTGAACCGAATTGTGTGCGATGTTAATGGCTGCCTTATTGTCGCAGTACAACTTCATCGGCATGGTCACAGGTCTTCTTAGTCCTTCAAACACTGGGTTTAGCCACATCATCTCACAAATCCCATGAGCCATTGATCTATATTCTGCCTCGGCACTACTATGAGCCACCACACTTTGTTTCTTGCTTCTCCATGTTACTAGGTTTCCCCATACAGAAGTGCAATAACCTAATGTCGACTTCCAATCTGTAATTGATCCTGCCTAATTTATATGTATGTTTTAAGATTACATTATTCTTTCTTTCTAAAGAATAGCCATTTTCCTAAGACCTTTCTAAATGTTTCACGATGTGGTAGACTGCTTCAAGATTCGCTTCATGAGGAGAATGCATGAATCGGCTTATTAGACTTACGGCAAGTGCAATGTCTGTGTATGTGACTAGTAAATCAGCTTCCCAACAAGTTTTTGGTACCGAATATATATTAACCAAATCTCCCTTGTTGTCTCCAAGTTTCTGGTTCGAAAAAATTGGTGTTTCTGCAGGACGACACACACTCATGTCAGTCTCTTTAAATAGATCAATCACGTACTTCCTTTGTGAAACTCAAATCCCTTTCTCCGATCAAGCTATCTCCGTTTCGAGAAAAAACTTCAGTGATCCCAAGTCTTTAATTTCAAACTCGGAGACTAGGCACTGCTTCGACTGCTTAATCTCCGCTGTGTCATCTCCAGCTAATATGATGTCATTAAAATATACTATGAGAATGGCTATTTTTCTATCACTTGACTGCTTGTGAACATAGTGTGAACGTTCTTAATGAGGCTCTGGTGATTGTTTCGGTCCATACAGAGACTTTTTCAGTTTGGCCTGTACTTCATTCCAAAACCTAGAGGTGGACCCATGCTAAGTTCTTCTAGGTCATCGTTGGATCCAAAGTTTTTCTTTTCCTTTGGCATCTTTATTACCTCCCATGTCCCATTCTTCTAAAGAGCCCTCATTTTTTCAAGAATAGCCTCCTTCGTCTCAGGAACCTGTTAAGCATCTCTTTAGAATCTCCACAGTAGACAAATGTGAGGTAAATGCAAAAAACATCGGTGACGGGATTTAGTCGTTTGTACTAAAACCCCCAAGATGAGCAGTTGTTTGTGCAAATTGGCAGGGTCATTAAAGCTTCTGGAATTCAGAAAGTTGTAGATAGCATGCCCTTAAACCTGCATTTGCTGCAGCATACTGCTCACATGGTATAGCTCACATATTTAGTCATTTGTACTTTTGCCTGCATGTAAAATTTTGTACGGGAATCCAAGTGCCAATTTTTTTGTGCTATTCAAATGTGGCTTTATGTCACGGTCTGCATCTTTTTGCGCCAAAGTGAAATGACCACTGGGCTTCATGACATACTATTTTGCCTTTGCAACCATCTCATGAACTGGCTGCCGGTATTCTCTTATACAAAGCAACTTTATTCTTCCTATGGAAACTCAATCATACCAGCCTCGGACAGGTCCACCCAAGCATACTGACAAGAGAGGGCATAATGATCTTGAGGATGTTCCCAGTTACGCACACCAAAGTGGCCCTGGCGCCACAGTGCCCCGCAGTCCGTGCATAAATGTGCCCATCGTCATACTCAGCTTACACAGCCAACACCCTGTGTGCACGAGTTGCCTATCATGACCACCCTGTGCAGTTGACATTATGCCAACACTCAACAACAACGTGCACTCGTGCGGGAGTGCAGCGCAGCACAGCAACGTGCTAGGTTGCCCACATCGCCTGAGTAAAATAGGTTTCCATGACCATCCCGGCCTTTCGGTACAGTTTGCATGCACCCATATTAGCACGTTTAATAGTAAACATAATACTACTTCATTGTTTCATTTCGTAGACATGGTTATAACACAGGTCATACGCGCAGCTTCAAGTTCCCAGTCTTGAGTCCAAATTTCCTTCACGATATCTGCAGGCTAATGTGGTTTTTCGGTCTCAGGAATTTAGGGACCTTAAATGCTCGGTCATTTATTGTTTATGTTAAGCCTATTGCCACTAATAAGGTGTTACTGATAACATTTCAATTGGAAGAGAAATGATGTAGCTCAGGCCCAGGTTCCTCAGTTGTCAACCAACTTCTGTGGTGATCAGCGCGAGCCGTTTGACAGTGAGTTTCAGTATTTTAGGATGTGTGGCCCACATTGAGTTGATACAACTCTAAGAACTGAGGATGCATTACTCCTTGTTAATTTCGACTCCGTGAAGTTTTACAATTTGACTCTCGTCTTAGATTTTGTAGAACTCAGCTATTCTCGTTTTCAAATCTTTTCCCACATGCTTGACGCCATGATACAGTACTGTGGACTTTTGAATCCTTTTCACTGGGCATAGAAAAAAAAAACCACAGAGATTGTCCATATGTTACTGTTACCATTGGGGTCTAACATAGGTCCAACGAACATTGTTTAAATTAGCCAAACATGGAGAGGGGAACTCCGATGAAGCAGAAATTCTGATTCTTTCTTTGAGCCATTTTGGCCAAAAAGAGAAGTTTTACCCAGCTCTCTAAACTAAAGACTTGGAGATCAAAAAGATAGCTGAAAACTTGGCCTAGAGTTGAAGGAAGTATCCTAACTTAGATACCCGTTCGTTCTCCTTATGAATTGTTTCCTTAGCCAGTGATAATAATGCCATTCAAGGCTAAAAAAATACAGTGCTATCTACATGCTTAGTAGTAGATAACATGGAAATATGTTGTTGAACTTTCTTGATTTCAGGGGGGAAATTTAATCTTGGTACAATAGATCAAAGAGTCCACGTAGAAATCAGTTTGAAACTTGCCACTTTGCCATGATAAAATTAAGCAAGGAAACATGCATACCTGCAACTTCTTCCCGAGATTTCTTCAAGAATGTACTCAGTCAGCTCCAAGAAGCTATCCGATGCAAATATCTAGAACAAAGCTAAACTAATAACAATTAAGAAAGACAAATCATTCAAAACAAAATATTTATAGTGTCTACGTAGAAGTTTAAAACATGAATAAACCATCATAGGCGCATGAAGGCACACAGATACATATATTTAGTATCTGAACAAGGAGTCTTAAAATGGGATTATCAGGAAGACGGGGAACGTTAATGACATAGCTTTCCCCTGTACATTCAAGTGTCGTCGTCGCGAGATCCACACCCTTTCTCATTGGCGTCTGACTTGCTTTGTCATCCACACAATCTTGCCGTGCATCATCCTTACTCTCCCCCTCCTCATCATCATCTTCTACACCAAGGATTTCGGCATCAAACTCTTCACCACTAGCGCGTTTTTCCTTTATAATCATATTTATACTGCACAAGAAAGTAGTTATATATAATATAAAGTTCAGAATGCAATTATGGCCTTTCTTTTTCCCTTTACTAGAAAACATGCTGTCCTCTTTCATTCCAAATTTTTGAGAAATTCCTGTTATCTTATTTTATGCCTTTTCCAACAGACGAATCAAGTGAATGCATGAACAGAATCCATATGCACAAGGCAAACACAACTTTCATTCAGAGTCTTATGTATGTATGACATAGTTCTATATGAAATCGAGTTCAACGTATGGAAGTTCAGTTTTTTCCTTTTCCTTTTTGCTTCAAATGTGCTGTCCTTCTTTTTACTTAAAAATATGATAACAAACTTTCTCTATCTTTTCTTACTTTGGTTTTCTTTTTCAAAGGAATGCAAGGGCAAACAATTGTTGCTTTTTATGAAGTAAGTGCATGAACAAAATATCTATATACAACAGCGCACATGATTGATGAATCTGTAGTACATGGCCACCGAATCATAACTTATCTGTAATTATTCTGTGAAATTGTGTTTGTTATGCATAACATGTGGCTGCCCCTATATAGACTCATAAGATAATATGTGCATGCCTCTTGTTGAGGATTGTGGAATTATAGTACCCCATGAAAGAAAGATGGATGGTTTTTCTCCATTTCTTTTCTGGAAGCTTGCTGATTTGCTGCATTGATGCGGTACTTAGACCAGCATGTGAGTATCTTCTTTGTGGAACGGTATTTCCCTATAGAGCAACTTCAAATCCATCTTTGTCGCCGCCACCTCCCGATTTTTGCATGAAGGGAGGATTAGCTGATTCACTCACTGCCTGAGGCCTCTTTACTGCTTCCACTAACTCGGTAACTGAACTGGTAGCCATTTCCTTCTGCCGAGCTGCAAATGTAAAAACCTCATTTGAGCTCCTAATCTCCCATTTCTAAAAGTATGTTTTTTGTACATATTAGAAAGCACAATTTTAGTTCAAACTACAGTGTGCCTATTGTGGTACGTTTCATCATTTTCATAAATTGTACTAGTTATCTTTTGGTCGCCATTCTGGGAAAGGCGACCAAAAGATACCGATACATCATACAAATAAAAGCAATACACCAGCATAAAAACAAATTACCTTGTAAACAGGCAATAAATAAATAGTAGTTCACCTTGCATAAATGTCTTCAGAAATGGCAGTATCTCCTTGTAACTTCAAACAAGCATGAGTTCATCTTTATCTCTTTGCCTCTATTCTTCAAATTTTCCTCAGTTCTTCATTGTTCCAGGCAGATGCAGAAAGCTCAAGGCTCTTCAGAAAATACACAGGAGCAGAGAGCAAGAATGTTCGGTTAAAGGATGTACCCATTAGTCCCGCAGTTGATTTTCATTTCATCCTTTCCTTCACAACAGACTACAAAAAGTCGTCACCTCCCCATCCACTAAAGGTGAAGTCAGTGCCTATTGGGACACTGAAAACCTCGCCCTTCCTCAACTTTTTAACGTCAAAGCCCACCATCCGAATGTTAAGGTAGCCTTGAGGCTCACCAAGATACAGTCAACGATCACAATGTCTACTTCAAACCTACACTAATAAATTCATGGGTTAGAAAGGCAATTTGTTCTATCACAAGAACTATAAAAGGATATGACTTGGACCGAATAGATATTGATTATGAGCACCTTACTGCAGTTCCAGGTACATTTGCAGAGTGCATTGGGCGACTTCTGTTCTACCTTAAAACAGAACAAGAGTGTCTCGTTTACATCAATAGCATATGAAGATGATTCTGTCCAGCCACACTACTTGGCTATCTGAAGGAAGTATGGGCATCTCATTGATTACGTTAACTGTAATACCCCATTATTTTAAGGATTTTCTATCACGGTAAAATAAGTTTGTGGCCTTTTCGTAATATTAGAAAAGTTTTGATGCGCTTTGAATAAGTGGCTAAAGTTCAGGGGGGTGTTTGCGTAACTTGTCAATTAGGGTTTGATTTAAATTAGCCCTCTTCTTCTTCCAGCCGCCCCTCTCTTCCCTGCTTGCTGCCTCTTTCTATTCTCTTCCTCATTTCAGCCCTAAGGTTGCTTTTCTGGAGAATTTCGGTGTAATCAAGTGGCGTAGCGTGGGGGGAATTGAGCTTTTGCCGATCTGCTTGTAGAAGGTAAGGGATTCTATCATTTTGCTGTGGTAGAGGTTTCCTTTTCCGGTTTCAGAATTTGTTTATTGCTGGACTAAATACCGTTTTTGAATTTGAAAATGTATTGTTCGTCACACATGTCCATCATGATTTGGGTTATTTTGTTTGATTCCTACTCCTTCACTTAGAACCATTGTCTATTTTTCTCCTAATGTCCCAACGTGAATACACATGATTCTGATGTAACCAGTACCTTGGATTGACTTATTTCCCGTTACTTTTCATTTGGTGAAATGCCAAGTGTTTTCAATTACATGAAACCTTCTGCCATCAGTTGTTTCACAGAGTGTATTTTCAGTTACTATCTATAGGATTATGGCCTACTTATGGCCTTTTTCACCCAGGTCAGCAAGTTTCCACCATTAGCAACCATTTCAGTTTAGGGCCTCTTACGCACGGTTCAGCAAGTTTCCACCATTAGCGACTAATGCTTCGTGTTCCTGTTGTTCTTTCTGCACTGCTTGGTGGTTCCTCTTTCAGTGATGTTTGCTCACGTTTTGCAACATCCCACTTAGCAAGATTTCTATTGTATGCTGGTATAAAGATTGAGTTATTCTTGTTAACATTAAGTTGTTTCCTATGTTGTATTCTTCTTTTTGTCACCGCACTGCATTATGTTCTTTAGATGCCTGGCAACATGAAGGCTGGAGCTCACCTAGCCTCTTGATTCTTTTCCCGCCCTTATCTTGCTTCTAGTTAAATGAGAGAATTTGCAGTGCTATTCTGGAATTTGCTTTGGATCCTTCAGCTTAAGCATAAGCTAAAAAGCTCTCTAATATTCTTGATATGTTTGAATTCATCCGCCACTTCTAGTCTGATTCTCCAAATAGTCTATTCTTTCATTCCTTAGATGGCTACATGGGTTCTAAAAGTCCTTTATTTTCTATGTGCATGGGCTTCTTACTGGCCATGTTGATATAAATCCTTTTGGAGCCATGTAAATCATTGTCATGGCCTGAATATGGTCCAAGTTTAATTCCTTTCATTGCCCCTAAATGACTATGTTTGAACAACTCTCAAATGTGTGAGAGGGTCCTTTGGACACATGTTTGTTTATATGATTGCGCTCCGTCGACGCCGAGCAAGCTACCGGTAGCACATGTTTGATGTTTTTACGTTTGGTACAACGTTTGGGTCTTATGACCAACATAGCCATCATGTACTTTTGTCATGTAGCGGCATATTATATATATGTTTAAGGTTAAACGCTTAATTACGTTTGCTTTGGTATTTGATATAAGGATATGGTTTGCTCATTACCATCAAGTATTGTCGTTCGATTCCGTTAGTCTTGCTTTGATGTCATGTCACTTTTGGTACCTTACTGGGCTATTCGAGCTCACCCTTTTACTCTACCTTACCCTTGCCACAGGTCAAAGAAGTAATTAAGGATCCTTCTGACAGTTTTGGAGTTTTGAGAGTTTTGTTTTAGTTAATTGAACTTTGTAGTTTTAGTTTGAGAACTTTACACGGATGTGGGTAATTTGATTGAATTGACTTGATGTAATTCATTTTAGCTGCTGCGTTTAGTAAACTATGTTGTAAGGGATTAATAAGAAAATGGATTGTATTAGATTGTGATTATGGAGATATTTTGTTTTAAAGGATTAGTTGTTCTGTTTGTAACCGATGTTACCAGAACCATAGCGGTATTTTAGGAACTTTGATTGCAGTCACGGCTTCCATTTTGGGGGCGTGACACTAACTTCCAATTTTACACCTACAAGAAGGGGACAACCGTCTATGACTACTTCGAGATTCAAACGCTAATTACTGCAGAGGCAAAACTCTAGTCAGCTTTAGGACTGAAGTAAGGGGTGGTTTGTCTCCTCAGAATGGATTCTTCAAGGCCTGCAGCATGCTTAGAGATGAGGGTAAACTTCACGGTATCTTTATTTGGTCAGCAGATGATTCCAAGGAGGCTAATTTTCGTTATAAAACGATTCACAAGAGTTTTTGACCAGCATAATTTGATCTGTTGTTCATACACTGCATCAATATTCAGTTTCATTTGTTACAAATCTCGAGGATTTTCTGAACAGAAATTTTAACAGGGTTAGAACCACTCGTAAACAATCATGAACTAATGAAACCATGCAACGGGTGAATGTTTGTGTCATGTACAAGCGGCTATATCCTTGGCGAAACCGTATCCCCTCTATAAATAACCCCTTGAGTGTAATTCTGCTTACACAGCTGATCGTACAAATCACGTTGTGTAGAGGGGATATGGGTATGAGGTGAGTGTGTGATGGTGCAATGCCGGTGTGAGGATCAAGATGGATGGAATTAATAAAGATTATAATGTGACCTGTTCACCAGGCTGTCTCTGTATCTAGCCGTTTTCCCAATGATAAGTCAGACAACTACAACAGCAGCGGCTCTTTTTAGCTGAAGTGCCAAACACAGAAGCTGCCAGTTCAGTCGTGATGTTTCAAGAACCATTATTGTCAAAACAAACTCAGAAAAAGGTTCAGGATTTAGCTTGTCCGCCTACAAGAAGAAACAAGGAAGAATCAACACACTTTAACAAATCAACCTAACCCAAACATAATCCTGAGATGTCGAGCCATAGAAAACCTGGGCAACTTTGAGTTTCACGAACAGAGTTATCAACCAGCAAAACAATCAAATTTAAATTATCCAGCAAGAGCAGGAGGCTAGACAGCAATTCTCAACGAGAAATTGAAGAAACATTTGAAAATGGGTAGGCCGATGTTTCTTCTATAGCTCTCGGCTCGAATGACCCTCTGTATTTAGTTCAAGAACCTGATCTTGTTAAAGCATCAGAGATACAATTTTTTTGCAAGTTTATACGAATAACTGTGTCATAAAACCAATGAAGCAATGTACACTAAAGGAAAGAAGATGAGAGCAAGCTCCCTGTTAGTTACTTCACTGAAGAAAGGCAAACTTTAGCATATACTAGGATTCAAGAATAAACATTAGCCAAATTGTTTACAAGTGTGCTTGTAAGTGAGAGGGGGATATTGTTGAGGGAGTTGGCATTTTGGGTAAGGGGTGGGGGTTTGGTAAGTAAATAGAAATACAAAGAAAAACCAACTACATCAAGAAAAACCAACTACATCAAGGAAAACCTACCGAATAAAGCACCTGATAAGGGTGGCCAACACTTATCAATCAATGTAAAAAGTACAAAAGGTAGCTGCAACTCACTCTATAGATAGTCCCTCATCCAGAAAAACTGCTTCAGTTGTGTCCTCTTCTTTCTTTTTTGCTTAAACACGGCACAATCATAAGCAGCTCCGCCAATGTTACCCACAAAATCTATCCACATCAAATCCAAAAGTAAATACATGAAAGGTCATCAAAGAAGCAAGACAACCAGAACCTTGCTTACCCCAAAACATAACATGTCTAATGGAGATAATGTTCAAGACAAAACCAAACCAAATTTGGGTTGATATTTTTCTTCTTTCATCCCCCCCCCCCCCCCCCCCCCCCCCCCCCCGCGATCAAGTTGAGGAACCTTTCATCGCATAATTACAACCCCGAACTTTCCTCCTCTATCCAGTGACTACAACAGAATATCTGCCATCACAGGTTTTGATCGATTACTAATTGTCTACAAAGGATATTAATCCTTGAACTTAATGCCAAAACTCTCAAGATAACATAATGCTTTAGAATCCTTCTAACATCCCAACCTCCGAGAACAAATGTCTAAACTACTAGACTTCACCTGAGCTACAAAGATATCCAAGAAGATTTGAAGCCTGTGCTCTGAATCATTTTCTTCTGTTAAGATTGTCTACAAGAATTTATGCTCTGTCTACAAGATCATTTCCTAAACTTTGATTATCCAAACGACTTAATGTTTTGATACCATTCTGTCACAACCCGAACCCAGAGTGAATCCAATGGGCTTGAGTGTGAGCGACCGTAGGCCCACTTGACATCCTAGCATGGACATTACTTGGCCTAGATAGAGTTGTCAAACGGGCCGGGCGGCCCGTGGGCTGGCCCGGCCCGGCCCGGTTCTGGCCCGGGCTGGCCCGGCCCCATCCATGAACAGTAACGGCCCAGCACAAGCGGGCTTGGGGCCTGGACCAGGCCTTCAGTTTCTGCGAAAAAGCCCGGCCCGGCCCGGAAACGGCCCGGTTTGGCCCGGCCCGAAGTCGGCCCGGTTCTGGCCCGGGTCTGGCCCGGTTTTGGCCCCACCACTTGTTTGAATTTTTTGCTTTTCCCCCCCTTTCTTCCACCCCTTTTCCAAAATTTCACTTTTACCCCCCCCCCCTAACAGCATTGTTATGTGTTAAGATTTTATTAATAAAGCTCACCAAGAAGAGTATGAAAATGTTTAACATATAATAAAAAATATAATGGCTAACAAATAAATATGTATATACATACATACATATATATGTATATTACTTATAATGAAATAAAAGGATAAAGATTAGGTTCGTTAAATTGTGAATATTGCCTAGAGATGAAATTTAAAATTGAATAACAAGAAAAAAAAAAAAAGGGCCCGGGCCCGGCCCAAGCCCGGCCCTAGATATTGGGCCTAGGGCCAGGGCCTGGACTGGGCCTAGGTTTGCCTTCGGCAGGCCCGGCCCGGCCCGGCCCGGTTGGCAGCCCCACTGGCCCGGCCCCGGCCCGGCCCCACAGCAGGCCCGATGGGCTTGGGCTGGGCCGGCCCAAGCCCGGCCCTTTGACATCTCTAGGCATAGACCACTAATCCCTGCTAAAAAGCAATAATAAATCAGAGCAACTACCATAACCTTTAAAATTGCATCCAAACTTAATTCTAAAAAGAACTTTGAAATTACTCTTAAGGACAGCTTACCTAGCTTATCTAATGCATTTAGCTCCGCAACTTCCAAACTCAAATCTGTTTACATAAGCAGTAAAATAATTAAGAGGATCCCCAAGATAATTCTTCTCTAAACATCCATAAGCTGGTGATATAGTCGACTGTCTATTATCTAAAATCAGTCCTATAGAGCTGCTTTCCTGGAAAAGAATATATATGAGAGTGAGCTGGAGAGCCCAGAAAGTATGCACATACCACGTTGAAATGGGGTTAAGGTTTTGTGAAAATATGTCATGAAATTTAATTGAATATCCAACAACTATTCGTAAATAAATTATATCAATTCATAAATAAGAATGACATAGCTTGACCAGCATATACAGATTCACTTCTGACATAAGTTGTCCAATCAAAATTATGAGTTACTCTTATCAATCATATCGGTTAAAGAGGTCGGCGAACTAGCCCCCACCGGCTAGGGTCTGGAATCCCTTCTCGGGATATTCTACATGTGGGCACAGAGGTGACCACAGGAAATAGTACTGGCATTAAACATCAACATACTTAGCCATGTTGACAAGGGCCTGGAATCTAACGTTCCCCCATTAAATATGGGGCACAGCAAACAATAAAGACTGCAACCTCCATTTTCTCCTTCAGAATAACCTATTCAACTCATAATATTCCCTCAAAGAATATAAAAACTTGATCATGACATTTCAAACATTTCCAAAACATAACAGGGAGTAACATTTCAAAAATAAAACATTGCATTATTCAAAGTCATTCAGATAGTTCAAAAGGATACTTCTAAAACACGTTAAGGTGGAGAATGTGGCATGGGTACTTACCTCAAGAGCTTAAATACCCCATAGTTTCCCTTCAAAAACACGTTCTTAATCCTTATTTCCCGTAACTAAGAAGATCGGAAAAATCACCAAAAATTAAGCAACAACTCGTTCTGATTGTTACACGTGCCGGTAACCCAAACGGTAACCTTTCAGTACTATATAAGGCCATGTACCTGATCTAGACTACTATCACCAAATAGTTCTACCACTTATATTACTACTACTAACCCCAAGTTTTTCTCACGTCCATAACAACACCACAAGTACGGACTTAAATCACTGGCATATTCCTTAAAGATGACCAACTACAATCAAAGGCCAGGGCATTGAAAATATTAATGGCAAATATTTACTCGTTTAAACTTGGGAGTGAAAGATTTTCTAAACCGCTCGAGTGAACCTGTTTGTGTGTGCGCGTGTTTGAGTCCAGCTTAGAGGTACATGCATCAAATGGTGGCAAATTTTACTTGTTTAAATGATAGTCAAAGTCGGATTGAATGAAGTGCGTACAAAAAGTTTAGAAGCTGGTTTCTATTGAAAAGCTTCGGCCAATCCAAAGAACATATTCCAGTAAACTGTGATTTCAGATTTAAACGAACCAAAGTGTTAATTCCATGATTATTGTGGTAACCAAAAGGAAGAACCTCTTAAAATAGTTTATGAGATAGTTAATTTTAGAGCTACCTATCTACGCTCCCACAGACATCAAGCAACCATCCCACACCCAAAAGGAAATCCATAAGCAATTGTACCCAAGAGCCCATGACTACAAATTAATCAAGAACTCAAAGAAGATAACAAATTCCACTGTTACTTGCCCTAAAGATATTGAAACACATTTTGCTTATAAATTGGCTCTGTATCAATGCAATGGAATCTCATCATCCATACACAACGAATTGGTGTAGTATACTCATATCATAATATATGAACAATAAGAACTAGCATTCTTATTGAGACTAGAACTCATAGGGAGGAAAAATAGATTTATGGCTGGAATCAAATATGCAGTATTTACAGACAAAAGTATTCGATTATTGGGGAAAAATCAATATAATTCCAATGTCGAATCAGGATCAACTAGGATCGAAATAAAGCATTGGGTCGAACTCTTCTTTGGTGTCAAGGTAATAGCTATGAATAGTCATCGACTTCCAGCTAAGGGTAGAAGAATGGGGCCTATTATGGGACAGACAATGCATTATAGACGTATGATCATTACATTAAACTACCATATCAATCAACTGACCTGCGTATAACTCAAATAAGTCAAGAAAACAATCTCGAGACTCATTTGCGGCAAAACCCAATTCTTGCCAGAAATTAATACCAGAAACTTTCTTCCTCTCACATTGTGCTGCTCCTTTTCGCCACATCCTCTGATGAGCCTAATCCTCAATTCATATAGCCCCATAAGCTGCTCTCTCTCTCTCTCTCTCTCTCTCTCTCTCTCTCTCTCTCTCTCTCTCTCTATTGAATGCCATTTGAAATTCCATATGTTCTTGTCCCTTCTTTTTTTGCCTTTGCCTTCCCATTATGTGTTAGTACTGCTACTTCTTCTCCTCTTCTCAAAACAATTTCCAGCAACGTTGCCCCATACGAGTCGATGTTGAATTCAATTTTTTTCCAATAACTCCTTCATACGAGTTGAAAATGTCTACAAATTGTCTTTAGCAATGCTTCCGTATACAACTCGATATTGAATTAAAATCTTTCACGAACGCCTGGATGCAAGTTGAGACTGTCTGAAAATAGTTTTTGGTGTACTCTTTTATTCAAGTTGATGCTGAATTCAATTTTTTTTCAAGAATTCCTTAGCGAGTTAGAACTGTTTACGAAACAATTTTAATCGACGCTTCTCGGTTCGAGTTGATGCTGTATTTGAATTTTTCAAGAATTCTTTAGAAGATTTGAAAATGTCATCTGCAAAATGGTTTTCATTGACGCTCCTTCATACTATTCGATACTGAAATCAAATGTTTGTAAATTCTCCAAGAACTCCCTAAGAATTGCGATTTAGAAAGGGCTTACAGTGAAGATAACTCCTGCTTGAGACTTGCAAAATTGGAAGCTCTTGATGATAAAATATCAAAAGCTCAACAACATCTTAAATGCTACCAAGCTTGCATGTCAAAAGCCTTTGACAGGAAGTTCAATTTCACTACTTTTCAAGTGAGGGATCTGGTGCTTGCTGTACGAAGACCAATCATCACTTAACATAAAGCTGGGAGTAAATTCACTTGAAAGTGGGATGAACCCTATGATGTGCAAGAAGTTTACACCCACGGAGCTTATAAGTTGGTTGCCAAAGCTGTTTAAGAATCGGCCCCATAAATGGAAGATGCTTAAAACGTTAATATGCTTAAAGGATGTTTTGTTATCCGCCGCTCATACTCCGCAGCAAGTACAAACCTTACAATACAAAAATAATACTAAACTGCATTTGATTTGATCCTTTCGGCAAACATAGACAACTTTGACCTAAATTCTAAGTTCATAACCCAAAAAAGAAAGTTTTCCCATTGAACTACGTTTGACTTGATCCCCTCGTGGTACGCAGGCAATTTCTACATAAATTCTAAGTTATGTCATACAAAAAAAAGATTCTTCCTTTTACTTGACCCCTTCAGGGTTTACTCACAAATCATGAGAAACAAATTCTAATGGTGTTGAAATTAGTATTTAAAAGAAAAAATACTATCTCAATTTTTATTCAAACTAAGGCATGATTTCAAGATCCAATTACTGGCTTGCTTTAATGATAATCTTGGGAGATTTTGAAACATCTTCAAGTTGCTTTGATCGCCATGGAGCATAAGTTTTTGTGATGAGGCATGCCATAATTGCCAAATGAGATAGAAGAATAACTTGAGACACTCTGAAGAGACGAGTGCATGATTCCCAAAGTTGAGCCACTTCATCTAGTGAGGTCGCATGCAATTCTTTCTAGCTCACCTGGAATATGCCAAAATGGCAGCTAATCTTATGAGGACTGTTAATCCCATGGTTGGATAACCTAGGCTTACATCTTGTTTTGATGATAACTACACATTGATTATGTTCTAATGTGTGCTTTGAGTGGATTCTTAGTAGATATATACATGACACTCATGAAGACACATTTGAGAAGTTGGATAAATGGATTGAAGCCAAAGGAGCTTAAAGTTATAGTGGACATACTATGGAAGCTTCATCAAGTCATATGTCAAAGAGTAAGAAAGAATGCAAAGGCTAAGTTACTACGATTATGATTGATCTTTACTATTATGTAACTAGTCTTGGTTTGATGCTTGGATTGATGATTATGACCTAAAAAGACCTTAGGACACCTTGTGCATTGCACGTGAGTTCATAACCTCTCACACGAGTGTGGTTCTTGAAAATGAGTGAACTTTGGAGCTCACTCATATTTTTTCAAAAATTTTTTTGGTGATAATCTTTTCATATCTTGATAAAACTTTTCATTAGCTTTCCAACGCAAAAAACGGCACCTCAATCCTATTTTTCTAGAGAAAGTTATGCCCAAAATAGGAAAAAGGGTTCCGTGAGGCAGCTGATAGGCAGTAGGATAATACAGTCGACTGTATTTGAATGCAGTCAACTGCATTGGTCAAAATTCAGCTCCAACGGCTATTTTAGAGGGAACCCAGTTGATTGTATTGGGAATACAGTCGGCTGCAATGGCAGTTTTGCCCATATTTTGCCTCTAACGGCTATATTTCATTTGCTCTCTATATAAATGATTTGGGGCTTCATCATACACCATGGAAACCACATTCTAAGCCTCCATTCATTAGAGAAACATCAAGGCTCATAGATTAAACTTTTCTCTCTTCATCTTCATGATTTTACATCATTAAAGAGAGCATCTTTGTGAGCAATTCTTTGATTGAGAGTGAGCATACTTCAAGTCATCAATTCTCTCATCTCTCTATTGTACTAGAGCTTCAATTGTACTCATTTCCTTTCAAGAGGGTTTCTTTGTACACATTTGATCGTTGTAAAAGAATTGTGATCAAGGCTTGGGTTTGTCAAGTCTTGGGTGAGCTTTGTGGATTCAAGGCTTGTGCTTGGTGTGGGAATATCATCAAGTGTTGTAAGGGTTTTGATCTTGACCCGGAAGAAGATTGTTGCTAGTGGATTCTAGTGCTCTTGCAAGGGACTTCCTTGAAGAGGTGGATGTAGGCTTGAGGGTAGTTCAAGCCGAACCATTTAAATCTCCTTGTCAAGTATCTCTAACTCAATCTCTTTACTTATTGTTCTATAATTGCTTGAGATTGTGTAGTTAGTATCTTCATTGAAATATTGCTTGGCTTGATTAAGTTTCATGATTGTGTTTTGTTTAAGTTCCCCATTAATTTTCAAAAACCCTATTCACCCCCTCTAAGGTTGCTTTATTGGTTTCAAGGACTATAAAGCTTGATGACGTATTCGTTATGCAATGAAGCATTAAGTAGCTTGAGCGAAAGCTGATGAAGTAGTCACTCCATGATGATGAAGTCCGTCGTCTATCAGAGTGAACTGATGTTGCTTGCATAAGCTAAAAGCAATTAAGTTAGACGTACTAACATTCTGGAGCAAATCCCGAGCACGTGATATATCCACTTATTTCGCCATCCTCTTACCAGATACCTTAGTCATCAAGCACCGCAGTGTATGTGATCGGGAAAGAAGTAAGTTGAAATAATTTTCTATCTACCGTAGACATAATGTATAGGAAATATTGCTTAACACTTCTTTAGGTGAGAAGAAGAGGTGAGCTACTTAGGCCATTGTAGATGTAGGCAAGCATTAGTATAGCTAAAAAATTTGCTTACACAAGCCATCATGATTCCCACCTTGAAGACACCGATACAAATGCCATTAAACTCTCTACAGGGTAGAACACGTTTACAAAGCCAACATGATAGCTGTGCCGCCAAGTAAGTTTCCTCCACCAAGTTTTTATTGATGAATAATTCCTCAAACAGGTGAAGTTTCTCTTTTTCCCATGAGAAAATATGATCAATGGTTTTGAACGGGCTATGCCGATGTCTTGGTTCATTATTCCTTTTTTTTTACATCCTTGCTGGAGGTTCGCCACATTGAATGCGACATCTAAATTAAAACTGAACGAGTCAAGAAGAGTCACCTGTTGATTTCCTCAATTTTACAATTAAATTCTTGAAAGACAGTAAACAGAGATTTGCAACTGGAAGGCAATAGAAATTTTATATCTTGGTTGAGATGGTTCCCTGGCTGATGCAACAACTCCATCGTAAAAGAGCCTGTACAGCTGTGCATAGGTTGCCCGCCAATAATCTGTAAGTCACAAAGAGAAACAGAGATCTCTCCAAGTGAGGTGTGTGACGTGTTTGGAGAAGAGCACCTTGACCCGCAAAATGCTTACAGGATGTACTTGTCTTAATCAAGGTGAATAACTAGGCATGCAATGCACTTTGGATCGCTACTTCATCAAGTCAAGTCTTATTTCTCACAAACGCATCCTCGAGTCATTCCCAATAGCCTTCAATGTAAGCATGTTTGCCAAAGTAAGAAGAAAGAATTCCCCAAGTGGCTTGGCCAGCATCTAGAATATGTCAAAGTATCCGAAAGTCAGACAAAGATGTCTCCATAGCATGAATGGCTACTTCTGTTAACTCATGGAGAAATGACTGCAGTACTAAAACATTCAAACTGAAGCTATAGCTGGGGCCTATCACCTGATTGATTATGGCTTTAGTAGATTTAATGCACCAGCTATCAAATAAGGCGTGTTGAAATGAAGAGGCCGGTCATGAGCCGACACCCCTATAGCCAGAGGAGGATGAACAATCAAGGTTCTACTTTTCATCAATTGATTTTCATTCTCCTTGATGATGGAGAGAGAAGGATCAGGAAGTTTGAAATCCTTGATATAAGTCATTCTAAGATCAGTGGAAAAAGGTCGAAGGTAGGCTAGCAAAAACTTTTAGCTACGGAGATGGACGAAGTTGGTTGAAAAGGCTGAAGGTACCGTGCAAAGAGCGCCAAATTAAAGTCGGTTGGAAAAGTAGGATGTAGACTAGCAAATTTCTGATGCTAATAGGGAGGGACAAAGTCAGAAGAAAAAATTAGTAATAGTGATGCCGTTGCTTGTACGTTCATAAACTCCTCAGGTAAATGCTGCTACAGCGAAGTACAATCACAAATTCGAAAAAGAATTTTGAACTGCAATATTTTGATAAATTTCTTGTGTCAAAAATAGAAAAAGAAGGAAAAGGGCGTGCAATGAAAAAAGTAGAAAAAGTTGGGCCATGTTTGTTTCACAGAAAATGCTTCACGGAAAACGCTTTCTAGAAAATGCTTTTCCGAAGTATGCTTTTCGGAAATAGTAGTTCTTGAAAACATTTTCATAAATATTATTTTTCATTATTTGGGTGTCGTGCAATGATACAAATATCTATACCCAAAAAAGATATGTTTTTCACTATTTATGTGTGTGTTGGTGGGTGGGTTGGGTGTGTGGGGGTGTGGGTGGGGCAGGTGGGTGTGTGTGTGTGTGTAGGGACGGGCATGTGTGTATGGGCGGACGGGCGTATGTGTGTCGAGGTGTGTATGTGCGTGTGGGCCGGTGGGCAGGCACACATGTGTGTGGTGTGTGTCTGTGTGGGAGGGTGGGCAGGCAAGCAGGGAGGCACACGTGTGCGTGCGTGTGTCGGTGGGGGTGTGTGGGGGGGGGGGGTGTGTGTGTGTTTAGTGATCCGAAAATGACTTACCGAGTTTTAAACGGTAAGTGATTTTATGACATTTTGGTCTTCAAAATAAGTTGATTGAAAATCATTTTTCATTGCAAAATCTTACACATGCACCAAACACCTGAATTTTTTTTTTTCCGGAAAACGATTTCCGTGAAACAAACATGCCCCGGTTTGAACATTAAAACTTGAATTTATATAATAAGGAGTTTTAAAACTCCATTCAAAAACAAAAAACTAATGGAGAACAAAAGGGGAGAAAAGAGAAAGCAGAGAATTGTGTGTTTGTGTATGTGACAGGGGCAACAACGTGATCGGCAACGGCGAAGCCAAGGGCCAATCGGCTATCAACGACAATACCAGGACAACCACCATATGACCCACCATTGAGGGTCATCGATCCAGCTGCTACCAGCCCTTTATCATTGCCGCCATCTCCATTTGTCGCTCTGATCACCGTAAAAAAATGGCTGATGATCAGCTGTCAGCCACGATGACATCGACCAACCAGCCGCGACCATTTCCACACCATCGGTATTAATGCACTGTGGACCACCGTTGGATTGTTGCATTCTCCGAACACCAAATTTGACGCCACCAACCGATTGCTACTCACGCCGATCACCGTCGTGGGTATGTTTTCTAGAAAAGTTAGGATCTATATGTCTATTGATATCTTTTCTATACCTTTTCCATAACTTTCTAGCCAGGTTTTCTTATTATCATTCGCTTTTGAGCAACTTAGTGTTTTCATCTTTATTAATTTAAGAAAGTTGAACAAACTTCATGGGAGCATATTTAATCGCACATTGATGGTTGCTTGATTATGTCCAAGGCTATAGTGGAGGCAAATGCAAGTAAATCGAGCAATGAGAGCGATTGATGTCGCAAATTGCATTGGGTTTATATTTTGGACGAGCCATATACGTAGGCCTTGTCCTAAAAATTGTTTGTAGTTAACATAAACCATTACAACTTGATGGTTTAGTAGGTGAGAGGCTCTTACAAGTTTTTGTGTTCAACATCTTTCCCTTTTTTTTTGTAACTATACGATGTCTTACTCAATGACATTTTACAGTATATGGCTCTAATATTTTTGGAGCTTGTTAAGTAAATATGTTACTTTGTTACAAGTTAGATGATTTGGTTATAGGTTTTTAACCCGGTTGAAATATATTCAAAGGAATAAAAAAATGAAGAAAAAATTGTATATCTTTAGCAGTGGTCTAAATTTCACATCATTTAAATGAAGACTAAATCAAAATGGTAAAAATGCTACAACAGCCATTGAACTGGTGCCATATCTTTGAATTTGAATTTAGGAAGCTACCTCTACCAGCGTTCCTTAATTGTTGCAGTTTGCTGGCCTTTCCAAATGACAAGATTGAAGAATGGATTTTGAATTATGAAATAGTTGCGATCAACTGTTGTGGTAAGTACACATGACCGCTGCTATATGTCTATTCCGACTGCTGCTATATGTCTACAGTAGTGTTTATAACAACGTGAACTGCAATAGTCCATTGCAATCGCTAGCAAAGCTTTTGGCAGCGGCTGTTTTAGCTATACGAGCGGTTTTTGCCTACTTGTGAAACCATATTTTCTTGTAGTGTCTTCTGTCAGATCAAACCGCAGACCACCTCTGCGCCGACGCTATTAATGAACTGCTACCGTCGGCCAACCACCAATCGCCGCCACCCCCTAGCGCTGCAAACCATTGCACCAAAGACGGTTACCACAACTGTTGGGCTATCACTGTTTGCGCAAAAAAAATAATAAAAAAACAATTTCCAATCTGTTTTGTGCAAATTCTGACCATTATGTCACACAAAAAAAAGGAGGGGAAGGGGGGAGGCAAGTATACAGGAACAACAACTAAATAGAAAAGAAAAAAAAAACTGAAACGTGAAGCGAGGGTGGCGTTGCAGGTTTAAGAGAAATACAAAAGGGAAGATGGATGATTTTCTTGGCCGACTATTTGACTCCTTTGAAAATTATTATAATAATATTAAACTAGCAGGTTCAAACCCGCATTTTATAGACGGTGAAGACGGTTTGATGGTGCCTTCTTCTACTTAAATTGGATTCCAACGAGACTGATAATTGTTCGACGGAGTTTAGTTAGTGGTCTGCGTGGTTCTGACAAAGTCTGTCGGGTGATCAACCAAAGACAAACAATGGTTCGATGGTGCGGTATGTGATTCGATAAGTTGCCTTATGCTCCTCCTTTTAAGAATCACAATTTTTAACTAGAGACCCAAGAATTGAAACTGGGCCAACATCGTGAAAACATAAATTTTACTGATTTGGACCTGAAATGATATTCCAAACATGAGTGGGTGTCCAAAAAAATAAAATTACAATCTCTGTTGCTCAATTTTATATCCAAGCTCAATTATGCAGTCCAATTGGACCCGTAACCGTGGTGTAAGATGATCGATTCCCTTCGCGTGAGTAACCAAAAATGCATTTTTTAAGCTTAGTATCAAAACAAAATTACAACCTTAAATATTAACAGGGACAGTATAGATGCAATATTTAGAGGCGAAAATTTTTGAAGCAAAGAGGCGCTCCCATAATTTCAGCTCTGTGGTAAATGTTGTAACCCTTCAGCATCTTATATACATTGTTCTCGTTATGCCCTCCCGAATGGCATATGATAGCAGAGTACACTCCCTTCTTCAGAGACCCAATTAAGTAATTATTATTATTATTATTATTTCTATTTCTATACGGTTCTCAAAAGTTTAAACCCCCATTACGGTCATAGTCACAGCCACAGCCACTGCATGCCAAAAAGTTTCACTCTCTCTCTCTCTTCTTACTTCCTTCTCACCTCTCCCTTACTCTCTCTGTGTGTCTGCAGTCTGAAGCTCAGTACCCCCTGAATGTCTTGAGGAGCACTACTCTCGGGTATGTTTTTCCTTTGATTTTTTTTCTTTTGCATTTTACAATTAGCAATTTAGCTATAACTAGGGTTTTTATTTCCCCAAATTTGGTGGTTTTTAGTATCTGTTATGGCTGTGATTACTGGGTTTTAACTAACATTTAGCTCGCTGTAGGTAAATTCATGTTTTAAGTGTCTGTAAAGTTTTAATTTATGGGTTTTTTTGGGGGGATCACTTGTATTCTTTTAATGGTTTGCTTGTTTTATTGTATTCTCGAAAATTGGTCTCTGGGTCTTGTTTATTTTCGAAGCTAGGGCTTTTCTTAGGTTTTCCTGTGATTCTTGGTGGGTTTTGTGGGTTCGCATGTGGGTTTGTGGAAAATGATACAATGTTGGTATGCTTTGTGATTTTGGTTTGTCTGGTTCGTGAGAAAATGTTGGGAAAGTAATCATTAGAGGTTTGGGGAGATGGTTTCATTATACGAGACCCAAAAGAGAAGAAGAAGAAGAAGAAGAAGAAGAAGAAGAAAGAGAAATAAAACGAAACTTAAATTCTCGTTGTAGCTGGTCAACCCTTTGCCTTGTTGAATTGACTTTTTGTTTGATTGAAGTTTATTTGGTTGTCTTCTTTTCCTGAAATAAAATCTATTGAAAGTGTTCTCTGACTTCTGAGTCTGTTTTGTTCTTTTTTCTTTGGTTTTCTACTTTTCTTACAATCAAACAGGGGCTTCTTGTATCTGCAAATATGAGTTTCTTTGGGAATGTTTTATTCTTGGGATTCTGGCACCCCAGAAATGCAAAATTGACTTGTGTGGGTTGGTGGTAATAATTTTCTCCTTTGATGCTGATTTTTCCCGACTTTCTGATTTGTTTTGTTAAAAACGCGTGTTCTTTTTATTGGACGTCAATCCCCATTGTTAAAGTGGACCCATTTTGGTTTCCTTCCTATACTTGATCTTCTTGCTTGTTTATTGGAAGGTAAATCCGGCTCTTCTAACCTTTTTCCCTTGCATTTTTGCCTTAGCAATTAAGCGATATTAAGGTTTCTCTTCCCCAAAGTTTCTGATAGTTATGCTTGTACTTAGAGTTTACAATTTTGGTTCTTATTCGAGAGAATGGCTTTTTTGTTGTGTCTACCTCTTTTGGTTTTCATGACTTAGTCTATGGGTTTTGTTTATTTTCTAAAGCAAGGGTTTTTTCTTGTTGTGTGTTCAGTGATTATTGGCCGGTTTTGTGTGATTGCATGTAGGTCTGTACAAGATCTTGCAACGTTGCTGTGGTTCTTGGTCTACTTTTTCTTGTTTGGTTGGTGAGAAATTGTGGGAAAAGGAAATTTCTAGAGGTAGGGTTTCATCATTTGAGACCGAAAAAAATTAAGAAAGTAAAAATAAATACGAAACTCCTTGTGGGCAGTTCACGCATTTGCTTCGTTGAGTTGGCTTTGCCTCGTTTAGTTTTGTTTGCTTTTTTTTTTTCCTGAAAATAAAAAAAATATTACGAAGGCTTGTAGTTGGCTTACTTGATACACACACCCATCCCTACATATGTTCATATATATATATATATATACACACACACGCACATATATTTACATACATGTATGTATGTATGTATGTATGCATGCACGTGCATGTGTGTATAAAATATGCTCCCTCCTTCCATTGACTTTTCCCCTTTGACTTTTGCCAAATTTAGGATAGATTTTGGTACGTGCAGACATAAATTGAAGTCAAATAGAAACCATATGTTAGATAAATATCGTCTGGCAAGTCAACTATGGTAAAAGTAACGATCAACGCTTAAATGTACTAAATCTATCCTATGAATTCGCAAAAAGTGAAAGAAAATCCAATGAAAAGGAGGGAGTATTTCTTTATGTATTCTTGCAATTAAGCAAGCTTATCTGCAAAATGCATTTCCTTGGGAATGTTTTATTCCTGAAATGCTGGCAACTCCAGTAAAATAACCTATTTGTTGGTGAGAGTAGTAGCTCCTAGAACACGGACTAATGCCGGTGTTTCCCACTTTCTGGTTTAACTATCTGTGATTCGGTGATTGGAACTTGGACCTTTATTTTTTTTTTCTATACCTTTTCTGCTTGATGTCATCTGATGCATCTTTGCTGTTCTTTATCGTAGCTTGCATTGGTTTTGTGGTTTTTTTGACGTAGCCTTTTTTTTCCTTATGATTTTTCCTTACAAGCTTGCTGTAAAAAAGATGGAGGACGACACATCTACAATTTTGGATGGCAATGTCACTGGAATTAAATTTGGATTGGCAACTCGCCAAGAAATTGTAAGTTCCAAAAGTTTTACCTGACATTCAAAATTTTAATTTTTTGGATAGTAATTTTGTGCTTTCAAATTAAGTACTTGTCCCAGAGGAAGGTTTTATTGGTAACAATTCATGGGATTTCCTTGGTCAGCTCTAATAGGAATTCTTCTTGATTGAGGTTTTGTTCACTTTCTTCTTTGCTTTTAAGATGCACTTGAACGTTATTAGATATTTTTCAAATACTGCGCAGTATTTTTAAGTTGTTCAAAAAAATTAATAGCAGCTGAAAGCCAGTGCAGCACTTACAATTGTGTCATTTTATCTTAGCAAATAACTTCAAGTTAAGGTGGTGGGGTTTGTTTGATTCTCTTAAAATGTTAAAGAAGCAGAGCTTCACATAGTATCTTGAAATTATCGATACAGGATAAAGGATAATTGATATACTTTACTTTTTGGTGTTGTTTTAGTGTACATCTTCCAACAGCGACTGCCCCATTAGCCATGCTAGTCAGCTTTCAAATCCTTTTCTTGGTCTTCCCCTGGAATCGGGTAGATGTGAATCGTGTGGAACCTCTGAACCCGGAAAATGTGAAGGTAGGAAACCTTTTTATCTCAGATTTGTTATCTAGTGATTTTATTGGCACTTATGATACAAATAGTTTTATGCGGGTTAAAGTGAGAATTCTTCTTAAGTACCCTATTTATTTTTCGCTGACAGGTCATTTTGGATATATTGAACTACCAATTCCAATCTATCATCCTTCGCATGTTACTGAGTTGAAACGGATGTTAAGTTTGTTATGCTTGAAGTGCTTGAAGATGAAAAACAGAAAGGTATTACATCCCATGGTAGTGTTACTCTCTCTTGAGAGGGGGTTGTCTTGTTTGCTTCAAAAGAGTTGGTCAGTACATATTGGTTTTAGCAATTAGAATTTTTCTGATATCGTAGTTCTACTTAGCTATTAATTCAGACGAGTTTAACAGGCTTTCACTGTTCATATGGTAGTTGTAGTTTAAGAACCCTAAATTCGTTATGCCGACCGGGTTTGATTAACTCGCTTTTTTCCTAGGTGTCTTCTGGATTTTTGTATGACATCTCCTTCATTTTACAACCACCTTATAGAATCCTTCAACCCCCTGTTTGTTTCTGGATTTAAGGGGCGTTAACAAGTAAAGTATGAAATTTTGCAATACCTCTCACCTTTTTGCAGCAGAAAGTACGTATAATCATTGACTTCTCAATGCCGGGCTGTTGATTGCTTACGCATGAGATCCATTGCAATCCATAGAAGGGCATATGCCAGTCTGCATTTGCATAACACATGATAAAAAAGACATAAGATGATGTGGATTCTGGGGTTAATGCTGAGAAGAAGGTGCCAAACGATCAAGCTTTTATTTGATATGAAGAAGACTGAGTTAAATAGTAGTCACAAGATATTGCAATTTAAAAGGATTGAAAAGATGAGGGTGTATTGATAGCTGTTTGAAACATAATTTTCCAATTTGGGGATACCCTTTTTTTTCGGATTGGGTGCATTGACAATTGAAGTATGAAATCTTGCAATTCTTCTCACCTTTTTGCAGCAGAAAGCATGAGGTCATTGGCTTCTCAATGCCGACCTCTAAATTGCTTAAGCATGAAATCTGTTGCAATTTATAGAAGGGCATCTACTCTAGCTAGTGTGCATTAGCATAAACGGATAAGGGAACACATAAGATTTTGGTGAATCTGGGGGTAATGCTCATTTCAAGCCTTTTACTTTACACGAAAGAACATATGTAGTATCCTCTTGTTGCCATGGTATACTCCACCTATTTCCTGCTTAGTGTCATATCTTTTCCATGTAGCCGGTTCCAAGCCCGGATAAAGGAGGAGAGTTGATGATGATTTGATATGAAAGAAAATTGAAGTTCATGGTATTTACATGGTATTGCAATTTAGACAGATGTCAAAGATGAGGTGGACCTCCTTGCCACACCCATATTCTTTTCCTCACTTGATTGCTTTTTCTCTTTCAAGATGTTGAAGCCCGTTTTCTTCTTTTCCTAGAACCTATGTGTTTCTCATCCATAACCTTGTCACATAACCTGCCCCTCCATTCGTTACCGCCGCTCATCCTTCCATACCCACCGTCTCCGTGGCAACTGCCACCATGTATCATAGTTAGTTCGTAGAAGTAAAAAGCACTAGGCTTGAAATAGAAACCCAAGACCAAAAGAAAAAAAAAAATGACGAAAATTGCAGTAAAATGAGGCAAATCTAGAAAGAGATGATCACATAAAGCAGATCTGTATAAGAAAACAGATTTGAGAAAAGATAGATCCAAATTCCCATAAAAATATCTGAATTCTGATATACTTCTAGAGAATAGGTTAAGAAAGGTGATGATGAGAGTGGTAGCTTTTGCGCAGTGGTGGCAATGACAACGGTTAAGTTGAGAAAGTTGTGGATGTCTCTCTTTAGTCTCTTATCCGTCGTTCTGTTCAGCGGTTTGTGGCTCTCCTCCTCTGTTATTATTAATCTTTTGGTGAAAGGGGTCACATAAATCACATGAAGAGAAGTAAAAAACAAAGGACAAAAAACTAGGGGCTGCAACTTGGGCGGGTTGGACGGGCTCAAGGGTCATAGCATGACCAACCCACTCTAAAAAAGCTCGTGACCATGCACATCCCAGCCCATTTATGGGCTGGATAATATCTTTCCAAGGCCAGACCATGAAATTTTTGGTGGGTACGGGCTAGACACGGGTTATCCACGGGTTGTTGATGATTGCAAATTAGTTTTCGTTTACTTGATTTTTAAGCGTTAATGCCAAGGAAAATGGGTTCGTAGTCGATGTGGAGATGCCACAAGGAATGCAGTCCGAGTCAGTTATTAAGTATGCTGATCTGGGACACAACAAGGAGCAAGGGTATGGACCAAAGGCTTCCTAGACAGAGCCCGATGATGGCAGTGCTGCGAGGGTGATGGCGTGGGGTGAATACACGACGACGGTTACAGTCCAATGCTTAGGGTCCAGAGTCAAGGTCTTGTATGTTTCTCTCTCTAGAATTTTAGAGTGAGAAAGTGAATGTGAGTTCTGAAAATGTGAAGAGTTCTCTAAAATGAATTCTCAAGCCCCCTATTTATAGAGGTTGAGATGGTGATGTCATCAGTCGACACGTGGCGCTCCCCGGGAGTGACAAGTCACGGAGGGCCCCACAGATGCTGGTGCTCCACGGACTGTCGGATCGCATATTCACCCATCCTGCCCCGCACAACGTCTCTCTGTCTATCTAGAAAGACTGGCCCACACAACGTTGGTGTTGCGAGAGAACCCCCTTGATCTAGCCACCAGTACAAAGTCCTTGTAGAGTCCCAAAGGGCGTTAAGAGACGCCAAGGACCTGGCAGCGGTGGGGAAGACCTGACGCCCAACTGCCAGCGAACTAAGTGTAATGCCCTCCATAGATCTGCCCCCATCTCGGAGTGACCCAGGGGTCATAGTCCCTAGGGGTGCCGATGAAGTCCCCAGTGCCGGAGCACATAGGCTAGTTACGCGGACACCTTGGTGGAGATAGTGTTCTGGAGGAGTCGCTTATCCGACGGGTGAGTCCTTGTTCCAGAGGAGTCGCCTATTCGGTGGGTGAGTCCAATGTAGTGTCACAGAGGAGTCACCTACCTGACGGGCCGAGATAGCATCCCGGAGGAGCCGTCTACATGGCGGAAGGGAGTATTCATGATGGAGCACTTGGAGCTCCCTGGCGGAGATAGTGTCTTAGAGAGTGAGCCTATTCTCGCAGGTGAATCCTTATGCAGAAGCACTCGGAACACACCAAGGTAGTGTCCTGGAAGAGTTGCCTACTCGACCGGCCGAGGTAGCATTGCGGAGGAGTCGTTTACCTGGCAGAAGGGAAGTTTTCATGTCGCAGCACTTGGAGCTGCCTGGCGAAGATAGTGCCTTAGAGAGCGAGCCTATCCCTTCGAGTGAGTCCTTGTGCCGGAGCACTTAGAGCACGCAAGGTAGTGTTCCGGAGGAGTTGTCTACCCCATGGGCAGAGGTAGCATCCCGGAAGAGCAGTCTACCTGGCGGAAGGGGAGTCTTCTTGCCGGAGCACTTGGAGCTCCTTGACAGAGATAGTGTCTCGGAGGAGTCGCCTATCTCCGCAGGATGCTGCACACTCCGAGGAGTGGGTCGAAGCGTGTTCTACGATTAAGGCAAGGTGCGCATGGTGTGGTGAAAGGATAGACCAACATGGGGGCGTGGTAGTGTGACAGGTTGCTAGGGGGCGCGACTGTATAAGTAGCGCAATGCATAGGCGTGACGGAGTGTGTGCAGTGCCGACGACATGATAATGTGTTAGAGCTAGGGGGTGTGACTATATCAGCGATGCGGCACATGGGCGCGGCAGAGTGTGTACAGTGCCTGGGGCACGTGATTGGAAAACGACGCATAGGCACGACGACGTCTGTCGTAGAAGTGGGCGTCGTGTTAGGGGCACGTGACACATGAATGGCGTGCGGGGGATGGGCGTTGCGGAGTCGGCACGCGGGGCAAGGGCGACGGTGGTCACAGAGCATGGAGCTCCCAAGGGGAAGAAAGAATGCATGGTAAGGCAAGTGGGCCACCAAGGAGACGGAGCTCCCAAAGGGTGAGGGAAGAAGTCCCCAAGAGGTGAGAGTGGAGTTTCCAAGGGGTGAAGTAAGGAAGCCCCCAAGGGCTGAGGAGAGGAGTCACCAAGGGGTGAAGGAAGAAGGTAGGCCGACCCCCTTGAGGTCAGACGACTTGACACTTAGAGATTTTATGAAAAAGAGAGAGGCGCACGTGACTTGAGCGTACATGTTGGTTTGACTGGCTTGGGAGCGTTGAACGTTGACTGTTGAAAAGTTGATGTGTCGTGGGAGAGGGACTCAAGAGCGGTCCAAAAGTGCGTAGCCAGGACGGGATAGCAACAAGCGTGTTACCAATCATCTAAGTTTACTTATTAGTTATGATCATGAAGTAAAATATAGTGAACCCACCATTACTGGTCGCTCCACCTCCGCTACAAATAGAGAACCCACCACTACGGCTAAAACACCACTACCACACGGACCACCCACCACTATCGATCCACCTACATTCTCTCTCCCTCCCCCCGCCCCTTCCCCCCCTTTTCCTATCCTCTTCCCGCCCATTAACCTCCTAGAAAACCCACCACCATTGGTCGACCCGCCATCGCATCCTAGCACCACACAGGGAATCTAATTGAGGTGGCTTAGTGCTTGATTTCCAGCTTGCCTTTGGATCGGGAAAGGTCGGCATGGTGATTATGTGTGCGTGTTCCAATGTTGCGAGAGGAAACTAGAGAGGGAAATGCATAGGAATGGGGTAGAGGGAACGAGAGACAGAGAAGTCAAAGCACATATCTTCGAGTTGTGTAGCCACCTAAGTGCGAGGTGAGAATTGAGAAAAGACGAGAAAAATGTTATTTTCTACTAGGCTAAGGCTTTGGAGAGATTACATTGAATTTATGTGATGGACGGTGAGATGATTTAGAATACAAAAGAAAAATTCACAATTATGTCCTGTACACATGAAGTTAGGATACTTACATTACATTATTGAATATAAAAGTTGGACAGACTGGGTTTCCTGCAGGCCGGCAGGCCTTTTAAAAGCCTTTGCCCATTCCCAGTCATATTTTTTGATGGGCACAAAGTTTTCAGCCCACACCTTGGTCTCTATAAAAGCAAGCCATACCCATATTTTTACGAGCTGACGCGGGTTGCCCAACCCAAGTTGCACCCTACAGAAAAAACACAATGAAATCCCCTGCAATCCGGCGTCACAAACACCTGTAACACCACATTACAGGCGGTGTTATAAGTGCAACACCACGACCACCTGTAACACCACATTGCAGCGCTGCAACCACCTTTAACACTACATTACCCGCCATGTCCACCACCACTAATGACATATGCACAAAACCTATCTCCACTTCGCTAGTGTCTCCCTTCTCCTTCGCCATATGCACCAGACCTTCGTACTACCATCATCATCAATCGACCACCACCATCCTTGCATCATTTTTGCTGCCATCGCCAAATTCATCGCTGCCATTCAGTTGTTGTTGCCTGCTGCCCAGAGAATTCCATTCGCCAAAATCGTATGTATCATGTAATTAAGGTCCCCAAGTCCTTTGAAATAATTGTCGATCAAGCCTTTATAGGGAAAGAGTAAGGGTCAGATCCTCATAATCCTCTTGAATCTGGCATGGGGAGAGAGAGGGAGAGAATGAAGAGGTGGATAGAGGGAAAGATGCTTTTTTTGCTAGTTTTGGCTTTTTCTTGACAAAAAATACAGAAGTGGTATCATTAAAACAGATGCCAACCTCTACAAAGAGTAGCAGTTTGGCGTGATGTTCTTTTAGGAAAATGACGTGAATCGTCCAATCCGTGATGTGGACGACCTTAGATCGGTTGGGAAAAAGGTGCTCTTCCCAGCGCTAGCTATGGATCGGCCCCTTATATATAAATTATGTGTGTGTGTGCATATATAAGCTGCACATTCATCTCTAGAGGAGCTTGTTCATTTATTTACACATATATAGACCCGTGTATATTTGTAATTCGTTGCATGTTATGTATATATATCAACAAAAGCGGAGTGTACTTATGTTGCTGAATTTGAGCCTTTCGTAGATCCACGTATGATTGTCTCAATTTTAACTTATGTGGTAAAGTGAGTGTTGTCAATGTCTAACAGGCTCTTTGAGCAAATTTTCCTTCCAGTGCTTATTCTTATGGACCTTACGTTTGGTATGCTATATGACACTTGTTCTTGATCTCTGGGCTCTTCTTACTATGTCTATACTTTCAGTTTCAGATCAAGAATATTGGTGTACTCGAACGCGCATTGGCCTCATGTTGCGATGTGAGTATCCAACATCCAGAATTACTTTGAGTGACAACTTTATATCATCTTGGAACTAGCAATCTTTTGTGATTTCATTTTCATAAATAAACTACCCCCCAGATAATTTGGCCCCAGAATTATTTTTGTTCTTTTCCAACTTAACATGTTTGGTCTGCGTATGTGTGTGTGAGTGCGCTTGTGTTGTGTGTATACTCTACATACGTTTGCATGCGTTTATTATGAATGAAATATGCGGAGGAGGCACGGACACCTCTTCTAGGTTGAGGTATCGTGTCTGACACCTAGTGATACCTGGACACCCCTCGGAAACCTCCGGACACAAGCCAAACACCTCTCAGCGGTGTCTTTTTTCAATTGTTGAAGACCTTGTCGAATACCTTATGCAGAAGTGTCGAATACCTTATGCAGAAGTGTCCAACACCTGTGGGGCAAAACTGCAAATTTATAAACTTAATTTGAGGGTCATCATGGAATATTAGAGGATAGTTGGGGTTGTTTTATAAATTAAAAGACAAGGGCAAACTTCAATGGTAGATTCTATTCTTACCTTTAGTTCCAATCGACTTCTGCCTAGCTGAGAGGGAGATGAGGCTGGTAGACAAAGGCAACCTAATGTAGAAGGTGGATCTCTCTATTGATGAGTGTGCTAGGAAGAGGTTGATGATCGAGGTATGGAGGACAATAAACGTGATGAAGCGACTGATTGATGTTGATTGAATCTTGGTGGATGAAAGAGATGAAAGTTGTTTTCCGTTTTCCTTTTGGCTTGTTTTATTATCCATAATAACGTGATTTCATGTAGTTTTGTTTGTGGTTTATTAGTTGGTTTTTACCTTTTCACAAGGGCAGAATGTGCTTGAATTAATATAGACATGCCCATATGTAAAATATATATAGATATTTAGCAGTGTCCTGCGGTGTCTGAAATTGTTTATTCTGTAAATTGCGGTTTGTGGTGTCCTTGTCAGTGCTGTTGTCGAAACGCAGTGTCCGTGTCCGTGCTACTTAGAATGTGCCTATACCTTATGTAGAAAAGCTTTATGTCCACACGAATAATCGACTAGTTGGGAGGATAGCCCTTTCCACTCCTTTATGTATTGAGAAATACCCGTCGTAGTTGTCGTTAAATGTCAAGTGAGGAGTAAGTGTCGTTCACATTTTTCTGGGCACTGATATTTTCTACTCTTGGTTTCATCATCTCCTTGGTGCAACTTGTCTTCAATTAATCCACCTCTCTCTCTCTCTCTTATGTATATATACACACATATATATACATATATCTATCCGTCTCTCCGGCAAGTGTCAGCTTATTATTCGTTACTGGGAAAACGGCGACTCGGTGAGCTGTACTGCTTTAAAGCATAGCTACCTTTTTATTTATTTCAGAAAAGAATCTGGATATCTTAATCTTAAAGTTCTAAAAGCAGGGAAGTTTAAACATGGACAAATTGATGTACTGGCAGAGCAATTGTTTAATTGAAGCTTTATTGGCAGAAAGAAACAAGCTATAGGGTTTCAGGAAACAACCCCCCCCCCCCCCCCCTCCCTCCCTTTGCTAGAAGGCAAATATTATGGGGCCTGGTATCTTCCTCTGAGGTGATGTGGCATCCTTAATTCCTAACCTAAGAAGCACAGGCCGGGTTACAGGGGCAGATGGGTGCGGATGGCGAAGACTTGAAAGCAGGATAGGGTGTGGCAAGGATTCTGAGTACTTTATATATTTTATCATGTATGAATACAATTACAAAAAATTTTGACAGCAAATATGCACCAATTGGATCTTCAAAACAGTGCATAAAGAGATTGACAATAAAATCCACTAATTTAACGTCAACATCCTACAACAGCCGCTTGCTGCTGATGTCTCTTGCTGGTTACAGGTGGCTGCTTCTCCTCTCCCCCACCTCCCTCTCTCTCTCTCTCTATAAATATATATATATATATATATATCATGTGTGTGTGTGTGTGTCCAGAAAGGTAGGCCCTTTTCGATTTTCTTTTCAGATGCCTTTTGTTGTTTTGTTTTGTTTCAACCAAAGGTATAAAGAGTAAGTTTTACATTTAGACCCCAAAGAACCTCTTTTAGAATAAATTATTTTTTTTGATACACCCCCCAGTGTGCACTGACGCACCCAAGCCACACTTGAATTTCATATTTAAATTAAATAAGTATAGAATTTTTGATACGCGCCCAAGCCAACGTGATCCCACCCCACGCTGGTACTTTGGTCAATATTAAGTACCTCCCCTCAAATGGCAAAATCCTCAGTTTCGGGCCGTCTTTGTTGTTCTTAAACATAAACACAAAGAGATTAAATGGGAAAATCAGCTTCAATGCTGTGAAATTGAATTGCTTTCTTTGATGCAGTGATACATGCGTTTGGGATGTGATTAGTATTTACTGGTTTGTAGAGTGAATTGGAGGATTCAAAAGGGTAAATTAACATTGTGAAGAACAAAAGGAGCATAAGAAAGAGAAGGAAGAAAGAGAGAGAAGAAGAGGAAGAAAACATATAAGGGCAAAAGCCTGTTAACGGTTTTAAGGTGACATGAAACAAGGCCTGCATCAAAATTTGATGTACACTGCACCGTTTGTTGCACTAGATGAGCTGGACACATAAATTAGTTGGCATATTTTGTGCTTAAATTACTCTTACGAAAAAAATGATAATCTGATTTTGTGATTACATGTTGTATGGGTATGACATTCCAAAGCCAATTGTTGAAGCTGTGTTTTGGCAACAAATTCAAGATAAATATTGTTTCATGAGCATATTTTCTAGGAAAAGGTATGTTTGCACATGTGTAGGTATATTGGGGTCTATGTTACATGGACTCGGCACTTTGAGTCAAAATATCGTGCCCACACGACACGACATGGATCCGGGTATGGGATCTGTACTGGACACGCCATTTGCCCGACTGATATGCCACGCCTCCGATTGGAGAGAATCTCTGGAAATCTGTCGCCATGGATATGGAAGATGAAGGTCTTACGAGGAAGAAGGCGCAGAGTCGTGGGTAGGAGAGAAAAAGAAACAAAGGGAAGAAGATGAAGAGTCCAGACCTGGTAGTTGGGGGGGGGGGGTCTGACTTAGGTGTGTGGGTCATAATAAATTACCGCATCTTATCATTTTCTTTTCCACAACAGAATAAATGCTACTTTTTCATAATATCATATCCACCCTATAGTTTGTACTAATACCCTATAAAGTATTATTTGAAAATAAATGTTCTATCCGTGTCTGTGTCCAAGATTGGATCCGTGTCCCCGAGTCCTGTAATTTCAGAATTTGGCGAGTCTGACACTTGGACACATGTCCGATCCTGACACCGACACCGAGTCCATGTGACATCGGTTGGGGTGCGTATCCATTAATTACTGGGAATCTCAGACTTCATTATTCTGTTGGAGGGTTTGCTTGAGAATGATGTTGAATGATTTAGAGTTCGATAATTTCTCCCCTTGAAAAGAATTTGGTTTAAAAATGTGTAAAAAGCTTGAGGAAGGAAGATAGAATCTTTACTCTTCTTTTTGCTAAAAGCATTGAAGTTGCTTCTCTTGTTTAGACAAGTCTATAACCCTAAATAAACTCATCGGCTGGGTGGTAACTGAACTATATATATATATATATATATATATATATATATATATATATATATATATATATATATATATATATATATTGCAGTATACAGGCGCATACACACGTGTGCAGAGACGCACAGTCGCACACACATGTACAACATCAGTAAAATTACAAAATCTGGTTGATGTTATGTTTTTTTATGTATTAGGTTACAAAACCTTTCTTTCTCTTTGCAACCACATGTATTAGCCTATAAGGTGTCTCTTTTGATATGTAACATGGGGAGGTGACTTCATTGTGGTTGGATATGGGGGCTTATATTGCCTAAAAATTTGGGGGTCGGGAAGTGGTGGGGTTGGGGAGAAGGAAAACATTAACCTTTTCACCTTTCTTCATTCCCGGAATGAAATTGGAGTCGCCGTACTTGCTCCATGCCTAAAGTTGAATTTTTTGAGTGTGAAAATTGCAGTTTTATTATAAATTGAGTGGTAAGCAGCATGCTACCATTATATATATATTTGATTATTTTCATCCATCATTATGTAGGAAGCTTCACAAGTATCCATCAATGATGGCAAAACGACAGATGGTGCATGTTACCTGGAGTTGAAGGCTCCTTCTAAACGGATCCAAGAGGATTTTTGGAATTTCCTGGAACGATATGGTTTTCGCTTTGGTGATAGCTCATGTCGACCTTTGCTTCCTTCCGAGGTTTGGCTTCTTACTCGTGCTTTCAGCGATGATGATTTGAGAATCTACTTTGTTATAGCTTATGTACACGATCATATAATTTCTTTAGTTTGTTCATGGTTGTTATGGTTTCAAGTTGATACTTACTTTTTGGCCCTTTTCATTTTTTCTTTTGCATTCATCTGCCAGATGTAGTTCATATTCATTGCTCTAGTTTTAGTTACTACTTCATATAATCAACAATTGGTCAAGACCTTTGATTATGTCAAGACCTCATATAGTAGGCAAGGTCCATTATGTTGATTCTTTTACCAACCACAGTTTGACTTGCGCAGCTGGCCTCATGCTGTGTGACTGCCACCCCTCACCCCTGGCCTGGGCTAGCTATCTTTTTGTTTGAGCCTTTTGCCCTAGCATGCAACTTTTGTTTAGCTGTGTAGAAGTTCCAACAGTAAGACAATTAGAAAGATTATCAGTCTCCCAGGCCTGGGTAAAAAGGAAGTTGCATTAGGTCCCTGTGAAGTTCATAATGAATTACTCCAGGCAGCGTAATGTGTTGCAAAACACCTTCATGAAACTTTCCAGGCATCTTTCATTCTTTAATGAAGCGGAAGAGATTAAAAGAAGGTACACATCCTTGAGTGAATGGAAAGCATACAATTGTCAAGCTAAAGAACACGCAACCTGTGGGCAAAAATTCAAAAATTCTGAAAATCTTCATTCTGTTTCTGGTTAATAAATTATCATGGAGGCCTTTTTCAGGCAACTTTTATCTATCATAAATGAGAAGATAAAAACAGCATAACTGAAACCAGAATCGTAACAGTCCTGGGATTGTTGAAAGCAAAGAGAATGAACGTGTGCTAAGGAATGGGATTTCCTGTGTTCTTATTGCTGCGAGCTTATGGCCCATATGTGCTAAAACCTTGGGATTGTTGTCCTACATCAGTGTTCTAACAACGCCTGGAACTTGAATATGCAATTGGTTTACTTAACACTTTTCAGAGTTTTCCCTTTCTTATTTACTGGTTTATTTTTCTATTTTTTTGTTGGGGCGTGCGCGCGGTGTTGTTTTGGGGGTGGGGGGTGGGTTGGGGGGGGGACTGCTGGAGGTGGTGTTCACTATAATGCAGCTTGCTCTTTTTAAGAATGGAGGACAATGATCAGACGGTGTCTCTCTTTAGAATTGTTATATACCTTGTATTCGTATCTCTGCAAATTTTTCTTCCGAAAATTGTGCTAGTTTGTTCCACTATATTTTGTTTGCAATATGAGTATGTTTGGATTTAGCATCATTCTTGTTTCTCCCTGCTCTCTTGATCTCCTTCATATGTTTCCAATGGGCAGCTTTGCTGATTCTCTTGAAATTAATTCGAGGACTTGAATGGGGGTTTTTCTGAAACCATTATAATTGCATTGCTGACGTTGAACATATTAGCAATAAAAGACTTGCTGCATGCAACCTCCATGACAGAATTCAGTTTTGGTTCTTTTCTTCCCCGTGAATGCGTGATGAATCACTATTTGGAAGTTCAAAATGATAATTTGAGATAAAATCTCTTATATATCTTAGAAATGTAGAGAAAGAATCATTGTGATTAGAACAAAGTTAACAAACTTGTTTGAAGAATTGACAGGACCAATTGAGCTGTTGCATATTATGTTTCAGAGAAACGTCTTCTTATCCATCCTTGTCAGTTTCTGGGGTTTATCACTAGACGAGACTAAGGTGATAGCCTAGTGGTAAAGGCATCTCCCTTCCTTGTGCAAGGTCATAAGTTCGAGTCTCATGATAGGAAATTTGGGTTAAGGGAATCTATATTTTAAAAGTGTATCAACGATAGTATCTGCTCGCTTTATCTCCCATTGATAATTATTTTATAGCGTCTATGAAAGCTAATCTATAATTATCGCTGGCAACTTAACGAAGTTGCCAGCACATTTCTGGCCATCCATGTCAATGACGCGGGTGAGCCAGATCTGTTTTATTTGTTTCGTTCTTTAATGGGAAACATTGCATAGGCTTCCCATTCACGAGTTACACCGATACGGCAACTCGGTCATATGGATTGGTGGGCCTCTGATAGAACTGAACCATAAAAACCTGATGGAACATTTTGCCGTGTTAGTGACATGGAACGGGAGAGATGCCTTGACAACTCCACCAAGTTGCTTGCATTGGTCGAGGATTGCAATATGTATGTCATGCATCATCATACTTGGTTTTTGCTTGGGTTCAAGTTCTGTTACCATCATCCTCTACTTTCCACATAGACCCCTAACTTGCCTTCTGCTTGTAATGATTGACTGGACCATGAGAACATGAATAATTTTTTTTTTTTCAAAAACCTTTGTCATCTCTATTTTTCGATTATTGCTATTGCTTTTGTCCAGCATCTTCTTAAATTTTTGTCCGACGAGATTCGGACTAATTATTTCCTTTTGTTTTCCAACTGTTTGATCTTGAACACTGGAGAATGTTCTTTTCTTACTATATTATTTGGACGTGTTGCCCCTAACAACAATATCAGGTGATGGTAATTCTGAAAAAGATTCCTCCTGAGACTAGAAAAAAGCTTTCTGGGAAAGGGTACTTCCCTCAAGATGGATACATTCTGCAATATTTACCCGTCCCTCCAAACTGTTTGTCTGTCCCAGATGTTTCTGATGGAATTAGCGTCATGTCTTCGGTATGGCATCGTTGGCATGAACACTCCCAGGCTTAATTTGTTGCTTCTATTAGCTAGCTTTGGTACTAAGCATTAATTTTGTATTTGTACTCAGGATCCATCTATAGCAAAGCTTAAGAAAGTGTTGAAGCAGGTTGAGGACATCAAAAAGTCAAGGGCAGGGACACCAAACTTTGAATCGCATGAAGTTGAAGCTAATGATTTGCAAGCAGCTGTTGCAGAGTACCTTCAAGTTAGGGGCACTGCAAAGGTACTCAATTGACTTTTTATGTTTTTACTTCTGTTTAGAACCGCCCATATTTGTCTCACGAGGCATGCTTCCTGTAAAGATGGATTTTTCTTACTTGTTTAATGAGAATACTTGTGATAATTTTTCTCCCCTGGTAATATATTCTTCATTTTTATGTGAACATAATTCTTTGCCAGCATCGAGTGATTCTTATTTGAGATGTGTCCCTTTGTCCCATTACCTAATTTCATGCTTTACTATGCATTGTGTCTCCGGATGGTTATGGCAGCATGGAAAATTATTTAGATCTGCTTGAAAATGTGGCATTGTATTCACTGCTTTTAGTTTTTATCTCCTGTAGTCTCGTAATAGAGATGCACGTTTCGGGATCAGCAAAGACTCAGACAATTCTTCTACTAAGGCATGGCTTGAAAAGATGAAAACTCTTTTCATTAGAAAGGGTTCCGGGTTTTCATCTCGCAGTGTTATAACTGGAGATCCGTATAAAGGGGTGGGTGAAATCGGGTTGCCGTTTGAGATAGCTCAGAGAATCACCTTTGAGGAGAGAGTAAATCGGCATAACATGAATTACCTTCAAAAGCTAGTTGATGAAAAGTTATGTCTAACTTATAGGGATGGTTCATCCACGTTCTCGTTGAGGGAAGGTTCAAAGGGTCATACGTTTTTACGACCGGGACAAGTAGTACATCGGAGAATTATGGATGGGGATACTGTGTTTATAAATAGGCCGCCAACTACCCACAAGCACTCTCTCCAAGCGCTGTCCGTCTATGTTCATGATGATCACACAGTCAAGATCAACCCCCTCATTTGTGGGCCACTTAGTGCTGATTTTGATGGGGACTGTGTTCATTTATTCTATCCCCAATCACTCGCAGCAAAAGCAGAAGTGTTGGAGCTATTTTCAGTGGAGAAACAATTGCTTAGTTCTCATACGGGCAACCTTAACTTGCAGCTGGCTACCGATTCACTGTTGTCGCTAAAGGTTATGTTCAAGAATTATTTCTTAAGTAGAGCTGCTGCCCAGCAATTAGCGTTGTTTGTTTCGAATTCCTTGCCAGATCCTGCACTGTGGAGGGCTCATAAATCTGGCCCTCTTTGGACTGCTTTACAATTGGTACAGACTGCTCTTCCCTCCAGTTTTGACTGCTGTGGGGAGCAATACTTGATTTCTAGTAGTCAAATATTCAGTTTCGATGTTAATAGAGATGTAATGCAGTCCATTGTCAGTGAAATTGTTGCTTCTACTTTCTTTGGGAAGGGTCCGAATGAGGTCTTGAAGTTCTTCGACGCTCTACAGCCTATGTTGATGGAAAATCTGTTCTCCGAAGGGTTTAGTGTTGGCTTGGAAGATTTTTTTGTTTCCAAAGATGTTGTGGAAACCATTCAATCAAAAATTCAGGAGATTTCACCTTTGCTGTATCACTTGCGGTCAAATTACAATGAATTAATTGAGTTTCAATTGGAGAGTCATCTGCGGGATGTAAAAAGTCCCGTGACAAGATTCATTATAAAGTCGTCTGCGATGGGTAATTTGATCGACTCCAAGAGTGATTCAGCAATAAATAAGGTTGTACAACAAATTGGATTCTTAGGCTTCCAACTCTCGGACAAAGGTAAATTCTACTCCAGAACTTTGGTTGACGAAGTCGCTGGTCTTTATCAGAGAAAATATCCCTTTCGTTCTACCTGCCCTTCTGAGGAATTTGGGCTGGTACGAAGCTGTCTTTTCCATGGACTGGATCCATATCAAGAGATTGTTCATTCGATTTCATCTAGAGAAGTGATTGTCCGATCGTCCAGAGGATTGACTGAACCTGGAACGTTGTTCAAAAATTTGATGGCCATACTCCGGGATGTCGTGATCTGCTATGACGGCACTGTGAGGAATGTATGTAGCAACTCAATCATCCAGTTTGAATATGAAATAGGGACTGGTATCAAGTCCCAGAGTGATTTTGCTGCCGGTGAACCTGTGGGTGTACTTGCTGCAACAGCGATGTCAAATCCGGCATATAAGGCAGTACTTGATTCTTCTCCGAGTAGCAACAATTCGTGGGAGATGATGAAGGTCAATACATTACATTATTGAATATGATGTTTTCATTTGTGTTTTTGGTTCAATTTCTTGGAAGATTCTTCTTAGCAAAGCTATCCACTTATATCTTTCTACGTTTTTGTTCAGGAAATACTGCTTTGTGGAGTGAATTTCAAAAATGATATTTCTGATCGCCGGGTAATATTGTACTTGAAAGATTGTGATTGTGGGAAACAATACTGCCTAGAAAAAGCTGCCACTCTGGTCAAGAATCTGTTGGAAAAAGTCAGTCTCAAGGATGCTGCAGTAGAATTCTTAATTGAGTATGTCTTCTCTTTTATCGATTTCTTTGGTTATCTCAGTAAGTTGCATGTCTCAAGGATACTTATTTGTATTTGCATATACTTGCTCATTCCGATTTCTTCCAGCCGATAAAAACTTCTCTTCACTATATTGGTTAAATTGTCTCCCCAAGTATTGAATTCACAAGTCAAGTAGAAAAAAATGTTTTGTTGGCTGATGGAGCTGTGGCGTTTGTACAAGTTTTTGCATGAGTTGAGAGTTTTAGTGAACGTGCTTAGTTTTTTGTTTGACTGCCTTGGCAACTTTTAATGCCGTGTTCTTTATCCTAATGGTGTTGCACTGCTTCATCTTTATGACATAGTTAAACAATATCTTGCTAACTTAGAAGCAGTCTACTTTCTGTTCCATAATTGAGCTCTTCACTTACCATGTCTGGAGCTATTTCAGGTGACATTTCATTTGACGATGTGCTTACTTTCGAATGTTTAGCCCATTATTTCATTGTTTGTGGGGAAATTTACATTATTGTGGTACTTCAATTAAACTTGGTTTTTCTCTGTTGTGTATTTGTGTGCAGCACTATACAATTTTCTGTACAGTGTCTGCTTAATATTAGTTTAAACTTTTTCCCATATATTTTTTCTATTATTTGCATCTTCCAATGTTGGCCGCTTAGAATATCCTTTGTTATTAACCATGGTTCTTGTGCTTCTTGCTGACAGATATACTACACAACAAACTGCATATAAAAGTTTTGACAATGATATGGGCCTTGTTGGCCATATTCATCTTAACAAGGTTTGTGTTGTTATTTTATAAAATGTTTGAATCTGTATGCTTCCTGTGTCTAGCTGCAGGGTTACTTTGCTTGCTAACATTGAGTTCTTCTTTGACTTGCCACCTAAACAGATGCAGCTGAAAGATTTTAACTTAAGCATGCCCGAGGTCCTTGGAAAATGCCAAGACACAATCAGTTTATTCCGGAAGAAGAAAAAAGTTGGCCATCTATTCAAGAAAACTGTTATATCTTTCAGGTTTTTATTTGTTTTCCATCAATTTATAATAGTCTTGCAATTCTTTGTAGTAAGGCAGCTTCATTAACCTACCTTATCATATCTAAATTCTTAATATCCTAGTGTTATGCTGTAGTGAGGTGCCATGCATATGAATATGTTTACAATTTTGCAGTGAATGTTGTTCATCTTGTGAAGGCAACTTGTCATGCTTAAAGTTCTTTTGGCAAGACACAAGCGATCAGCATCTAGAGAGGACTACTCATATTTTTGCAGACACAATCTGCCCAGTCTTGTTGGAGACAATAATCAAAGGTACTTCCCTTAATTGTTATCTCTCATGTCATGGGTATGAGCATGTTCCAAGTTCTTAGACTTTTGCTTTCCTGTTGTCTTGTATATCAATCTTGATCGTCAATTTTTTATTTTTGTGTCCCATTATCTTGTTTCCCATTTCCTTTAATTTAAGGCTGATACCATGTAAGCTTCTGTGGGTGACAAAGTGATCTGCTTTACGCACTTGACTGTCCCAAGGTCTTGCTAGGCCTGTACTTTCGGAAAACTGCCTCAAAAAAGGGCGTAGTTTTTCCCTTCACGAACATGTAAGTTTAGTTTATGAGGCAAGAATGATAGCCTACTCAAGATACTTTTGAAATACCAATGACCTTATGACCTTTTATGGGCTACACTCTATAACTCTCTGGATGAATATATATAAGAGCGAATGGAGATCATTAGACGCTCTCTTTAAGAGACCTTACCTAGAATTACTGTCAGAGATGAAAGGTGAGGAATTGGCAGGAGAGATATTGATTGGTTTGAAATGAAAAAGCCGTAGAAATATTTGATGTTCATGTTCATAGCAGAAATATACTGTAAACAGTGTGAAAGTGCACGTGCATTTATGGGAACAATGTGTTCTGTAATGATTTTTAGACTCTGCATTTAAACCACTACTTTATGATCTATAATTGCACAGTTCCCAAGTGGAAATTTACGTGTAGGCCGCCTTTTACTTTTGACAGAAAAGAAAATAGCTAGCAATCCTATTGGATCTGTCAAAGTGTTCAGAAAGTGATTAAATGACTTTAAACCATTGTGCTTTTAGTGACTGCAGAAAATTGAAGGAGCAAGTCAAAGTAGTGTCAATGCCACCCTCTCCTCACCCAACAATCTGGCATTTTGGTTATTTGGACGCACCCCATAGTCTGTTCTTGAAACATCTGGATCCCGTCACCATCTCAAACATCTTCCCCACCCTCTGCCTACTTTCACAGCTGTGGAGCTTTACCCGCACTCCATTAACATCAGAGATCACCTATCCGACTACTGCATAGATGTCATCACCATCATCATTAGTTCCTTCCCCTTCCCCTTCCCTACCCCAACTATCACCAACCCGTCAGATATCTATTGTAACTACAGAAAATTACAGATAAACATTAACAATGATTTTTGTGCGAGAAGGTCGTGTTGAAGATTTAAACTCTTCTATTGATATCGTAGGCGTAGGTTTGACGGTGTATGGCGGTAGCTCTGGGTGATGTGTTGGTCACTACCGTTCAATTCAGATCACCATCTGTGGCACCACCGTCCTCTCTCAAACGTTGGCAGCTTCCTCTCTCACCATCGCACTGATCAAAAGATAGATAGTATCATAAGATCTATGGCTAAACATGACAAATGATAAGTAAATGTTTGAAAAAAACTTCTGAAGATAAAACAAAATAGGTAAGTAATATCGAATGAATCTATTGAAGAGAAAACAAATAAAAAGTTAAGTTCATAGCACGTAGTATTCTTTCGGGGCATACACTTTTTAGTTTATGGACTATGAAGCGAAGACAGAGCAGTTTGGCCTCCGTATGGGTGTCCGGCGCACTATAGAAAAAAGATGCAACGTAAAGTAAGCATGAGAAACTTAATGGCTTAAAGAGAGATTTTTGGTGTTGTGGTTTATTTTCAGACTGGAATATCCATAGATAAGGTAAGCTGATCCAAAGCTGTCAGATTTGACAATCGTTTCTATTATTACTGTCAACTTCTTAGGAAGAGGGGTGGGGGGGGGGGGGAGAGGGGGAGACTTAATTAAGCTTGTTTAGGTTTTTTATTCTGCTAATCTGTTTGCAGACTACTAGAGAAGGGAAAATCATGTGCGGCTGAAGTTCTAATTAGCAAAACTGTTAGCAGATTTGATAATCAATGCTTCCTACCTTTTCTTAGTGATTCTCAATTGTAAGCCATAATTGGCAAAGGCTTACATGATGGTGGTAGTGAATGCTGTATTCTAGGTGAAATTATGCATCAAGCAATAACATTATGATTTTCATGAATTCATAGGTGATCCACGGGTTGCTAAAGCTACTATTATTTGGATTAGCCCTGACACAACTACCTGGATCAGAAACCCTTGCAAGAGTGGAAACGGAGAGTTGGCTTTGGATATTGTTCTTGAAAGAGAAGCTGTCAAGAAAAGCGGAGATGCATGGAGGATAGTGATGGACTCCTGCCTCCCTGTAATCCACCTTATTGACACTAAACGTTCCATCCCTTATGCGATAAAGCAAGTTCAGGAGTTGCTTGGAATTGCTTGTGCTTTCGAGCAAGCTGTTCAGGTATCTCTGCATTCCTCTTCTGTTCTGTATCAACTACCGAAATATGGCCATTTGAATTTCCTCTCTCTCTATCTCTCTCTCTCTATCTATCTATCTATCTATATATATATATACACACACACATACGTGCACACACACGACATAGATATAGATATATACATATATAAATGACACGCCCAAACCCCGCGCACACAATTACACACTCACAACTAACACACTTCATGGCACCTGTACTATGAGGCCACTAGTTTAGCTTTTTGAGATCAGTATTCACTTCTCTTCTATTACTGATGTGAACCTTGTCATTCCTTTATTATTAAGCTCCACCATCTACATGATTGTTTTGTCATGCAGGAATACGGGTGTTCTTTTCAGCCTTTCTCATTTAGAGCCTTGAGCTTCTAAATATTCATGATTATCTTCATTTATGCTTTACTTTAGTGTTCTGTTATATGTCAAATAGAACATATATAACACATATCAGCTAGTTTTATGTGTCCATGTTTCTAACTCATCTGAAGTTCCGTTAGTACAGCTATAGTACTCATATTTTTCTTTGTCCAAATGTGTTCAGCTGTTAAGAGTACCCAACAAAGGGTCTCATGCGTAACACTAATACAACCCCCTGATTCAACTGAGTGAGACAAATCAATGAATAAACAAGTCATAGTGCAAGCAAGAGGGACTAGTGTAAGACCTTGCCAAAACCTAGTTCTGATACCAATCTAGCGAGCAAATTAGAAGAATAAAAAAACTAATTAATGTGATTGTAGTTGTCAAATTGAGATGTAGCGAAATATTAGTTTCACGTATCTTGCGTATTACTATCCACGCCTACTAATATTAGATCCATTCTTTTCAAATTATTAGCGAACACGGCCCAAACCAGCTATCAGCAGATAAACGTTGAAATGTAGCAGCATACACGAGTTAAGAGAGCAAAATAATGCTGCAATGGTAGGTAAATATCCACAAGTTTCGGTATGAGAGAAGACGAAAGAAAAACTTTACAAATTGCATCGATAAATAAGTTAAACAGATATTTTCTTAATAGTGCACATATTCTCGATTTGTTGAATCTTAGTTGTAGATGATTAGTGAAATATGACATTAAATAAGTGAAAAGAAAAGAAATGACAGTGTACAAAAGATAAGTTTGGCTTGCCACTGATGGTCGAAGCATATAGCGTGCTGGTAGATGCATAGTTTGTGGCATATCGTACTATACGATGTCAGTTTCGATACATATAGCAGCTCGTACTATCTAAACTTGTATACTATTTTATGGCAAGTCATAGAAAATTATGACTTAAACCATGTTCAATTCGTCAATGTGCTTGGTCCACTCTAAAGAAGTTTGGCCAAGTGATTGGGCATATTAAGTGATTATAGTACCACACTGGGAAATATTACGCCCTGCACTTCAGTTCATATGCCTGTTGGTCCCTCCATCCATTGGCAGTTGATTTTTCAGGTTGGTGTTGTGTTAATATTCAGTTGTGTGAACCATGCTTCTTTTACTTTGATCTACTACTCTTTTGCTTGCTAAATTCGGAGGATAACAGATAGTGACGCAAATGACATGACTAAGCAAAAATTTTCAATTCAATTTATGATGTCCATATTTTGCAGCGGCTGTCAACTTCAGTGACAATGGTTACAAAGGGCGTGCTTAAAGAACATCTTATTCTTTTAGCCAACAGTATGACATGTGCTGGGAATTTAGTTGGTTTTAATACAGGTGGTATAAAGGCATTATCGAAATCGTTAAATGTCCAAGTACCATTTACAGAAGCAACTTTGTTTGTAAGTATTTAACTTCTACATACACATTTTTAGGTTGTTATTATGTTTTAATTTTCCAATTTACCGTTGATGACTTGTTTCTTTGACCTATCTTCCATTACAGACCCCAAAAAAATGCTTTGAGAGGGCTGCTGAAAAGTGCCACTTTGATTCTTTATCAAGTATCGTGGCCTCTTGTTCTTGGGGAAAACATGTAGCTATTGGTACAGGTTCTTCATTTGACGTCCTTTGGGATACGAGAGAGGTAAATTTCACTCATGTCCATCTTTCTTCTGTTCTGCATAACTTCACAAATCTTACTCAGCTTATGAAAATAGAGGTCATAAGTAATTTTCAGTCAAGATCAATAATTACGGGTGTTCTCTGCCAGGTTGAGATGAATCAGAAAGATGGAACTGATGTTTATAATTTTCTTCAAATGGTTCGGAGCAGTTCTGCAGAAGAGCAAGGCAATGCCTGCCTTGGTGCAGACATTGATTATCTCTATATGGAAGAATTTGACATGGCCATGTCCCCTGAAGATAATTCTAGTTTGAGTAAGCTTGTATTTGAAGATCAGGCTGAATTTGATTATGACCTTGATAATCCAAAGCTAGACGAGAATAAAACTGCAGAACTAAACTGGGAAAAGGTCCCTTCTTTGAAAGAGTCTGGGGGTGGTTGGGAGCAAGTCACTAAGGAGGTTCCTTCAGGTTGGGCCTCTGTGGGCAGGAAGGACGAAGCTGTTAGTACTGGATGGAATGTAAAAAACAGCGTATCCTTAAATGAGTCTACTAACAATCAAGATTCTTCTAAGGATGATGCTTGGGGTGCTGCAGTATCTGGGAAAAGCCATGATCAACCAGTGTCATGGTCATCTCGTGGGAAGGACTTTGAAGAACCTGCCAAAAGTGAGAGGAATGTTAATGATGGTCCATCTTCCAGCGACTTTGGTGGTGGCTGGAATCAGTTGGAATCAGAAAAAGGCCTCGACCAATCAGGGTCATGGGCTCGTAAGGTCAAAACAGTTGAAGCTGGTGCTGCAACTGGCTGGAACGCTAGGAGCGCTCCATCTTCGAATGAGTATAGTGGTGGTTGGAAGCAGTCAGAATCTGCAAAGAATCCAAAACCCTCGAGATCAGGGACTTCTTGGGGAACACAGGTTGAAGAAACTGTTGAAACCCCCTGGAATGTAAAGGACTGTTTGTCTCCAAGGGTGGGGAGTGGTGGCTGGAAGGGATCAGAACCAGGGGAAAATCCCATCAAAATGGGGTCAGGATCTTCTTGGGGCAAGAAAGTTGAAGCAGCTATTGATACCAGCTGGAACTTAGAGAAGGTACCATCTTCGAACGAGTCTCGTGGTGGCTGGAAGAAGTCCGTAGTCGAAGATTCTTCGAGGAGTACTGGCTGGGGTGTAGTCGAATCTGGGAAAAAGCCCGAGGAGTCAAGTTCTTGGGCTTTACAGGCCAAAAAGGGTAAAGAATCTGTTGAAACTGGCTGGGGTGTTCAGGATAACCCAGTCCAACAAAACCAAGCCAGTGGTCTTCTTTCTTCTACTGCTGAAAAGGTGCAAGAGGATCCATCAAGGTCTCGCAATTGGGGTGCGGCAGAAGATATGTCGGTGTCATTGGCTTCTTGGGATAATAAGGTTGAAGAAGCTGGTTGGAATAAAAAGGAAAGTTGGGTTGAAAGGGCTGGAGAAGATGATGACGGTGACCGAGATAAAAAGGGCAATTGGAGTAAACAGGTTGAAGCAGCTGATGAAACTGGTTGGGGTAAAACAGTTGAAGATGCTGAGAAAACTGGTGGGAATAATAACAAAGGTTGGGGTGAGAAAGTTGAAGAAGCTGGTGAAATTGGTTGGAGCAGAAAAGATGGTTGGGGTAAGAAGGTTCAACAGCCTAAAGAGACTTGCTGGCAAAAAAACGATGGCCGTGGTTCCTCTGCCACTGGAGAATGGAAGAACAGGAGAAGTGGACCTCCAAGTTCAATCAGGGGTTCACATGAAGATTCGAGGGCAAGTGGCCCGTTTACAGCAACAAGACAGCGGCTTGATATATTTACATCCGAGGAAGCAGATGTTCTCTCAGAAATTGAGCAAATTATGCTTTCCATTAGAAGAATTATGAATCAATCGAGGTAAACCTAATGATCTCTGCCCATACATGTGAGTACGAGCAAAAGTAAATGTTTTTAAGTATAAATCTGGACCATCTTAGAATGGAGAGCCCCTCTTGATTCTTCCTGTCAAATATGACTAAGATAAATAGGCAACTCCTTTCGAGGACTGGTATGTTTCAGCAGTGTTGCTAAATCGGGTTCATGAGTATATAAATTTTCTAAAATCAGAGCTGGTATTTCCTCGTATATATGGCCTTTTGTAACATGACTTGGACCTCAAGTGTGAGTCTCAATTCTAAATTGGTAACTCTTGTGTGAAGGGACAATGACGGTGCTCCGTTATCTGCTGATGATCAGTCATACATTATTGAGCACGTATTCAATTACCATCCAGATAAAGTTGCAAAGATGGGAGCAGGGATTGACTATGTCATGGTATGCCACAAACAACTTAATTGATCTATTCAAAATGCTGTTTTATGGTTGCATGCTATCCTAGTTTCTGTTCTTGGACCTTCTAGTACATTTGAATCTTGAATTGGCTGTCATTGATTAACGACGCATGTTTAAACAGTATACCTTACTGAAATGACCTGTCATTCGTGAAGATCTCAAGTTGATTATTACACATTTCTTAGTCCATTGAATTATCCACCTGTACCTGCTATCCAAGTTACACATTTTTTGGGTATTTGAGTTTTACCAATTTCATGTCATCGAAAATAACTTAGTTCCTTCTGCTCTATGCCTAAAATATAGTCAATTCGTAAGAAATTTGAGTTTGTTTTAGACAAGACTTGGGTTTTGCTGGTAAAATGAACTTCTTGAGAAATAGTTTTATAACTTGATGTGGAGATGCAGACCCAAATTTAAACATGTAGATATTGTGAACACCACTTCTACTGTTATCTTAGTTTTGTTGGCTTATTTTTTCAATACATTGCATTGGCTGTTGTCAAGTTGTAGTCTTACTACTTGGAGCATCTTTGTTATATTATCTCTTTATGTGGATGTAATTTTTGGTGCTCAAGTAGTGTTACATATCAATTCTTCAGTCAAGATTTTTGAAATTGCATCCTGTCCAAAAATGTGGAACACTATCATCTCTTAAACCTTCTTTCAGAAGGTGCTACTTGTGTATGTCCGGGGACTTTTTCTATTTTATGTTTTATTCTAGCGTTTAGCACAGTTCGTGATCTAATGATTACGTTTCAAGCTACTCATTGGACGTAAGCTTGAGACGTTGCTTTACTGTTCGCTTAGTTCTGCTTGATTTTTCCTGGTCTGCATGTTTAGACTTAGAGGTCAAAGTTCAGGAAATAGAATGATCAATGTACAGCACTGGTGTGGTGTTGGCCTAAATTAAAGAACCCTGACACATCGAGCAATTTGTAAATTCAACCGCTTATCTAGGTAGCACGGACACGGTGTCGGACACGGACACTGACGGGGACACAGGACACCGCAATTTCCAAAAAAATCGGATTTTGGACACCGCAAGATACCGCTATTTTTTTAATATTTTTATTATATATATATATATTTAATAAGTATCAAATACATTCCATAATCTAAAATAACAAATAATAATGAAAAACTACCAAAACAAGGAATTCATATACAAGTCATACTTAAACGTTAAATCCAACATAGTGCATGGTACATAACATAAGAAATTAAGTCTTACAAAGTCATACGAATAGGAAACAAAGGAAATAACTGAAATAAGTAATAAGTCGATCAAGTGCTCAATCTACATCAATTGTGTCATCTTCTTCATCGTTCTCTTCACCTCCATCTCCATCATTATTCTCCTCCCTGCATATTTCAGCTTCCATCTCTGGTTCATCAAGCGATAGATTTGCAAACCGAAGCATCCCAACATCTTCAAACCCATCATGATTATCTCCCCCCACATCCCACATTTTGGTCTCCCTTTGGCTATACTTTGGAGTCCTCCTTGACAAGAGACGGAGATTTCTATGAACAAAAACCAAGTCTTCCGCACGTTGGGGTGTCATCTTGTTCCTTTTCACCGAGTGAATAAAAGAATACGTGCTCCAATTTCTTTCGGCACAAGATGATGAAGAAGGTTGTGCAAGAAGTTTCAAGGCTATGCCTTGGAGGATAGGTGCACTTGTACTGTAAAGAAGCCACCAAGTCTTGGGATCCATACCATAGCAATTAGAGATGGAATCATACTCTCTAAAATCTCCATTAGGTCCAATAAATTCAGCATACTCTAGATTGACCTTGTTGCGGTCCTCCAAGTTTGGAAAGTACCTCCGAAGACATTTCATTCTCTCCTTGTTGATCTCATTGTCCTTGTGTGGAGGAACTCGAGAAGGATCCTCATCAAGCCACTCGCGGGTATAGTACCTTATGAAAGAAAATAATGAACATTGAACACATTTAGATATATAACTATAAGTAAGGGGCTACATTAATAGAAGACTAGAAGCCAAACAAATCAACTCAAATGTTAACGTAGGATGATATTACCTTGGGTTTAGAGAATGTGCCAAGCAGTGAAGTGGAGTATTATTCTTGTTCCAACGATCTACAAGAATATTTTGCACCACATCAAAGAAGGTGGACTCCTCGTCGGGTCTTTTCACTTCATGCTCATATATGGCCTTAACTTTTTCAATCATCGAATCCCACATGTCATAGACTAGGTGAAGACAAGGCCTATCGGTATCACAAATCCTGAGCATGTCATACATAGGAGTAGTGAAAGCAAGTATATAATCAATGGAATCCCACCATTCATCATCCAACACCTTCTCCTTAACAAACCTAGCCTTTGCTACATCATCATCCCGATAAAGATTCCAACGATCACTAATTACCATGGCTTGAAGACCACCCTTAATGAGCTTAATCCTCCTAAGCATCACAATAGCAAAAGCAAATCGAGTTTCGGCCACAGAAAGCAACTTCAAATTCACAAACTCATTAAACATTGCCAATCTCATTGCGTGATTCATGATGAAATTCTTAACTAGCCAAACATCCCCAATGACGTCAGTAATTCAAACACATTCCATATAAGTAATATTATTATTGTCCGCATTCTTGGCTGCACATATGTTCCTCAATGCTAAGTTAAGAGTATGAACGACACATGGTGTCCAAACAATGCTTGGAAATTGTTGCTCAAGAAGTTGTCTAGCAGCCTTACAAACATGAGCATTGTCCGTGACAACTTGGACCACCTTCTCGTGCCCAACCTCCACAATCACGTCCTTCAACAACCCGGTAATAAAGTGTTTGTCCTTATAATCACCCGAACAATCTATTGCTCTAAAAAACATAGGAGCACCATCAGAGACAGCCATGATATTAATGAGTGGCCTCCTTTGCGAGTCACTCCACCCATCACTAACAATACTTATACCCTTCTCAGCCCACATGGCTCGAATCGGTGCTAACAACCTATCAACATTCCTTTTTTCCTTTTGCAAAAGAGTTGTCCTCAACTTATTATAACCCGGTGGAACATAACCTCCAAGCTTATGATTAGCGGCTAAAGTATATGAGTTTTGATAGTGTGGGTTCCTCGCTAAGTTGAATGGCACACCCCCCGTATAGAACATCCTAGCAATTTCATGATCTAATTGCTCACGCTCCTCATTGTTAAAAGCCTCTTCAAGTTTATTTGTCTCCTTTTTTTTATATTATCTTCCATGTATATTGAACATGCACCAACATTAGAACCTGATCCACTACTAGGGGGTTACCTGAAAATTAGAAGCATTTTTTACTCTCTGCGGCTTCTTCCTCCAATCTTTTGAACTCCAATATCTCTTTCTTTGTCACTTTCGAGCAAGGTTTGATCCCAGCATCGCTTATAGCTAGCAAATGTGCCCTCACCCTTGTATATGACCCTTTCTTCTGGACTTTGCAAAAAGTGCACTCCCAAGGCAAGTTTCCTCCCCCTTGTACAGACCTTCCCGTCCTTACTACGAATTTCCACAACGGTTTTAAAGGGTCGTTCATAGTTGCTGTCGATCCACTTACAGCACTCCTAGATTCATCCATTTCTGAAATTAAGTTGACAAAATAACTGAAGTAAAAAAAAAAGAGAACTCTTCTTTGGCAAAATAACTAAGTTAACAAAACTCTTTTTAAAAAAACCAAAACCATCCATCTGACTCTCGAGTCTTCAGTCAACGACGGAGGGAGGGAGAAAATAAAAGAGAGAGAAGCAGTCACAGACGACTCGAAGAGAAGGTACCGTGAGTCAGCGACAGCGGCGAGGACCTCTGGCGACGATGCAGTGACCTTCTGCGACAGCGACGGCGAGTCGCAGCAGCTGCTTCAGTCTTCGCAACGGCAACGGCGACTGGAATCGTCGGCATCGGCTTCAGAATGTTCGCGAACAGCTTTTGGCGACAGCTACAAGTCGATAATGGCTTCCGTGAGGTGCTTCCAAGCTGACGGCCGTAAGGTGAGATTTGCAGATGTTGTTTTTTTCAGATTAGGGATTTAGGAATTCAGGGCACAATTTGTTTCTCTTAAAAAACCCCCACATCTTACATTTAACACCGATTGACCCCCGAAATTAGTTCCAAAAATTCTAAAGTAGCCCCAAACGGTCGGACACTGCACATCACCGTCTCCAACACTCCTTGATGAAGTGTCCGACACGGTGTCGGGAAAAAAAAAATCAGACACCGATTGGTGGTGTCAGACACGTGTCGGGTGGTGTCCGGAGGGTGTCGGGGTGTCCGTCCGTTTAGGACACCAAACCCCCCCCCCCCCCCCCCTAGGAGGGGTGTCTGTGCTTCAGAGCCGCTTATACTCGTGGTTCATTACGATTTTCATATTAAAGTACAAGTCTAAAAAGTCAATTTATTATCAATAATATCATGTTTTTGGCTGAATTAGTTACTAACAGTGTTACACAGACTCGGCATTTAGGGCCATATACTGCTGTTGGCAAGATCCAACACAGACCAGTATGGAACCCGTTTCGGATCCACCACATTGTCAATTAAGCGGGAAAATGAAGATCTGAAGGCAGAAAGAGAGATACGGATTGGACTTTTCTGGTTGTAACTTCCTGTGGCTTCAGCGTGCATGGAAAAAGTGAGAGATGCGAGAGTATGGATACAGCTGTGAAAGCCAACTGGCCAACCAAATAACACGTGCTAGTGCAAAAAAATGAAATTAAACGTGTTTGTGCTTCTCAACTTTCTTTATGCCCCACTAATTATATTACAGTTTTGGAAATTGCCACACAGGTTTATCTTCTTTGAACAAAGATTAACTGAATGTAGTCAAAATTTCACTAAATCTCGTATTCTAAAGATGTCTTTCAAACACCCCTCATACATATAGTCACGAATACTCAAATTAGAGTATTTTTATAGTTATTGTCGCACGATTTGAGCTATGAATTGTACGATACACCCCACAAATGATACAATATAGCTTACGTATCGGATCTTACCTGTTTCGCTTCCGTATCGGCTTATCGTCCCATATCGCATAATACAGACGATATGTTAGGCTGAAAGAAATCCCGGATCTGGGGTGGGGTCGGGTTTATCACACCCGTATCTTGAGAAGGATTTTTGGGTTCTTTTGCTCTCGAAAAAAAGGATTGTGCAACCTTCGAAAAGTGCTCTAGGGCTGTCGTCTTGGCCTTCAACTCCTCTCCCAACAATTGATGGCAGATTTTGACATTTCCCCATACAAATTTGATGAAGGTACTGTGTAGCGATCATGTGATCGGATTGGTTTTAAATTCCTCTGGTATTCTTCGTCTTCATAGACGATTGTCAAGTTTGAAAGCTTGATCTGGGGTTCTCCATCCGAAGTTGACAAATAATTTTATCTCAGTTTGTATATTTTCTTTCTTCTTATCTCTTTCTGACTTTATTTTGTGCCAGTGGGCAATCGCCACTGCTAATTAATTCTGAGAGATCTTTCCCTTTTTGAATGGTATTCCTGTATTCTTTTAATTTCTCCTGTCTCTCTTAATTTGGCAGTGGGTATTTTGTTTCTAATAGGCACTCCTCTACTCTAGGGCTGTCGTATGCTGATGCATGAATGCATATTTTGTTTTGTGGTTGTCTGTTTTATGTTCCAATATGCTTTACATTTCATTTTTTACACTTACTCGTATTCTAATGCTATCTAGAATGCTTTTAGAAGATTTGAACTGTATGTTATGATACACGATTAGATATGATACGATACGCGTTAGATAAAAAGATACCCGATATGTATCTCGATATGAGTATTATCTTTCGATGTTTGTGATGGAACCCCGTACCTCTGTCTGACACTTTTGCTGTGTCCACGTATCCTATTAATCAACTAGGCGAATCTGATGTTTGGACTCACTGACTGTGTCCGCCACCGACGCCTGGTCCCTGTAAGACAGGTTATTCGAGTTTTTTTATGTTGATATTGGGGCTCATCTGTTGCCATTCCCATACTGCCTATAAGACTTCCTACGTTGAAATACGTTCTCTTTGTACTGAAAGTCTAGTAATTAGCTGGCCAGGGTAGTGAATAAGAAGGCTGGGATGACTGTTACAGGACTTCTGCATGTATATGCTTAGATCTAGCTGTGGGAATCTTCTATAATTGTGACGCTCCCGCCATGGAACCTCGCACCGAACTTTGTACCTGCTCTTGCTCTTCGCACTAAAAACCTTTTATTGCATTCATTCCCCACCCTGAATCCTTGCACCTGCACCTAGTTCATGCTATAGCCCTACTACCTGCAATTCTTCGAATTTTTCCGGGTGTAGTTATGCTCTTGCTCTACGCACTAAAAACCTTGTATTGTAGTTACTTCGTTAAATCTAAATAGCTTAAGCATGCTAGTCTCTGCTCGGAGTTTGTTCTAAATCTGTAATGATGTCAAATTTTACATTATTTGCCTATTAGAAAATATAAACATTAACTGATAAAACTCTGTTACTAAAAAGTGTAGTAAATAGGAGCAAATAACTTACACCCCTTGTGGGCCTTTATTGTAATCCCCTTTTGGATGCGCACAGAATATAGTTTGGGTCTGAGCTTGGTTAACCCCGTCTATCAGGCCTAACTAAATAACATGTGTGGGCAGCTTTAGTTGTTTGTACCAAACTATAAGAGCCAAAAATATGGTTTACGTTATTGCTAGGTAGCTTTCACATTAGTTTAGCCAAGAATGTTGGTTCAGTGATGGCCTATACACTTTTGGGTTTGAGCATTACTTTTTAGTTTAAAGCAAGGTCATTTTTAGCCTGAAGCAAACTCCTGAGTTGTGAGTTTCAGAGAGATTCGTGAATCTCTCACACAGGATTTCTGCAACTAGTGTTACACTGTTTCTGGATTAATGGATCTAATATGTTCAGGAACTACAGGAGTTCCTACTAGAATGTAGAGGTAGTTGAGTAGGGAGGGAATCACCTTTGCATCCCTGGATTTTTGTGCGAATATTCAACATTACTGATATGGATCACATGTCTTTCCCTCCGTCTCTCCTTTCTTTTCGGTATCTCACTCTATCATTCATTTGACAGGTCAGTAAGCACACAAATTTTGCGGAAAGCAGGTGCTTCTACATCGTCTCTCTTGACGGCCGCAAAGAAGATTTTTCCTACCGCAAATGTCTAGAAAACTTTGTTAAAGAAAAGTATCCCGACAAGGCTGGATTCGTCCCCAAGTACTTCAAGAAGCCTCAACCTCGTCCAGGGTGGAATAGGGAGCGTAGCGTTGCTCCAGAAGAAGCTCAGCCTCGTGGCAGCTGGAGTAGGGAGCCTAGCTCTGCTCCTGAGGAAGACAAAATTCGCGGCGGCTGGAACGGCTGGAAAACAGAGGGGGAAGAAGATAAAACTCGCGGCGGCTCCAGCAGTTGGAATGTGAAGGGCAACACTGTTAGCGACGAAGACCAACCTCGTGGTGGATGGCATGGCTGAAACAGGGAAGCATGTCGTTGCTACAATGGAAACCAGGATACAGAGTAGGCAGTAGGCTCATTAACTACATGGGTGACTACCAAAAGGTAATTCACATGACCTGTTGCGGCGAATGCTTGTCGATGAGCTCTGCATTGTGATTATTGTAGAATGTTTGGCGGGTAGAGACAGCTGGGCCAGATGAACTGCCCGTTTTTTCCCCATGGGTGCAGTTCATATCTTGATTTCAGTTGTAATTTATAGTTAGTATGCCGTCCATAGCTATACGGCAGATTCTTACTGATTTTCAGCCTGTCTAGATGCAGTTGTATAGTTAATTTAGTTTGATCTCTCAGTATCCACCTCCACCGGCGATTCTTGCTGATTTGGCTCTACTGCATCAATGTGGAAGGGGTGTTTGAGGGGAATGCGGCTTTTCCCCGTTGATTGGGTGGTCTTGCGGCCTAAGAATCTCCAGGAAAGGAAAGTAGAGAACTTAACATAACAGATCAATTGCTTCACTCAAACAGATGAATTGCTTTACTGAACGGGAGCCTTTGCTTCATGATCTGATCCTTACGCACAGGCACGAGCATCGAATGGACGAACAAAACTAAAGGGAAAATTGCAAAAAAAACCCTCGTGGTTTGAGCCATTTGCAAAAAGACCCTTATAGTTACAAAAGTTGTAAAGATACACATGTGATCGCAAAAGTGTTGCAACCAATGATTTTCGTAACGAAATGAATATATTGTCCAAAATACCCTTGCCACCAAAAGTCTCGAGTAAAGACCATCCAACCACACTGTTGCCACTCCAGCTTGCCATTAATGGACGCAAGCCCAAGCCCCCCCTCTCTCTCACAGCCACGCCGCCCCTACCACCATCACCCAGCCATGCCTGTCGTGTACACAAGCCGAAGTCGTTCTCTCTCATCACCACCACAACTTCACCTAAACCCAGATCTGATTTACTCAAATGGTACAAAGTCAGCTCTAGGGTTTCAATTGCACGTTGCAATTTGAAAAACTAGATCTTAGTTTGTGCGATTAGGGTTCGAATTGTTGGTGGCTGCACCGGAATTAATCTTAGCTTGTGCGATTTTTGTGCGAAAAGTTTGGGCGGTGATGGCGGCAGTGGGATTGGGTGGGGCTGATGGTGGTGCCGGTTGTGGTTGGCAAACGGGATGGTCACGGCGGAATTGTGAAGGGCTTACATATCGACGGCGCACGGTGACGGGGCTGCGGCAGCATAGACGCATAAGGCTGGGTGGTGGCAGAAATTGGGGCTGGTGGTGGTGGTGGATGGGGCTTGGTGAGAGCGATTAAGGTTTTGGCTTGAGGGGCTGATAGCAGCAGCTGATTGGGTGGAGCAAGCGGCGACGACGATGATTATAATGAGGCAGGTGGCGGCGGTTAGGGTTTAGGTGATTAGAGTAGGAAAGAAAATTAGGGTTTGGGGAGAGAAGAAGAAATAGAGAGTATTTTTGTCATTTTGTTGAATTAATCTCTACCAAACGCACTGTTGTCGTTAGTTTGAACGATTTTTTTGACGGTTGCAACACTTTTGCCATCGCAGGTGTATCTTTGTAACTTTTGTAACTACAGGAGTCTTTTTGCAAATGGCTCAAACCACTGAGGGTGTTATTTGCAATTTTTCCAAAACTAAATTTGCCCAAATTGATCTAATCAAATGTATTAACATAGCAACGGGCTTAAACGAAGTTGGGTAATATGGGCGCGGGTAGATACTCTTGCTCCGGTGTCATGCACCTGCTACCTGACTGTTGGGACAAGGTGATAGCATATCCCTTATTCGACTATAAAAGATTGCGATAACTACCCTAGGCACTTCCCCTATCCAAACACAATGAAGCGAATGAATCTTTTTGATCCTTTATCGAAGGATCAGAAAAAGGTGGTTCTAGTTCTCCCGACTCTCTAAAAATCACCGCCCATCACATGTGCGGACACACATAGACATCCACCACTAGTACCGTTGTCATTTCCCTCTCTAAACACCAGTCCACCCACCAAACACCACTGTTACTCCTAACACAAACACACGCACACTCGCGTGCACGGGCACGCTCGCTCACACCATCACCACGGAACCACTACCAGCGACCACCACGAGCGCTGCTATCATCCCCCCTCTTTAAACACCATCCCACCCCCCAAGCATCACCACCCACTACCCATTCCCTCTCACTTGCGCGCACACACCCGACAAATACAAAACCAGTTAGAATAGCCACCAGCGGTAATAGCCATCGGCGACCACCACCACCAACCACAATACACACAATCTAAATAGCTAATGGGAAAGATTATAAATCAGGTATGATTTGTGATTGTCTTTGTGAATGGGTTTTAGTTGTGGTGTAGATCGATAATGATGGATTTGTTTATGGTGGTCATGGTGGCGGGGCAATGATGGTGGTGGTGGTGGCCGAGCAGTGATGGTTAGGGTGTAGATCCAGTGGTGGGGGGTTCATTTTTGGTTGTAGTGGTCGGGCAACGAGGGTTGTGTTGTAGCACCGTTGAGCCATGGCGGGAGGAAGCCATGTGTAATTCAGGTGGTTTGGTGGCGGTGAACTGATGTGAGCAGTATGTAGGTTAGGTAATTTTATTTTCAGGCATTTGAACTCAACACTCCTGAGGTTTATCCATAAATACAAAGGACTCTCCTATCTATTTTAGTACCCTCTGTTGTTGTAGTTATTGTATGTTTACCCAAAAACCCCATCTCATTAAGGATTCGTAGGGCAACACATAATTTTCTATTATCTACCCAGATTGCCCTTAAAATGTCTTCCCCTCCACCGCCACTGATGCCCACGCATACTGACGACCACCACTGATGCCGCTGTCACCCCATCTCCAACACCATCCCACCCTCCAAACACTACTACCCACTGTCTATCTCTCTTACACACACAAGCACAGAGAAACACATACCAATGAACCACCACTGGCACCGCAAGCATCCCCTTCCAAACACCATCTAACCCTCCAAACACCACTGTTTACTGTTAGGGCTGTAAATGAACCGAACGTTCATGGACATCTCGTGGTTCGTTCCATCCAGAGTTCATTCATATTCGTTTGTATAATATATGAACTGAATATAAACAATTTTTTTTCGTTTATTAAACGAGCCGAGCAAGAACATATGAAAGTGTTCACGAATGTGTTCGTGAATAGTTTGTGTAAATAATAAATTAATATTTCTACGAATCATGTTTCAAGCCCAAATACCCTAAGCTCAAACAATCAGAATCCAAGCCTAATAGCTAAACATTTCTAAATGTAATAAGCCCATTACACTAAATGTAACCAAACATCCCATAACACTAAGCCTAGCTCCCTCCTTTCCATTTAAGAAACCCTAAGTAATCTAAAACCTAAACATTTCTAACCTCTCAGCTGCGCTACCTTTCCTTAACATCTTCTCCCCCTTCCCCTCCTCTGTTTCACAGACGCACTTTGGTACCCATCCTCTCTAGTCTCTCTTCTCTCTCTCTCTCTCTCTCTCCCTCCCCCTCCCTCCCTCCCTCCCTCCCTCCCCCTCCACCTATTTTATACACGTGCATCACGCTAACAACAATGAAACGATCGGATCTGGGACTGTAGCGTCATTTTTTCCACCATGACTCTGAATCTCCGTTGAGAGATGGGATTTGAGCATCACCCTCTGTTGAGGTAGAGTTGATTTGGTCGGAGCAGTGGGATTTGAACATCTTTAAACGAATGAGCCGAGCGAGTTTTCTAACAAAGAACTCAAGCCGAGTTCAAACATCGATTTTTAATAGGTAATGAACACGAGCCGAGTCCAAACATTCTTGAAAGTATACGAACCAAGTTCGAACATACCCTTGCTTGTTCGGCTCGAACTCATTCACTCCCTCTCTCTCTCTCTCACACACACAATCACAAACACATACATCACAGGGATTGGCAACCACCTTTTGGCGATCTCACACGGACGCAGACGCACAGCCCCATTTACTCCCCGTCATCACCCTTGTCGAACCCCCCAAATCTCCCACCGAACACCAAACTCTTTAACGCAGCCACCGGCCATAATTCTTATCAGCAACCGCCACCGCCACCAACCACAATAGACACATTCTAAAGAAAATGTAGATCTTTACGACGACCAATTTTAGTTTTAATTTCTGGGAAAGATTATAAATTAGGTGTGATTTGTGATTGTCTTTCTGAATGGGTTGGTGGCTATGGTGTAGATCGACAGTGATGGATTCCTTTACAGTGGTCGAAGTGGCGGGGTAGTAGTGATTGGGGTATAGATCCGGCAGCCATGGGTTCGTTTTCACTGGTAGTGGCGGGGCAATAGTGGTTGGGGCGTAGATTCGGCGGTGTTGGATTCACTTTCATTCGTGGTGTGTGGTGGCAGCAGCATCGAGCCACGGTGAGAGGAAGTCGTCAGTGATTCAGGTCGGAGCTGTGGCTGTGAACTGGTGTGAGCAGTGGGTAGGTTGGGTAGTTCTATTTTTTCATGATGGGCATTAACTTATTTTTATTAATTCAGTTAACTCTGCCAACTGAAATATATAAAAGTGTATTTTAGTTTCCATGTATGAGGGGGGAGTATAATAAAGGCAAATGTTAGGAGTGGCGAGTGTGATTAATTCTTTTTAATTTTTTATGAGCAGTGCTAACGTCTTTTTGTTAATTGTATTAACTCTATGAACTTAAATACAAAAATGTGTATCTTAGTATAATTTTAATAAATTGAGGGACCTGAGTGTAGTAAAGACAAACTTCAAGAGTGTCAAGTGTAATTAACCCTAAAAGATTCTTACGCCGGTCAAAAGTTCATTGCCAAGCTAAAAGTGAAGAGCAAAAGCTCTTTTCTTTTGTCGTAGACATGGAGAACATGTATAATATCAACTGTATTACATATACGAATTTCTAACTCTCAATTAGACTCAATTTATTGAGTATGGAAAAAGCTCCCAAATAATCAAGGAAAACGAGAAGGAGCAAGCAATTTTACCATTAATCTTCGAATGCCATAGGCTATAAAGAACAAACAAATTTTGAAGTTAAATCGTTAAACAAAAGTGGTTGATTGATTCTAAGGCAGGCTAAATTTTAATGGTTTTGATAGATGCAAGACTGGAAGAACAAAAAGGAGTCGACGGTACGGAACCTAACTCAAATAATGATTTAATCCAAAGCTAAAAAAAAAATTAAAAACGAAGTGAGAACGGATCTGTGTTTCAGCTCCGTGCGACGTGACAGATGTCGGTGATGGAGTCATCTTTGGAGATGGACACTCGCCTGGACTTGGGGGGAGTATTGTCAAATTGTTGCAAATAGAGAAAATTTTGATCGTTAGCATTGTGGACACATCCATTCAAATTACCTCTTCGGTGTCACTTGTGCGAATGGGCCTATCACGCCTTCCATTCTTATTTATCTCTGAGTTTCTCAAGTTTTAAAAGCAGCAAATTTGTGATGGAACCTGTTATATGGATATAAAGTGCTTCTATGTTCAACGTGGACAACTTAGATAGCGTTTGGTAACACTTCTAGTTTTGATTTTCTGTTTCCAAAAAAATTAAAACCAAAACCAGTTTAATTTATTTTTTTTGACCAAAACAAATAGGTGTTTTATCACCCAGTTTTTATTTTGAGTTTTTCTTTTGGGTGTTTGATTACACAGTTTTTATTTTAAGTTTTTTCTTTAGTGGTGGTTTACGGTGGCGGTGGTGGGGCGTGACAGTGGCTGACAGCCTGTGGTTGCTGGTGGCTGGTGGAAGAGGTTGCCGGTCACCGGTGGTGGCTGGTGGTTGCTGGCAGTTGACCGGCGGTGGCTGTCGGTCGCCAACAGTCCGACGGTGGCAGACGGTGGGGCCGACCGTGGACGGGTGGTCGCCGGCTATGGCTGATGGCAACCGAACGCCGAAGGAGGCTGTTGATCGCCGGCGGTGGTAAGTGGCTGTCGGTAGTCGCCGGTGGTGGCTGCCGACAGTCGGAGGAGGCTGTCGGTCGCAGACGGTGGTTGCCGCCGGCCGACGGTGGTTGCCGCCGGCCGACGGTGGGCAGTGGCGGTAGGCGGTGGCTGCTGGCGGTGGGGGTGGTGGTCGTCTCAAAATAAAAATCAAAACTGAAAACCGAAAACTCATTTTTTAAAGTTTTCAAAAACAGTCCTGTTTTAAAAATTGGTTTTAACACTGAAGAAAGAAAAACGAAAATTGTGTGCCAAACGCGTTTATTTTCTCCTCTTTAAAAAAGTGGAGAAAAAACTAAAAAATTAATAATTACCAAACGGAGCCTTAGTTGTCACGTCATTTGTTGGCATATGAGCTTCACATAACCATTTAACATCTTAATTTGGACGGAAGTTCATTTTTGGAACTTTTTGGACCGGGTTGCAACGATTTACCAAGTTACATGGTTTATAGGTCGAAGGTGGTATTATAAGGACTCCTCTGCAAAATCAAATATCATTCAAGGGACAGTTTTGTCATTAACTCTTTATAAACTATTGGGTATAACCTGAAATTAAAAATGCAAGCCCCATCAATGTAGAAACCTCAAATTTGGTCCCAATGTAGCATAAATTGCATAAACCATGTGAAATTGGCCTCGATTGCTCGAAAAGATGGGTAACACTTTTTAGACACACATGGAAAAGACATTAAATCAACTTAGAGATACATTACATTGTGAGTTAGAAGTTAAGACTTATTTTGAGGTTGAATTAGTGATATATAGATGCTAGATTTCATGTCTGACGACGACGGTGACTTAAGGTGATCTTTTTATCTCGCCAAGATGGACGTTCGCAGCTAGGCTTTAGACAACGCTGTTAGTGGTTTGAGGTGGTGGTGGCCTGCGACATTGAGTTGGGCTTGGTTGGTGGCGGTTAGCATAGAGAGTGATTAAGCGTGTGTGTGGACAGTGAAGTGCCGAACGTGAGATTAGGGCTGATTTAGTAATCGATAGCGCAGATGACATAGTATATTAACGGCTCAGCTCGGTACGTGTAGGGTGGCACGACCCCAAAGAATTCGACTTTGATGTGAATTCGAGATTTCTTTTGAGGTTAAGACTAATTCGGGCTTGACTGAGTTATATTTTATAACTTAGCTGAATCCAAATTGAATTTCAACACCTAGTTGGCATTTAACAAAGGTTTTGTTGTCAGTTTTGGGAACAAAAAAAATAATATAATGTTTGCGTTCACATTGTTTTTGGTTTAGATAATTGAAAAAAGAAAAAAGGAAAATTAGTGTTTGGCAAAAAATTTAAGTTTTTTTTCTCCTTCAGTATTTTTAAACTGGTTGTCAATTTAGACTTGTTTTTTATAAATCCAATTTGGAGTTTTGGGTTTTCAGTTTGTTTTAAGATACAAATTTTTAAGGTTCATTGGAAACAAATTATAACAAACATTTTAATATAAGTCATTCCTCACTTCACCATTTCCACCACTGCCATCATATAACCCAGCACCCCCCCCCCCCCCCCCCCCGACCACCACCACCACATACACCCCCCCACTACCTCTTCCAAACTTACTATCCTCCATCCTAAGAGTTGTACATCGTAATTGAACCAAGGTTAAACAAAGTCGCATAGGAAGGTTCTAACCAGTACAATCAAAATCAAGAGGTGAACCTGATACATAGGTGTAACTTGCAGATCCTTATTACGGATGTGGTGCTTCGGCTGACAAAGGTGTTATTCCATGCTGAACTAATATCAATCTTCAACTCAAATAAGTCAGATTGGGGTGAAGAGGGCACCGGGTTCCCCTGACTCGGATTAGGAGGTCAGAAAGGAGGTAAGGTTGTGGAGGGGGACGGAGGAGAAGTGGCAGTCGTACAAGTGTTCAGCTCGAGGTGGCAGATGGCTTTGCGAACTGCATTGACGGATGCAACGATGGTAGGTTCTGACAGGTCAGTGCCGACGACGAAGGAGGGATCTTCCTAACCTCCTTTCTTGGTTTCACTTGCAATAAGTTCAAATTTACGGTGGTGTTGCGCAGGAGCTAATCGAGGGTCGGTGCTAACGACGATGAGGTGGAAGGAGAGATCTTCCTAACCTCCTTTCTTGGTCGACTTGCAAATATTCATATTTACGACGGTGTTGCATAGGAGCTAATACAAAAAGTCTAATCTGGAGGGGGACCAAAATGTTATAAAACAAAATTGGTGGCTAACATAAAAAAATTCTGTCATTATTGAGTACGTTAAACGCAAAATAGTTACTCAATTTGACTACTAGTCATAGAATTTCATGATTCATGGTGATTTATTTAACTTGATAAGGTTAGTCAACAATAAATTACTAATCTAGCATGAATGAAAGAGACTTAACTCTTATCGTATATATGAAAGTGATTGTTAATTATATGAGAACAATAGTCATGTATAAGTTAATATATTATAAGATTTTAAACTAAAAAAAAAAGAACTACCCTTGATTTATTCGTATTTTCTTTGTAATCTAGAGATTTGAAAATTTGAAGAATGAAGATGGATAAGGGAACGAGAAATACACAGACTATAATGGCAGGTGGCAAACCACCATTAAATCCGTACACCAGGGGCGGAACTAGTATGACGTGGGAGGGCGACAACACCCCCCATTTTTGGAAATTTTTTTTAATTGTGTAAATAATTAGTGATCATATTTAAAATATTTATAAAAATATCACTATAATGTAACATCTTTGCATTAAGGTTTCATTTTGGTAGTGTTTCGTTGGAGATGAAAGATGTACGAAAGGATGGAAGGAAAAAAAAATGAATAACGACAATTATAATAATGAAACCTCAAAAACAAAAAATTTGCATGTTTATCATTAGAAAGTACTCCCTACGTCCCTTAAAAATCGATCATGTTTGACTTGCACAAACTTTAAGGAAAAGTCCAATATACTCTTCTTTCCAAAGTTACCCTCACTTACAAATAGTCCTTTTACTAATATATCTACTATCCTTTTTATTTTTTCTTTTCCTTTTTCCTTTTCCTATTCTTTTCCTCACAGCCTTCTTGATTTAGTCGAAATACCGGTATGTCTTGTCCTCTCCTTTCTCTCCTCACGGCTTTTTTCTTTTCCTTATCCATCCATTGCTGTCCTCCTTTCAAACAAAGACTAACCAACAACAAATTTTCACAGTCCGCTGGACATAATAGTCTTGCATTAGGAGATGCAAATCATGCACCCACCGCCATTTTATGCTAAATCAATTCTCACAATCCCCATCCTCTTTCTCCAAATATGCCATCTCCTCATATCTTTCAGAAATTGAAAAAAATTCCTTGAAGGTCCTGAAATTTGTCAAACTAATTGCCCAAACATGTTCAGTTTGCAAATTAGGGTAAGATAGAACTTATGATAACAAAGAGATCAAAAAATTGATCGGCGATAACTTGTGTCGGCGATAGCTTGGACTTCGAAACAGATCAACAAGATTCTCCAGGTTAATTTGAACTTTATGTTTCTTCTTATTTTTTTTGTTCATTTATCCTTTTCGATCCTCTTCTAGTTTGAGCTTTTTAATTTGTTCGTTCACCCTTCTAGTTCGGGCTTCTCTGGTGCAGGCTGCTCATGCCTTTTCGATCCTAAGGCGTATGTCGTTGCATGGCGGTGGATGAGGCATAAGGTGTATGGTGTCAAACACCCTTTTTAAGGCTAACGCCTTACACCAATTTGATCGCCTTATGCTTTACGCCTTATGCCGCCTTATGCCTATGCAAATGTAGTGTTTATACTCCACCTTACGCCTATGCAAATGTAGTGTTTTTTACTCCCCGATGCTTCTTTTTTCAATTATCTCTTTTGCACCCACTAGGCGTCGCCAATCACCGACTAGGCGTCACCAATCACCGACTAGGCGTCACCAATCACCGACTAGGCGTTTATGCTCATCTTTTGTTCTTTTCAATTCTTTGTTTCCCTCTTTGTTATTGGCAGTAGATTTTAGTAACAGTGGTTATCTTTTTTTTTTCTAACTTCCTTTGTTCTCCCGAGTATTAAGAGCATTTTAGCCATGAAAGGGATCAGTATTTCCACCTTGCTTCTTCTCCATAATGTTGAGTCAATGACCATAAGAGAGAAAAACTTGACCAATGACCAACGACTAACGACAAGCCATCTTTGAAACCTTATTGGTGCAAAGTCAAAATGGAAAGTTGAACAGTGCAGTAGTTCGTGCTACTGCAACGGTTTTCTCTGTGTCAAGCTGCACTATCCGGCGAATATGGGGGAAGGAAAAACAATTTCTTCTATTGGGTCTGTAGCTGATGTTTCATCTAAGATGAAAGGAAGAGTAGGACGTAAACAAATTGAAATCAATATAAGTCGTGTCTCAAATGTTGCATTGCGTAAACGAACAAATATTTGGTCCCTTGTAGAAGCTTTAACTATTTACATAGGTTGGTAAAGGCTGGATAGATTCGGCAGCATTCAAATGCCATTAAACCGTATTTGACAGAGGAAAATAAGAAATCAAGGTTAGAGTTTTCTATCAATATGCTTGACTGAGCTAACCTTGATAATAGTCTAGTTTTTCGGGATATGCTTGATTTTGTGCATGTGGATGAAACATGGTTTTACATGTCTAAAGTGGAAGAAAGGTATTACCTTCTCCCACACGAAATTGAGCCTTCATGTAAAAGAAAAACATTTATCACGAAAATCATGTTTCTAGCTGTAATAGCTCGCCCTCGATTTGATGCATCATGTAACGAAGAATTCTCTGAAAAAATTGGCATCTTTCCTTTTTATCTTTAAGGAGCCTGCTAAGATTGGTAGCAAGAATCGTGCAGCGGGAACAATGGAAACGAAGCAATTCCATCAATCAATAAAGATACATATCGCTCGTTTCTAATAGAGAAAGTCTTGCATGCAATTCGCAGTAAATGGCCTAGTTCTAGTTCACATACAATTTTTATTAACAAGACAATGCTAAGCCGCATATCGAACCTCAAGGCTCCAAATTTCCGAAAGCAGAATCCAAGGATGGATTTGATATACAACTTACTTATCAACCTCCAAACAGCCCGAAGTTCAACGTGTTAGATCTTGGTTTCTTTCGAGCAATTCAATCACTTCAATATCAGGAGGCTCCTAATACTGTTGATGAGTTAATTAATGTTGTACAGAAATCAATTGATAAGTTGCTACCCCATAGCCTTAGTCATATTTTCTTAACATTACAACTATGCATGTTGGAGACGATGAAGTTTGTGGAAGCAATCATTATAAGATACCACATATTGGTAAGGATAGTTTGGAGAGACGAGGAGACCCACCTTTCCAGATTTCATGTGAACTGAATCTTCTTAATCAAGCAATTCATCACCTAAATCATTTAACAAAGACCTAAGATCAGCTGCTACCCTTTACTTTTGTTCCCTTCTTTTTGGATATACTGGTGTAGGCAGTCAACTTTGCAAGGTATGCTTTTGAACTCCAATTTTTTACCAGTTCTATGTATGTATGTTTGTGGTCTTAGTTTCATTTCTCAATTTCTCTAACTTATGTATTTGATAGGGCTCTTGCTTTTTTTCCCTCCAGTTTCTTGGATACATTCTCCAAGCAATCATGGTGTCTCTCTTAGAAGTTACTGGAGTGGTATCTATAATCAACTACGTAAGTCTTCAACTGAATTTAATCTCTATTGTGCAACCTTTGACAGTTGAGTATTTGGTTGGATCTCGGTTGTATAGCTCACAAGGCCATTATGTTAGTATCTTAAAGGTTTCAAAATAAATGAGGCTTCATTTAGTACTCAAAAAGTTCATATGATTACAGGTCTAATTTAATTATGTAGGTTGTCTGGTTAAACACCTTATGGATGACTGCCTAGATGCTATCAAGATTCAGCAAATGCCAAAGTCTCCTTTTGTTGTCACAAGGCAGATGTGTAGTGGGTTGCTTGCCGGCATTTAGCAAATTTCAGCCCTCAACTTGTGTTTTGTTCACCATTTTAACGAATGCCTTCTTTTTCTCATGTAATATATGCAAATGCATACTAGCTAGAAGTTGTCAACATGTTCTATTGCAAGAGACTACATATTTTCTCACAATATAAATCGTTGTTGTTATTTATGGAATGCTTCCTTTTTTGCTCTGCGATATACTCCAGGTTGGTGAGGAAAATGAATACTCTAGGTTGTTATTATTTAAGGATTAAATGGACACTTGAAAAAGTTGTCCAAGCCACTGTACAGGAGATACTCTACTTACCAACAAAAGTGAGCAAAAGTGAATGTTTCTGAACTTTAAGAACCACATTTATTTATGAAATGCTTCCTTTTTTACTCTGCGATATACTCCAGGTTGGTGAGGGAAATGAACACTCCAGGTTGTTGTTATTTATGGAGTAAATGAACACTTGAAAAAGTTGTCCAAGCCACTGTACAAGAGATACTCTACTTACCAGCAAAAGTAAGCAAAAGTGAATGTTTCTAAACTTTAAGAACAACAGTTTGGTGAGGGAAGTTACAAGCACTAATCGCCATCATCAAATTTCTCCAGTATTGTTAAGGACATAGTACATGTTGTCAACATTAACCGACAAGATTATGGGGCAAAAGAGGAAAGTAGTTGTCATTACCAGCAAAAGTAATTTTTCCAAAACAAAATACAATAATACCTTCAAATAAAAAATACAGTAGAACATATTTGCACACGCAAATGACAACTTGTCAAAGTACTTCATCAGATCTCAGTTTAGAATCAATCGTAAACAAGGTCTTCAAGTGGGATAAAGTTCAAATCCTCGTCCAACAACTGAGCACCAGCAAGCCCATCACTAGCTGTGGCAAACACTAACTTAGCACGACTTTATCCATAAGAAAAATCTTCCTCAATGTCATCATTGTGATTTAGTTCATCAAATTTAGCTTCTGCTTCCTTACATGATTCCAGATCCGGGGGTTGAGTTTCATCGTCATCAAAGATTTCATATATGTCTCCAGTCTTATTCCTTAAACAAGTTGCCAAGGATCCTGACTCCTCAAATTGTAAATTAACTTTGGACCATCGAAGGTTTCTAAAGAAATGAAACTTATCTTTAGCAGGCACTAATCTAGTCAGTCATTCACTCGATTCATTGACCTCATCGTATGATATAGCGTCATAAGCCCCCGGGTTTTATACTGGACAAACACAAGATCATTCAACCTCTTTTGCTCAAGTCGGTTAATATTCATTGAATGAATCTGAATGTGACAAGTAAATTAGATTAGGCATAATCATAAGTCGTATACTAGCACATGTGCAGTTAATAGAAGTTGTGAAGAATACTAACACAAATAAAATTGTAATAGGGCTCCCCAATTTCAATGAGAAATGATTGTTATTATGTTTCTTCTTATGAGAATCAAAAACCTTAATTGCTAGTTCTTATGATTTACTCATGCTAGTTTCTTCTTATGAGAATCATTTCAATGAGAAATGATTGGTGATAAGTTTCTTCTTATTAGCACATGTGCAGTTAATAGGAGTATGATATTAAGTTACACACATTCAGGAGGACATTGGCTGATGATGTCAACTTGCAAGAGTTTGTTATGAGTGAACACGATATCCTAGGGCTAATATCAATGCCATATGCATTGAAGCTGGCTTGCTTTGTCTGAGAGAAAGCCATATGAAGGTAAGGATTTTTAGTTTCCGGTCTTTTTTTAGGGTTCAAGAAAAGGTTGCCCTTACCAGGCAACTTAACGATTGAAGAAATTTGAAGAACCTTTTTTGAGAATCTTATGTGCTTATTTCCATGAGGATGAATGTGGTAGAAAGATAAATTAAATTGCATGCCTACAATTTCAATAAGATTAAAACATAAAAACTTGAAAGGCTTTGAGCTTACAAGTTCAAAATCAGCCCATTTTCTATCACCGGCTGATGAAGTGCAACAAAGGCCTAACATACGCAATGCCATGCGTTTCAACTCTGGAGTTCCATTGCCAAAGGTGTCCCACAATTCAGCTGCAAGAAAAAGTGCAATATAGATAGGGTAAGACATTGCATAGTAACGTGAAGTTCAGAATATGCGAAAACAAAAAATCAAGTTAGATGATTACTTAGCTGCTTCTTTGATCTCAATCTTATTGCTGAACCTTTCCCAAACAAATCTCTAGCATTCTTGTAAGCATCTACCTGTATAAGAATCTCATCTTCCTCATTTGGACTCCTTGTCATAATTTCGACAAAAGCAAGGAATGCAGCTTCAAAATTGCACTCAACTTCTTTCCTATCATAGTAATAGTTTGGGTTGAGGAAGTAGCCAGCACCATGAAGAGGTTGATTACACTGCTCAGCCCGTCTCTTAGAGACTACCTTCAATACATTTTTTCACAATAGTTGTGCTTATCACGAAAAAAGAGCGAATCTTCTCCGTCGCATATCTAATGGCAGCACAGACGTAGCCCATTAAAGGTTTTTCGTTGCCATGAACTAACCTCAACACTTGAAGCAATGGTTGCCCAACCCTGAGACCATGACAAACGCCTCTCTAGAAATTAGAACTTAAGACCAAATTTGAAACTCTTTGTCCAGGAGATTTTCTTGACAACGGATTCTGGGTCCATTTTTTTGAGACAAACCATGCCTTAAGGCTTTGCTTATGTGCGTAAAGCCTTTGAAGAGTTAAGAATGCAGATACAGACTGAGTCAAACTAGCCTTTACCAATTCTTTACCCCATGTTTCTTTCCTAATGAATGCAAGGATAAGTTTATGGCTATAATAAATGAAGTGACTTCCCTTGCATCCATAATAACGGATTTTGTCACTGGCATTTCTGCAAAGTCTGTTGAGATAAGGTTGATGTTATGGCTAACGCATGGTGCATAGATCAAGCACTTTCTCTTTTGCATCAACAATTTGCCAGCTTTCATAGAAGCCTCTCCATTCTGAGAAACAACTTGAACCACATATTCTTCTCTAATTTCTTCCACCACTTTATCCAATTCCGAATAAAGAAAATTATGATCATGAATCTTACAAGACGCATTAATAGACTTCAAGAAAAAAGTTCCACCAGGGCAATTAGCCAGAAAGATTATTATTCTCTGCCATGACGTTGCCCAAGTCGTCCAACATAATAGTACAACCATACTTCCTCCATGAGGCTTGTTGTAATAAGAACAACTCCTTCGTGTTTTCAACTTCTTTTCTAAGGCATAGATCCCTCACCTCGTGATAGGTCAGAGGCCTCAAACCCACCCCATAAAGTCCAACAACTTTTAGTGCTTGGGGAAAGCTCCTCAATTTAACTGCATTCAAAGATACCCTGCTTAGTACATCCACTTTGCAAAGTGTTGGATGATTATATTTCTTTCCTCAATCTTTTCGAGGTTATGATCATCAATAGTAGTTTGATACTGCACCTTGACCAGAGAAAAAGCAACATTTGCATCTACTGAAATCCTTACGTGAGCCCTTTTTTTGAACAAAACCCCACTTGACAATGAATCATCATTCTTCTCAAGTCCTTTTCTTTTTTTCTTTTTCATGTACTCTATAATTTCATATTGTATATCATCAGTAGCTAATCCATACTTTTTTGCATCAGTTCCAATCCAAGTAAGATGTACCCTTATTCTCCTTATCCCACCATTATATCGATTGCCACATAATTTACATTCAAGACAATTCTTATAATTTGTCTTTGGCCAAAATGAATACTTCCAAGTGGGATCGCTTGAATCAGGCCGACTGTAAGACATTTCAACACGGCCTCTCAAAAACTAAAATTTTTCTTTTAATAAGTTAAGCCGTGTTATTTATAATTATGAAAATAAACAGTTTTGATATTTAAGCAGACTATACAAACCATATTTTCAATCATATCTCAGTGTGTGAATACACTCAAAAATCATAGGTCTAATACTCCCTTCAATTATGTGCAATATCATTGACATCAGCTTACATATATGGAGCAAAATCTTCACTTTTCCTTTCAATTAAAAAGAAAATCATTGAAAAAAGAAATCCCCTCCCTTCCTAGCAGGCCTACCCCTTACTTTCAATTGCATAGTTTTATAAGTGTCCTCCAACTGACTCACAGGGAATAAGGCTAGTAGTAACCCAAAATATACACGTCAAGAAACATTCATTTTGGAGCAATTTGATGTAATTTCTGATAACATCCATTCCGTTTCTACTGCAGAACCTACCTAAAGTGTTACATGTATGTGAACACCAAATGCAGAAACCTTACATGTATGTAAACACCAATTGTAGAAACCAACGTAAGAATCCCTAAAGAGAAATCAAAGAGAAGGACAAACAACATGGTGATAAGAAGAATAGAGAGGAGAACCTCACTGAAAAAGATCATGAAGGGGAAAAAGATAATAGCCATACAACAATGTTCAAGGGTAGCAGTTTCTGCAATTATGGGTTCTGAATTTTTTTTGAATCAGTACCAAGGGTTTGACTTTCACCAAATTGCAATGGTACAACTGCGTAAATTTGCAGGTTTGTGGTAGACGCTATTTTTGCTGCTAAAAATATGCTCCGCATAATTGCTGAAACCCGAACCTAGACCGATGACCTGCAAGACAGAAAATGAGTGACCGTCAGGTGGGATTCTCGGAGGAGAACTCTTTGATGCTTAAATCAGAGCGCAACTACAGAATAGTAACTTTAGAAAAGTATGAAAGACACGATGTGTATATATGTGTGTAGTTATCCCATACCTGAGGATAGACCTTTTTATATAGTTGTAGGAGAAGACTCCTATTAGGACTAGGCCGTGGGCTAGATATGTTAGAATCACGTTAAAATCCTCGAGGATCACATCACGATTTTTAAGGACTCTTTTAGAATCCTAATAAGATAATCATCAATCTCCCAGTTTGACTGGGATCGCCGGGTGTCCCCCAATTATTAAGAGTTATATCATAAGCCCGCCCTTCCTTAGCCAAAATGTTTGGCTGAGGAAGTTATACCCGGTGTCTTGAGACACGCACCAGGTTTGTAAAGGATTCTTCATTCACTTGTAGGGGTAATAATATTTCTCTCCTCCATGTGCTCGGACCTAAGCTCTTTGGAGTTTAACCTTGGAACTTTGCTCAAGTAGGGCACTAAAACTCTAGCCCTAGAGAGCTAAGTCATAGAATTTTGCCTGAGCAGGCTATTTGGAATCATCTTTTGGAAGATGAATCATGGGATCTCGAGATCCTTTAGAGGTTGTACCCCATGTTTGTCTCTCTAGAGAGAGGACACAGAGCTGTGCATGCAAGTTGTTGCATGTGCTAAGTGTTTGAATGTCCCCTTGAGGGGTCACCTCTCCTGTGGAGGGTGTTTGTTTTGTGCAAGTGAGTGTTCTTTAGCTTGAGCTAACCACATCATGCTTGCATTTTACTTTGACATGAACTCTTATCATCAGTTAAGAGCTGGCAAAGAACCTTTGCACTCACGCTTGGCTGGGTTTTAAATTAGCAAAGAATGGTGGGGGGATAAAGTCCCATAATCCTTTGCCGTTTCACGGGTTAGAACTGTAGCTAAACCGTTCGGATAGAACTCGAGCTCTATCCTATCACCCTTGGGGGTGTTCGTCCCTCGAGGGACCGCCCTAGAGGGCTGGTAGAGCACAAAGCTCATGTAAATACCCTCAGGGGTTTGACGGAACTTAGAGTTCTCGTATGCACCCTTAAGGGAAAATGGAGCACGGAGTTCATACAAATACCCTTAAGGGTGTGACAGAACTTAGAGTTTTCATCGTACGTGCCCTGAGGGGCAGATGGAGTGCAAAGTTCATGAAAATACCCTTGAGGGTTTGACAAAACTTAAAGTTCTCGTCTTATGCACCCTCGAGGGCGGATGGAGCGTAAAGCTCATGAAAATAACCTTGAGGGTTTGACAGAACTTAAACTTCTCGTCTTATGCACCCTCGGGGGCGAATGGAATGTAAAGCTCATGAAAATGCCCTCAAGGGTTTGACGGAACTTAAAGTTCTTGTCTTATGCACCCGCAGGGGCGAATGGAGCATAAAGCTCATGAAAATACCCTCGAGGGTTTTGGTCAAAGCAACAAGTACTTGTTGTTGCTGCGCTAAATAAGAAGGCGCGGGGTACTGAGCCCGCAATATGTCTGCTGCTATGAAGCCCCCCTGTCTGAGAGGGCACATGGCATTAGGCCCGTAATATTGCTGATATCATAAGATATAAAGTCGGCGTAGATATATAAAGACAGCTTTTCAGCCTATATGTAGGGCCGATCGCAAGAAGACCTTGTGGGAGCAATATAGAAGACCATATCTGCCTGCTTGACTGGACAAGCATATAAAGCTAGAGGACGCGGAGTCCGTCTGAGCAAGATGTCACTGATGATTGATAGAAAAGTTGCCGCATCTTATTGATATACTGAGAAGCAACTAGATTCAGTTTGCTTGGTTGCATGAGCTTGAGCTTGTAGTTGTACCAACATATTAGTGACGTTATTGGCGAAGTGTTTTGACTCGTTAGATGTGTTGGTAGCATGTGCTAGTGTGAACATTCACTACAAGAAAAAAGGCTTTTAGCGACGGGGAAATCCGTCGCTAAAAGCCAAACATCCGTTGCAAAAATAATTAGCGACGGATTCACCGTTGCTAAAAATCCCTCGTATAAAAGCCCGTCACTAATAGTTTAGCAATGGAAATTTTGAAATCCATCGCTAAATATATAATTATTTGCGACGGATTTATTTTTAATTAGCGACGGAATATCCGTCGCTAATTATATTTTTAGTATTTTAATTAATTTTCTTTTTTGTCAAATTAGCGACGGAATAATGTTTTAGCGACGAAATATTCCGTCGTGAATTAACTGATTTTATGAATACTTTTAGCGACGGAATTAATCCGTCGCCAAAAGTCAAAAAAAATTTTGAAATTTTTTTTTATTTTTCAATTACCCAAACCTGTAATACAATTTTCATTTCTCAACAACAACGCTAATAATCAATACACAAAGAAATATATATAATCAATCATAAAAAAGACTCATTATGTACAAGCCGGGAACCGGATACAGCCGGTTAGGGGAGGGGAGAAGAGTACAAGCCGGGCGCGGGGGAAGCTAGGAACGGGCACGGGAAGGGGCTCATCAGGGGTTGTCGAGTCCCGGATCTGGGGCCGGCTCGGCATGTCCAACAGTGCCCTGCTCCCTGATCATCCTCACCACCACTGTAGCAATGCGCTGGATCTCCTCGTCGTCCAACTGAGGCCGAGGAGCCGGTGTCTGTGGAGGGGCAGCAGGGGGTGAGGACGCTCCTATCACGGCACGAGCAGTCGTGCTAGGCAGGCCGCGTATGCGGCCTTTCGGCCGATTCACGACCTCCGGCGTATCCAGCCATCGCTTCAACCCCCCAGTACTCGCAGCCGTACTAGTGGACGCTGATGGCTGTCCGGACTGCTGCTCGGACCCCCTTAGCTGTTCATACGAGGCCTGCAAAAATAGTGGTTTAACGATATGTTAGGGCATTAATTAACGAAACAGACATTGAGGATAGAAAGAAAAAACATTAACAACTAAAACAAATTGACTCACATCGATCCGCCGGGCAATATCTGAAATATAGTCGCCCGCCCGGTGCGCCTCGTCCTTGTCCTTCTTCCGCACGTGCGTCTGATTATAGGTCAGAGCTACGACCTCATCCTCCTCCAGATCCGGGTGCTCGACCGCGTTCATGTGTCGGACGATGTCGTGTGGCACCGACCCCCCGTGTGCGTCGGATCTCTGTTCTGTCTGTTCTCGGCCCCGCTCTTACTCTTGGCGTCCCAACCTGGATCCGCAGCCCACCGATCTATCATCTCCCCCCATACACGGTGAGATATCCAATGTGGGGGATATCTCGTCATCTCCGTCATCGGGGCACCCTCGGGCAGCATCTTCTTCGCCCGGTCCCGTGCATCGTGGAGCCATCGGCGGTAATTCTTGCCGATGTAGGCAAAGAAGGCCTGCTGCCCCAGTACCTGCTGCTGAGGCGTGTCAAACGTGAACCCCTCCTGTAAGGCATTCAATAACACAAATTAACAACAGAAAACAAACTCTAATTAAACATTTACTAACGCTGAAAAAAATACTTCACCGTACCAGCCACTCCTCCCATAGGGCCTCCCTCGCAGCGGCATCCCAGTCCTTCCAGTACAGGCGTGGCTCGAAGAATCGGCCCTTCACAAGAACGCCGATCTTCGTCCTCGCCTGATTCTCCAGGATCCTGCCAAAGAAGTAAATAAATAAATTAATACAGTTCAAATATAAATTAACACCCCAAAATTTTAAATATAAGGCATGAGGTGATATTTTTAGTACTTACAGGCCCTCCTGCGTGAGCGTAACTCTCTGTTTACGCTGGGGGTCGATGCGTACCCCGCGTGTCGGACCACGGCCTCGTCGAGATCCTACAAAACACAGACATTAATACAGTTCAAATATATAAATATAGGCTAGCAAAAATGTACTAAACACCGTTATCAACTATACCTGAGGTAGAACCCACGGAAGATGGAGAATGCACGCGCGTGTGGGATGAATCTGTGTCATGCTGGGGGACGACTGGGGTTAGGGTGACGGCTGGGGCTGGGGCGACAGCTGGGGCTGGGACGACGGTTGGGGCTGGGGCGATGGCTGGGGCTGGGGCTGGAGTTGGGGCTGGGGCTCCATCTGCTGTCAGCGATCACTCTGTGCCTCGTCATCAGTAGGCAATGACGAGGTGGGACCCACCGGGGAGGAAGCAGCTCGGCGTCCAGCCCGGCCACGAATAGCCCGTATCCTATCCATATCTGACTTCATATAGATAAATTACAAAGACATTAACACGTTAAAAACAATAATTTGGCAAAAATCATCATCGGCACTATATATATATATATATATATATATATATATATATATATATATATATGAACGGATGTGCAAAAACACATCAATAAACACCAAGTTCTAAAATGTTACTACATTTTTCCCGTGATGTTACAACATTACAAGTCAATCATTTTCAGTTTGCGAATCATCTTCATCACTTTCCTCGTCGTCCTCTTCTTCGTGGGACTCGTCGTCCTCTTCATCTTCTAATTCATCCTCTTCATCAGTAGACTCGGTCACATCATCTCCAACACTTTCCACGTCTTCCGCGTCATCATCTACGACTTCTTCTCCTACAAGAAGTGTTGTTGGAAGAGGAAGATCGTCCTCCTCGTTGTTGACCTCAACAGGGAACAAGACACGTGGTTGGTCGGCTTGAAAGGAGTCTAGCTCACTGTCATATGTCACGGGCAATTTCTTGGACTTGATAGTTGTATACCAATGAGATTTGGGATTGGCGACGTCCTCCGCGTAAAAGACTTGTACAGCTTGACTAGCAAACACAAAGGGCTCGTCTGATGCAAGTCTTGACTTGACATTGACATCTACAATCCCTTGAGAGCTAACACGGATTCCTCTACTGCATGTGACATCGAACCACGTACACTTGAACATTACCAGGCGGTTTTGGGAACCCAGATATGTTAGCTCAACAATCTCATCTAGCTCTCCGTAAAAGTCCATGCAATTCTCGGCATAACAGTCGCCGTTGACCAAGACTCCACTGTTTTGGGTTTGTTTTGTTCGGTCATCATCTTTTACGTTAAACCTAAACCCGTTGATGATATAGCCTCCGTAACAGGATGTTTGTTTGTTAGGGCCTTCGGCTAGTAATTTCAAGCAGGAGGCCACTGGTCTATCCATTGACTGAACCTATTGTAGATGACGGTAAAAATTAAGGATAAATCAGTATACTAATTGGCCACAGAACTGTATATAACACATAATATAATTTCGTTAAACAATCTTACACGGATTTTGAACCACTGTACAAATTGTGATTTCTGATGAGATTCAAGTCCAGCGGGATCAGTGATTAAAGATTCCGCATCGAACTCACTGCAAACCAATATAGTTGACTCGCTTAACACACACTTTCAATTATGTACAGCAATGTAAGTGAATTAAGACTTTAACTTACTCAACGAATGCCGAAACTTCATCGCAATTTAGAAGGGCATATATTGTTGCAGCACTGTACTCTTCATCCGTTAGCCATCGAGTATACGTTCGGCCGAACGGACTACCTGACTGCTTGAATATTGACAATTGCCCTTCCAAATTTGTGCTTGCTCCGGGGTCATTTCGGCCTAGTTGATTTAACCTTGTACCAACATCAGGCCCGAAATATTGACTACAAAAGTTTACAAGTTCTTCCATTACGTAAGCCTCCGCAATTGAGCCCTCAACCCGAGCCTTATTACGGACTTTTTTCTTTAAATGGAACATGAACCTAGAAGTTTAGCGAATCGAGTTAGGTGGAATATCAATGATAACAGATGTCGCATTAAGTGTAAACGAACAACTGTAACAATTTAAGGATTACCTCTCGAAGGGATACATCCACCGATATTGCACGGGTCCACCCATCTTAGCTTCATATGCCAAGTGAACAGGCAGATGCTCCATTGAATCAAAGAACGAAGGTGGGAAGATTTTCTCCAGCTTGCAAATCGTCACCACAATGTTCTTCTCAAGCACTTCCATGTTACTCACCCGGATCGTAGAAGAGCATATATCTCGAAAGAAATGAGATAATTCAGTCAAAGTCTCGCAAACAACCCGTGGCAACAGTCCCCGGAAGGCAATAGGAATGAATCTCTCCATGAATACGTGGCAGTCGTGACTCTTCATCCCTTGGAACTTGCATTCCGATACATTGCAACAACGAGATATGTTGGACGCAAACCCATCCGGAAGCTTCAAATTCTTAACCCACTGACAGACCTTCTCCACTTGTTTCTTGTCTAGACAGTAAGGTGCTTTCGGAAGTATCGTCCTCCCACTGACTGTCCGAGGATGCAATTCACGGCGTACACCCAACTGTTGTAGATCCCTTCTCGCTTTAAGGTGATCTTTCGATTTGCCCTTGACATTCATCACTGTGTTGAACACATTATCAAAAACGTTCTTCTCAATATGCATCACATCCATGTTGTTTCGGATAACGAGCGTCCTCCAGTAGGCTAACTCCCAGAAGATACAAAATTTTCTCCAGTTGTGCTCTTTCCCGAACCCTGGAATCTTCTGATCCGGCACACCCTTGCCGTGTGGTATGTCAGTATCAAGTGCCTCCAGGTGTGAGAGTACTTCTTCACCAGATGGGTAGTCCAGTGTGACAACCTCACGCTCGATTGTCCCGTCAAATTTATCCTTCTGCCTACGAAACTGATGGCCCGGTGGCAAAAGCTTACGGTGACATCCGAACCACGAGGCCTTTTCGCCGTGCTTTAACGTATGACCGGGGTTCACGCCCATACAAGCAGGGCATGCTAGCTTCCCATGTGTGCTCCAGCCACACGTCATTCCCAATGCGGGGAAATCATGTATAGTCCACATCAAAGCAGCCCTCATCTGAAAATTTTGTTTAAGGGATGCATCATATGTTTCGACTCCATGATTCCATAACTGTTTTAACTCATCAATCAACGGCCTTAAATACACATCTATGTCCTTACCGGGACTCTTCGGCCCCGGAATAAGCAACGACAAGAACATATACGGCTTCTTCATGCACATGCCTGGTGGAAGGTTGTAAGGGACAATAATAACAGGCCAACAGGAGTAAGGCGTGGTAGACTGACCGAAAGGGTTGAACCCATCGGTTGCCAGACCAAGTCTAACATTCTGAACTTCCTGAGCAAAGACTGGATGCCTGCGGTCAAACTCCTTCCACGCCTCTCCATCAGCTGGGTGTGTCAGCACATCGGCATCGTTGCTGCGAGTCTCACGGTGAGCCCTCATATGTTCAGCCGTATTGGAGGAGTAGTACATTCTCTGAAGCCGTGGTGTGACCGGGAAATATCGCAATATCTTCCATGCAATGTTTTTCTTCTTCCCTTTGTCCGGTTTGTACCTCGAATGATCACATACTGGACACCGTGACAAATCCTTATTCTCTTTCAAGAATAATACACAATCGTTATTGCACGCATCTATCCGGTCATAGCTCAACCCAAGTTTCCTCATCATCTTCTTCGCGTCATAGTACGACGGCGGTAGCTTTTCACTTTCGGGCAGTATTTCTTTGATTAAGGTAACAAACTCGTTAAAACCTTTCTCACTCAGCCCGTGGTCTGATTTCAACTGTAATAACCTACTAACCGCAGACAGCCGTGTGTGTTTCGGAGCTCCATCCCACAGCGGCTCTTCCGCAGCTCTCAACAACTCATAAAACTGATGAGCCCCCTCGTTCGGCGGTTGTGGACTGTCGTCACCCCAGTCAACATTAGCATGCCCAGCATCCATAATCATATCTCGGTAATCATATCGTGCCTCCTCCCTAACTTCAGTTTGACTAGCCGGGTTGGACGACAATACTATCGTTTCCCCGTGCTGCGTCCACCTTGTGTATCCACCCATAAAACCGTACCGACGAAGATGCCATTTTACTTCAATTCTTTTTCTCCAGTGCAACAACTCACATCTACCGCACGGACACCTTATCTTATCAAGGTCAACATGTGCAGGATGCGCATAAGCGAAGTCGAGAAATTCGTCAACGCGACACTCAAAATCTTCAGCATTCTTCCTTTTCATCCAACTTCGATCGACTGACATGACGACTGAATTATCGTACTGTATACCACCTTCAATTATGACCAGTGATTAGGCATTGCCGATGTAAATATGAATGCATGAATGTTACAACATGTCTACATATTTCCCCTCCACTCTTCAACAGGTAGTGGTCCTATCCCATTCAGAAAAGCACATGTTTATAAAACAGTGAATAACTCATGCTTAGTCCCATGTCTGTGAAAAATTCGGCAGCACCTCCCCGCATTTCTCCAAGTACACGACATCGATTAGGTGTTCTAACATTCATCTAACCTTGCTCAGGAAGGTTTGACGGATGTTAGAACACCAGATCTGTATGCACCCGGAGAAACACACGAGAACGTGTACCAAATATCCACGACATAGAACACAAAGCATGAGTCAAAACACTGTTTTATAAACAATTAGCTTTTCCAAATTGTCCAAACTGGACATCCAAAGGCTCATTACAAAGCATTACTTTGTAATGAGTACCTTTGAACGGGAACTAAGGGTTTCTATGCATGCATGCGTTCAGAAATTGATAACATATGCAAGAATCTTTCTGAAATATCAAAACTGCAGAAAGATCGTTACATATGTTACCAATTCCACATTAAATAGAATTCGTTGGCAACGAGTTGAACCATCTCGTTGCCAATGGACTTCTCAAAACAACAACTAATATAAAGAAGGCAGGGTTTGTAAACAACGAGTAATTGAACCATCTCTGGGCAACATGGAGTAATTATGGCTAACTAAGTTATTAGGGTTAATTACGAGTATTAATTATAGCTAATTAGGGTTGATTAGGACTAATTAGGGTTATTTAGTCCTAATTAGGGTTTATTGTGCCGAGTAGTGCTGATTAGTCCTAATTAGTCCTAATTAGGGCTAATTAGGCTTAATTGGGTTATGTTAGGGCTAATTAATGTTAATGAGGGCTAGTTTTGGATAATTATAGCTAATTAGGGTTGATTAGGACTAATTAAGGTTATTTAGTCCTAATTAGGGTTTAATTGTGCCGAGTAGTGCTGATTAGTCCTAATTAGGGCTAATTAGGCTTAATTGGGTTATGTTAGGGCTAATTAATGTTAATGAGGGCTAGTTTCGGATAATTATAGCTAATTAGGGTTGATTAGGACTAATTAGGGTTATTTAGTCCTAATTAGGGTTTTAATGGTGCCGAGTAGTGTTGATTAGTCCTAACTAGCGCTAATTAGGCTTAATTGGGTTATGTTAGTGCAAATTATGACTAATTAGGCTAACTATAATCAATATGCGCATAATTGGGTTCATTTGGGCTAATTTGGGGTAATTACAGCTAATTTGATTTTCATTAGGTTCTTAGGGTTAATTAAAACTAATTAGGCTCGTTAGAGCTAATTAGGGTTAATTGATTTACTAAAATATTGTTAATCAGGACTAATTAGGGCTAATTATAGCCAGTGCTAGAGCCACGAGAGATTCCAGGGGGTGCATGCTAAAAATGTCGCATTAACCTAACAAACCTAAATTTAATGCACATTCAACAATCTCAATTCCGACACCTCATATAGGGTGTCGATATGGTGTCCGATACGTGTCTGACACCTTCGGACACGTGTCCGACACATACCGACACGTGTCCGATGCCTTTGAACACGTGTCCGACGCCCACCGACATGCACCCCAGATACATCGGCATACGTTGATTTATTTTTAAATGTCGGACACCGTCGATCAGACGTGGTGTCCGTGTCTGCGCTAACTAACAGGTATCTCAATCCAATTGGGTCCTATCCTCCGTCAACAATCTCAATTCTCAATTTTCAAATGCCCATTGCAATAAAAATTAACAAAAATCACACATTCAATCCAATTGGGTCCCATCCTCCATCAATAATCTCAATATCTCAAATGCTCATTGCACGATTAACAATATAAAATCATCAATTATTAAGCTCAATTACTTTAAATGCACAGCTAATAACCTAAAATCATCAATTAACAACCTAAAATCACAGATCAATAATCACAATTCTCAAATGCACAATTAACAACCTAAAATTATCAAACAGATTATCAATGTTCAAATAGGAAAAAATTGTTCAAATGCACATATCCGATTTGCTTAAATTATTTTAATTTAGGGTTCGATTGTGTTAGGGCATTCAATTAAGGGTTCAATTAGTTTAATTTAGGGTTCGGTTCGATTAGGGCATTCAATTTAGGGATTAATTAGGGTTCAATTACATCAATTTAGGGTTCAATTAGGGGGTTCTATTGATTCAATTTAGGGTTCAATTTAGGTTTCAGTTGGATTAGGGCATTCAATTTAGGGTTCAATTAGGGATTTAATTAGTTTAATTTAGGGTTCGATTCGATTAGGGCATTCAATTTAGGGTTTAATTAGGGTTCAATTACTTCAATTTAGGGTTCAATTAGGGGGTTCAATTATTTCAATTTAGGGTTCGGTTGGATCAGGGCATTCAATTAGGGGTTCAATTACAATTAATTGGTTCAATTAGGTTGAATTGGGATTCATTATAATTAATTGGTTCAGTTAGGGTTAATCAGGTTTAATTGGGGTTAATTCGTTCAATTACGGTTACGGGAGGTTAATTACTGTTAATTGGTTAGATTAGAGATAATTACGGATTGATTAGGGATAATTGGGAACAAATTAAGGATAGTTAGGGTTTATCCAGGCTAATTATGCTTTAATTAGGGTTTAAGGTTAACCGGTTCAAATTGGTTTAATTAGAGCTAATTATGATTGATTGGTTCAATTAGGATTAATCAGGGCTAATTAGGGTTTATTGGTTCAATTAGGGTAAATCGGGATTAATTAGGGCTAATTGGTTCAATTAGGTTGAATCGAGGTTCATTATAATTAATTGGTTCAGTTAGAGTTAATCAGGTTTAATTGGGGTTTATTCGTTCAATTAGGGTTACGCGGGGTTAATTACTGTTAATTGGTTAGATTAGGGATAATTACGGTTTGATTAAGGTTAATTTGGTTCAATTAGGTTTACTTGGGAACAAATTAGGGATAATTAGGGTTTAATCATTACAATTACATTACAACAAATTAAATACAATACAATACAATACATTACAAAAAATTAAATTTAATTACATTACAACAAATTCAATTCAATTACATTATAACAAATCAAATACAATTACATTACAACAGATTAAATACAATTACATTATAACAATAGATTCAATGCGATAAATAATTTTTAGCATACAATTACATTATAACAATAGATTAATTCTAGCATATTTAAACAGATTCAATATGATAAATAAATTCTAACCGGGAAAAGAAGTGAGTTCGGGCAGTGGTGGTGCGAGGCGGATGACGACAATGGCGCACGAGAAGCAGCGGCAGCGGCAGTGGCGCACGAAAGGTGGCAGAGGGTGGTGGTGCGCCGGAGGGGGAGGAACTGTGGCGATGGTGGTGCAACTGTGAGGTGCCTGTGGCAGTAGTGGGGTAGCTACGGGGCGGCGAGGTGGCTATGGGGACGGCAGATGTGAGGGGAGAGGGAAGGGCGGTGTGGTGGTGGCGGGGGCCTGTGTCCGGCGTGAGGGGCTGGTGGGGAGGGACGGAGGATGGGGCCTATCGCCGGCGTCGGGGGCTAGTGGCGAGGGACGGAGGCGGGGGCCTTTCGCCGGAGGTGAGAATGCTGACAGAGAGAGAAACTGCGACAGAGAGATAAACGAGGGACAGAGAGAGAAACGGGGAGAGAGAGAGAGAGAGAGAGAAAAATCTGTGTATTAACGAACTTTTAGCGACGGAATATTCCCTTCGCTAAAGGTCTGTCGATAAAAAACATTTTAACAGACGGATATTTTTAGCGACAGTATTATTCCGTTGCTTTAAAAACTTTAAAAAATCATCAAAAATTATAAAATTCCCAAAACATATTTAGCGACGGTTTATACCGTCGTTAAAAAACCGTCGATAAAACTCCGTCAGCAATGTTTTTACCAACGGAATAATCCTTCGGTAAAATATTTTTTTGGACAACGTTTTTACCCACGAAAATTCCGTCGCTGAAATCACCTTTAGCGACGGAAGTAGTTTTGTCGCTAAAAGCCTTTTTCCTTGTAGTGATTTGACCATTCATAGTCGGTCACTGCATGACTGGATAGATGACAAGATAATAAGAAATGCCGAGTCGGCAAGATATTGCAGCAAAAACCCTAAATGAGATTTCAAGTGGCAGGGTGCTGTGATTTGTTCCTTGCTTATGAAGTAGTTTATACGTCAATGTTGATGCTCGCAGGTATAGTTTAAACCCTTGCAATAAATAAAAGTACATAATTGAAAAAATAGCCTCTGAAGTAATAAAGCATATAAAAATGCAACTATGTTTTTAACACAGAATTCAGACATGGTGGACCTACTAGGGCTTTGTCGGCTAAACAATAGGGTGTTTGAGCTTAAAACGTCATAGCAGTCGGAAGCCCTGACATGTAATGTGCTTGCGCCACTTGATGCAACTAGAGAATGGTAGACCAAAAAATAGGTCTAGCTAATAGAAGTGCACTGGGAGTAGCCTTCGGAAGGCTTGCTAGCGTTAAAATTTATAGTCGCTTTATTTTTAACGACACATAGTGGATGAAGTGTGCTTAGCCTTTAAAAAATATGCATTATTCATGAATTAAAATGAGAACCTGTGAGTCTTTAGTCTAAATATGTATTCTAAAAATCTTAAAGCTTTAAAGATTAGTTGGCATATGTTACATAAATAAGACCCTGCGGGTCCAACATACATATGCACTTGCATGGGATGAAATTTTCACGCTTTAAAGCGCGTGACCCGTGTCGAATAAATGAGATGGCTTGAGTCTATGAATATGCATATGCATGTAAGTTATCAAGCTTAAAAATATGTGACACATGTCTAATAAATAATTACGACCCTGTGGGTCTTAAGTCTTAATACACATTTTTCTTAGGTTAAAAGCTTAATACTTTCAACAAATGTGGCTTGACCCAAATTAATGAGACTTTTGGGTGTTAAACATAAATAGACTTGTTTTCGTAGGTGAAAAGTCTAATAGTTCTAAAAATCTAGCATATGTCTAATAAAAAGGACCCCGTGGGTCGAAGATATAAATATCCAGTTTTTGTGGGGGCATAGAGAATTTAAAAAAGGAAGAGTGGACCTCTTTTTGCTTGTTGCCCCTTGGTTTTCATCGACAGAAGACAAACTTGATGAGGCGGTGGCACTATGGGACACGAAGTATAACACCCCGAATTTTCGGAGCATTAATATCAGATAATAGAGTTAGAAAACCTCAAAATAATTTTAAAAAGTCTCTCTAAATGGTCATTTAGAGCATGTACTAATTAACCCAAAGATATATCAATAAATATCATAGCAGCCTAAGGCATTTACACCATCCAAATTACTCTGACACGGAGTTCCAAAATAAATTCCAAATCCAAATATTTTCTCTTATTATAATTTCTAAAAATAATCAAAAGAACTCTGAAATTAAACCGCTAGCTCTCAGTCACATAGCTAGCCCTATAGTCCAATCCCACCTACTGATCTCCTGAAAGGAAAAATAATAAGGGAGTGAGCCAAATACTCAGTAAGGTCGCTCAACGGACGAACCAAAAGGGATACAAAATGTCTGAGAAAACAAAATTGAGGATATACAGAATTTTTAACGAAACGGATACACGAAAGAATTTCGAAATGTCAAAATATTTTTTTTACAGTAACAGACACTAGAGAGCCATTCAGAATAAGGTTACACCTGTCATCACTAACATGTGAAACCAGGTTCAGAAAATTAGATCGCGATCTCTAACTCATCTCAGTGAGTTAGCCCACATTCCAATCCACGTGGGTAAGCCAGAAACAGAAAAGTCACATATACATGACATGGCTCACAAAATCATTAACATACAAGTTAATAGTTTACCACGATACCAAGAAGTGGTCTAGATAATACGAATTAATGGATACCTTCAGTAAGTTACACAAAGTAGTATGGTGTAAATACCAACAGACATTTACAAGTAATTCATATATAATATTTTCAAAGATCTTAAAATTCATTCAATATTAGGCTTAAATCAAAGACGATAAATTGTCGGACACAAAAAATTAATCCGCTGGAAAGTTGTAAAATCGGAATTGGAGAAGTAGACAGAAGATAAAAAAAAAAAATTGCACATGAAAACTAGAATCATGAATTTTTTTTGGCTTCTTTCATGCCACATGGGCAGCCACACGAAACCCAAAGGAAGTTCACATTTTGGTGCAAATTTCTAATGAATAGACATTCATGAGAGTGGGCAAGATTGATGAAGTCATGTAACATCACCAGGACACGAAAAGGAAATGTACAAGTACAACCCACGTTTGGAAGACCATGTGGAAAAGTGAGGCAGTGACTTCTTATGTGCACGCAAAACAGAGCAGCAAATCATGAAGGCTGTATACAGATTAAAAAAATAACGAAAGGACAAGAAACATAACCCAGTACAATTTAACAGCCGCAAAAGTGTAAGCAAACCGCCCACGACATAGTGATAGCACAAAATTGAGGCACACAGATCGAATAATTAAACCATTAAAAGAATGATCGGTCCAACACTGATTTTGATTTCAAAGAATGTAAACCCTTACCTTCAATTGTGCAAATCAACCCAAAACTTTGATCTTCAAAATCAATTGCATCAAAATCCTTAAAATTTAATATACCAAAAGCTATAATTAGGGTTCCAATTTCTATCACAAACCTCAATTCGATATACAAAATAAATTCTTACCTCTAAAATAATGATCAAGATCTCAAAAGCTCTTCCTAGGAATTCTCCGGATACTTTTCTAAACTTCCTTGAGTTCCTATGAGATATATATATATGTATATTGTACGTAACTATCAGATACCTAAAAGATATACATTTATATTCCTAAAACAATTAGAATTTTCAAATACCCATTATGTCCCCCAAACTCTCTAATTTTATTTTCTTTTCTTATTGTAATATCCCTTATCGGATGTGAAATAGTATAAGATGGCCCTTATAAGACCTTGCTAAGGAACTCATAAGTACCTACTTAGCTAGCCCTTTTGAGGGAGGCATTGCCTTGTGGTGAGGCCGTGGATCGGGTTGTTACAGATGGTATCAAAGCCGACTCTTGAAAGCTCGGGCTGGGCTATCTAGTCGGGTTGTCGATGGTTGGGGAAACGAAGGCAAGCCCAGGTATATCCCACATCAAGAGGATGGTTGGGGCAACGAAGGGTGAGCCCGGTATATTCCACATTGGCTAGAGAGGAAGATTTTGGACTATGTGTGATCGAGCCTCAGCGAGGACGCTAAGGTATAATGAGGGGAGATTGTAATATCCCACATCGGATGTGGAATAGTATGAGATGACCCTTATAAGACCTTGCCAAGGAACTCATAAGTACCTACTTGACTAGCCCTTTTGAGAGAGACATTGCCATGTGGTGGGGCTGTGGATCGGGTCGTTACACAAAAGGGGACGTACGATGACAGTGGGATGTCGTGTCTTTACTTCAGCAGCTTTGTGACAGCCATCAGTGGTTCATGGTGCCCACGACCCCATAGGTGATGACTTTGATAGTGTCATGGTTGCACAGGCGTGGGCCTGCCCATGTAGGTATTGTTGATGTCTGTGGCGCCGTTGCTGTTTAGGGTTTTGCCCATGACGGCAGAGCAAGAATGTGGTGCCTTCTTACATGTTGCTCTTTTTTTTAGTGATCGGATTGCTGAATTTTGAGACCTTCGGGGGCGGTAGTGATTCTGTTAAAAGTTGTGACGCATTGCTAGCGGCGGTTTGTAATAAAATTGTTGAGTCAGATAGAGATAAGTTGTCTATAGGTCAATCGGTTAGGCTGGCGGGTCCCACGGATGGCGCCAATTTGGTTGCTATTAAAATATGTTCCGCATATTTGCTGGAACCTGAACCTGGATCGATGACCTACAAGACAGAAAATGAGTGACCGCCGGGTGGGATTCCTGGCAGATAACTCTCTGATGCTTAAGTCAGAGCACAACTATAGGATAGTATCTCTGAAAAAGTATGAAAGACACGATGTGTATCTGTGTGTGTAGTTGTCCCTTACCTAGGGGGTAAACCCCTTTATATAGCTGTAGAAGAAGACTCCTAGTAGGATTAGGCTGTGGGCCAGATGTGTTAGAATCGCGTTAGGATCCTCGAGAATCACGTCACGATCTCTAAGGACTCTTTTAGAATCCTGATAAGATAATCATCAATCGTCCAGTTTGACTAGGATCGCCGGGTGTCCCCCAGTTATTGCGAGTTATATTTAAGTTACATCATCTACAAAGTGAAAGGTGATCTTGCCATTGGCGATGACAAAGAAGAAATACTATGGTGGTGGGTGCTCTTGCCGTTGGTGATGACAAAGAAAAAAACTACGGTGGTGGGTGCTCTTGCCGTTGGTGATGACAAAGAAAAAAGACTACGGTGGTGGGTGTTGCCGTTGGAGATGACAAAGAAAAAAGACTACGGTGGTGGGTGCTCGTGCCGTTGGCGATGACGAAGAGGAAAGACTACGGTGGTGAGTGCTGTTTCTAGTCATTCATGGTTGATAGCATTTCTTTGATACTCCTGTTGGTGGTGCAAAATTGCAGGTGACGTTGCCATTGCGGGTGACAAAGTAGAAAGAGTTTGGTGGTGGGTCAACGTGCTCTCTTAGTTTTCAGCATTTATCTAATATTCGTACTTGTTTATTTTGGTTTTGTTAAATGATAAATAAAGGGTATGATTTATTTTACATAAATTAGTGAAAGGGCAAAGTTTGAAGATTAATAAAATTTATATCCCAAAATAGAAATGATCGACTTTTATGGGACAACAAAAAAGGGAAATCTGATCGATTTTTAAAGGACGGGGGGAGTATAATCTTTATTCTAAAATTTAAACTTACCATTTTCTAACACACCTTAAACGTTGAATTAAAGAACTCACTCCTAAATTCAACTTGAAAGAAAACTTAAAAAAAAAAAACCTCTACAACTTTACCAGAAGAAAGCCTAATTTTTATATGTTTAAAAGTTAAAAACTAGAAATGTAATACCCCGAAGTCCGATATATTTTTATTTAAAAAAATTTAGCGATGATTTTTTAGTTGGTATTGATGCATTTATTAGAAATTTTTAGCGGCGATTAGTGTAGCAGGGTTATGTAATACCCGTTTAATTTTTTTAGTGCGTTAAGTTATCGTAAATAGTTATTTTGGGCTTTTTCATAATAATGAAAAGTTCTGGTGAACTTGGGGGGTGGGGGTTGGTAATTTTTCAGCCTAGGTTTTTTTTAATATATGTATATATATATATATATATATATATATATATATAGCTTTGAGTGAGTGAGAGAGAGAGAACAACTATCTCTTGCTTCCTAAATTACGGCCGAGAGAGAGAGATCTCCGGCAATCGGGTTGATTTTTCTGGCAAGTCTCCTACCTTTTTACTCTATTTCATCCATTGTTTGTGGGAGCTATAAGGGATGCCGTGGGATAGTTGTTACAGTGTGTGTGAATGGGTGTTTTATCGTGTGCATGGGTGTGGAATATGGCTGTTGCAAGAGAGGATTCTAGGGCTATTGGGAGGCTGCAGAAGGGTGTGAGTAAGGGGAGTGCTTGTGCGTGAGTTAGTGCATGAAACTGTGTGTTTTATGTGAGTAAGAGGCTGCCGTACGACAACCGTGGAAGAGGTGTGAGTGCAATTTACGAGAGTGTGTATGTGTTCATGGATGTGTAATGAGGGAGGAAGAATGGCTGCAAGGCAGCTGTGAGTGTGAGTTTTATATGCAAGGTGTTTGAGGCCGCTGAAGGAAGTGAGTGAGGGGGGGTGTTATGGTGGGTATTTTGTGTGTGGGTGTGTGTACACGTGCGCGTGCGTGCGTGCGTGTGCGCATTTATATGTGACTGTGTGGTTGTGTGAGAAGAGGGAGAACACCACTAACGTAAGGCAGTGGGTGCAATGGGTGTGTGAGTGTGAGTATGTGTATAAGTGTGTTGTGTATGTGTATAAGTGTGTGTATCATGTGTTGAACAAAAAGAAAAAGGTTGGGAAGTTTGTGTGCTTGTGTGTATGTTTTTGTGTGTGTATGTGTATGAGTGTGTGGGTGTGTGATATTGTGTGTAGTAGTGTGCGTGTAAGTACTGTGTACATGTGTGTGTGTGTGTGTACGGGTGTGTGAGTGATGTGCTCTGAGCGCGGGTGGGTTGTGTGTGGGTGTGTATAAGTGAGTGTTGTGTGCTTGAGTGTGTGTTTGTGTGGGTTTTAGGGTGTGTTTTACTATGTTTTTGTGTATATGTGTGGGTGAGGCAGCTGTGCAACGTGTGAAGAAGTGGATGTGCTATGCGAATGTTACTGAGAAAGAGGAAGAAGAAGAAAAAGGTGAAGTGGGTTTGCTGGGCAAAGACAGATTGGGTGGTACTCTATGCTTGTACAGGTGTACCACGTGTTCGTGTTAGGTGCGACACATGCATTAGATAGCACACAGTAATTGTTAGCACATGAAATTTTACAGTAGAGTACCTTAGACTATATTAGAATTTCTGACAAAATCTTATAATTTTCTGAAATCATATGTAGTTTTAATATTTTCTGTAAAGTCAGAATTATAAAATTCTTTGGAGCCTTTAAAATTCATGATAATTTCTGGAAACATTACAGTAAAGTTTCAATGGCATATATAAGTCTCAGATTAAGTTCGACATTCTTAAAGCTAATTTGGTATCATTATCGTATCACATTGGATTTGGCAAAATGACTAATTTTAAAATAGTTTCAATACCTTTAAATTCTGATTTCAGTTTCTATAATGCTTATATAAATTTTAAAGCTGTTAAAAAAATTATGGAACTTTTCTTTTCATCTAAAAGAAATTATGGCTATTTATGGGATTTTATTGCATTTAAAGAAATTATTTTAATTCGAAAATATTCAAATATTCAGAATATTTTGACTTTCATCATGTTTTAAGCTATAAAATTATTTTATTATGAATTAGGGGTATCGTTATGCATTAAGAAATATGCGAAATTTTCGGTTAGGTTGGCCGTGTGTGGGACCCGTTTTGAGTTGTGTAATTCTGTGATTGGAAGTGAGCATTGTTTCGGTAGTTGATATTAGGTTTATAGTAAATTAGTATAGATTGTATTTTAACAAATAATATATCGATTCAAGTTAATTCAAAGATTGTTGATTGAGTTTAATTAGCTTCGCGTAACTTGGATTGAGGTAATAAATTTCATCTGAATCCAATCTCATTGCTTTGATTTCAAATCTTTATTATAACGGTTTTACAAATTACATTAAACTTCAATTTTATGATTGATATAAAAATACTTTCGAACTAAACATAAAACCTTAACTTGAACCTTAAACCGATCATTTGAAATTCTTTGTTCATTCTCATCTGTTTTATTGACTTGATCATTAAAACATTTTGAATTGTGTTTATTTCTTTTGAATATTGACATGAATTAATAAATCTTAGGAGTTATAAGGATGGTGTGTCAATTATTAGCGTTATAAGGATGATCTGTTTGGTTGGGTTGAAGTAGTACCTAAATAGACTAGTTAATATACATATGCATATGTAAAGTGTATCTGAGCACTGCCGGGGTGAGTTTACTATAATGTACTGTTTATGTTCCATGTTATCTGTTTTTATTTTATTATATTTGAAATGTTTTGAAATGACTATTTATTTGAGGGATTGAGTTGATAGTCTTCCCTATGTTTACATTGAAATGTTGTGGTTTGATTAGAAAATCCTTTCAAAAGTTATCATTTGACTCTATATGAAAATCGTTATGTTTTTAATTATTGATCGACCTTACTGGGCTCTCAAAAGCTCACTCTCATTTGACTTCCTCTCCGCTAGCAGCATTAGGTTGCTGAGTATGGAATAAAGCCAAGTGAGAGAATTTAAGTTTTAGTATTGCGCATTAAAACCCTTGCGTGGGTGAATATTGTTATTTAAAAATTTTCAGACTTAGATTTGATGTTTCAGTTATGATAATCAATTGAGAGTATGATTTGATTGACGATTAATTTCTCTCATGATGGTTGTCAATTTTGGTTATGGATAAATGATCGAGTGAGTGTCCAACGCTCCGAAAATTCTAGGACATTACAAGAAATCACAACGGCTTCTTTCATACTTTAACATTGAATTAAAGAACTTAAATCTAAATCCAACCCGAATTTCTAAACTTAGCCGACCGTTATCGATGTGAAAAATAGAATGATTTCTATTCCAAAGACGACAAAATTGAAAAGTTGAATGAAAATTTCTATTCCAAAGACCGCATAATTGAAAAGTATATATATATATATATATATATATATATATATATATATATATATATATATATATATATATATATATATATATATATATATATATATATGGAGCTGATCCGTTGAGAGCGCTAGCAAAATAGGAGATTTTGCTAGCGCGATCGGACCGTCCATCCTCGCAGATCTTTTTTTTTCAAAAGCTGTCAGTGGTCCGCTACATAGTGTAGCGGACGGACCTTTTTACCATATTGCCCCTCCTCCCTCGTTCGCTATACTGTAAGGCGGACAACTTTTTTGGCCTGACATGTGGCAGTCAAAAAGTCGTTCGCTACACAGATGGACCATTTTACCATATTGCCCCTCCTCCCTCGTTCGCTATATTGTAAGGCGGACAACTTTTTTGGCCTGACATGTGGCAGTCAAAAAGTCGTCCGCTACACAGTGTAGCGGACAACTTTTTGCCTGACGGTGGTCAAGTCATCCACAACCCCCCTGATAGTTGTCACACCAGTCCTGGGGCTATAGGACTGTTAATTTGTCGTTATCCCACGTCCGCAATACTGTGTAACGGATAACTTTTAAATAAATACTAAAAATCTCGTATCCGCTATACTGTTTGGCGGACGGTTTTTACTGTCCTCTATACCATGTAGCGGACTTAACCTATATACAGCCTTACTTCGAAACTCTTATTCATTCTTTCTTCTCACAATTTTTCTAGCGGCGTTGGCAAGCAGATCTGCCCAATTTCTTCCCAAGAAACCCTTTAATCGTCTCATCAATCACGTAAGTTCACAAACCAATCCTTTATTTGTTCATAATCTAGAGTTATTATGCGTATTGCGGCTTATGCATGGTTTTTGAATATGTATTGAGCACGTGTTAGCGTTTGTCAATTTATATATATATATATACATATATATTCATATATATATATATATATATATATATATATATATATATATATTATATGTGTATCGCGTATTATTTGTTCATGTGATTTCAGTTGCAAAATCCGATTCCGTGTCTGTTTGTATGTATGTGCATACATATATACAGCATGTGAACTTATGTGAGCACATGCTAGCGTTGTATATATTATGCATGTGCTAGCGTTGTATGTTTGAGAATGTTTACGCTTCCAACCTTATCGTTTTTCCATAATTTTAGTTGCAAAAAATGGATTTTAACCCTAGACCAGAAGTTCCCTCCGTATTATACACCAAGCAAACCATATCAGTACGCTCATATGGGATGGTGGAGTAAGATACTTATTTTATCAACTTTGTTATTCTTACGAATGTTGTATACCGTTTGTTTTGCTTAAGTTGTATTTATTAATTTGTAGGAAAGAGCACTTCTCAACACAGTAGAAGTATGCGATAATTTCAAAGCCTGGAAATTGAACCAATACTAGAAAAGATTACTGCGTGGGATTGGGTTTGTGATTTTCACACATGGGCAGATCTTTCAACACCTTGACTGGCACTTAATAGGTGCCCTTGTTAAAAGGTGGAGAAGTGAAACCAATACGTTTCACTTCCCTCCCGGAGAGATGACAATTGCCCAACGAGTGCTTTTAATTGAATTTGATGATTTTAAGTGTGTGTGTGTGTGTATGAAGTTACTTATTTATTATCTCCTTGTAGGTTAATGCCTCGTTCACCTTCTTTCAGAAGTTGAGCGAGCGGAAGGATCTGGTGGATGCAATGAGCAAGGAGCTTCGCCAACAGGCTGAAGCGTTGGCGTTTGGCTGCGGGAAATTTTTGCGCCAAGCATCGGGACAGCCTTCAGGCGTCAGTCTGGGAATGGGTTATTCGGGGTGGCAGCCCCCTTATGTGAGTGAGGGATACGGTGATCCCTCGGGATAGACTTCGGGGGTGAGCCAGGGATACAGTGGTCCCTCTGTACCGGGAATGAGTGGTGATTGGGAACCTCCAAGCACCATGGGCCAAGCTTAAGCACCGTGAGAAGAGTACAGTGCGCCCTCGTTCTCTTTGCTTCTGGACTTGGAACCCTAACCCCTCTCTCAAAGTCAAGTCACGCAGGACTGGGGTTTTAGAAACATCAGTCTATCCGAGACACTGCCCGTTGTCCCATGGGCGGGACCATCTATTGCCTAAAGAGGGAAACATCCCCCGGTCAACCCCCCCGAAGGAGGGCAATATCCCCTGGTCGACCCCCGAGGGAAATATCGCAAAGGGCATCCATTGAAGCCCCTATGGTAGCATAAATGCCAAATAATCCGAAAGCGTTATTTTAGCGGGGCCCCCCGAGACAAAGCATCGTATAGTGTGGATCACCCGGAGGGCATGGATTACTAATGCTCATGGGAAAAAATGTCCTCCTTGGCTCCGGGGGATTGGTTAGACAACGGTGTCATCTCTACTTACGTGGAGATTCTGAAGCAAAAGGGTCGGGAGAAGCTGAACGAGTATCTAGGCATTTTTATGGTGGATGCTTTTTTTTCATAGTCTCCTAGTATCTGAATGGCATGATTGGGTCAATCGAAGGGAGAAGAAAAAGTTGAGCGAGTGGAGACCGTCCACTAACCTATGAGCGTATCTTACTAAGGATAGTCCAGTGAGCGCAAGGGTTGCCCACGTGTTTCTAATCCAATTTTTAGGGAAAAGCCACTAGTACTTGGTTTGCTATGAACCAACATAAAAAGTCGTATCAGTCATCGGCAGTCTCCACGACAATACCATCCATATGCCTATGGTGCGGATGTACAAAGCCCAGTTGGATGCTATGGTAATCTTATGATTGTTGTTTAATGCTTATTGTAACTTGCCAATTATAAATGTTTACTCGTGTCTAACGCCATTTTCTGTTACTCGCAGAATCTATTTTGTGCCATGGTCCACTCTATCCGGGATGTAAGACTGTAGGCGGGCCAAAGCTCCAATTTCGATTGAAGAAGAGGAGGCCCAAGCAACACAATACTTCGGACTGCGGCATCTTCGTTTGCATGTACATGGATTATATTTGTCGGTCTGAGAGCCTCAGGGCGGCCGTCTGGAGTCAAGAATGCGTAGAAGGCATTAGATATAGGATAGCTTGGCAAATTACAAAAGGCCAGTCTAGATGGTTAAGTTTATTGAAAACCCGTCTAAGGACGAGAATTCGGCCCAACATGAGGACCCCAGTTGACATTGTAACATTTGAATCAATTTTTTTAATAAATCTTGATTATTTTTATGAAAGCTGTCATTGGTTTGATTTGATTTGTGTTGAGATCAGTTGATTTGTGTTGAAGATGATTGATTTGACTGATTTGTGTTGCAATCAGTTGACATTTGATTTGGGTTGATATGACTAGATTTTGATTTGAGTTGATGTATATATTTGGATTTTTTTGCTCTTATTGAGAATGATTGAATGGTGGGAAACCAAATGGGGGAAACTATGGTAAATTATTTGTTGCAGCGTCCGCTACACAGTGTAGCGGACGTCCATAGACCGAAATTTTTTTTAAGTGTTGAAGTTGAGAGTTTCTGCTGCGCCGTCCGCTACACAGTGTAGCGGACGCCCATAGACCCAAAAATATTCTAAGTGTTGAAAAATAGAGTTTCTGCTGCGTCGTCCGCTACACAGTGTAGTGGACGTCCATAGACCCAAAAATTTTCTAAGTGTTGAAGTTGAGAGTTTCTGCTGTGTCGTCCACTACACAGTGTAACGGACGTCCATAGACCCAAAAAATATTCTAAGTGTTGAAGATGAGAGTTTCTACTATGTCGTCCGCTACACAGTGTAGCGGACGTCCATAGACCCAAAATTTTTCTCGGTATTGAAGTTGAGAGTTTCTGTTGTGCCATCCGCTACATAGTGTAGCGGACATCCACAGACCCAAAAATTTTCTAAGTGTTGAAGTTGAGAGTTTCTGCTGCGTCGTCCGCTACACAGTGTAATGGACGTGTAGAAAATAAAATTTTTCCAAGTGTTGGGAGTTTTAAGACTCTACAGAGCCGTGCGCTACATTGTGTAGCTGACAGTGTCCTAAATCTGAATAATATTCAAATTAATTACGTATACTTAAAGCGGTTCTTTCAGGCATTTAGCGACCGATTTTTCGTCGCCAATTATGTTTTACGTATTTAATTTTTTTTTGAAATTAGCAACTAAATAAATGTTTTAGCGACGAACAACAATCTCAATATCTCAAATGCACAATTAACAATAAAAAACATCAATTAACAACTTAACCTAAAATCATGGATCAATAATCATAATTCTCATATGCACAATTAAGAACCTAAAATTATCAAACAAATTTGAATAACACAAAATTGTTTAAAATGCTATTAATTGGATTCAGGGTTTAACATAAAATTGTTCAACATTGGGGGAAAGCTTTTTCACAAGTGCTTTGATCAAACAACAGCACTTAAAAACGCATATGCCTCTTGTGTTCAAAGATTACGAAGTCCCCTAGATGGAGGTCATGCTGCTGCACGAAGTTGTTCTAACCCTTTTCGAAACAAATTTTCTTTTGGCCGCGCTTCTTCTTGATTTTAACAAGCCATGACGCCTTACGGCTGGTTAAAGTTGCCTCACTTGATCTTGTTGTGGTAAACAATCTGTAAAAGGCTACCGATATGGCCTAACATATTCATAATACAGTAAGACATGTAAGTTTTTAACCAAAGATAAAACTTTTAACGCACACGAAAACACAGAGAAAGAGGGATGGCCTACAAGTTTTGATGAAAACCAGGCATCATGACCTTGAAGAAGTGTCTACCGACTGAAATGTCCCTGTTCACCGAATCAGAAGCCATCAGGATGGATCTGTCGCTGGAGGGAGGATGGGGATGTCGCTGGAGGTGCATCGGCGTTGAGGGGAGGACGGGGCTGTCGCCGAAAACAGCACGGTGTCAGGGGGAGGACGGTGGTGTTGCCAGAGATGTAGGTCGCCGTAGAGGGGTCGCAGGTGGGTGAGATGTTCAAGACAGATAGAGAAACGGGAGAAAGAAGAATGGCCGATCTGATTAATATTTAACAGCAATTTGACTTCCACTACATTGTGTAGCGGACACAAAGAATACCAAGAGTTTTTTTATGAGGCTCTGTCCGTTACATTGTGTAGCGGACTACATTGTATAGGGGCACTCTACTGCGCCGTCTGCATGATTGTGTAGCGAACATAAAGAACTCCAAAAAAATTTCAAGTGTTGGAGTTTTAAGACTCTGCAGCTCTATCTGCTAGATTGTGTAGCGGACATTCTAGAACTCCAAAAAATAAAAAAATTTCTAAGTGTTGGAGTTTTAAGACTCTGTAGCGCCGTCCGCTAGATTGGGTAGCGGACATTAATGAAGACCAAAAAATTTGTGTTGGAGTTTTTAGATTATTATGTTGTGCCGTCTGCTACACTATGTAGCGGACGGGGCAGACCAAAAAGAAAAAACTAAAGTTAGATTTGATGATGACTCTAATAGGTCCATCAGAAATAACCTTCCAGTCTTCGGTCGAAAGATTATTAGAAAAATATTAGGTATTATTACAAATGTCAAACAGACTTGATGGCTTATAGAAAAAACTAAAGGTCCACTGCAGCTGCTTCTTCCTCATCTTCGGCGTCATCTTCTTCCTCGTCTTGCAAACCCCCTGGACTTATCCCCAGTGCCTTGTAATGGTTCCGCTTGTCATGGTCGGTCATTTTATTGCACAATGCACACCTTCTCAGCTTTTTAGGTTGAGTTGCCTGTTCAATAGAGCTCTTCATTTGCGTAGATCTCTTGCGGCCTTTCGTTTGCGATATAATTGGATCCAAAGGCCGGATATCATTGCTGTCTTCCTCCCTTGGCTCGTCATCTTCTGATCCCGTTGTAGGCTCAGTGTCAACCGCATTGCTGACTGAAGCTGCTTCCAACTGGTCGACGATGGGCTCTTGCTGCTGAGCTACCTCGAGGAGATGTTTATATCCGGCCATTGTAGCAGCACCTTTTACAGACAAACGGGTGAACATTGTCACCAGATGATTATACCGCAACGTCTCTGATTCTTCAAAGTCAGTATACGGGTGCTCCGGAAAGGCAATGGTACCGTGCAACCTGTTTGCACCTTTCGTCCACCGTGGCAGGACATATTTATCGGGGATTGTCCTGATATTCTTCTGGGTGAAAAACCGCAGAATGTGTCTACACAGGATGCCATGGAACTCAAACTTCTTGCAAACACATGTCACCGAATCTGTCAATGTGTCATGGCTCACCGTATAAATTCTGTGCAGCTTCTCAGGGACGAGGTCATTCACGAGCGAATAAACCTTGTACTCACGCGTAGACATTTTTGCCACCTTATTTATACTGTATCGTCCCGATTTTCGCAGCTCTACTTGGTATAGCATGAAGATCTCCTTCGTATAGACTTTGGCACCGTTCAGCTCCAGCGGGGTCTCAAGCAACCTTCTCCTTTGTTTGTACGTGGTTGCAAAGTCTGCAGCCCTTTCTTTTACGAATAACGAAGCAACCGCTTTTTGTGTGGATGCGACGAAACTCTTCAAATTGGTAGCTGTACCCACATAATTATCGAACGTGGCATTCATAGATTCACTCCTGCCCGTCATTTTCATGCCCGCAGAAAAATACCTCATCGTGTAAACACCAATCCATTGCTCTTTGAGCTCGTACAAGTGCTGGAGCCACTCGTTGTCTTGCAATGAGTAATCCCGAACAAGCTTTTCCCACCTCTCCTCGAATTCCTCAATCGTTAACAACTTGTTAACGCACTTGTCAAAATCCTGTTTAAAGTCTGGATACTTTGCGTACACGTGATGCAGACGTTCAGGGTATTTGTTGCTTATGTGCCAAGTGCACAAGTTGTGTCGAGTGTCTGGGAAGACGGTAGCAATAGCCTTCTTCATTGCCAAATCTTGATCGGTGATGATAACTTTGGGTGCTTTGAAGTTCATTGCTTCCAGCCACGTCCTAAACAACCATACAAAAGAACCCTCGCTCTCGTCCCTTAACAAGGCGAACCCGAACAGGATGGAGTGATAATGATGATTGACGCCCGTGAAAGGAGCGAACGGCATCGAGTACTTGTTGGTACGGTATGTGGTGTCGAAAGTCACGACATCCCCAAAATGCTTATAAGCTAGCCTCGAACGACCGTCGACCCAAAAAATTGTACTAACTCGATGCTCGTCGTCAAGTTTATAATCGAAGGTAAACTGCGGGTCCTCCATCTGCATCCGTTTCAATAGGCTCATTGTGGATTGAGCATCATTGAGGTCATACGCGGCTCGTCTATGGGTTCGGACCGCGTTACGAACGTCTGTCGTGTTAAAGTTTAAATTTTGAATTCCCCCAGCCTGTTCAGCAAGAACATTAACAATCTCTGTAGGTCCTATCCGCGCATTGCTCATTGTGTGAATTAGGCTCCTCGCGACCTTACCCATCTTCTTGTGTTGATGCATCTGACTCACCTTAGAAGGAGTTACTAACGGGTGATTGTGTGCCAGTTCCAGGCTGGTAATAAGCCAATGATCTTGCTTGAGTTTATAGCTTACGAACATCTTGACCTGGCAATTTGTGCGCTCAAAGCAGTCCCGTCTTCTACGCGAATATCCTATTTCGTCATCACTGTCATCATTGCCTACGCGTGTCTCATTTTGCAGTGGGTTTCTGCCCCTATGACACTCGTATAAGCGAGAGCATATCTTTTTTGTTACGTTGCTTGTTCTTGTAGTCTTTATTCTAATGCCAAAACCAACCTTCAATGAATACGCTCGAAAACATTCTTCAGCTTCTTCCAATGTTTGAAACGTTCGTCCTAGATACGGATCACTAGCATCTACGAGAGTGTTGGAGCTCGACACGAAATTAGACATTGTGAAACAAGACCTGTGTAGAAATAAACTACGCTTAAAAATCAAATGACATTTCTAACTGAAAACATTACCTCAAAATTACCTTGACGAATAGACCAATTTAGGATGACAAATATATCATATACATATCTCAAAAGTGTCTCTAAATTAATAATTATTAATTTATTGAACATAACAAATTAAAATTATTAAGATAAATAGATAAATTTATTATGCCAAAATACAACAAACATAGCTCAAAAAATTTGAATTTAAATAAGATAAATTTTTCGAAGTTAGCGAACCTAAAAAAAAAATCAAATTTAACTATAATGAATTTGTTTAAAGTTAACAAATTATACCTTTTTTTATGAACATCATGTCTAGAACATTACAAAAAATCTAGAGGACATCATCTCTAGAACATCACAAATTGATGAATAGAGTGACAAATTTCTAGAACATCACAAAAAATCTATACTTTTTTGTTCAAAAAAAAAAATTATACTTTACTAGTCAATCCATAAAGAAAACTTCATCATTCATAAACTTACCTTACTTGAGTGAAACTTGAAGTAAGTGTTACTCGAAACTTGAAGGGAGCTGAAAATGGAAGTGAGTATGAAGGAGAAGAAAATTGTGCTGCAAGAGCTGAGAATCTTTTAGGAATAGGTAATACTGTCCTCAATACTGTGCAGCGGACATCATTGGCGACAACTTTGACGTGTGCAGAAATAAAGGTACAGACATTAATGGAATTGTGTCAGTCGTGTCAGGCAAAAAGTCGTCAGCTACACTGTGTAGCGGATTACTTTTTGACTGTCACATGTCAGGCCAAAAAAGTTATCTACTTTACAGTATAGTGGACGAGGGAGGAGGGACAATATGGTAAAAAGGTCCGTCCGCTACACTATGGCCCCGTTTGACAAAATTTTTTTCCCTCTTTTTTTTTCAGTTTTAAAAACTGAAAAAAAAAGAGCGTTTGGTAACCATTTTTTTTTCAATTTAAAAAACCAGTTTTTAAACTGCAGAGTAAAAAAAAAAACTCCAAAAACTGGTTTTTTTTTTTCACTTTTGGTTTTTTTTTTTCGACCACCACCACCACCCTCCCACCGCCGGCAGCCACCTCAGGCGACCACCGCCGGAGACTGCCGGCCGCCGGCAGCCACCTCCGGCCGCCGGCAGCCATCTCCGGCCGCCGGCGACCACCGCCGGAGACGGCCGGCAGCTACCTCCGGCCGCCGGCCACCACCGCCGGTGACTGCCGGCAGCCACCTCCGGCCGCCGGCGACCACCGCCGGAGACTGCCGGCAGCTACCTCCGGCCGCCGGCCACCACCGCCGGTGACTGCCGGCAGCCACCTCCGGCCGTCGGCCACCACCACCACCACCGTCGACCACCGCTACGCCCCACCACCGCCACCGCAAACCACCAAAAAAAAAAAGTCAAAATAAAAAGGGTTACCAAACACCAAAAAAAAAACCTCAAAAAAAAAAAGGGTTATCAAACACCCACTTGTTTTTATAAAAAAAAAAATTAAGCTGCTCTTTAAAAAACTGCTCTTTAAAAACTGAAAACCAAAAAAAAAATTTTGTCAAACGAAGCCTATGTAGCGGACGACTGACAACTTTTGAAAAAAAATAAATCGGGCCGTTAGGATGGACGGCCCGATCGCGTTAGCAAAATCTCATATTTTGTTAGCGCTATCAGCTCATCGGTGTATATATATATATATATATATATATATATATATATATATATATATATATATATATATATATATATATATATATATTCCGAAGACCACAGAATCTATCGGCACTGTTGGACGCAACGGTTCTCCGAAAACAGTGAGCAGTGTTCCTCAAGCGCAGTCTCTCCATCCCTCTCTCTAGCCCGATATGAATCTGTGGGTGACATTGTCAGCCTCGCTGGTCCTACTTCTCTCCGTAGCCTCACTTCCTCTTCTCAGCAATTACTGTACGTAATCATCCCAAACTTTTTCCTTCCTGCAATTGACCATGACGGGCGCACGCACGCACCCACATACACACTTGATGAATCCAGTTTTGTGTTCTCAGATTTCCTGAATTGGAGGCCATGGTCTTCAGAAGTAGTAGCAGACTTGGTGGTGACAAACGGGACTATATACACCAGCGATGCCTCTCTCCCTTTTGCCGATTCCATGGCTTTTGGCAACGGTCGCATCCTCCGGGTTGGGGAATTTTCGTCTGTACAGGTCACGCTCCAGTCCAGCCTCTGTATTCTTCCCCTCCCTTCCATGAGTTTAATGCCTATTGGCTTTTTTTGCACGGTTTCTAGGATAGAATGTGACGCATAAGCATTAATTTTTGTCTCTCAGTTGTACGAAGCTTTGGCACGGGCCGAATTTTCCTTGAGTAGACAGCCTGCCTATCTTCAAAATAGAAATTAACTGCACGGGGGTTGGAGGGTTTGTATTACCTGCAATAGGTGAAGCCTCGTTCCTCTCCAGTTCAGGGCTAACCAATCAGCGAAGCTGAAATCAGATATCTTCTACATTCAATTGCATTTTAGAGCAATCTGCTTAAGTTGGGAAGTTGATATCACTAATACACATAAGAGCCACCAAAGAAAGGCTGTGACTAAAGCCCTAGAAGATGGGTCAACTACACTGTCCCCCTTCGCCCTTTCATAGTTGGTCTATGGTTGTGGATCTGATAGGCCAATCTCCCCAAAGTCAAAAGGGAACATGTGGATCCTAGTGGCCATAGAGTCTCGAACATCTGGATCCTAGTGGTGTATACCGCTTTATAGTCCTCATGCTTAGGGGCAAAACTCAAAATATTGCTCACACTTGCGCACCGAACCTCTAGGATTATCACTGTAAATTTGTGAAAATGAAAGCTTAAGTAGTAATTGTTGGTAGTTACGTGTAGAAATCAGGAAATTGGAGAAGAGAGATCTCTTCCTCTTTAAAATCATATTTGTGGAGTTTTATGGTGATTAAAAGCAATAATGAGAGTCAACAATAATTGGTTTTGAGTGGAAGAACTTCTTCCTACTCAGATTTTATTGATTTAAAAACACTTATGAAAAACAATACATAGAGTTCCTTTAAATAGCCTTAAGGTATTCCTGGACTAGAAAAACCCCAATCCTAGTTGAGGGTAAAGAAATGCTTTTACATTAGAACCGAAATTGTGGTACTTGGGCAAGCCCTATACGCAGCTGGATCAGTTGTTAGATAAGCATCAAAAGTTCCTCTTGGGTCGATTCCCGGAAATGGCCTAAAATGTTCAAGAAGTTTGGGCAAAGTTGGAATAAGAGTTGACTGCAACTTTGACCGTGACTTTGAGGACCTTCCCGATTGATCATGCTACTCCAAAGTCATAGTTAAGCGAAAGTCTAGCAGTGCCCCTTTGGGATGCAAATGCTCCTTAATAGCTTTTCAACAGCATGACAAAATTAGTCCTGTATAACAGTTTATAATGGTATAAGTCAAACTTGCTTCCGATCCCGCTATTGCTTCCCAATTACTCTCTGATTGTGTTCCATTTCTTCTTTGGTCTTCTATCAGTATGACTTAGATTTTCCTGGATCAAGGCTTCCCCGTTTGGAGGAATTAGCTCCAGCTCACTCTAGAAATTCAAAGTTGGGGGCAGTCTTGCTCCCTCTGCTCCTTGCTGTACCACTTCGAACAACTAGGTAGCTGTCCTTTCTTACCAATTATGTATGACTTAATTCTGCCTCGCCGCTGTCCCGGTGTTTTGTTCTCCAAAATGCAGTCTTTTGGTAAGGGCTGAGAACAAGTTATCAGGCTTAGGTAGCAACGCCTTATTCCTCATCTAGCATGAAGGCCTCAAACAATTTCAGATTCTCTGCATGTGCATGTCTGCTCGTAGATCAAGTTGGAATGCTTTGTCCCCCGTTTTCTTGACAATTCTAAAAGGCCCATATCTGATTGGTTTTATCTTCCTACCTTCTACCCTCGGACGCTTTTTGTTGAGTTGAAATCACACAATATCCCCAACTTTGAGGTCACACTTCAACAGATGTTGCAACATGAGCAGCTTATTGGTTGCCTTTCGGTCGAGCTCATTGAAGATTCTGATATGCTGCAATTGATTTATCAAGTTGTCATTGTGTGGAAGTGGATAAGAGTTTTCATGGGAATCTTATATAAGGCTCCGTTTTGATTCAGATACATCAAACACTTTCTCGGGACAATCTTCATCTGCATGAACAAAAAGCAATACATATTTCCGGCACCCATTGATCATCTTTTTGGCCTGTAAAGCTTAAATCAAAGTAGCAGAATCTTCAGAATCTTCCGCGTGCTTCGTAGCATTGATCATGATATGCTTCCCATCCTTTACATATGTTTACGTCCTTAACCGTCTGCAGTGGATGGCATTTTTGTCCCTTAAGTATGGTTTTCCAAGAGTTGCATGGCAGACATCCAGAGGGACTAGCTCATATGTAACCTCACAATATACTTATCAGTTATGGCAAACTTGAAATTACCCTGTTTCTTAATCATCAATCTCATATCTTTCTTAATTCAACCGGGAGGATTGTCGTTAAGGCTCGTCTTCTTAACAAGACCTTCTGATACAAGGTTCTTCTGACTGCCTGGATGGATAATTGCTCCGACAGTACTCTTCTCGGCCGGATAGGGAGTCGAAGATGCTTCCTTGTACCGTTGATTATGAAGAGGTTGACTTAGGAATGGGGACTGGTAAGGGAAGGGGTCCCTTTATGTTGCTAAGATGGTTGTTACTGGTTTTAAGGTTATTTTGCAAGGAAGTGTACAGTGCCTTTGAATGTGTTGATGCTTTTGTGAGGGAGGGGACCTTAAGGTTTTGCTTTTGGTTTTGGTGAGGTATGCATACACCCCCTCCGGCACCTTCTGTTAATACGTAGTTATCGAAAGGAAAAATGTTTAATCTCATCTAGGCCCTGGTCCAACCATGTACATTCAAGGGTAGAACTATCTAACTATGGCATAGGACCCAATCTCAATATGATGCCATAAATTCTGATGACTGTATAAGTAGGTTGGATTGGTTGATAGGGTTGCAGTCAATTTGATAACCAAACAAACTTTGCTCTAGAAAGAAAAAAAAGCATGAAGGAAAGGCGATTTGGTCATTGCACTTGCCATTTCCCGTTCCTTGAGACTCCAGCGGTTTCATGACGCATGTTCAAAATGCTGATTAAAATAATCACTTCGGAAAAATCGAAGGGTTAAGAACATAGTTATCAGGATCGGATCGGTCGCTGAACCAATGAAGGCATTGGTTCACGGTTCAGGGGTTCAATTGGTGGCTCAAGGAAATAAATTTAAATTAATCAAGATTATGAAGTAAAAAGACTACTTGATTGAAAATACAGGATAATATGCAAATTTCAAGTTTATCACAACTACTGTAGAAAAAGCCTTGGTTCATTAATTTTTTAAACCCCAATGTTATTAAAAAATGATTATGATGAGGAAAACTAGTGTAAATTCAAAGAGTTAGTATTATTATTTGCTTTGTTGTTTGCTGTCAAAGATGTGTGGTTGGTCAAGTGGTATTAAGGTGCTCAATAAGAGCTTCAAGTTGGGCATTTCAGGTTCAATCCCTAATGCCAACAACTACATTATATTGAGTAGTTTTGGCAAATGTAAAGGTGTCCATGGGTGTTAACCTGGTCCAACAGGCCGGTTTGACCCAAAACCGGCCACTTTGACGCTAGTACCGGCTGACTTATGCCACACCATTGGGTTCAAGTTCAAAAACTGGTCCAAATCAAGAACTGGACCGGTGAAGTCACCGCATCACGGTCGAAGCGGTCCGACCAGTAGGCCCGGTTCGGTTTTGATAACTATGGTTCAGAATATAATTTCAATTAAGTTGATGATGGTGATAGAAGATAAACCACAATGTTTGAACGAAGTTACTTTGACGAAAGGCACAACATATTGCTACCTGAGAAATTGCAGACTGCTCATTTCCTGTTAGCAGTGAGATAAGAAATTCAGGTTGAGCCAATGCACTCTTGCTTTTCTTCAAGTTCTCAGGATTTTTCACCCGCATTAGACACTAGGTGGTTTCCGCTCGCACATGGTTACTTTTGATAGCCTGCAAGTTTCCATTGCACTCTCTCTCTCTCTTAGTCTTTTGTTTTCTGTTTTGGTCCATATTTATGTGTAGACACTATTTATCTCAAACTGTGCCACTTGTATGGAAGAAGACGGGAGGAAGAAAACTTATCGAATGTTGCTTCATGATTGATGACAGCCTTGAAACCTAAACTTAAGAATCTTATCCTATGTAATAAACATATAATTGCAGGATCTGGCAGGCTATGGGACTAAGGTGTTAAATCTTGAGGGGAAAGTTGTGGTTCCTGGATTTATTGATTCCCACGTGCACTTGATTTTTGGAGGACTTCAGGTTTAACAGCGATTTCTACATTGTGTACATATAATTTTAACCGCATGCACTATCTTTTTCTTCACATTTACCTGTGACCCTGTAAATGTACGCCTGAATGGTCTAAAGTTACAAAGCCTGAAATAGGAAAACATACTCTAAACTTGAAATAGTGAAAAAAAAAAAAAAGATTTTATGCTCTCGTCCATCTCTTGTGTTAGTTAGGTGGGGCATATATGATGCCTTAAGAAATACGGAAAGGAATTTATGCATTTGGGTCAAGATTTAGGAAGAGAGAGAGAGAGTTGAATTTATGTTCACATAATGCAGCTAAAATGTAATTAATAATTACAGCATTAAAGGGGTTATAACATTGCGTTTTCCAAGTGTTATTTGGAGTGCTGAATTTGCTTGAGGTTATGAAAAACAGATGGCACGTGTGGAACTCCGAGGTGTTAGTACAAAAGACGAGTATGTTGAAAAGGTCAAAGCAGCAGTAACATGTAAGGTTTTATTCTTTGCCATGCCAATTTCGTGTAATACATGAATCATAATTGTCACTGCTCAGCATATGGGTTGAATAAGATGACATGACTTGGCATTTTTCCTTTCCAGTGCCTGCAATAACCTTTTGCAGAAGAATCCTATCATCATGCATCATTAGACTTTGTTTTCACCATCATTACATTAATTTGGGCTGGTATTTTTCACTGGCCCCACTTAGATTGTATACCATGGTTTTCATCTCACTAGAAAATTAGGGCACCAGTCAAACACCTAAATTGCAGCAACTGCAAACTGATTGTGCTTAATGGTCTCATTTATAATATGGTCAAATTGAAACTTGATGACTGTTGATCTCAAAGTGGCATTTTAACACTTACGGACTGAGTGTTTCGTTTGACATTGTTTATCAAGTGCCCTCTGCAGCAGCTGCCAACGCACTGTGCTTAGTGGTCTCAGTTATAACATGGTAAAATTGAAAGTTGAAGATTGTCGATCTCAAAGTAGCACTTTAACACATACACTTAAAGGGTGTTTCATTTCTGACATTGTTTATCAAGTGCCTTTTGTTTTTCATTTCTGAGACTAAATGAAAGTCAAATGTTAATGATTTTCTTGCATCAAGAAAAGTTCCTGTGGATTTCTGGAATTTAGTTTTATGCCTTTTCTATATTAAGATTTGTCACACTTTCTTTTCATCTCGGTTACTGGAACTCACCTTCTATAATCTATAGATATGAAACCTGGTTCTTGGATATTGGGTGGGGGATGGAACAATGATCGTTGGGGAGGCGAATTGCCTATGGCCTCTTGGATTGATGAGATTACAGCTGAACATCCTGTTAGAACTCCTAACATTTCCTTCACATTAACTTTAAGATCTGGATTGACATGGCGCTTATCTGTAATATCTTTGCATGCAGGTGTGGCTTTCGAGGATGGATGGTCATATGGGCTTGGCTAACTCAATTGCACTAAAAATTGCTGGGGTTACTAACACAACACGAGATCCTAAAGGCGGAACTATCATGAGGAAAACTAATGGAGGTACGTAAGATCTATATGTATCAAGATGCTCATAACGTGTTAATGGGTCACTTTACATTCCATTTATTCATTCTGCACTCTACGAATATGGTACAATTACTTGAATGCCCTTCATATGTAAGGGTGAATGCCTTAAATTCGCTTGAGTGAACAAATGTTAGGGACCAGTTTGTTCCAACACAGACAACTTCCCGGTGACAAATGCTCCATCACTGCTAACCATTAACCTTCTGGTTCCTCCAAGCAGCAACTGGTTAACACCCCTAAGCACCACCACCACCCACTTATCCTCACACCACCACAAGACTACACCCACCATTCATCAACCTTGATCCATCATCTTTCCCACCTCCAGATCTGCAAAATAACCAACGAAAGCACACAAGAAGCAATTACATACACGGATCACCTACCTCGATCAGTTTAAAGACAGCCATCACTCCCACTGTCCGTCACCCACCCCCACCCCTCCCTTACCTTCAAAGCCCGAACACCACCCAGCGCCATAACGTTCAATTTGGCTTTCGTCTTCCGGATCTGATGAAGAAATGAAAGGAATTCGAGTTGGAGTTTCAAGAATCACGGGGCAATTAGAAGTAGATGGATGATGGTTTTAGGGATAAAAAAAAAGAAGTTGAGATTTGCAGTAATTTAGGAATCCCTAAGTTGCATTGGTGATAAAAATGAGTTTAACGAATGATATTGACAAATTGAAGAAGGGGCTGTTGATTAAGTAAAATTTTGCGAGGAAGGGTGGCAGAGCAGGTGTGGGTTTAAGATGTGTCGGTGGAGGAGGGGGGAAGAAGGTGATGATATATTTGGTTTGCGTATGAACAAACACAGAAGGGGACTATGCATTTTCAAATTACAGAATGATGAGATCAGCAAAAATGTACATTTTGTGGACGGTTGATTAACAGATGGACATGTCTGTCCCCTTTTCATATTTCTTGTCTTTGATTGTAATTATACCCAAACCTAAAGGATATTGCTGTAATTAACCCTTTGGTTATTTAGCAAGCTTATACAAAATTAGTTGAGGTGTAACAAGCTAAAGAAAGTCGACGCAGGCTAGAAAGTAAAATGCTAAATGCATGGATACGACGATCATGAAAATTCAGATAAATATACAGCATCTTTACATGCAGAACCCACTGGACTGCTGATTGATTCTGCAATGAAGTTTGTACTTGCTTCCATCCCTGCGGTCTCAGTAGATGAAAGAAGGGAAGCTTTGAACAGAGCTAGCAGTCTTGCTTTGATGAGGGGCGTGACAACTGTTGTTGATATGGGTAGATATTTTCCCGGGGCAGATATAGAGTCTTCGTGGGAGGACTTTTCAGGTTTCACTGACAAACTTTCATTACTATTTTGGATGGTTTTAATTATCTGTTGTCATTTATATCACTTGATTACAAGAACATGTCAGTGCTAGGAATCATTCTTGTAATTGCGGACATGTTAAGGCTAGAATAGAAATGACTAACCTGTTGTAATCTTTGGATCACTGTACGCGGAAGTGATAAGAAAGAAATAAGCACAGAATAGACTTCTTCAAATTGCTATGTAGATCACAATAAACTAATGTATATGTGGTGAAGGCAGCAGTTGCTGCATCATGACCCTTACTCTAGTCTTAATAGAGACTGTAATTTCATGTTGGACAGTTTTTATTCAGTCTCCATTTTCCTGATAATTGCAGATGTTTACAGATGGGCTGATCAAACTGGAAAAATGATGATCAGGGTTTGCTTATATTTTCCAATGGCGACATGGTCGCGTCTACTTGTATGGTTTTAATCTATGTCAAATTTCGGGAAACCATTTATTTGCAAGAAAAATTTGAAATAAGCTGGACCAATATGTACTAGTGTTCACATTGTCTTTCATGATTGTTGGCATTTGAGCAGAAACTTAGGTGGTTAAAGGACAGGGCTGTGAACTAGTTCACCAGCGGATTACCCTTTTATTAGATTTTTAAGTTGGAGGAGGGAAAAAAGATTGCTTTGTTCTGAAAAGCCATCTTGCAGCCCAGTTTGCCAGTGGATTCATTAAGGTCCACACTTTTAAAGCATGATCTGGCTTAGGGTTGGTGATTTCTTGGATTACAATTTTACTCTTTTTAGTGCAATTCTTTGAATTCTTAACCCATCGTACTGTAGATGTCAAACTAGGAACTGTGTGTGCTCGAAGTGATTCCTTGCCAAGCGTGATTGATCATTTTTGTGTGCTTTAGAATTTGATGGCAGCACTTTATGACCTTAACTAGAGGTCATTAGTCTAAAATGATAAATCAGGAGTTTTTCATACAAGATTATTGGTCGAATTAAGGAGTGAGAGAGTTTTGATGATATAGGGCGAAGTTTTAGATACAAATAGCTTGTCTAGAAATGTCGTGTCTTTATTTGGTACTTCTTGGATGGCCAAATATGGCTCTTCAGGTTTATTGTTCCCTTTTGGAGAGTGGATGAAAAGGATTCGTGTTGTCGACCCCGAATACTTTGGGGAGACCATGTTGAGTTGAGCTCCATGGAGGTTCTAGTTAAGAAACTGCTGCCGGCCACAAGTGTGTTAAGCTTTCACAAACACACACACACACCCCCACCCCCACACCCACACCCACACCCACCCACAGCCACAGCCACAGCCACAGCCACAGCCACAGCCACACGCACATACGCACCCACAGCCACAGCCACACCCACATATATACTACACGTTTCTACGTTCATTGGTACATATATATACTATATATAATATACGACATATTCATGAGTATAGGGGAGCTACTCCACTACCACCACGGGCAACTTAGCTAAGTTGCCACTGGTGCTCTGGCCTTCCATAGATCTAAGTTGCCAGTGGTGGTCTAGCTGTCCATACGCGATATATGGACGGTCCAAATCTGTTCTTTTGCGTTTTTAAGTCCGTTCTCCCTATAATGGGCAGGACGAGACTTTTTACGTTTTTCCCTTTCTATATAGACAAAATAAAAATGAAAATATCACCGTACCGTTGCCCCATAATGGGCGGACGACTATTACTCTTATTTTTATGTATTCGTGTTGCATATTACTTTTGTGTATCTATGCTGCGTGCGTTTCTTCTTCTTCTCTTTCTCTGTCTTCCCTTACCCACTTTCCTTCACGCTGCGTGCGTTTCTTCTTCTCCTCTTTCTCTGTCTTCCCAAGAGAAAAAAAAAACTGGGCACTGCCGCCAGCCACCTCTCAGACACGAACACGGCAGACAGTCACGCACAGAGTCATGCGGCGGCGGTTGACCGATTAACGTTTGGCTTATGGGTGTGGAGATGGTTGCTGATGGAGGGTGTGGCGGTGTTAAAGGGTGTTTGTGGCTGATGGGTGTGGCGAAGGTGATTGAAGGTGACGGGTGGGTGGTGGCGGGTGGTATGAACTAAAGGTGATCAATGGCCGGCTTTGATCAGCTGAATTCTTGGAGCCTCCCATGTATAATCTTCGTTGTCGATGGCCAGTGCATCCCTCCTCCTTATGATCATGTGAGAAGATGCACGATAACCATCAGTGACCGTGTCTAAGAGAGGAAAAAAAAAGAAGCGGGACTCCAAATATCACCGTCCCTTCCATAATGCGGCGGATGGTGAAGTTTTCGTTCCTATTGTGTTTATACAAAAACATAAAAAGTCTTATCCGGCCCATTATAGGGCCGACAAGATTTAAAAAAAAAAAGCAAAAAAAATGATCTGGAGCCTAAGAAGCACGGACAGGGGTGCGGATGCGATACGGGTGTGGCATTTTTGAAAATTTTAGTATACAGGTGCGGCGGGGATATGACAAATATTTTATATATATATATATATATTATACGTATTTTTACTATGTACACCTAGTATTAAATATCTGAATAATTTGAATCAGACATTAAATTTAACCATACTTACTGAACCATTGCTTTAAGCCTTTAAGTTGTTAACACATTGAAAACACTACATTGATTATAAGTTGGTTCGGTGGTTCCAATTTACTGAGAAGTTAGAACTTTCTACCATTATTTCTATCCATTAAAATCCACGTCCAAGTCACAACAGAAGGTAGTAGCAAAGAGAATTTGAAGATAGAAGGAACTTTCTACCATTATCTCTCTCTCTCTCTCTAAGATTCCCCAATTCGATCTGCCCTAATTAGGTAAGTTACAATTATTTCTTTTATGTTTTCACCCCAAAAAAATGAGGTTCTATGTTTCAACCCTCGAAACATCCTCTGAAAATTATGTTTTTAACCCATAAGTATCGGATCCGCACCCGAATTTCGGAAAATAAATAAAATAAAAGGAAAAGAATGGGTGCGCACCCGAAGCGCACCCGACCCCGATACTTCCCCCTTTTGAGGCACCCATGCTTCATAGTCTGGAGCGTTCATAGATCGTGTATGGACGACGAGATTAACGCTGCCAGCGTCGGTAGTGGATCAGCTCCCATTTGTGTGTGTGCATGTGGGTGTACGTATATTCGAGATATATGCAAATGGGAACGCATCGGCTAGCACTTGGTCGCTCCTTACAGTTTGAACTCATCTAGGACCAACCCCCTGCGAGGTGGACGAGCCAAGATGCTTTTCTTTAAAAGCAAAGAGGTAGTGCGCCAGATAATCCATGTTGAGACTATTTCATGTTACCGTCTTTCTTTCTCATCCATTTTGAACGAAATTCAACTGCTCCACTTGATGTTTATTTTTCTTTTATATATTTAATAGATACATACACACACACACACATATTAAAAACTATTAAATAATTTAGCGTGTTCTGCAGTGTCCAAAATCTGGTTTTTTGGAAATTGCTGTGTCCAGTGTCCCGGTCGGTGTCGGACGCGGTGTCCGTCTCCGTGCTACCTAGATAAGCGACCTCTCTCGTAATTGTACTATCCAAATTACTCCCAGCATCTTTTCTCTGTTTTTCTCTCCGTCACGTGCTCATTTTCCTTTTTTTCCCCCTCACACTTTATACTCTCCGCTCACTTCATAGATCCATTATCCTCTCTGTCTCACTGTATTCTCTCTCTTTACTCTTTCAGGCCATAACTGCGACCATCACCACCACCATACCTACCCCTGCTGCAATCACCACTTAGCCCACCCCTCAACTGCCTCGCCCAAATCTCTAACTGCCACCATCACCATTGACCACGACCAAAATCCCCAACCACCACCATCAATAGGGAACACCACCAGCATGGAACGAGAACCACCACCATCATCAATGTTGATGAAATAAAAAAAAGACATTTTTACCGCTAAAAATGGTCTACTACAACGCTCTTCCATCTCTCTCCCTCCCTCCCTCCCTCCCTCTCCAGATTCCAATTGAGTGCTGATTAGTTAGGTGCAGATGTTTTGATTTGTGTGGCATGAGAGGATCAACTTTGTGGGTCAAATTTAGTAATATTGGCCACATCAATGCCATCAATCACTGGTCCCACTTCTGTTAAGGATACCAGCCACCTGCAGCAGCAACAGTGGTCATGGATGCGAAGGTGGCGAGATGGGAACGGGATTGGAGGCAGTGGTAGTGGGGTGGGTTGGTTACTGATTCGGGATCTGCAGTGGTTGGGTGATTAAAAGTTGGTGGTGTGCTTCTTGTGGGATTGGAAGCGGCATAGCTTGTTGTATTTTGTGTTGGATTTGTTGTCGAATACGAAACTGCAGAAGGTAGTGTTAGATTTGGGTTGGTGTGAGGTTGGGTTCTCCATGGTGATGATGCTTCTAAAGGAGTGGCGCTTAATGCCTTCGCTGCCGTGGATGCGGTGTTAGCACAAGGGACGAGAAGGCACAGCTATTGAGTGGGGGTTAATGAGCTTAAGCACCAACGTATGACATGCCACGTTTGTTGTTGAGTTTCAATGATAACGCGCTAGGTTTTGGCTCATCAGACAGTTTTGGTTGGATGTTCTTGAAAATAGGGTGTGTTTTAATCAGTTTGAATCGCGGACCAGATAACCCCGCACTAACTTTTTGCTTTTGAGAAAAAGCATCTTGGACTGTGCACGAGGCGGGGGTGGGCAGTCCAAAATGGGTTGGGATTATAGGGAGTGCCCCAGCGTTAGCCAAGGAGGCGCTCCGCATATATGCCTGTTAACTGTATGGTTGTTCATTATTTTTTATATGGTTTCTTTATTTCTTGAAATAAAGAAGGTATCCTTTTGGTTGTCAATAGCTTTCGGCAATACCAACATGCTTGTTTAGAGATTCTCTTCTTTTGTAACTTTCTTTCTGAAGTACGTTCTGATTAAATGTTTATATCTCTAATGTTTCTCGTACTTTCTGTTTAGGATCTTAGAGAGAAGATGGGTCGTAAGCTGAGCCAATGGATCTACTTAGGCGGTGTTAAGGCTTTTGCTGACGGATCTTTGGGATCTAATAGTGCACTTTTCCATGAGGTGAGGATAACAGAATCTTTCATAAGCGTGGCACTCAAATTTGAAAGGATAGCATCTCAACTTTTCATTTGCTTTTGTGGTTGTGTTCTGTTAGGCAGTGTATATGTCACTCTAGACTAAGTTTGCTGTACGATGTAGAATAGACATGCAGTAGCAAGTTAGTACAACAATTACAGGACCGGATGGAAAAAATGGCGTGTTGGCTTTGGGAACTTATTTTTCTTTATATCCTTCTGTCATGCTATCCATTAAAAGCCTTATCTGCTTTCTCTTCTTTTCGAGTAATTTTCTTGAGCGGCTTTCAAATTTTATCGATTTGATGAAATGTGGAGGGAGTGGGGTAAATGGCGGTCAATACTTGAAGGGTTTCTCTTTGGATAATGGGTTTTGTAGCTGTTATGTTGTTATTGGTTTGGTGGGTATCTTCTTTTGTAGTACATGTTCCAGATTGGGGTCATTTGCGGGCATTATGCACTGGAAGGACTGAGCAAGGCAGACAACGGTTAGGAGAAATGGAGGATTGGCCTCGAGCAGGATTTAGTGTTGCTCTGGTTATCTATGTATGAAAATAGACAATCAAATAACCAGCCATATCTCGTCACAAGTGCTTAAATGTTGTTTGCAGATCTCAACCGTGCCTACTGTGTAACACAGCTCCTAACATGCCTACGTTTGTTTAATAGTGCTTATGTAGACTTTTCTTCCATCATATTCTGCCTGAAAAGAACAGACGTACGATACTGATCAAATGTTGCTGTAGGCATATCTCGATGAGCCTCACAATTTTGGCCTACAAGTGACTGATATTGGAAGTCTATTCAACATGACTGCTTCATCAGATAAATCTGGCCTTCAGGTGCTTCTTTGTCCTGCCACGAGCTCTATAACTACATGTAAAATTTTTAATGCCAATTTAATAGCTGCCTTATTCTTGATATGATTTTAGGTCGCCATTCACGCTATAGGTGACAGGGCGAATGACGAGATCTTGGATATGTACAAGTCAGTGATTTCTGCAAATGAGAAGGACCGCAGATTTAGGGTAATCCCACTGATCAGAGAACAAAGATTTTAAGTGAATGCAAGGTTATGTTGTTAGTTAATTGGCTATCATATTTTCAGTATCTCTTCGCCGTTATTTGACTAGTATAGTGAATCATTAGTTCCTTTATGACCGGAATCAACACTTGTTTGCAGATTGAGCATGCTCAGCATTTGGCATTGTTACTTAATTGGATATTATGTTTTCAGTAGCTCTTCGCCGTTATCTGACTAGTGTAGTGGATCATTTGTTCCTTCATGACTGGAATCAGCACTTGTTTGCAGATTGAACATGCTCAGCATTTGACATCTGGGGCAGCAGCTCGATTTGGTGAACTAGGGATTGCTGCTTCAGTGCAGGTTGTTATATCTCCCTGTTGTACCATTGTAATACGTTTTTGGCATTTTGATATCATTGTCATTTCTGTGAGCTGTTTGGAATTGTCTCAACATTTAAAATTTGGTTGACTTGTGGTTAAGGTTTCCCCGTTTCCCCAAACGAGTAATTCTTCTGAATGATCTTTTACACCCTGATTTAATCCTTCCCGGGCACTTGATCTATCTTTCTTGTATATCTTTTTTTTCCTATTTGAGATACAACATGGATAAGCCTTTTTTTGTGGATGTTTTGTTACAACTAGAGGAGTCTCTAGGATGACTCACTGCATGGCCTTCTATAATCCTTTACTTCCTCACAGCTCTAATTTATCTGTTATCAATCACTTTTTGGGTATGTTGTTGTTTATCTGAATTTTTCACAGCCAGACCATTTACTGGATGATGCTGATTCTGCGATCACAAAACTCGGCTTGGATAGGGCTCAAAAAGGATCTTATTTGTTTCAGTCACTCTTGGCAAGCAATACATTGTTGGCATTTGGGTCTGATTGGCCAGTGAGAATCACTATATCCACTTATTGTGCTAATACACGCTTGTATATATGTTCTATCTATTTGTTCGTTATAAAGTAGATATAGCTTGTCATTTTACCTTAATACTTGTTTCAGGTAGCAGACATTAATCCTTTAAATAGCATAAAGACGGCAATGAAAAGAATACCTCCTGGTTGGGAAAATGCTTGGATATCCTCAGAATGCATGAAGCTGACTGATGCATTAAATGCGTAAGAATTACCATGACTCAAATCCTTAATCGTTCCTCTACGTCTTTGTTATCTAGGTCATATAAGATAATTTAACTCAAATAAAGCCTCAGTACAAAAGCGATTTTCGAAAGTATGAGTTAGAAGACTGGTTCAAGCATTGTTGAGAACAAGCTTAATTAAGCTGGTTTGGAGTATTCGAGTTGGCTTGTTAAGATATTTTCTTCTATTTTTTCCTGTGCGGCAGGGGAGTATACAAGACCTACTATGAGCTTTGGAATGTTGATGGTTGTTATATCAATTTTTTGCTTTTTATTCTGCATGAGCAGCCTTGACCTGCTTAAGCCAAACGCACATTTCTGCATTTGGGGTCCTAAACACTTCTTATTGCCATACAATTGCTCACCTACTTCTGGGAACTGAAAGTACTTATGTCTTGGGCATCTCAAAAGCACTGTCAAACTGGGTCTTAAGTTGCTTTCTGCTTGAGGGCTTTTTGGTTTGGTTTTCCACATTTTTAGATATGCATTTGATAAAATGTTGTTCGTATACTTGCGGCTGTTTCAGGTACACTATATCTGCTGCTCGTGCATGCTTTCTTGAGAACGATGTGGGATCATTGTCTCCTGGAAAACTGGCAGATTTTGTTGTGTTGTCCACTGATTCATGGAATGAGTTTATAGCTGAAGGATCTGCCTCGGTGGCGGCAACATATGTTGGTGGTAGACAAGCATATCCTTAAGATACTCCTCGTTCCAGAAGAAAGTCGATCGATACAATGTACATAAAGTTGCTTGTAAGAAAGCGCCAAGGAGAAGCACCATGAAGAAGTGTACCGTATATCTGTAGGCTGTCTTAGTACACAACTCTAGTGAGTTTTAGATGGTTGCCGTATAATGAAACATATGGTGAACTCGCTTTGAAATACCCATGGTTATTGAAGTCCCGTGCACTTTCATCAACACTGTGTCGTGCTGTGGGATCAAGATCCTTTATTGTACTGCAGATGTGCTGTAACAGAAAAGGTTCACTGAAGTTAATTAGTGACAATAATTGTTAACAGTCTAAATTAGCGGCAAAACACTTTTGGCGGCAATTTGTCACTAAAGCTGGTACACATGAGGATTAGGTTTACAGCAGAGGTGTTATAGTCTAGATCTCAGCAGCAATGGAGCATTAAGACGGTCGTTAACCACTTCCTCTTTTTCTCTGGTTGCCACCCTCATGGCCTCATCCTCTCTAAACGGCCGCCCCGGTGCTGCCGTTCAGCCCTCATTGCCTCCGCTGCCATCCTACAGGGGGAAGGAGATCCCGGTTATTCGGTCACCAACTCTACAATCTTTCAAGCCTGAAGTATTGCGTTTGAATGCGGTGAGCTATATCTTCAAACACCCAAGCGATTCAGATTAATGAGGTCTATAGCATCCTAAAATTGTAACATTTGATTCTATTGGGTGCTCGCATGCGGACATTGCCGGATGCCAATTGGATAGAAAAAGCACCGCTGGGATTTGCTAATTTCATGGTGGTCGCTTAGTGTCATGGTATTGCTGAAAGCAAATTTTATGTTGATTAGCGAACCCTTCCTTTCTTCTTCTTCGCTTCGGAACACTTTCATGCTTTGATTCTTCTCAAATGAGAAGATGGTCGTAGGTTCGAATCCTACTTGGGGAGATTTCAAAAGTGTTGGTTTCAGAAGATCATGGTAATTTGGATTCATATATAGGTAAAAGAAACAAGCATAATTTTTTTTAAAAGAAATATTGATTCATGAAGGTTCAGTTACCGAGCTCGAGAAAAAATGATTCGAAGTTTTGTTTTTGTGTCAGAATACGATAATCTTTGGATTTGAAATCTTTTGTAAGAGGATACTAGAAGAATCCACGAGATATGTCAGTTACAAATGTTTACAACCTTTGTAAGAAGTCAATTACACACCTTATAAAACTCTACTTAATCATTATAATCATATATTAGGCCCTAATTTTGATTATTAATACTTTATAGGATTCAAGAATCCTATTTGTTTTGGTATTCTTTTCTCTTCACACCTTTGTTTTGGTGTTCGTTTCTTTTTCTACCTTATTATTTAGTTCTTTCATATCATTTATTATAAGAAAATTCGTAGGTATAATTTACCTGTATTTGTAAACTTTATAAAATTAAGAAACCAATCATGCACCTTATAAAAATCTACCTAATCATTATGGCCCTAATTTTGATTATTAACACCTCAAAAACACTTTAAAATAATATGATTTTTAGAATTCTATCTTTGCGTCACGTATGATTTTTTAGGAATCTTCTCCTTTTTGACAAGTAAGCTTCAGTTTTTCATGTGATAGTTTTCCAACTTAATTGGTATCTTCATTTAGAGTCCAACATTTTCTAATTGGATACATGCCATTCAAGAATCCTATTTGTTTTGGTGCCCTTTTTCTTTTCTATCCAATTTAACTCTTTCCTATCATTTATTATTAGGAATATCGTAGGTGTATTTTACCCTATATTTGTAAACCTTATAAAATTAAGAGGCAACAACCTGAGTGGTCCCTGTACTTTATGCATTTTATCATATTAGTCTCTAAATAAAAATTTATCCATTTTAGTCCTTAAACATTATGCCATTTGCCAAAATAGTCCTTTTTCTCCATTTCCGTCCAAAAATGTCTGTTTGTGGACCCCACACGAGGGGCATAAAGGACACTTTCCCTCCCCCTACCCGTCTGTTTCCCTTCCCTCCAAAAAAACACCATTCGCAGCTTTTGAGGATGAAAAACCTTTGCATTTATTCCAAACAGAGAGAAATCGGGATCTGAGAGTCAACAAAATTGGGATTAGGGTTGGAAAGGCCTCGCGCAAGAAGTTGGCGACGAAGGCGGCTTCGGCCACTAGCGGGGTGAAGAAGCCCTACCGTTTCAGGCACGGAACCGCGGGAGATCTAAAAGTATCAGAAGAGCACCGAGCTGCTGATTCGCAAGCTGCCCTTCCAGAGGTTCGTACGCGAGATCGCGCAAGACTTCAAGACGGACCTGAGGTTCTAGAGCTCTACCATGGTGGGACTGTTCGAGGACATCAATCTATGCGTGATTCATGCCAAGAGGGTCACAATCATGCCCAAGGATATCCAGCTAGCGAGGAGGATCCAAGGTGAGAGGGCTTAATCAGAAAGTCAGGAATTAGGATGGTGTTCGTAGCTATATTTTGTTTAGTTTGTATTTTGTTTTTGGGAAGGTTAAGGGACCTGGGTGGTTAATATGTGTGTGGATCTGGATGATTGGAAAAATGATTAGGGGTAAAATGTGAATCGATTGATCTGTAGTTTTATCAATGAAAATTGAAGTTTTCAATTATTCATTTCTGCTCTCTCTATCTGTCTGTAAGAGAGAATCTATTTCTTGATATGTGGGTGAGCAAAAATGGATTTTCTTTGCGTTTGAGAAGTATTTCTTCTTGGTGCTGTTTAAGGTTTTGTTGATGTTATTATTAGGAAATCTAGGGTTTATCGTTCTTATGTGTTTGATCTGTATGGTTTAGGTTTTGTCTGAAATGATTTGAGGCTTATAGGCCTGAAATTTCCTTTGTGCCCCTCGTGTGGGGTCTATAAACGAACATTTTTGGACAGAAATAGAGAAAATGACCACTCTGACAAACGGCGTAATGTTTAAGGACTAAAGTAGATAAAATTTGTGTTTAAAGACAAATATGACAAAACGCGGATAGTACAGGACCACCTGGTTTGTTGCCTCTAAAATTAAAAAGGCAATCATACACCTTATAAAACTCTACTTAATCACTATACTCATAGATTAGGCCCTAATTTTGATTATAAACACCTTATAGGATTCAAAAATCCTATTTGTTTTTTGTGTTCTTTTCTTTTTTCACCTTTGTTTTGGTGTGCTTTTTCTTTTCTTGCCTTATTATTGAACTTTTTCCTATCATTTATTATTAGAAAATTCATAGATATAATTTATCATATATTTGTAAACTTTATAAAATTAAGAAACAAATCATATACCTTATAAAACTCTACCTAATAATTACACTTATACATTAGGCCCTAATTTTGAAAATAATGTCTCAAAACACTTTAAAATAACATGAGTTTTAGAACTTTATTTTTGGCCACGTAGGATTTTTTAGGAATCTTCTCCTTTTTGATATGTAAGCTTCAGCTTTACATGTGATAGTTCTCCAACTTAATTGATCTTTTCATTTAGAGTCCAAAATTTCTAAATTGGATACATATCATTCAAGAATCCTATTTGTTTTGGTACCTTTTTGCTTTTTCTATCCAATTTAACTCTTTCCTATCATTTACTTTTAGAAAATTCATAGGTATAATTTGCTCTATATTTGTAACCTTTATAAAATTAAGAAATCAATCATACACCACATAAAACTCTACCTAATCATTATACTTAAATATTAGGTCTTAATTATGATTATTAACACCTCAAAAGTACTTTAAAATAACAATATAAAATCTCAAAGATGTAAAAACGAAATCTTCCCTGCTTAATAACCCTTTATTATGATTTTATTATTAAAGAATTTATAAGTATTATTGATTACTACACATAAGATTTGTTGAGATTTTATATTTTTGAAAAGTATGATTTTTAAAACTTTTGATCAGCAATTACATTAGAAATTTCAAGAGAATTATATATTCTTTGAGATCGTTAAAGAAAGGTAAGTTCTAAATGAATCTAATTTTTTATAAGTTATACTGTAAAAGTCTAAAGTGTTACACTTAGTTTTAGCTAAGAACATTATGTATCTGAAAGAAAATAACTTTTGGCAAGCTAAGATTGAGTTGGAAGAAAATAAATGTAAGGGTAAATGAGTTGAAAGAATTTTCCCCAATAATTGATAACAATGGCCAATTATGAAAGTTAAGATGGTACTGGGGAGATTTCAATGGTAGATGTCACAGTATGACAATGGTGGGAACTGGAAAGGTCACAATGATTACAAATGTGATAGTGATAATTCTTGTGATGGTAGTTATAGCACTGTTAACGAGATTGAGACTTGTAATAGTTCTGACAAGTCATGGTTACAACGGTACGTGTAGTTCTCGAGATTGTTGTGGTGCTGGTAATCTTAACAGTCCTATTATAGTGATGCAGAGATGATGGTAGTGATAACAGTTAGTAAGTTATAATTCTAAGGTAATTAAATGTAGCATTAATATAATGGTGGTTGACAAGTTATGCTCTAATATGCATTAGGCAAGTGATAAGGTATTCACAGAGTAGTTCTAAATATGCTCATTTACAGTGATAGCACTAAGTTGTTTCAAGGTACTATCAACGTAGTAGTGGTGCATGAGTTATACTCGGAATTTGGATTGGACAACCTAAAGAAAAAGACATAGTGATGACTCGATTAATTTTTGATAATTTGAACATATACATAAAATGTACTTTGAGTACTATATTTCCTTTTCATCATGCACCCAACAAAAAATATGCGAAGTGCTTTGCCTAAAGAAAGATATCAGATGAATCAATTAGCATTTATGCTTATAGGAAGGTTGAGCTTCATATACATCATCCCTTGCGAGGGAAAATGTAACTCTTTACTAGCTTCTGTTAATCAAAAAAAAAAAAAAACAGAATTATAAAAATGAGCATATGAATGGTGATTTTTTTTTCCTTCATAGTATATTTGGAGATAAGACTGCTTTAACTTGATGATTAGAACATTGATGCTTGACTATTAAGTTAAAAGGTATGAATCTACGACTATATATTAGTACAAGATTGTCGCTCACAATTTGTAACTAATTGTCAAAAGTACTACTTATGAAATGCATTATAAGATTATACCATAATTATTTTTATTATAACAGTCACATCGTATTTGTAAGTAAAAGAATGCATCAAAACTTTTCAAAAAGGTGTTTTCAAGATGTGATCATATACTTTGATTTATATATTTACTGGCAATTAACAAGAGTTGTAATGTATCAAAAATTAATGTGTTTTACCTACTATTTTCAACACTTGCTTTAGTGCTTTGAATTCTCTCTAATATTCTCATGCATCTTCCTGCTCCATCAAAGAAGTTAGGATTGTTTGCAACTCTGTGCGTATATAACATGCATAAACAACATAAGCTGCGAGATATATATATATATATATATATATATATATATATATATATATATATATATATATATATATATCACATGTTTATTAGAAATTTCAATAGTATGACTTAATGCATATTTGTTTTACCTCTTAAATTATAAGGAAGACAATTTTCTAAACCTATCCCTTGCATTTGCACAGGTCCATTAGCTAATAAATGTATACTTGCTATCCTTTCTCCCTACACTGGTTTTATTGAGATATTGATTGGTGATGATAAGTTACTGCCTATTAAAAGTGTTAGTTCTGCAAGGTTAACGACATTACATTGCACTCTTAAAAATCCACAGTGCTGCATGTTGCCGAATTAAGGAGCAACTTACTGACAATCAAACAACTATGTTTAGACAATGATTGTTCTGTTAACTTCCATTGGCATCTTGTTTTTAAGTGAAGGACAACTTGACGGGGAAATGTCTTTTGGATTGTAAGTCTATCGATGCTCTTTACAAATTATATTTAAGCCTCATTATGCCCTTTGTTTGTGGCTTGTTAGCAACTCGTGTTTCTGGTGATTTGTGGCACAAGCGTCTTGGTCATTTAGGTCGTCAAGTGTTATCTTTTTTGCAAAAATAAATGTTAAATTCATCTTACCTCTTTCCCGTGTAAGTTGGGAAGTCTCATAGGCTGCGTTTTTAGTTATCTACATCTCGCAATAATTCACCATTATATTTAGTACATTCTGATGTTGAATTCACCTGTTACTTCTCATATGGCATTTAAGTACTATGTTATCTTCATGATGATTTTACTCGTTATAGTTGGATTTTCCCTGTGAGGCATAAATCCAAAGTATTTAAGCATTTCCTTAATTTTGAGTCATTTGCTGAAAATTTGTTATATGCAAAAGTTAAATATTTCCAAAGTGATGGCGGTCGTGAGTCTGATAAGAATAAGTTTCGAAATTGTTTTGCTCAAAATGACATTACTTTTCCTATGTCGTGTCCAGGTGTGGCGGAGCGCAAACATCACCATATAACAGATATGGCACGGACGATGTTAGTTCATGCCAATGTGCCACGGTCTCCCTCTCCCTAATGAGTCACCCTCTCCCAGCAACGAGTCTGCTATTTTATTAGCATCGCCTCATCCTTTTATACTCCTCCAGCAATTTTGCGAGGGCCACGGTCCTGAACGGAGTCTCCATGTCATGTGACAGTTGAGCCTTTACCATAATCGAAAAATACATCTTTCCAATCAAGTGAGTCTCAGCCTTGATCTCACATGCCTTCGACTTCTTTGGGCATTACTACTTCTCAAGCTGTGTCCGGGGAACCAATATGTTTTCCTAAGGCGAATCCTCGATGGCATGCTGCCATAGTAGATAAAATGCCTCGTTATCCAGTAACATATGGATCTTGTACCTTACGACACATCCAACTATTTAGTAGTATGTAAATGAAAATATAAGGTCAAGCATAATTCTGATGGATCTATCTAAAGATATAAAGCTTGGTTAGTTGCCCATGATATTACTCAACAAGCTAGTGTAGATTTCAATCAAACTTTTAGTCCTGTTGTCAAATCCAATTCAGTTCGTACAGTCTGAATTCTCGCAATTGCTAAAAATTGGGTTGCGCGATAACTTGATGTCAAAAATGCCATTTTACAGAGTCATTTGACTGAAGAGGTATACATGGAACAACCTCAAGGTTTCGTTGACCCTCGTCGGCCTACTTATGTGTAAATTAATGCGTTCAATTTATGACCTCAAACAAGCTCCTCGAGCTTGGTTTTATAGATTCAACCTCTTTTTAGCTAGTGAAGGCCTTATTTGCAGTAAATGTGATAACTATGTGTTTGTTCAAAAGATACCATCATGCATTCTTGTGCTTCTTTTGTATTTTAATGACATTGTTCTTATAGGAAGTAAATCCTCCCAAATAGCATGTTTTATCCAAAAACTTTCATCTCAATTGCTATGGACCTTGGTAACTTGCGATTTTTTCTAGGTCTTGAGGCATCTCGAGACTCAAGTGGCTTATATCTTAATAAAAAAGGGAGCACTGAGGAGTTACTTATGAAATTCAATATGCAAAGTGCAAATTCTGTTAGCATCCTATCCCTTCCAAAAGTCAACCATCAGCTTACGAGGGTGAGTTACTTGATGACCCCACTACATGCCGTAGCATGGTAGGTGGTCTTGAATATTTAACATTAACTCACTCAGATATAGCCTACGACGTTAGTATCTTTCGTCACCTCAAGGGCACCTTAGGACATGGTCTTCGATTTAAGCCTTCCTCCCTTTCTTCATTAATGGCTTATGTAAGTGCTGATTGGGCTGGTTGTCTAGATTACAGACGATTTTACCTCCAGTTATGATATTTATCTTGCTACTAACCTCATTTCTTAGATTGCTAAGGAGCAGGCCATGGTCTCTTGCTCCACAGCTGAATCTGAATATCAATCTGTTGCATATGCTGTTGCTGAGTCATATTAGTTACAAGAACTTTTTGATTTTGACATTTTCTTAGAAACTTCAATAACGGTATTTGATGATAACGTTAGTGCAACGACAAACTACTTGGCTGTGAATCCGATTTTTCATGCTCGGACAAAATATATTGACTTTCACTTTGTTCGAGAAAGGGTTATAGGTGAGATTTTGGTTCAATATGTTTTCACAAAAAGGTTATCTTCGCATCTATTTTCTCGTCTGAAGTCCAAGCTTCTTGTGGTTCCCTCCGTTCAAATTGAAGAAGAGTGTAAGAGGATACTAGAAGAATCCTCGAGATATGTCAGTGACAAATGTACTCAGCAATTGAAAAATAAGAAGGATATTGCTAGATATTTCAGTTTCTATTTGTTGTATTATTATGAAAATATAGCGTTTAATGCTTTTGATCCTTCCATACATGATGCCTATATAAACAGATAAATACAACATGTCAAGGTCATGAGCTTTACCAAGAATCTGTCCTTGCCCTAAAAATTTCTTCAAGTTTGATCGCCGAAGCTGAGTGTATTTAAAACAACTTTATGGATGAGGCAACCCCTAAAAAAGTTGGGACTTTTTTAAAAAAAATCCCATTTTATGTGCAAGCACAAGTGTAATTTTTAATAACGAAGAAATCCATTTTACATCAATGAAAAAAAAAGAAAAGAAAAAGTGATGTTTCTAAAGGAGATATCGTTATGCATTAAAGTCGACAGACATCAACTTGTTGATATATTTACAAATGCCTTATTCGAAGTGTATTTTCATTAGCTAATGCATGAATTTGGAATGGATGAAATGCGATTTCAGTATTTTATGTTTTTGATGTTCACAATTCTGTTGATACAAAAACGATTTTAAAGCGTATATTAAAAGTTGATTTCGTTTTGTAGCAAAAAGCTCTATATATGAGCTAAGTGTGCTTTCGTTAGCAAATTTGGTAGGACCGTTGACTGCAATCGATAATTCAAATGGATTTTGGTAGCAGACTTGGATGCAACAATTACTTGGATTAGCTACAACTGATCGGATTATCTCCTGCAACATTGGTGGTGTAGGGTACCACACAATGAGAATAGTGTGTGAGCCCGCACGCGCGATACACGTGTATGAACAATAAACGCAAAACTCACGTGCCATCAGGCATACGACGTATTGTGCTTGAAACATAAGGTGAGAAAGGTTATGCTTAACGAAAATAGCACCTGCGTATGAAAGTAGGGCAAACAAGAAACAAATTATGGTTTCATAAGCCTACTTATACTTGAATGGAACCGCAGAGGTTTTCAAGAAAAGTAGTATCTACTTAAAGACCTTCAAGGTCTGAAAAGAGCTCCCAGAACTGAAAATAGTTAAAGTCCTCGGGGGGGCGTGATGAAAGAAACTTCTAAGAATCATAGTCGCTATTGACAAAGTTAAGAGATTTGGAAGAAATCACCCTTGAAAGAAGAGCTAGCCTCGGATGATTGTCCGCCTCGGATAACCGGCAACTCCCAAAGATACTCACCTCGAAGGAATTTTCAGACTCGAACAAGGAAGCCTCGACATGGTCAAGCTCAGAAAAAAAGGGCAATCTAGGATTACTTGGCCTCAGTTAAGACACGTAGATTTTGTGATAAACACAACGTGCATCCCCTTGTATTCAAGAAATTATTCATTCATGATTCTATAAAATTTCAATATTTTACTGTTTCTCTACTATGTCATTTGTTTATACTTTTTCCCGGTTTCATTGTAGACCAAGAACTACATACCCTAGCACCACCTATTACTAGTTGTAATAATGCCTTGATTTACGAAGGAAGTGATCTTATTACCTTTAGGCATTACTTACTACGTAGGTGTTGCAGATGTTGCCATTGCTACGATTTTTTTTGTTGACATTTTTTGTATCCTTTAAGTTTCAAGTTGTCAAGATTTTTGCGTTTACTCCGTTCAATTTCTCTTAAGTGCAAACCCTTATGTCGAAGCTTGACCCTAGTCTTATTTCAATCGGATCTAATGATGAGCCAATTTTGCGATTTCGAACCCTAATTTGCAAATTGAGATGGGTAGAATTGTTGCTGAACCCTAAAGAGGAGTCAATCACTAAGTGAGAGTCTACTGAAGGGGAAGCAAGTTGCAGAGTTGCAAAATCTTTTAAGAGGAAGAACATGTCTCTCTCTGCATCTGTCTTTGCTTCCCCTGGAAGCAAAACAATTAGATAAAGCATAACATGCTTTTCTGGGGCAATTAATTTCTGCCAGAGCATGAAGAAGTGCTAGGGGTGGAGCCAGAAGCACTTTCCAAGTGGTCAAATATCAATGTTAGTCTAAAGTTAAAATAAATCAAGGTGGTCAAAATATATTATAACCCCAAGTTAAAAAAAATTACTGCTTATGATGTTTAAAAAAAATTACTGTCACATACAATGATACCGTACGTACGTATATATAGCAGTAATTGGTATGTGGGTACCCCTTGTAGAGTAAATCATGTGAGGTATTGCAGCTAGCGACGCTGTTCTTTTTGATAAAGATGATAATTTGTTGATCTCGTAGCCTTAGTTAAAAAAAACCTCCACGATTAATACTACTTGTCCGAGTTTGTCCAATGGTAGTTGGCGCAAGATTGGATCTGAATCATACAACAACAAATTGTAACTAGAATTTTTTGACCGATTGCAGAGAGCTATGTCGAAGATCATATCACAAAAATCATTGCTAGCATTAGACTCGCTATCGATAAACACGATTGACTAGTCAAGAACAAGCGAAAAGGTAAGAACTTCAGTAACAAATTTGTTGTTGAACTTCAGCAACAGATTTGGTCCGATCCGTCTTGCATGTACGTCGTCGTGACTGCTCTTTAGCCAAACAGGAGTACAAAGTACTTCAATTCCGATGAAATTTAAAGACTCCGTTCTTTATTAATGTACTCTGAAACGCCTTTGACGAGTTTGCTACTAAAATCAAGGTCGCTAAACTCTACGAGAGTAGTTAATTATACTCCTTGGATTATGTCAAAAGGTGTGAAGCTAGAGAAATAAAAGCGTACACACTGACAGTTTCAATCTTGTAACTGGTCCTGTAGGATGGACTCGTAACTAGATAGCTAAATTTCAGGCCATTCATAAGGGACTCGGCCTAGCTTAGCATGGGAGGGAGGATTCAAGCAAGTATACAGGGAAACAGATTTCCGATCATCCTTGGACATTGTTAAATCTTACTCGTACAACGATCCACAATGGGCTCTAATACATCAATCAGAAGTTTGATGGCCAAGATTCGACATTGAAAGCTACGACATGTAGTTCGATTGGCTAGTGAACTTTGGCATCTCTCATGCCCAAGGAATGGTACTTCATGATGCGCTACCTCAAGGTACTTGGAAGCTTTTCAAACACGTGGATATTGATATTGCTCGAGCAGTTACAGCGGAAATATTGGTATATAATAGAAAAGAATATTTAGGAGAACTGCAACATAAAAGGATAAAGCAAAAAATATCTGGATGTAAGATTTAACATGATTTGACAATAACCTGTCTACCTCCACAGGGTGTGAAAACTTCTTTGTGTTATGAGAATATCAATACAAGTACAAGAGACCGGTCAAGTGTTTAACCAAAAAAATCCGAAACCCTTATCTAACTGGATATCCATTGTACACCCCCACTCAATATTATCTCTCGATGAAGAAGGAAATTACTCAAACTCTCTATTGCCCAGTCACTTTGGGATGATATTGGCAATGGATGAAAGAACTTATTTATAAGCACTTTCTAATTTTACATGTGTATAAGGTGTGCCACAAAGACAATAGTAAGTTTGACTCCAAACGTCTATAGCTATTTTTATTATAGTAGTGTTGATTGGTTTCCCATGCCAACAACCATGCAAATGTCAACAATTCAAAATTGATGAATTGCTTAATACTACGCATTTTTAGGAGTGGCTAATGTTTGTCTACCTACCGTTCCTCTATTTACTGTACTAATAACGTGGAACGTGAGTGGCAAAGAAAAGGGAGAACACCGGAGGAGAAAATAGAGGACGGGTAGGTAGACTGAGATCATTCGTAACTAGCGATTATCAATCTATTTCCTAAACTATAGGAAAAATTATTTTTGCTAAGAGGACCCAAAAAACAAAAGATGAAAAAGGAAAATAGTACAAGCTTATCCACATTATCTACTCAACGGTCCAACATAGTTGGGACAGTACCATATAGTATTTTTTTTGCTACATGCACAAAGATCTATTTCTTAGTATTAATTGCAAATAACCTCATTTTTTTGGCTGTTTACGCGAAACACTTTGAGATTTTAATTTAACAGTCAGTCAACACGTAAGACTTTTAACTTAGTGCACAATCAACAAATTGATGATTTTTCATCCAATTTATCAAATGGAATCATCAAAACTGTTACAGTAACGTTATAGATTCGTTGAATTTTCCAAATATACCCTGATATACTCCCAACTCCCACTCCTCGGTCCAGAACTTGAAATTACCAAATATTCCATGATATACCTCCCAACTTCCACTCCTCTCCATCACTTGAAATTAAATTTGGTTTGGATAATCCCTGTTGGAAGAAAGTTCAAATATTAAGAACTCCCATCCCATGAATCAATACAAAGAATTTGGAAGAACTCCAGAGAGAACATCAAAATTGTGACATAAAATTTAACCCTTCTTCAACTTCAATATTCATAGCAACTACCTTATACTGTTCGTCTTCTTCCATGAAGTAACACTCAGCCTTGTGGGATTTCATATAAAAATTGTGCACCAATCCATGTCTAATGTACCCATTACGGATGAACCGCGTCATAAAAAATAAGATAATATTTTCGATCGATAAGAATGACCAATTCAGTCAACACCGTCATTAAGAAAAATCTCTGAAATCTAACTAACCTCTTTCGTGACGGACTTACTGTACGTGCGTGTTGCCGGTTCGATTTAAGAAAACAAATAAAGGGAATTTTTTTTTTTTTTGCCCTCCAAAGTTGAAGCCGCAAAGTGTTTTACGTACAGGAGCCAAATTAGGAAGGTTTGATGAGCAATTAATTCATTCCCTAAACCGCAGGAAAATAAGTCCGGAAGACTGACAAGACACTTCCTTTTGGAAACTACCAAAAAGTAGAAGCTTGGACACAGAAATTTTGGAGCAAGGATGAGCGGATTAGCATCTCCATGGATATTGGGAGCCTTCCATTTCTCATCATCATCATCATCATCAGCTACGTCTGATGAGAATTCAAGGTTCGCAATCCGCCACCCCTGTCCTTGCACGTCACCCTCACCATCTTACTCCGGCGTCGTTTGTCGGTACAAGTTTACAGCAGCAAATGACCTCAAATTCGTGCTGCACGATGCCCTCGATTCTGCTGGCACCGATACCACCCATGCCCGGGTACGCATTTTGTTCACTCCCTTCAGTTTCTATCCTAAATTTGTGTCGCTTTAAAGTAGTTTATACTGGCGATTCCATCTTTAATGCAGATAAGTATATATAGGGTGTGGAATAAAGCCTCACCTTCGAAATTTACTTAACTTCTGAGCTTGTATGTTAGTATATTACTCACTGTGCCTTTTTGCGAATTTTCAGGATAGATTTTGTAGACTTAAAAATTATGTTGAGCTCAAGTAGCAATCATAGATAAACAAGTTCTGAGCTTGTATGTTACAGTACTATATTACTCAGTGTGCCTTTTTGCAAATTTTCACGATAGATTTAGTAGACGTACGTAAATATTATATTGAGCTCAAATAGCAATCGTAGATAAACAAGTATCGTTTGACAAGTCAAGGGCTAGAGTAAAAACTAGAAGTGTAGTCAATGCTTACATGTACTAAATTTAATTTTGGGTAGCATTTGGTTAAGCTTTTCCATTGTCCTCTTTATATGGAGAGAGTCAAAGTAGTTCGTTAAGTAATTTGCTGAAAATCTTGATGCTTTTTTAATCTACTAGACTAGAAATGATTGTTCCCGTTGACCGTTCATTTGATTGCGGTATGTGTTAGGCATGTATCGTCGTGAATTTGACATACGGACAAAATGAACAAGTTTCAGAAAGAAGATATTAAATTCTAAATCGATAAGAGATCACGCGATTTGAACATTGGTACAAAATGCTTGGATGAGTTGTTGCAAGAGCAGTTAAAATTAGGAGAAACTGAATTTTTTGACTCATTACCTGTCCATTACAATGTGCCGCTTGTCGTGAAAGAAAGCATGTTAGACAATATAGGGCTGCTGTCTTTGAATAGTTATTGACATATTACATTTCTTTAGCTAGAGCCTAGAATCTGTACTGTGTAGGTTGCTATGACGGTTGTCTTTGCTTTCCGCGGTTGACGTTATTTTAGTCAATTTCAGAGTTTGAGTTTATTAATCATTGCCAACAATTCAGGCAGCGAGGGATGGATTTTGCTCACAAATTAAAAACTTGTCGGATTTGGAGAGGGAAATAAGCATTAGCATAAATAAGGAGGTTGATTTGGGGAAAACCGCTCTCTTTATAGCAGCAGAAGATGACTCCCTCATTTCACACTCTTCTGTTCCACTCCCTGTGGATGCTTTCATTGACAGGTTGGACAGCCTCTCTATGGGCTACTGCTCGCAATACAGCTCTTCGTTGGGATCATCTCCAGAGACTTTTCTCGAATGTTTGAATAGATACTTGTATGTTAACAAGGTATATCTGTTTCTCACTTCTCACTTCATATTGATCCAATCTTATATTTTTCATGCGTAATTATTATCGGCTATTACAAATGTTAAACGGTAATAAAGTCAGATAAGCAAGAAAGTAAAGGATCGAAATTCATATACAGCACAAGCTCGTGTACGTAAGAGGTTACAAAAGGTGCTATTTTCCTGTCATGCTACACGTATAATGTAAATCAGCCGATAGACATTTCTGAATTAGATATAATATAAGGGCCCTCTATTGTTGCTAAACATTGATAACTGTTGCTAAACATTGATAACCGTTGCTAAACTAACATTCTGCTATAAGAAGAAACATATCAAGGGCACCCAAGTGCACAAGGCTCTTGGCATCATGGGTCCGGGAAGCATCGTTGTATGGAACCTTGCCCCACTTTTTTTGATTCTTGTTGTGAACTTGTGACTTGCAAACCAAAATTTTCCTTTGTGCCAAGGCTTACCCTCTCTGATCACATACTTTGCTTTAGCAATTTACATTTTTGTTTTGCCAAGAGGTGTAACCAAATTTTAGCAATTTGTGGTAGTTTCTCAGATTTCCTATCTGCATATAACACTTAAACATTGCAATCTGGCGTAAGTCAAGGACAAATTTTCAAACCGTGGGCCATGCCTAGTGGCAATGAACACAAGAATAAAAGAAACAAGGAATATATGGCACCTTTGCATTTTTCATGTTCCTCTTTAACGTTATTTAGGTTTTGAAGGGAGATATTTCTTACCTTATTTTGATGTACAATAGATTTGCCTTTAGTTCAGTGCATAACTTGATTGCATAATTGTCGAACCTTTATTTGTCTTAGCAGTGAGTTACCACTAAGGAAAAGAATAGAGATTCGAAGATATAATCATTAGTTGTTCCTTGCTCCTTTTTAAAACAAACTGGTCTACCTTTAAATGGAAAAAGACGAGTCTCTGTTGATGAACACTAAAGCTTGGAAAGTCAAGATTTGATTGACTTCTAATTATCACGTCTAATGCGTTTTGGGTGCTAAACCAGTTGGCTGTTTCCTCGTTTTCAGGGTTTCCGGAGAAACAGTGCAAGGAATCAGTTAGAGCAGCGTGCTCTTTATCTTCATTCAGTAAGGAGGGCTGTCTTTTTAATTTATTAAATTATGATTAAGAAAAGGTATTGATTACCAGGTCAATAACCACTCTACCACCATCCGCTTTCTCAGGTTTTGACGCATCGTTCGGGTTCTGCTTCTATGCTTTCACTTGTATACTCTGAAATCCTGAAGATGCTACGTCTCTGGGGTCTATTAAATTTTGATGTAGAGGTTTTCTTCCCTCATGATTCTCATAGTTCTCCTAGAGGCTATCTTAAGCAGAAAAGCAAGGAGGCTGATCAGCCACATATTATGACATCTCAATCCTTGTTGGTGAAGGTGATTGTTTTTTTTTTCTGTTTGCTGCTTATGCTTAAACTCTCTTATGCAAAACCATTAGTATTAGATCAGTTGAAGTTTATCTTCTCGCAATTGTTCACAGAACAAGTAAATATTTGTTCTTATAGTTCAAAATTGTGCTTCATATGCCAATTTGCTGAAATATGAGGTTTGCACATGATTGCCACAGTTAATACGTTTGTTTGGATATGCTTAGTGCTTCTAATGAAATACAGGATAAGTTAGTAAGTTGACAACACTTTGTCTGCATATGTGATATGGGGATTTGAATAAACGTCTTTTCAAGGAGTGGAGCTCTCTTCTCTCAACATTAAGTCTTGATGTTCCTATTTTGCTTCTATAAATGAAGTGGAGCTCTCTTTCTCAGGCTCAAGTCCTTAATGTTGAGTTCTATGTTCCTCTGGTTCCATGAATACTACAAAGATTTTTTTCTTTCATTTCTAAGTTTGTAAGATGATTTGAAAGCACATGAAGTGCTCGGAAAATAAAAGAAAAGGAAGTTCCGTAGTAAGTTCTGGATACGAAATGACTGCCCATTAAGTATGTTAAGGCGAATAAAGACGTGTATGATGGAGTAATTAGTCTGCCTAGTTATCAATGGTGCTAGCATTGACATCGTAGTTATGTCGACAATAGATTGTTAGATATGAGAGCGAAATAGGCCACAGGGCTAAACAAAGCTGGAGTGAAGAAAAAGTACTTGGCAGCAAGTGCCTTAGGCTAATTACGTTTGGGAAAGTACATGAATCCAATTTTAGTTGGACAGGGGACTGAGTTTGATGAACATAAAAGTACCCTTGAAGAATTGTTTTCGCTATCCTAGATCAGTTAGATGATGGTTAAGTATTGAACTAAAGCAGGTTGATTAAGTAGAGATGTGCCACTGGAGTGTTGTTCAACCCCAGTACTCCTATCATGTTAAAACGGATAACTTTGTTGGACAGCTGGGATGCCAGTGTACGCTGAATGGTTCGGAATGTTGGGCATCTGCTAAACAATACATTACGTCTGGAGGGACCAATTAAGGAGAAGATGACGGAGCATCATTTGAAGATGGTTTTGACATATTTACTGTAGGCTCGCTCTGGTGCCAACGTAATGGAATTAAACATAAGGTAGGGGTAGACCCGGAACAATGTGGATAGAAGTTATCAGTGTTAGACAAGTAGAGTAGAATGTTCTAGGGTAGAGGCATCTTAGTGCTTAAGTAATGATCTAGGCCTCCTTGGGTTTAATGTATTCTTGATCAAGTCCCATAAGACAAATAAAATTAAGAAATCCACTGTGACCCAAAAAGATGCACATTTATATGTGGATGACCCAAGACACATTGACTTAAGCTTTTTGATCAAACTGTTGAAACTGATCCGAACCGTTCAAACCGAACCGATTCAATCCGAACTGTCCAAAAATCTTAACAGTTCGGTTTCACACATCTCAAACCGACCTCGGTTCGGTTCAGTTCACGGTTCATTTTTTTGAAACTGATGACAAAACAAACCGACCTATGATATAAATATCTAATTTCTAGTGACATTCATTGATAATTTTCACATACATGGTACTAAGCAAATCCAATTAAACAAAGCCTAGAAAATTAAGAAAAGAAAATAATGGTAGCAGTTATAATACAAAAGTCTAGTGATCAATATCTCCTGTATATTTACTCATTCTTTCTTGTACATCAATAACAAATGCATAATTGAGTTTTGATTGTAATATATATCTTGAACACTACTTATATCTTATGTTAACACAACCACTTAGATATTGAATGTAAGAAGATTATGTGCAATGTAGAGAAAATATAACTTCAACTTTGAATAATATTTAGATCTAATAGTAAGTTTTCAATACGAGAACCTTTTTAAATGGGCACAAACAGATCCAAACCGAACCATTTAAATTGACTTAACCGAACAGTCCAAACAAATGGTGTTTGGTTTGGAATTTTCCAAACCGAGGGGTAACAGTTCAGTTTGCATTTTAACCCCAAACCGGACCGTGCTCACCCCTACCGTGCCGCGCTCCCAACATCCTCCCGGTCTTGGGTTCAAGACTTTCGCTTGCATTCGGTGTTTATGTACACTGTCCTACACGTGCAACCGGGTTTTGTACGTGTGGGTGTGTGTTAAGCATGATATGCATTGTGGGACATTCTCTGTATTAGTGTTTAGCATGATATACAGTGTTTATCTTTTTCCTCTAGGGTCAGACTGAGCTCTTGGATGAGCATGCCTTCTTTTCCAGTACTGAACACCAACTTACCCCATTGAAGGAACACGAACTTACTTAGTATGACCAGCCTTTCATGCTTTCAATTATATTCTATGATTTAAAAGGTCAATCTTAACTAGGAGAATTCATGACCATCATCAGGAGGATGTTATCTTCTAATGGTCTACCCTTAACAAAGGTTGTGAAGAGCGGATAAGGAAGGGATAAATGTGCTTTTATAATAGCAGCAATAACCTTAAGGGTTATGTTTATTGGATTTATTATTTGTTCATGCCTATAGTGAGCTTTACAAATTATTTTCCTGCTTATAGTAATTTTTATGAGCAGATCTTGAGAGATTTGAAGGATGCTTTCTGGCCATTTCAACTTGATCATACAAGAAGTTTATTCTTAAGGGCAGCAGAGGCTGCTAATTGCTCTGATAGATCAAACAATGTCAAAGAAAGGTCTTTTGACTCAATCTAATTACATAAACAACTTTTTTATTCTTAAGGTCCAGATTGACTCCCCCACTGAGAGTCTGCTGTGTCTGCTGCAGTGCATTTGAACTTGCGTCTGTCAAGGCTGCTCAGCATAGGTTAGAACGTGGCGTTTGGACCAGCGTACGGTTCGGGGACATGAGGCGTGCACTGTCTGGTATGGAATTCATATGATTTTGTTTAACAAACAGTCTAGAATGTTGTTGCAATATGTTCCTTTTGTTCATTGCCATAACTTCTGTGACTGTGACTGATGGTATTGGAGCGCGGTGAATGACATCAACTATCAAGTAAACCTAGAAGTGGAATTATATGCTAGCATATGTTTTACAATTATTTTTCCGCACAACTCTCAGTCGAAAATCATTTGTACTCTACGTCGTGGTATGAGAGCAGTGGATTTGGATCTTAGGTACTGCTTCCTCTCTCTCTAGAAAGGGGGGGAAAGAGGGGGGGGGGGGGGGGGACCAAAGACTATTGTCATGCTACCGCTCACGTGGTAACAACCTTGCTCTGTTTTTGGGTATCTCTAATTATGTAGTGGTACATTTCTTTCCATGATTGTGTTTGTCATAGTCTTTGGTCTTTTGGTGTGTGTTTACTTTGTTGTGAATAATTCCTGGCATCATTTGCAAGATTTCGGTGATTGGAACTTTTGTTCTCCAGTATACTTTTGCTAGTATTGATGATTGTTTGCAAGTTTTGTTTTTTCAGTTCTACTCCATAAGTAGTACTCCCTCCATCCCAAAGTTGGTCAAATTTCATAGTTTTCCATCTTTGCCCTCAGTCTTTATTCAAGTCTCTCTCTCTCTCTCTGTTGTTTCTTTTGGGTGTTCCTTCTTCCATAGTTTTCTGATACTATAGTATCCATTGCACTACCACGATTCGTTCCCAAAGTCAAAGATCTTCATGCAAAACCATTCTCAAATTCTATTTTTTTTCAGTAATTTCAGATTTGTATCTATATTTAAAGATAAGAAAAATAATTTATCACTTCAAGAAATTCCATTTTTGGAATTTGCCTCCAAAAGAACCTGCCTAAAGAAACAGATAAAATATTTTGTCCATTTTGATAAAGGCAAAGAGGTTGGCAAGACTGTGATGGTTGTAACCATGGCAGCAGAAGAAGGAAAAAAGTCAACTGCATAGGTATTCCACCTAGTTGCTGCTTACCCCACCTAGGCCTCTGCGAAGTTCATCTATGCTTCTGCATACTAGCCCGTTCTTCCCCTACTGCTTACCCCACCCTGGCCTCTGCCTAGTAGTTCATCTAGACTTCCGCATTACTCGCTAGTTCTTCCCCTAGTCTGACTAGTTGCCTGCACAGCTTGCCTAGTTGAAGATCCCCACCGTCACCGATTCAAGTCATGGATGTTTTTGGGGCAAGTTGGCTGGTGGTGGATTTTCACCATTGTATATGTGACACGGCTAATAAAAGCAGTGGAATAAAATTTACCCAGATATATGCGGACCATGCAGACAATACTGCTCTTTTTTGGTTGTGATCTTGAATAGGTGTTCATGTCATTAGAGTTGGGAGGATGAGAGGGAGGTGAGAGAAAAGGGAATGCTTAATGCCGTGGGCAACTGAGTGAGCAACTGAGAAGAGAGGAAATTGAATGAGGTCAAAGTGAGGAAATGATGAGTAAAAATTAGGGGACAAAGGGTAAAATTGAAGAAGAATGATCGATTTTCAATCACTTATTTTGGGACATTCCGAAAAGGAAATGTGTTCACTTATTTCGGGACGGACTAAGAATCTTTTTAGTTTCTGAGGTACTGCTTTTAATTGGTTCCTTGTGTGTTTTTAATTAGATAATCTCTTTTTTGAATCCAAGACTGATAGAATCCAGCTTTTTTTTATCATCCTTGGGGCTTTGAATTGAGTAGAGAAGGTAAATACATGCATGGTCGGTTGCAATTGAGGTGTTTCAAGAGGGAAGAAGAAAAGCTAAATACCTAACCATGAAGAAAACAAGTCCAACTACTGCATGCCATGGTTTCTTATTGGAAGCAAGAAATGCATGGATAAGAACTTGTGTTGTGGTACGTATTGACCTGGGAGAGGTCGGGTTTGCATCTTTTACTTTCTGAAGATTTGGTGCAGTTAAGGAAGAAGATAAAGCTTGGGAAAAAAGTGGAAGAAAATGATTCATGTAGCTGAACCTCAATTAGTCTAGGACAAAGGCACATAGCTGAGTTTGGTAGCGTAGATTTTGGTTGCAGGCTTGTAATTTTGGAAGTCTCCCTGCCTGAGGATTTTTTATTTTGATCTGACTAGTTGTTGATCCCCCAGTTAGATCTAATCGCGTTTCATATCTTTTCTAGAAATAAAAAGATACTTTGTATTCAATACTTCTATTGGTAATAATTTAGGATGATACCAGTACGAGCTAGCCCGTTGCTCAGAGGGCAATTACTTTTTGTGGTTCTTTAGATTGACAGTATGGTCAATGCTAGCTATCTTCGTTGGATAGTTTATCTCTTGCCTTACCAAATGGAGCCCTTTCACTGCAAACAAGATATTATTTACGTTTTTCTGCCATGCTCATTCAGGGAAGCATGTTCCCATTCTTATGTGGTTGACAATGCATTTGCCATGCCATTGGATTTTATTGGAGAGCCTGAACACTTGTTGCATGTTTATTAGGAGAATATTCACTCCTTTTGCGTAGTAGTTCATTACCTGAACATTTTTTGCTTTTTGGACAGCATGTGAGCGCCTTATTATCCTGGAAACTGATTTGAATGAATTAAGAGACTATGGTGCTCTCCTTTACCATTGTGGTTTTTATGAGGAGTCATTGCAATACCTCAAAATCTATCAGGATGCAGAGGTATATTTTCCCCTTATAATATTTTACAGCATGACTTCCATCTTTAAATTTCCATCACTTATTTATGGATGGATGATTATATTTTTCGATTGCAGAAATCATCCTTACAGGAGCAACCATCCAGTTCCTTTAGAGACCTCGAGAAAAATGCCGTGGAGAAATTGATGATACGACTTAATCTCATTATGATGGAAGAAGATTGGACCAGGCCTTCAAATGTTGGAAATTTTCTGCACAATAATTCTGATCCATGGTAATAGTTCTTATTCACTCCCTTGCCAAATGGAGTCATTTCAGCTCCTTGTAAAATGAGAAGGTTGAAAGTTGACGAGGCAGCAATGCATGTGAGATAGCTGCGGTGAGTGTCAATCTTGACATGGAAGGCAATCGATAGAGACCAACAGCACGTAGCAGCAACAAGGAGATTGACACGCCCGAAATGCATTTGACAAACTAACTACATGTATAGATCATATTTTACTCTTGTTTTAACTAGTACTTTGAATCAAAGTGATTACAAACGGGCATGGACATGGACACGGAGAATGGAGAGGACACCTAAAGATCATTATTCCTTGTACCTAAAGGGCATGTATTATTTTCTTGTGCAGTGAAGTTTGGCTTTTAATGTACATGAGCTGTACTTGTAAATCCATTTTAGCGTCATTATCTTTGCGTTATAGCATATTCTAGTTTTACTGGTGGTGTGCCAAACGTTGTCTTTCTCAATCATGGTAGTTTGCATTCGAACTTGTCAATCCGAAACCCATACTTTCCCACTTCATTTCTTTGGTTCCCAACTGTCGGTTGAGCTGATGCCCAATGGTGGGATGGATCTGTACAATGTTGTTTACCTCTTGGTTGAGAAAAATTCTGCAGCAACTCTCTCATCTATGCTATATAACCTTGTAAATAAAACGGCCTGCTGCTTGTGTTATAAGGCTCTTGTCTTTGGATATGAGATTTGCTGCAGCTTTTCTCTGTTTGGATCAAACTAGGAGGTGCAGTTTACTCCATGGTATTATTTTGTATTCTCTGTGAGTGGTTTCAATAAGAACCACAACAACGGGGTCCAGGAAGCTTCAGGAGCTGGATTGGGAGGGACTTTGCTATAGCCTTCAGGAGGATTTGCTTGGTTGGCAATCAGATAGGCTGCATCTCCCATGGTCTTGCATTATATTTTCCGGTAGGGGCAGAGTTAAAGGGGGCAGCCTGGGCCTGGCCCCCCACCTCCAAGTTTTAGACTTCCCATCTAGAGGTGTCAAATGGTCGTGGGCCCTTGGGCCAGCCCGGTCCAGCCCAAATAAGCCTGGGCCTGCCTGACCCTCACGGTGAGTGCAGGCCCGGGCTACAAGGGCCTAGGCCATGTCTGCACCTCATTTTTTTCCAAAAAAAAAAGGGAAAAAGAAAAAGAGAGAGAAAATGGTGTAGCCCTAGCCTCGACTGGCCGGTGGAACCCTATCAAATTTATAAAATTTCCTGCTCCAGCGGCCATATCTAATCAAAATGATCTTTTTTGTCCTTATAGCGGCTATAATGACCGGTACGAGGGATATATTTGTCCTACAATTTTCTAGGAACTCTTTTACATATTTATCCTTCCCGCAACTAGTTCACATGTTTATTGCTCCCAACACTTAATATTTTTGAGGTATTGTTGTTGTTTTTAAGAAACTCGAAAAATCTATAAATTTAGTCATTTCTTTTACATTCGTGTGCGCTGTTACTTTATTACTAAGTCTCTCAAACTTTCAACTGCAAGCTTTCTTTAACTATTTTATGATACCTTTTAACTAAAGAATTAACTAATCTTTTGGAGTATATACTTCATTTGGTTTTGTTATTTAACGTAAGGACAGTACTTTTAAAAACTGTTTCCAGCTAATGACTCATGTTTCATGTTATGTATTAGTTTTATTACCACAAGAAAATGCTAGTGTTATTGTTTCACTAATCAATTACGCTATATTCTTTTAAAGAATTTCAAAAAGGATGTTTACTTCAAGACCACCAATAATTATCACATCCATTGGCAGCCTTGGAAGCATTTTACAGAGGTTAAAACTTGATGGCATGGACAAAGCTCAACGTAAATATTGCACAGGATATTTTTCATATGGTAGTCATAGTGCACATCTTTCAGCGCATTTTAACAAACAAAAATGGGCGAAGGTTGATACTAGTTGAACACAAAATATGAGCGCTGTTTCACTTTCTTTTTCAAGGGTAATCCTTCTATTAAAAAAAAATAAAAAGTAGGTAACTCTCCTCGTCTGTTTACAAGTAGCTGATTCCATGTCCGAATTAACGGAGGGGAGCCATGTTAAAGCTAAAGACGCCTAGAATGCTCAGTGAAGATGATTGAAACAAGCAAGTGTGTTAAATTTTCAAAAGTTGGTTATGTCTGAATTTGAAAGTTCGTTCGCATTCCCACATTTTCTTTTTTCAAAGTTTAGCTGTAATTTCAAGTCGAATCGCCCCATATAAAGCCAAACAAGTTGTAAAGACATGAATCGCATTTCCAGTTTCCCAGTTTCCTTTTCGATTTCTCTCTCTCTTCTCTGTACTGTTCACACTTCACAAACACCCCTGTTCGTGACATTCTTAGAACTTTGCAACGACCATCCATAACTGTAATTGCAGAAGCGGTCCATTGTTTCTCTGTTTCAACTATGATTGTATGCACAAAAATAAACTAACGCAGCTCGAAGAACATGTTCACCTTATGGAAGCTTATCACTAAGAGCGTCACAATTCTAGGGAAATCCAGTTATAATCCTTGAAGAATTCCATGGTTGAGATGCTAGATGTCAGGGTGGTCGTTGTGGTACCTGTGGTGCATCAAGGTTTGGATATCTCAAATCCATGATGCAAAAGTTTTGATGCACACTATACTATTATGCATTTGATTGATAAGTTCTTTGGCCATTAAAAAATCAATCTAATTTTCTGAGATTTTTTAATTATGTATAATTAAAATAGTAGGTGTTGAGATGCCATTGACTAAAAAGAATTAGTCAATGGCATTTGCCTCCCCTTTCTCCCATGACAAGCTTGAGCTTGGTTTCACTCGAGAAAATTTGAATCAGTTCTCCAAAGAATTAAGCTTTGGGGAGCAGTCACCATATTTTCATATAAGGTGACAGATGAAGTTGAATTCACACATTCTTTTTTTTTTTTCTTTCTTCTTAACATCTGCTCATTGTCTCTAAAGAGTGAATTAGCATTACTAGTGCACCTTTTAATGGCTCATTGTCTCTAAAGAGTGAACTAGCATTATTAATGCACCTTTTAATGACCATGATATGTGGATTAAACTTAAATAACGCATAGATTTCGTTCGTCGTACATAAAATTATAATTACTAACATGGTCAGACGATTGTCATGAGTACATGACTCACATTCAGTATCAACTTTGTGAAAAAAGGTCAAACATTGTTAAACCATCTCTTTACACGGGATGAATTTACACGGGATGAATTGATTAATTCTACGTGTTCACAAATGAGTCTTTTGTTTTTCTTACCCAAACTTAAATCACTTGAGTAGTCTATGTCCATGCATAGCACATAGTTTTAGCTAGTATAATATGATTTGAGTTCGAATTGCCGCGCATAAAGGCAAACAAGCTATAAATACATGATCAAGTAATGAAACAACAATCTTATTTTCAGTTTCCTTTCCTTTTTCTCTCTGATTTTATACTTCTCTTCTCCTTCCTATGTCCACACTTCACACGAACACCTCAGTTCTTGCCAATCCTCCAACACCCATAATTCAAACCATAATCCTCCATTTAGCACTATGTAAGAAATACAAACCATAGCCCTTGAACGAGCACCAAGAGTTTCCAAATTCAACAATAAACTCTTGCTAACATAAGGCTAGGTATTCAAACCCTAACCAGAATTAGGATTTCGAAATGGGCTTATTTTGTGGTAGGCAAGCAAGGAGCTCGTTAGAATATTCTTGGAACCCTTGGTTAGAGATGTCAATGGGCCGGGCTTGAGCCGGCCAAGCCCGGGCCTATCGGGCCGGGGCCGGGCCAGTGGGGCTGCAAATCGGGCTGGACCGGGCTTGGGCCGGGCCCAGGCCCTATTTTTTTTGCATTTTTTGTTATTATTTAAGCAAATTGTAATGTAGTATTATGATTAGGATTCTTGTTATTATATAAGTAAATTGCTCTCTCTCTCTCGTTTACATCTCTCAATTTTAAATTTCTTCTTTCATATACTCTAGGCATGTCCAATATTCACAATTTAACGAACCTAATCTTTATCCTTTTATTTCATTATAAGTCATATATATATATATATATATATATATATATATATATGTATATACATATTTATTTGTCTCTCATTTTATTTTTTATTATATGTTAAACGTTTTTATATTCTTCTTGGTGAACTTTTTTAATAAAATCTTAACACATAACAATTATTACTATTTGAAAGAGACTATTTCTACTATTTGATATTTTACTTCTTTTTCGTTACTGAAAGAATAACAATTATTTTTTAAAGTGATTGAAAACTCATAAAAAGGTAAAAATATTATTATTATTTTATTATCTATTTTTGTTTATATTATTTAATAATATAAATGCTAGCTTTTTATATGTATTTTAACAGTTATTTTTTCACGCACGGTGCCAATACTAATTTATATGTAAGAGGGTGGAATTAGTCGGTTTGGTAGTTATTGACAAATAAGTTCGGCCCATCCAAGACCGCCAATGCCTCTTCAAGGAGGCTCATGATTTCTCCCGGTTCGATTGTAATCTTTGTAATCTAATTCCTGTTTTACGTCAAACATATCTTTGATAATTGCACCAAGGAAGAATAATCATCATAATTCATGTTCAGATTCATTACTCATTCGATCATCGTTGGACACGCACACTTATATATAATAATGTGTGTATACAATAATACTGGGCCAAAAGAGGGTCTGTGTGTAGGGCCAAAAAAGGGCAAAAAATAAGGCCAGCCTTAGGCCCAAAAGGGGGCCAGTTTTTGGGCCAAAAGAAGGCTGGGCCATTTTAGGGCCGGGCAAAAAACGGGCCATTTTAGGGCCGGGTCGTGCCTGGCCCGGTCCTGTTTCTTAAATAATTCGGCTTGGCCCTGGCCCAAGCCCTAAGGGTTAGGACCAGTCCGGGCCCAAAAATGGGCCTGGCCAACCCAGGACAGCCAGCCCCCGGGCCGCCCGGCCCTTTTGACATCTCTACCCTTGGTAAGGGGTTGTAACATACTTTGACCACGTTTAATCTACGTTTGATTGGGGTTTGACTCTGACACGTTTAATAGACGTTTGACCGGGCTTTGACTCTGATTGAGCATGCCACGATCTCGATGGTTGAAGGTTGTAAAGAATCTTGCCTACTTCTTACAATTAGAATGACACTAGAATCGTTGGTACATCCCAAATAAGTGGACTAAATGTGCCGTTCGAATGACACTAAATGCAGAGACATCGAGGAAATTACAATAAATGGTGGTAATAAGCATGTTAGGTTGAAATTTAACTGCATAACAATATTGCTTGCATTCTTGAAGTATATATCACAACGAAAACTATGTACAAATATGCAATATCCACTCGAAGGAAATCTCACTCGTTTTGGAAGTCTGATTTAGTACAAGCAACACAGGTCACGTTCATACATATGTGAAATTCAAAGGGTAATCTATGTCCGCAAACAAGGTTTGTCGAAGTACGTAAAATCAGAGCGTTGCTCCAAGCAAGGTCATTAGGAAGGCCTTGTAGTCTCCTGATGTGTCGCCAATAACTGCATCTTCGAGGCTAGTCTTGTTCACTTCATAATACTCTCCTCTAATTTTCACCATATCAATTTCAGCTCGAGATACAATTGCTCTGGTTAGTGAATCTTCATCTGTCCCAAGACCAACAATTGATGCTCTAATAACCTAGCACAGTTCAAATCACAGTAGAAAGTAGCTCAAAGTACTTGAAAGTACCCTCTGCTGTTAAATAAAAAAGTTAAAAGTACAACCTAGATAACACTTGGCAGTAATCAGTTTCTCAGGAACTAACATTTTGCCAATTATTCATGACTGATCAGTTTGAAGTACTAGGAAGTATCCAACATTTATGGCATAGAAATATGATTTGAGTGCCAATACATCCCGACTGAAAAATTGGGCAGCTTAGTGCTTTAGGCTCCTTCCACAACGAGAGAAATAGTAGACTGTATGCCGTGGCTGTAACTGCTTAAGTATTAGTGTAGGATCAGTAAGCAATATTGCAAATTGGGACACCAAGGTCAGAGAAGCGAGAACAAGAGATTGCTAATGACAGTTTTTGAGCTATCTGTCCAAAGACAAAACCTAGTTTGACAAGACCATTCTGTGTTAGCTTCACCATCTGAGTGCTTAGCATGACAAGAAAAACTTAAGCATCAACTGTCCAGCACATTTTCGTCCAACTACTGATTGGGCATCTTAGGCTTCACCTAGAAATATGTCGCACTCAAACCTTTTCACTTGCACATAATGTATGGCTAAATCATAATTCGATCAAATAAGGGTTCTGTAATTACGAGGAGAACCTTTTAATAAAACAGCTACACGCTGGCCCTGGAGTTCGTTTAAAAGGTGTCAAACTTCTTCAAGAGAAGTTTCTGACATGCAAATTTCAGATTCAGGACTACCTAAACCAGTACAATGTAGATGTTTACGAATGCACCACTCGAGCCCACTAAGCACATGATAATCAACAGTCGTGGCAAATTATAACATGACACATTAGGTCCCTACACCCATGACTACAAACACATCGTAAATGAGCTGTTCAGATGCCCTCTTTTAAGAAAAAGGGTAAGAAGTTAATTGTTCTATTTTCCTATAGTGTTGCTATGAAAACTATAAGTTTCTTCAACCTCTAAACGTGAGAATCAACACGGTTGTAGTAAAATTTGGGGAGTGAGATGTTTATGCCCATCAATAAGTGAAGAAGGAAAAACGAAACAAATGAAAGAACGAAATACAGAGCTTGATGTAATGAATCACCTCAGCAAAGTGTTTCTCTGGGGAGTTTATGCACCATATTACCACTCTCAATACAGATTCCAAAATCCCGTTGCCGCAGCTCTCAACATCCTGTTGAAAGTTTTGCTTAAAATGAAGAGGCTTAACAAGAGATAAAACTGCAAGACATTTATTCACTGACTGATGGTATTGACCTGCTCAATGTGATTCCCGTAGTTGTGTTTGTAACAATTGAAAGTTAATTTGAGCTGGAAAATATTCCGAGTACCAAGTATCAACACAACGTTATCATGATCTAATTGCTTTGCCTCAATGGCTTCATGCAACATAGCTGCCTCTGCTTCAGCTACATCCGAGTCAACAACTTCCTTATCATACCTGTAGGAACTCACTAAACCTACAAGAATCTGTGCAATAAGAAAATAAACAGGTCAAAAAATTGTTAAATAGCCTGTAATCTTGAAACCCAAAATGAGGTCAAGTTGGGACATGGGGCAACTGGGCATGGATAGACCACTCTGAAGCTCTCTAAGAAAATTAAAAGCAAAAGATAAATAGAAAAGAGTAAGCGTGCTTACCTTTCTGACGGGTAGGGCGACATTTGATATGATGTCTTCCTCAAGAGAGCAATCAAACAGAGAACAGTAGGCTTGCCTAACTGCCACAAGATGATGAGGAGAATATGCACAAGCTAATTCAACAATTACTTGTACTTGATTGATACCTTTCCTCCATGACTTCAAGGCCTCGTTCGCCAGCCTCGCATCGCGCTCAGGAGGATCAGAAGTCCACAAGATCACTGCTTTCTGTTAATCATCAGACTTTAAGTTCATACAAACTTTATACGATATAGGATTCAAGTATAGCAAGCATGTACATTGGGTGCAAATATTGGCGTGCATGTGATTCCTGGCTTTTCTTAACATAAGTTGCATTTAGATATACAGTTGTTGATATTTCAGCGTAACCATTTCAAAAATAGAAGTTAAGAGTAATTGTAACAACCACTTAAGATAGCAGCTTGTTAGCAGGGTAAATAATACTCCGTACATAGGTATTTTAGGATAGAATTTTACAACTGAGCATTGCTATTACAGATAGGTCAAATAGTTGAAAACTCTCCAAAGACACTGTTAAAGACATAAGGATTCCTGATTGGCATCTTCCTAGACTTTCTAGAGCATGCAATGTAAAAGTTGATCACAACCTTGGCCTTAAGATTCGGTGCGCTGATAAGTCGGGTTCATTTTACCCTCACCACCTGCTTACAGGAATAAAAGTGGTCAATTCTTTGTATTCCAATTTTTTCTTTACATTTTGTTATCCTTCCTCCATCTGTTTTTCGATTGCATCAAACTCTGCCCCACGAGCTGTGGCCAAATCATTGAGCGGCCATGGACATGGAGGATTGCCTATAAAGGCTTATGTTGCTGGATGTGATTACCAACGGAGAGCATAAATAAATCACCATTTTTGCTTTTGCTTTTGCTTTCGTTTTTATTTTTATTTATTTTTGGTTCTTAAACATTATCAGATTGAAAAAATATATATAAGATACATGCATATGTGTGTGTGTGTGTGTGTAAGAAGGTAACTTCTTTATTGCATCTCATTAGTTACTGGATTTAGAAAGTGTAAAAACAGGAGGAATGGTATGGAAGAATAGGTACCCCAAAATCACCAGACAATTCAGATTGGAGAGCATGGATGAGAGACTCATTGTAGAGCTGCTGATATGTCTCCTTAATCTTCCTCCTTTGGCCCGCATTTCGGCGACCCAACACCTTAATTATCGCCTTCTCATCCGTTCCCCATCCTAACGCACAGTCAAAACCCAAAGATCACACAAAGAAATTGAGCAAGCGAGTGAATGATCGGTGAGCTGATATATATAATATCCATCACAAACCCATCTTCAACCGTATTTAACACAAAACCCAGAATGAGAAAACAAGAGAAGAGGTCAGTGATGTGCCTTGGAAAGCCTTTTTGAGTGTTTGGGAATCCTGGGCCGGAGAAGGTACGACATCTGGTACTCCGAGCGTAGCCATTCTTCTGCTCCCCCAATTGTTTCGTCTCGGGGAAAAGCAATCCCAAGCAAACAGGAAACGCAACCGGCTCTTGCTCTTGCGCTTGCTCTTGCTTTTACGTTTGTCTTTCCTTTTCTTCGGTTTCTGTTTCCCCTCCTCTTCCATGGCTAACTAAATACTCGCCTCTCTCTCTCTCTCTCTCTCCTTCGTTTGCTAGTTCAGTTTGATTGCCTTTAACTGCTTTTCCTTCTTTCTTGGATAAATTACACTTTACCCCTTTGTGGTTTGCCAATGGTTTAACGTAGGACCTTGAGGTTTCAATTTCACCACATAAGGCCTTGTGTGCCTCGCATGTGCGCTAATGAGGGATACTTTTCGGAAACTGCCAAAATTATTCCTCGGAAGGGAACGTGGGTTGGTTTGTAACTACATGATTTAAACTTATGAGTTTATAAAGTATAAACTTAGGCTAATGAAATTATACGGTGGTACCACAATTGGATGCGATTAAAGTTAAAAGTGAATCAAAAGGTTTTCAGCGGTGAAAGTAAAACCCTAGAATCGCTTGTGTGAAGTTTGGTAAATCTTGGGATCGTCAAGTGAGATTAATCCTTCTTTCTTTTTTCATATGTTTTTTTTTTTTGATACATAATTGAATATGCTAATAGACTAATCCTCCTTTCTTTTTTCATTGGGTTTTTGGTTCATAAATTGAATATGTTAGTGCAAGTCATTAATATTTGCATCACACTTAAATTTAGAATCGGCAACTTAATGTGTGTAATCCTGATCAACTCCTGAACTGATTTTGACTCATTAGATATTTGTGATGACCCATCCTAATGAAATCCTAAATCATTAACAGCATAACAGGCTTAGTATCATTTCAAAAATCTATGGCGAAGGACACATGCCTTCGGTAGTTAGAACTATGGTGGAAACGATTTGTCATATCTTGCACTTAGTAGCTTCAGGCCATTTCAGAAAATCAAAAGTTGTAGTTAAGCTTGAAAGATATAGTTAAATATTAATTAAGCTATAAAACAATTTAGAGTTGAGCAAGGGTAAATTTGCAACCTAGTAAATTTGCAACCACCTCTTATGCTTAAGTAGAGGTAAATTTACATCGAATATATTTACAGCCGACTTTCTTACACCCAATGACTCAATGTCGTTCAGCCCCCTGAATTTTGCTTATTTTGTCACAAAACCCCCCCTATCTTCCAAATTGAGCACTCAACCGCCAAATATTAAAATTGAGTTGTACTTGTGATTTTGTGTCTCTCATGTGAGAATTCACTCAGGAAATTAGTGTAACAACAAAAAATAACTTTATGCAATAACAAATTTAGTAAATACTGAAGGAAACACACACTCTTCACTTTAAGATTTTTTTTTTCAGATGGTTACTTCCCCTCACTTTTTCTCTAAACAAGACCTAGCATTTGTGTCTCCTGGTCCGCCACTGCCATGATGCTTGCGAAAAAGAGACCTCCTTATAACCTGCACCATTATTGCCAATATCGCCGATCCACTACCACACGCCATTAGTAGGAAAATCAGTTAAAAGTCAAGAATTTTTATCTCGGAAAAAAAAATAAAAAAAAATCAAGCATCATATGTGTCGTTGCAATTCAAGCACCCAACATATCGTAAATCAATATTCTTGCATGCAGTATAGATTTCACATACCCTCATATTTGGGGATTCAGTTTATTTAAATTGAATGTGTCTTTGTTGATTTGTGCTCGAGTTGAGGTCAGATTGTAACTTCGACTTTTAGATATCTGGTGAAAGAAAGAAGAAAAAAAGAAAAAGAGGCCGGTTTGGTGGTTAAGGACAAACTTCAGTTGTTGTAACTTTGGTCCCTTTTGTCCAATTTCCTAAAATTAGTAAGCAATTTTTTTTTTCTAATACTACCCAGAGCAACCAAATTGGTTTTTTGAGTGTATAAGAGTGTGTGGGAGGTAGGGAGGAATTGGTGCGGGTGCGAGTGTGTAGAGAGACCGATTTTATGAGGAAGGAGAGAAAGATAAATGAAATAATCATTGGTGGCATATCGATGAGGGCAAGATAATAGGGTTTGGGACCAACAATGGTTATGATGGTGGTGAAGGGTGACGACGAGGAGGATGCGGTGACGACACGGAGGAGGACAATGGTGGTGATGTTGTGAATTTTAGGTGGTGGAATTATGTTTGAATAGGTTGATCTCAAGAGATATTTAGCAGCAAAATTTTGAAGATGCAAGGTTATAATTATATTTTTAAGCAAGATAGCTAAGTGAAAATTTTCCCTCACTTTTTACCAAGTTTACTTTATTAAAAGTAATGTAATTTGTCACTATAGTTTTTGCCGCTATGGATTGCACGTGAGAGGCATAAAATATAAAATTGGCCTCATTTGCAATGACCGTTTTAAACTTAAGGTCTTGGGTGCTCTATCAAAGATAGGAGTTACGTAAGGGTAGGAAGAAAATTCTTAAAACCTGAGTAGCAACCAAAAATATTTCTTAAGCCAAAAGCTTATGTGAAGTCTAGACTGGCAAACTTAAGGAAGGGACTTCTGGACATTCCGTACGGCCAAGAACTAAATGGGCAACGAAAGTGAAAATAAATAGTCAAGCAAAACTAACTCATAGATAAAGGATCAACAATTAAACTTACGAGCATCTATAAATGACTAAAAATATAATTTACCCTGTCTAAAATTAGTATATGGTCAGGCATTTTATAGTAACCATTAATCATTACAAAATAATTTTCGCTCATTTCATAGTACAGTAAATGTTAGGTATAGCGTACGGTGATTCAAAATTACCATAATAATAATAATAATAATATACTAAAGAGTAACCCACGTGGGTGAGCTATCTTGCCAACTAAAGGGATAAGAATTTAGGACACCCCAGACATGAGCTGTGTTGTTGAACTGATGAACTCTCATAAATAGCTAACCTGTCTTCCCAACTCATAAACCAGCTCGTATTGCCCCAGGAATTCCAGCTTGTCCCCTCGTGATACATGTGCATAATATACTCTTTCTTTGGTTTACATAGATAAATGTGCATAATATACTCCAATTTATCATATGGTTTGAAGATATCTATTAATCTAATCAATATCACGAATCACGATTTGGTGATATAACACAAGGTCTTTAAAAGTGAAAAATGTGTTAGAAGCGCGTTCGATTGATTCAGAGTCAACGAATCACGATAAATGGATTGAACTTTTCAACCAATGTATAAGCTACACAGTGAATGACCTGGTGAGTAAAGCACGGGATCAAAGCTAATAACAATAAACTTAAACCATGTGAGAAATAAGGAAGGCAGGGAAGCCCAAGATCATGCATGGCCAAGACCAACAATTTTTGCTTTGTCGCACAGCAAGCACGTTAAGGTCAGATGTAGGTACCATCTGGTCCATCTCATTCAAGCATCACAATTATGCGATACGTTCTATTCTAGTGGTTTGGTACCAAATATGAATGAGATCTCACCTACCATCTTATCTTGATAGATGGCCTTGCTCTCTGCATTTTTCTTTCTTTCGGTGCTTGTACTCTTTTGGACAAACCACTTTTAATCTTTCCATTTCTTGCTTTAAGTTATAAAGTAAGGTTAATATTTATCTCCTTGGAGAACATCAATTTCTTCTGCCACATATTTATTTTTATAGTTCCTTCGAGATCGTATATGCTTTGAAATTTGTTGCCATGACTCTAGAATTGTATTTCAATTCGTACAAGGGATATGAGTTCTATCCCGCCAAACTTGTCCAGCTAAGCCGTCGCGGTTGCAACCTTGCACGACAGTAGTCGATTAATAGGGAATAATATTCTTTTGAGATTTAAGAGCTCAGGAGTCCAACGAGGACTAGGTATGTAGCACAAATTTCACAGACGTGAGAGCAAAGCGTGCCCCTTTTTTCTCTTCTTTCTACTTTCTAGATCTACACACCATTTTTGTTTTTGATAAAAGGTTCATTGTATTTAAAGAATATCATTGTCACCTACAGGTTGATCTTGAAATTAGATGGGTAAGACATATATATATATATATATATATATATATATATATATATATATATATATATATATATATATATATATATAGGACCGTGATCCATTGCTAGCGCTAGCAGCGCTAGCACCGTCCGCTATATAATGTAGCGGACGGCCAAACAGCGCTAGCAACAGTGCTAACGCTAGCAATGGATCACGATCCATATATATATATATATATATATATATATATATATATATATCTAGCTGATCCGTTGATAGCGCTAGCAAAATAGGAGATTTTGCTAGCGCGATCTGGCCGTCCACGCGCGATCTGTGGACGGTCCAAATATTTTTTTTTTTACGTTTTTTTAAAATTCGTCCCCTACATTATGTAGCGGATGATTTTTAGACAAAAATACCCTCCAGCTCCGTCCGCTACATTATGTAGCGGACGGTCTTTTCTGACATTTTTTTCTCTTTCTCTCATTAATAATCTGACTTTTTTTTTTCTCTCTCTCTCTCCCCTTTCTCTCATCCGCTACATTATGTAGCGGACAGTTTTCTGACATTTTTTTTCTCTATCTTATTTCACTCATTAATGCTCTGATTTTTTGTCCTTTCTTTACTTTATGACTTTTCTTTCTCTCACCACTTTTTTCTCTTCTTTCTCTTTGTCCTTTCTCTCCTCCTCCTTTCCCCTCCTTTCCTCTCTCTCTCTCTCTCTCTCTCTCTCTCTCTGTGGTTAACATAAGGATGATGCTTTGTTACCAGAAGAACATTTCGGAAAACTTGACTATGTTAGAATCAATTACGTAAATTAAGAAACTTCTCTGTACTCAAAAAAATTGAGGAATCAACATAAATCAATTGAGGAATCAAAATTAATGGGCAGTTACCCAATATGAACCGGTGTGACGGAATGTAACGCCACCCCAGCCATACACGAACCACCGGATCTCACACCTTCTCTGTACTCAAAACACTTGCCTCCACCCATCACAGTCGTCCCCACATCCTCCACCCTATCACCACCGTCCATCTCGCCACCACCGCCGTCGCCGCCGTCTTCTTCCATCTCCTGACGATCACCCTAAACGGCATCGTCAGCAAGCGGAACCAGTTAGAGGGTCAGCCTCTCGTCCGACCGGTGTGCCCTGAAATACTCGTGCCGCTTGACTTTTCCTCGGTGATGACCAGTTGCCCATCCGCAGTGTAATGCCGCCCAAACACCCACGGCATGTGGGCGCTCGGCGGGTTCTCGGTGAGCGTCAGCCACGATATCTTCGGCGGGTACTCTTTCTTGCCCTTCTCCAAACTCTTCCCCCACCACCGCCGATGGGTCTTGACGCTGGCCCCGCAGCACTGGCCAAGAACCTCCGCCTCAATCTCGATCTTGCCCTTCAGCTCAGCCTCGGGTACTCTTTCTTGCCCTTCAGCTCAGCCTCGTGTACTCTTTCTTGCCCTTCAGCTCAGCCTCAATCTCGAACTTAACAGATGATTGAAGTCTAGAGAGAGAGAGAGAGAGAGAGGAGAGGAGGCCGAGAGAAAGGACAAAGAGAAAGAAGAGAAAAAAGTGGTGAGAGAAAGAGAAGTTAGAAAGTTGAGAAAGGACAAAAAATCAGAGCATTAATGTTAGAAAAGTCCGTCCGCTACATAATGTAGCGGACGGAGCTGGAGGGTATTTTTGTCCAAAAATCGTCGGCTACATAATGTAGGGACGGACTTAAAAAAAATACAAAAAAAAGATCTGGACCTTCCACAGATCGCTCGTGGATGGCCAGATCGAGCTAGAAAATCTCATATTTTGTTAGCGCTATCAACGGATCAGCTCCCATATATATATATATATATATATATATATATATATATATATATATATATATATATATATATGGGAGCTGATCGGTTGAGAGCACTAGCAAATGAGATATTTTGCAAGCGCGATCTGACCGTCCATCCTGAAAGATGGACGGCCCAGATCGTCCTCTTTTTAAATACTGTCAGTTGTCCGCAACACTATGTTGCGGATGGACTTTTTTACCTTTTTGCCCCTCCGCCCCGTCCGCTACACTGTTTCCCGGACATCATTCAAGGTTTACATTTTTTAAAGTACGTTCGCTACATTATGTAGCGGACTATTTTTTTGACAAAAATACCCTCTAGCTTCTGTCCACTACATTATGTAGCGGACTAATCTTCTGACTTTTTCCTCTTTCTCTCTCCTTTTCCTCATTTAATGTTCTAATATTTTTCCTTTCTTTATCCTCCCTCTCATAATTTTTTTCTCTTTCTCTCCTTTCTCTAATTAACTCTCTGACTCTCTCTCTCTCTCTCTCTCTCTCTCGTCCATGCCAGAAACCGAAGGGAAGAGGAAGCCTCTTGGCTTGCGAAGAACCCCTTGTGCGAAGAAGCTGCCGTTAGGAGGAGCAGCAGTGGCTGTTGGACCTCGCGGTTGATCACGTGAATCAGCGTTGGCGGCGGCGGTGGCAGTGGTGGTATTGCTAGTCATGCTTCGGAGCTGTCGCCGGCGGGGTAGGAGAGAGCAATAGAGCTCAGCTAATAGCACCAGGACCAAGCCTAACACCATCTCGTCCACCTAGAACAGTGACCGCGGGATGGACACCATCTCGTCCACCTAGAACAGCTCCGCTTCCGGCGACGACAGAGGAAGGAAGCAATCCACCTGCTGTGGCAACCCTATTTTGGGTGGTAAAACTGAGACCCAATTGAAACTGAGACCCAATTGAAATTTTGAGAATTTTGAGACCCAATTGAAAATTTGAGAAATTTGAGACCCAATTGAAATCTTGAGCATTTTGAGACTTAATTCTTCATCTGCTCTCTACCTCTCTCTGTTTAGATTAGTTATTTATCTTGCATAGAGATTTGGGATGGTGGAGGTTTGAATGATGATGGTTCGGGGAGGCAGAGGTTCAGTGGCGGTGGCCAAATGGTGGTGGTTGTGGGTTCATATGAGTTTCTGGTTTTCTTGTAAGGAATTTTTGGCGATGCAGCTTCCTTCTTTAATTCCTACAGAGGCTTTTACAGGTTCAGCACTTCAATTTTCTTCAGTGCTTATCATCACTTGACCAAAAAAGAGCTGAGTAAAGAGCCCCAATTCAACTCACGAAAAATCAACAACGCATTGCCCAAAACAAAAATACAGGAAGAAATAAAAGATCGGCAACAAATATAGTACGGCTTGTTGCTGATGGACTTGAACGGGTTCTGTCCGACGGAGCTGCAAGTGGCCGGACACACTCTTTCTCTCTACTCTGTGTGTGAAGTGAAGCAGGATAAACATGAAAGAGAGAGAGAGAGAGGGGGGAGGATGAGAGAGAAAATAAAAAGTGGTGAGAGAAAGAGAAAGGAGAGAGAATATTCATGAGAAAGAGAAAGAGACATGAGCATTGATGAGGGAAGAGAGAGAGAAATAGAAACATATCAGACAAATAATGTGAGAAATGAGAGAGAAAGGAGAAAAAAGCACTGCCTACTCTTCCGCTACATAATGTAGCAGACGAGAGCTGAAGGGTATATTTGTCAAAAAATTATCCGCTACATAATGTAGCGGATGTACTTTAAAAAAATGTAAAAAAAAAAGATCTAGGGGACAGGATCTGACAGGTGTCAGTCTAGGGGACGTTCGCTACACTGTATAGCGGATGCCTTTTTGCTGTCGCGTGTCAGGACTTGAATGATGCCGGGATACAGTGTAACGAACGGGGCGGAGGGGCAAAAAGGTTAAAAAGTCCGTCCGCAACATAGTGTCGCGGATGACTAACAGTATTCAAAAAGGCCTCGATCTGGGCCGTCCATCTTTCAGGATGGACGATCAGATCGCGTTTGCAAAATACCCCATTTTGCTAGCGCTTTCAATGGATCAGCTCCATATATATATATATATATAACTCATTTGAAACAACGGTACTCTTTTAATGGTACGCTTATACAATGGAGGTATGGAAAAGAGTAAGCGGTAGAAACTCAGGGCCCGTACGTTTACACGTTTTTTTTTGTGTATTTGTATTGTGTTTTCGTTTTAATATTTTCGTATCCAATCACAAATTATAGTTGTGTACTTTTATAATTTTCACTATTTTTTTCCTACTTTTTTCAGGTTGTTTTCGTATGGTTACATTTTTATTTCCGTTTTCATTACTGTTACGCCAATTTTTTTTTCCGCTTTTACTCTTGCTCCAAGATGCACATCCTACCCCACCCTACCATCTTCTCCACCTGAACCAATACCTGCCATCTCTCCCTAATTCGGTTGTACTTCTTCATCCCCATGTCAAAGAAGAGAATAAGATGAAATTCCGGCGAGATCTCGGCCATGTGTCACTGCTTCGGCAATATCAATTTTGGATTCCGGCGAAATTGCTTCGGCAATCTCGATCAGAGCAGAACTGACATGCCCTCCCTGAGGCGACTGTCCAACACCGATGTGCCCTTCCTGCGACGGCTGCCTGTGGTGACGTGCCCTTCTTGCGGCGACTGCCTGCGGCAACGTGCATAGAGCCGAAGCTCCTCTTCTGCCTCGCGGCGCGATTGGCCAGCGATTTCGCCAACCCCATCAGAGCAGAACCTCATAGCTTCAGGTGTAGATCTCCTTCGGCCATCTGTCATTGCTTCGGCAATCTCGCCATGGATTCCGACGAGATCTCCTTTGTCTGGATTCCGGCGAGATCTCCTTTGGCCATGGGAGTTGATCGTGTTCTGACTTCTGTGGGTGAAGAAAGAGTATAGGAAGAGAGAGAGAGAGAGAGAGAGAGATAGGATGGAGGGGCATGGCAAAAATTGTGGAGACATGATCTGACAAAGAATACAATTCGTGAAAAAAGGTGAAAACACCCTTCGGGTGTTTTCACCTTTTTTGTTACTATTTGGATATTTTTCTCAAAACGGATACGAAAAAAGATAAAAATACGTAAAAAAAAATATCTTTTTTATCATCATTATAAAAACGAAAATAAAATTTTGTAAACGTACATGCCCGTTTGCTTGGCATTGAGCATGGAAGGTATGGACAAAAAGTAGACAGCCGTACCCAATTCAATTGAAAGCAATCATTTAGGCTAATGAACGCCCTGTCACATCCAAAGCCGGTTCATACAATCCAAGCTTAGCTGTAACAGACCTCAAACATGTATATCACATTCATGTTGCATGGCATGTGGGCACCGCCCTATCTACCCGTAGGGATGGCAAAAAAATCTGAACCAGCAAATTTCCGCCCCGCCCCGCCCCGATAGGAGCGGATTTTTTTGACTTTGACCGGGTCGTGGGGCGAATATGGTATTTTTAAAAAAAACCCGCAGCGGGTTAGGGTCGGATATGGTATTTACTTATACCCGCACCGCGACCCGCCCTGGTATATTTACCCTAATAGATTACTTAATCTTAGCCGTCCATCTATACCATATATATATGACTATTTTCCAGCAAGCCCTAATTTGAGATTTCTGCATTCTTCTCCAATCTTGACAGCCACTCACGGCGCACGGCTCGGCCACGGCGCTCTCGCCGCTCTCCACTGCACGGTGCACGACTCGGCCACTCTCCATCCACCTCACGAATTGGAGCCCACCGCACCTCGCACAGCTCTCCATCGCAGTACCACACGACGACGACGAACCACCACTGCGACGAGCTTGGATCTACTACGACGAACCAGCACCGCAACACCGCAAGGCGCATGGATCTCCACTGCAGTACCACACGGCGACGACGAGCTTGGATCTACTGCGACGAACCACCACCGCACCACCGCAAGGCGCGATCTCCACTGCAGTACCGCATGGCGACGACGAGCTTGGATCTACTGCGACGAACCACCACCGCACCACCGCAAGTCCCACGGATCTCCACTGCATTACCGCACGGTGACGACGAGCTTGGATCTACTGCGACGAACCACCACCGCAAGGCGCACGGCTCTCCACAGCGGGGCGGGGTGGGGCGGGTTTGGAGTTCCTAACTCCACATAGGATCGGTTATGGTATTTTATATACATAACCCGGTACGGGGCGGGGCAAAATTCATCGACTAGCGGGGCGGGTTCAGATTTTAGAAAATCCGCATCCGACCCGCCCCATTGCCATCCTTATCTACCCGTTATTAATTTGGATAAATTACATGTTTGGTCCTTTCCTTTTTTGTCCCTAGTTCTATTTGATCCTTTACCTTTACTTTTATCACCTATTTTGTCTTTTATAAATTCTCGACTTAAAAAAGGTCTTCAAGTTCCTTGAGTTTTGTTACCTACACGTGACATAAGCTTTTGATTTAATGTTGTTCCACTCAATATTTTGCTCATTTTAGCAATATAATGCATTGGCTTTTCTGTTCGACTATTCGATTCCCGAAATTTTAAAACGTTGTTATAATTGAGTCACCGGTGCCAAATTGGCATACATCAATGAATAACTCTAACGAAAGAAATTCAGTAATTATTGAAGCAAACATTAGACATACCTCCCATTAAGTTTTCTTATTTCATGCCCCCCCCCCCCCCCCACTCCACTCCATCTTCATCTTCTATTTATTGAAGACACCACTAATTCCCTCTCCCCCTCCCTGTCCACCAATACCATCGTTATCACAATGCCTATGAAAAAGAAATCCCAGTGTAACCCAGTACCACGACCAACATCCGCAATCGATCACCACACGCCATTCTGTAAATATCAATAAAAGTCAAAATGTTGGCAACTTGAGATAAAAATCAAGCATCATGTCTCATAACAATCCAAACACCTAACGTGTCATAAATCGACACTCTACTTACAATGTAGACAATCAAAAAAAGTTGGTTTGATAATTTTTTCTCGCTTCTCCTCTCTTTGCCTTCTCCGCTGTAATCATATTGGGCTTGAATTTGTTAAAATTACATATTTTTTACGTATTCGTGCTCGAGTTAAGGACTTATTGCGACTTAGACTTTTAGATATCCCATACAAGAAAGTGAAAAGAAAGAGGCGGGCGTGGTGGTTTTGCAATTAACCCTATTTGTTGCAAAATTTGATCCTTCTGGGGCGCCTTCTTAAGATTATTTAAATAATTGTAGCCAAAGCAATCTCTTTCTCTCTCTCTGCGCGTGCGCGGGGGAGGGGGTCTGCGCGTGTGTGCGTGTGTTTGCGCGCGCACTTAGTAAACCTTAAAATTGAGGTGGGTACCGGTGCGCGTGAGAGAGGGGTTTCATAAGGGAGGAGAGAGGTAGAGGAATGCGTACTCGATGGGCTTGTGTACCAGAGTTGGATTATTGGGACTGGGACGAATGATGATGATGGAAAGTGATGATGATGGCGAGGAGAATTGTGTTGGTGTGCATTTTGGGCGGTGAAATTAGGTGTGAGTTAACTCAGCTCAAGAGAATCAAAAGGCAGTTGTTTAATAATATTTTAAGCAAAAGAGATAGGTGAAATTTCGCCTCACTAGACATGGGGATGCCTGCCTACCCGTGTAATCGATTTTTATCACAATATATCTTTTATTGAATTTGTTTCACCTAAAGTAATCTTCTTTGTCATTTTAATTTTGGCGCCATTGATTTTTTATCCTAGACGCAAAGAACGGAAAATTTGAAATAATACGTAATGGTTCTTCTAAAACTCGCTCGCTTGAGTGTGTGATTCGAAATGTTAAAAGCTTATGTGCCGAAAAAAGTAAAACTAAAAGACGGCGAACTTTTAATGTCCTTCGGGCCGAATAGGTGATGGAAGTGAAGAGAAAAAAATCAATTTAAAACAAGTCATAGATAATTGATTGATTAGATCTCACGTGAAGAAGAGATAAATGGGCATATACATAATTTATCCAAAGTCATTACTTCGTTGGCAACATGAGTAACTGGTGTCAAATGGTCGAGTAACGTTTGTTATTTAATAATAATCGCGTGCTCCATTAATGTTTTTTCACCACCTGAAACATAAAAAACTACAAGTCAAGTCAAAATGATGATCATTCAAATACAAGTCTAAATGACCAAAATATCCTCAAGTTTCCATATAAATGTTGCTCGGCCATGCTTCTCGCTCTATCACTATCAGCACACTATCAGAATGTCAGCCTCGGATGAATTTGGAGTTCTTGCCAAGGCCTTCACAGGTTTTCCTTCAATCCACCTTAAAACTGTCCCCTTTTCCTTTTGATTGTGCTTGAACTCTACTCAATTTTGTGCTTTCTTCTTCTTTCCTTTTTGTTGGCTGCGAAATAACTGGTGATCCATTGCTTAGTGTGGGTAAATTAACTCTGTGTGTGTTCCTAATGTTGGTCCAATATGGCAAAAGAAAGCCTATTTCCTTTTATCACATTGTACACCGGTGCAAAAGCAAATTTGAACAGTAAAATATGAAGGCCGGCATGTTTCACGAGGCTCGTACCATTTCAGGGTCACGATAGTTAGACGAACACTCGATATTACTCTTGCTATGGGCGGTTCTTCGTTTAATCGTTTTGGACCCATGGGTCACGGTGAAAAAAAAATTACCTTTGTGAGCCATCGGCATGTATAGAATGCCAATATGCCACCCTTTGTGTTATTGTGAGCTGAAAGTTTTAGATCTTCATATATGAACTTGAACTTGAACTTACAGGACTGGGTATCGATGAGAGCTCTTTGATCTCGATATTGGGGAAGTTGCATCCGGAGCAGAAACAGTCCTTCAGGAAAGGAACTCGTCACTTCTTTACTGAGGATGATCGCCTTTTTGAGAGGTGGGATGAGAGGCACATTGCACAATTGCAGCAAGAGTTCTTACGCTTCAAGGTATGTGCGTTTGCTGGTATCATCAAAGTTATTTTTTTTTTCTAAGCAAATTTGATTGAAACACGTTACCCATTACAACCTAAGGGATACCTGGGTATCCCTGGAACAACTAAGACAACCGAGGCACACATGGCCTCGGAGGAAAGAACCGTAAACATCGGTAAACATAAGAGCTACCCGTATTTGAGGTTACCAAATTAAGGGGTAGCTAGAGATGGGAAGATGCAATTTCTTGCACCATATCCCTAGCTCTCACCGAGACAGGGGAGAGAGCCATGAGCCGCTTTAGATGACAGTTTACATTACTGTCGCAGTTTTCATCGGAACTCCAATAGCTGAAGGAGGGTCCTCCCAAGGCCGGATCGAAATGATCCGCAGCTCGAAGAGAGTATGCATCTTTTAACTCTCGCAAATCCGGCATCTTCAAGCCATTCTGATTAACATCGGATGAATCTAACCAAACCAACCTGATCAAAGATCCGGCAACGATGACGACAGATCTAAGAACAAATCTCAGAGAAGGAGGGGGGAACCTTGAGGCCGAAGGAGCACCGATCTGTGGGGGAATGGATGATCGGCGCGAGGAGGAAGTCGATGATGGGCGGCAGCGCGAGTCGGCAGAAATGGAGTGCCGAGGGAGTAGGAGAGGATGCCATATAGAGGAAGAAAAGGAGAAGGAGTACAGGGAGGGCCTCCCCTTCCATCCTCACAGCCATGGAAGCTGAAGAGGAGGAAGGGACGGCAGAGGGGTTTTCTGAAAGAAAGAGACGGTAGGGTTTTCTTCTCTTCTCACAACCAGCTAAAGGCAAGCTGCGTGTGGCATCATCAAAATTTGATCCTTATCGAAAGTACCAAATGCAGGGGTCAGAAAAGCATAGCCTTTTAAAGTAATGTGGATGCTCAATTTTGGATCCATTAGAAGTGATTTACTCTTCCTTTCGGCACTTACCTATAAAGCAGACCACTTTACAGAATTAGAAATTTACTACTTCAAGTTCGTTCATGGAACGGGAAAATATTAAGATCTTATAATGCCATACTCACCCTTCATTAATGTAGTGAGTCTGTTTTCATCGCTTTTCAAGGAAAGGGTTTTCAATGGATACTATTCAATACCAAATATTGTATTTTTTAAAACATGGTATTTAAGACAGGGTCTCTTATAAAGGGACGAAGCATTGTCCACCAATTGCTTGCGTAAACGCATTTTTGGCCCTGTCCATGATGGCTTATAGATGGGATGCAAGGGGTTTGGCTCTTCCCCTTGGTTTTTTTCATCATAATATAGACACTAGTACCTACCACCTGACTGAGGTCTTTGTAGCCAAATTTTGCGAGAAACAAAGCAGATTGTTAAATCTGTAGTTCGTTGGCTAGTGTAATTGGTTAGAATTCTTGATTTTGTATCTCGTGGACTTGTAGTAAATCACTGATAAGTTGCTTAAGAATTTGAGGGCCATTTAATAAAGATCTAGCTCGGCAGTGTACTGTATGAAATCGTATTGCTACTAAAAGAGGACAATAATAATGGAGTTGGAATTGAATGTTCTTACTGTGGATTTGTATGTCATGATCAGAATGCCATGGTGCTTTGGACCATGCATCCATGGGAAAGAGATGCTCGTCTGGCAAAAGAGGCCTTGAAAAAGGGACAGCAAACCTATGGCGTGCTCGTAGAAATTGCGTGTACTAGATCATCCGAAGAGCTCCTGGGAGCAAGAAGAGCCTACCATTCCCTCTTCGACCACTCCATTGAGGAAGATGTTGCCGTCCATGTTCATGGCATTGAACGTAACGTGAGAGACGCTACTTCCAAAACTCACTATAGTACTACCTTTGACCTAAGTTGTTGCCTCTCATGAAGTTATTTCTATGATTTGGGCAGCTCTTGGTGGCACTTGTGAGTTCCTATCGCTATGAAGGTCCACGGGTGCACGAAGAAACTGCAAGATCTGAGGCTAAGATACTCCATAATGCTTTTAAAGCTGCCGATAAGAAGCCCATCGAGGACGAGGAGGTGGTGAGGATTCTGACAACAAGAAGCAAGCTCCATATCAAGGCAATAAGCACACATTACGAGGAAATCAGCAGTAGTGATATCACTGAGGTACAAAATGAAGATCAAATTATAGTACCACTCTATTCAACTAATCAAACTACCAGAACAAAAACAAGGAGACGCCCAATGAGAAAAAAATGTTAGAAAGTACAAGGAGTAATCAAAGTGGGCAGACAGAATTGAAGCCTAAGTGTGTCAAAAATTTGAAGAGGGAAAACTTCTTGCTGGTCATACTTGAGAATGGATAGCGATGATCTTAGTTGAGGGCTGTTCTTGCTGTCCCTTTTTTTTTTCAACCTAAATGCTTCTCATTTAGCTTTTTCATGCTCTTTTCAGGATCTTGCTACGGAGTTGCTCTTAAAGCAGACATTGCAATGCCTCTGTACTCCCGAAACATATTTCAGCACAGTAAGTTTCCTAGCACAGAGTTACAAGTTCTTTTAAATTTCTTGATTAGATATGTTTTACGGACTTCCTCTGTCAACCTCAGGTTTTGGATTCGGCATTGAAAGATGGTGCAGATGAGACAACTAGAGAAGCTCTGACTCGAGTAATTGTTACGGAAGCAAATAACGTGGACATGAAAAAGATCAAAGAGGAGTACCATCAAAAGTATGGAGTTGATCTGTCCGAGAAGATTAGCGATGTAGCTAATGGGAACTACAGGGATTTCTTACTTACCTTGGTTGCAAGAGGAGCCTAGATTAGCAACATTTCAGCATATCCTTCCACTGTTCCTCTTCCATTGGTTATTGTTTCTGGTGTATCCTTGCGTTTGCCCGAGTGTTGTATTACGTACCATCAACAATAGAATCTCCATAAATTCCGCATTCACTTTCTGCTGTCTACTTCAGTGTCAAATATAAGATGGTTGCTTATAGCTGGTGTCAATGAACTGAGTACTCCTTTTCGTTGGCTCGTATGCGACCAGTAACAATGCAAATGGAGATCAGCTCTATACCCTGCTTTTTCTGATTAGTCTGCCACCGAAAAGACCATCTTTTCGTTCAGTCAAGCGAAAAGACCATCGTTTCGTTCGGTCAAGTTCATAGCTAAATCGGCTCCCCGAGCAGTGTCTGTCAAATCTAGACCTCTTCATCAACTCTTCTGCGTACAAATTGTCCAAAATAACTACTCTACTTGCTCGTAAGCGATAACTCCATTTCGTGTCGATCCTTGTCTAAAATGCCATCTAATCTTATATCTAGTTACTTAAATCTGATCAACAGTCCAAACCTAAATGTCTCACTAACATGTCGAGTCCGAATACAAGTCGGTGCTTGTTAAAGCCTTGTCAACCTCGGGTCTTCCCATCAACTCTTGTCTATCTGTGTCATCTTCGATACGATTATTGGAAAACTCCGAAAACTTAATGGTTTATAAAGAAAATTAACGTCCAATACTTATTCCACGATATCCTTTAATGGTATTGCATGATGCAAAACAGTATCAAACGAAAAAAAAAACTCAACCAACTGCTTGGCTAATTTACCAGGACTGGCCTTCTGGATTGAGCTAACAAACCCTGTTTGCGCTAACAACACTTTCTTTCTGGCCTTCTGGGATAAACATATGCGCTTTCGATCTTGTTCCTAACTTATGCAAATCAGTCTTCCCTTTTTCCACATTTGCAGGCCAACCCCAAATGTGAATGTGGTTCATTCTAGGCTTACGTCTAAACCACAATTCAAATGGCGCCGTTGGCACTGGTTTAGAGGAAACATTATTCAACAAGTACGTTGCCGTATACATCCCCAAGAAGATGTACATAAAAAATTAGCTTAGCATAAACTTCTCTATGTCCAAATTAAAAGAGTCCCTTTTCTTTTTTCCACAACACCATTTTACGGGTAGTCTCAAGTGTGATAGGATCTCATTTTTTGACAGGTAATTCTTGAATTCAGTGAGAAGGTATTCACCACCTCTATCTAGAGTTGTCAAATGGGCCAGGCGGCCCGCGGCCCAGCCCGGTCCCTTTCTGGCCCGGGCTTGGCCCGGCCCATACATGAACAGTGCTGGCCGGGCCATTTTGGGCTTAGGGCCTGGGCCAGGCCTGAATTTTTCTGAAAAAAGCCCGGGCTCGGCCCGACCCGAAGAACGGCTCGAAAAGCCCGGTTTTGGCCCGGGTCAAAGTGGCCAGAGAACTGTTTTTTTCTTTTCTTCTTCCAACGACAAGCACGTGTACGAATAAAAAATGAAAAAAAAGAGGTAAAGAAATAAAGTGACGCGTTTGACCATTTCTAATAGCAACCTGGGGATTAAGCTAACTTGACTTATGGGTGGATCAAGATTGGGACTTCTTCATCACTTCCACACTTTGCTCTTGAACCCATTTGTGATTGACCTTCATCACAAAAAATCACCCCTTTTTCAACAAGTTTGCTGCAACAACTACTGTAATACCAAGCCATTAGTGAGAGCACTCTCTGTATCAGCAGCAACAAAAATGGTCAAGGCCATTAGGGTTCATGAAGTTGGTGGCCCTGAGATCCATTTCTCTCTGTCTCTCTCTCGGTATCTGTGTGTATTTGTGTGTGGATATCATACTTAACATATGTAGTTTGCGATTTAATCCGCTGGCTCTTTTGAAAGTAGCCGCTAAATATTGAATAACAAAAAAATGCAAAAAAAAAAAATTGGGCCCGGGCCCTGCCCAAGCCCGACCTTAAATGTTGGGCCTAGGGCCTGGGCTTGGACCGGGCCCAAATATCCCCAGAGCCAGGCCCAGCCCGGCCTTGTTGGCAGCCCCCTTGGCCCGGCTCCGGCCCGTTTTGCTCGAGGCCCGATGGGCTTGGGCTAGGCCGGCCCAAGCCCGGCCCATTTGACACCTCTACCTCTATCAGATCGAAGGGTCATTGTGTAATTACTTGTTTGCTTTTCAACTTTCGCCTAAAACTACTTGAACTTCTCAAAAGCCTCATAATCATGATGCATTAGGTATTCATAACCGAATCTTGAGTAATCATCTCTGAGTTCAGTTAATACTCGTATACTCATCTTTGACAAGTTTCTATTTCCGTGTTTTGTAGTGATTTAGATATACGATTAAGAATATAAACATAATCTAATAATGTTCGATCACAAACAAAGGAGTTATCTTCCTAATCATGACCTTGGAATAGAAAACCGCAGAGTACCCTTGTGTAAAGAACAAGAAACTAAAATAAGTTTGCATTTGGTTCTAAAAGTACATTATATTTAGAATTAAACTCCCATCACTAAATGACAAAAAGAGCTACTCCAACTGCTACAAGTTGTTTCTCTAGCGTCTGACACAAGAGAAACATAGATCTCCTCTTCATTTAGCCTTCTGGAACCCCCGCAACGAATTGCAAATATGATTAGTGGCTTTTGCATCTACACACGAGGATCCCGCTGAAACCCCAATAAAGATGATTCAACTACTAATCTTACCCTTCTGTTTCAGCTTACCGAGATTGGCATCACATTTATGATATCAGTGTTCGACCTCACCAAAATGGAAAAACTTTCCTTTGGGATAAATACTCTTTGACCCTACGTACTTAGGGCAGTTGCAATATGGCCTCCCTCTAGTTTAAAAAGTTGAACTAAACCTCCCACCACTCATCAAAACGGGCAAAATGGACGGTTTCTATCCAAGTTAACATATTTTTTGAGCGAAAAATGTTTGGCACCCAGAACCTGCAATTTTAGGACGAAACTACCTTTTTGACCTAATAAAATATTATTAAAGATTTGCAAAAAATCACCCAAAAATCCACCAATTTCATTTCACTTTATTTGCAACCCTAAAAAACCTGTAAATGGAAGAAGGTCATGATTGTATGAATGTTATGACTGCTAGAGTGTGCTACTATGGTGTTTTGGCTCATGTAAGGACATCATATACATCCGCTAATTTTGGAAGAAGGTTTTATGGTTGTGCATTGTATGGGATATGTATAATGGTTTGCATGTATTTTTACTTAGCAATTGTTTCTTGTGGCTCCTAATTTCAATTCTTGGTTCCTTGTAGATCCAAAACAATTGTGAATATTTTCAATGGGTTGACCCACCAATGTGCCAAAGGAGTAGGGAGGTGGTCTCTAATTTGCTCATCGCACGATCATGGTCGAGAAAGAACTGGCCATAACACGTAGGAGGGCAAGGCTCTACAAGAAGCTCATGATTGCAAGTTGGGTGTTGTTGATGCTTGTGATAGTCCTTAAGATTTTGTTAAGTTAATGCTGTTATTAAAGTACAGAGGGGCAAACTGCATTTGCCCATTGTAGGTTTGGGCATTTTGTAACCTAAAAATGATGTACTTTGGACTCACCACCATTTGTTTCCAATTCTTCAGCATCCGCATCCTCATCACCTATAACATCTTCTTCCACACCCTAATTTTCAGCACCTTTATTTACACTCGTAGTCTCATTATCTCCGGTAACACGCTCATCTACATTATTCTCATCACCTCCATTTAGACCCTTATCTACACCCTCATATTTTGCCCTTTCATTTACATTCATCTCAGCCTGAGTAACATCCCTATCACCCAAAGGCAATTCATCAACCACATCCCCATCCCCATAATCAGGCTTAATCCTTAACACATCTCCCACCAGATCTTCACTATCCTGTCCAATTACTTAACCATCTTCTCTAACTACTTGTAGAGGATCTACCATTTTTACATAAATAGGTAAACAACCAGTGTCCCTATGATACCTAATCATGTTAATCACACCCCTGTCATCTGTAATAGTCCTCAGCCCATGGTTAAAGCTAACCCCATGAATGACATAGTAAAGAAGGCTAGAACTAGGTAGTTTTAAATCCCCTAAGATATCTATAAGCTCCCAATAAGACACCAAGTCTAAATCACATTCATCAAATCGAACCACCTTGGTATGACCTATTTGGTTTACTACTAAAAAGTCTCCCATAGTGGATTTATAGGGTTACTCTGTCAAACACAAATCATTTTATTTGCAGTAAAATAATATAAATTTATTACTAAACTCTAAACCCTACATTTAACAGAAACATAGTAATGTAAACCCTAATTCCTAAATTGAAAGTGTTTAGTTGGATGTACAACATAAAATGAGTCAAAAATGTACTCCTAAATTAAAAACAAAAAACCCTAAATTGAAAATCCTAAACTGTTGATGTAAATTTAACAGTGCATGATGGGTGTGCAAAATGTGATTTTGAACAGCATATACCGTGATTTTGCAAAAAAAAAAAAAAGTGATAATAGGGGAAAAACGTATCTCTTACTGCACGATCTTTTGTCTTCAATCTTCACATACCCCTCGTCGTTCTTTCAGTCAATCTACGATCTATTTTGTTCCATGATCTTCGGTCTTCAATCTTCACTCGGTCTTCGATCTTCAATCAACAAAGAGATTTGGGAGACATAGAGTTTGAGAACTTTGGGAAACGAATGGTTTGAGAACAGTTGATATAGTCTTCAATGTTACGTTTAAAATAAGCGTAAATTTGACATTTCAACAAGCTTAGTTACAGCCGTTCATTTTGCCCAGTTCTGATGAGTGCAGGGAGTTTTAGTTCAACTTTTTAAACTAGAAAGGGCCATATTGTAACCGTCCTAAAGTACAGGGGGTCAAAGAGCATTTACCTCTTTTCCTTTGGCTTGCGCCTTGAACTTGCTTCTTGCCAACTCAACCAGTTACAAGCATAATAGCCTTCTTCAATTTGGTTGTTTTCTTCTTCTTCTTCTTCTTGACCTTAACCTCAACGACATAAATGCCACCGTTAGGCACAAGAACACCCTCGGTAGCCTAAAACTCTTGCATGCATCTCACGGAGAGTGAAATGTAATTTTGCCATGTTATAATTAACCCTGAATTAAGCAAAGGCATTAAGAAATGGTTATGGCAGCATGTCAACCTGTGTTGTTGCAGCGTCATTTTCTCCGAGGACTTCTAGTTTGCTTAGATAAGAGAGAATTTTGAGACAATGATCACTAACTCGTGTTGCAAACATTCCTCTGTAAACAAAAAAAAAAATCCAAAATAAAAAGATAAAATTTTTTTTACAAACATTAAGACTGTTAACAATATAACTTTTTTTTGGGGGGGGGGGGGGGGGGTGAATGGCTATGCTTTTGTGTGTGCATGGGTGTGATTTTGATGGTAGATTGTCCAAAAAGAAGGCATATAACTACAAGTAAAATGTTCCCAAAAAAATTGAAAAGGAGGAGTAACAATCTGTCTTAAGATGGAGTAGGCATTCCAAGACTCGAGATGCTACTTAAAATGAGCAGAACCTTAAAGATTGTAAAAGAAAAAAGACTTCAAGAATTCTCTCTCATGAGATTGAATACCTGGTAATTCATCGAGAGAGTAAAACTTAATACTCTATTCAACGTTGTGCTATACGCTAAACTTATACGTCATGATATGTTTAAATTGTCAGTAATCATGAAATAGATAACTTACTTGCTGAGGATTCATGCGAACATATTGATTTAGATGATGGTATATGGTTTGCTTGCACTTCATTTAGAAATATTGATTGTTGATGGCCATTGTTGGCTTTGTTAAAGTTTTATATTGAATAATTGATTACATCATCCTAATTCTTCACATTATCAATCTTACATACACGCAAATTTTGTTGATGCCAAAATGATAAGCCGGCTTGATTATATATTTGGTTGTGTTTTTGGATTTGTTAGCATTAATTCAGCTCATGTTTTATGCCTTGTCATTTTGTTCTATGCCTTGCACAACCTCGAAGGGTGAGCTCTTTCCGTTGCCTTCTCTCTGAAGCCTGAAACCCCCTTCCCCCCCTCCAAGCTTCTGCACCAATAGTCAAATCTTAGTCAAGCCATGGATCTTGAGGCATCCTATGATGCCCTTCATGGCAATCAACCACCATTTCCATCTCCAACTCTCGGAGAACACATAATAGCCCTAGAACCAATTGGAACGGAGGAGAATGATACCAACTTAAACCAAAGAAACCCCAAAAAGGTGAAAAGTGTTCACGGGGAAACCTAGAAAAATGATGTCCACTACTGATTTAAACAATTAGATGACCCACAACCAAAAAAGCATTCCTCATCAGATCACTCATCAAACCAAAACCCACTGTTACAACCAAATTAAAATCATACAGAGAAGCAGTGGCACCATCCTCCTCCCCTTTGGCTATTGCTTTTGATCCACAAGCCTTAAACATGTCATCAGCTGATAAGAGTGAAGAAGATGAGATGAGGGATGAAGAGAAACTACTTGGAAAATCCATTGGCTACAGAGCACTCACCACCAGGCTTCGAAATTTATGGAGCTTATAGGGGGATTTTGAAATGGTTGACCTCGATGAAGGGTTCTACCGAATCAAGTTCAATTTCTTGAAGGACTACAATAATGTTACTAATGGGGGAACCACTGTCTCACGGTCTGAAAATGGGAACCAGACTTTAAGGCATCTGAGCAACAAAGACCCAAACAACAATTTGGCTATGATTCCCAAAATTACCGATTGAATACTATGAAGAGAAGGCACTTTTCAATATTTGAGAACAACTGATATCAACACTACTATTTCTGCAAGAGGCAAATACGCTAGAATTTGTGTCGAAATTGACCTAGCAAAACCTTTAATACCAACTCTCTTTCTAAGGAAAAGAAAGTATAGAATTGAATATGTATATGTTGATAATTTGTGTTTTCTTTGTGGTAGGGTAAGACATCACACATAATGGTGCAAGGAAGTTGTTGCTGGAAAATCCAACCTCAGTTTGCCAATAAGATGAACAGTACATAATCTACCGGTCATATGTCCAACGGTAACCTGTCACATGGGCTAAATGGCACTACTTCGGATACTCATCAAGCCTAATTTGATACAACCTAACTAGAACAAAAGATAGAATATTTCGGCCGATGATCGCGAAGACAAAATGAAGACGCCCATTAACAAATAAAGACCACACGAATAGTGGGCCATCCAACAGATTCAGCTCCCTAACTATGGAGCCCAATGGAAAAGATAGGTTTAAAAGAAACGAAATGAAAGAATCTCAGAAGCCTAATAAGACAGGATCAAAAGCCCAACAATAGGCCAACGAATAAAAAAGAAAAAAGCCCTGTGTTGAAGGAAACCAGCGAAGAACATAAGATCCACCTAGAGGGAATCAATCAGTCTTCAAGCCTAATAAGCTTCTCAGGGGTCCCCAATTACTGTTAAATTCTGGTCCAATAGGCAACAGACGACTGAGATGGAATTGGAAAAAGATCCTACGGTAGAGGAGACTCTACCTCTTAAGACCCTAAGAGCAGATAAAAATAAAATAGAAAGCAGACTTAGCCGCAACAAGAACATTACTTGGCAGCCACCATTTGATAGCCCTCACAGCGATAACCCTCTATATAAAAGCCCATCCAACACCAACTACAAGGGAGATCTTCCCCAATTTTTGCATCAAGTAAACATCTCAATTGATAAACCCCAGACCCAAAGGAAGATGGCAGCAATTCTGAACGAAACAATCAACATGAGCAGATCAATGGTATGGCAATCGATCAAGAAGCCTTCAACATCTTTTGGACGATTGAAGAGGTAAGGTTAAAAATTAAAGTAGCAGAGAACTCAAAAAAAGAGGAAAACTCCCACAAAATTTTGGGTGGCACCAGTACAAGGACAAATACGGGAAGAGGAAAGAATTGTGTACATCCTCAACATCCCACACGGTAAGTCTCTACCTAATCTAAGCTATGAGTGGTACATGGATATCTTTATTTCGAATTGTGATGGCGCTGGAAATAACAAATTTTGAAGTGAATTTAGGGAAATTATAAGGAAATTCCATCCATACGTAGTGGCCATTCTAGAACCTAAAGTTCAATATTCCAGAATATGAAATTATTTCCATGATTTGAATTATAACACTTCATGTATCGTTAACCTCGAAGGCAGATCTGGCAGAATTTGGTTATTTTGGGACTCTTTCCAAATTAACGTAAAAACTATTGAAGCCAGTGCCCAAGTTATTCATGCCAATATTGCTAGAAGGGAGTATGAAGATTGGGTCCTTTTTGCTGTATATGCTAGTCCTAACCCCAGAAAGCGTGAGGAATTGTGGAAGAACCTAAAAGACTTTGCTGACAATAACCTTATACCCTGGATGGTGGGAGGAGACCTAAATGATATAGCTAGTATTTCTAAGGGGAAATGTAGAGCGGAAGAAGGAGAGACCAGCAGAATTCAAAAGTTTAGAAACAATATAGACATGTGTGGTTTGCTGGACTTGGGATGTACTGGCCCAAACCTAACCTGGACTAATTGAAGAGGAGGAAGGACGAATGTCCAAAAAAGACCGGATAGATGCCTTCAAACCCTGAATGGACCGGATTACTCTCCAATACTCTGATCACTGTGCACTGCTTATCAATAGTTTTGGTACGTTCTTTACACCCACTACTTTTAATAGACCTTTTCGTCTTGAAGTTGCTTGGTTATTAGGTGATAATTTTTTTGAAGGGAACTTGGAATAGTCATGTCAAAAACATACTTACTATCATTGAGGAGTTCAAGACACAGACTTATCTTTTGGAACAAAAATATGTTTGGAAACATCGTTAGAAGGAAAATATTTCTTCAGCTAGATTAATTAAAAGGAATACATGTGCCTTAATTGAACATTGGTCTCATAATATGGAACTTTTGAAAAAAGAGCTTATGAAGGACTATATTAATAACCTTACTCAAAAGGAAATGCTTTGGCGCCAAAAATCCAGAATTAAATGGCACTGCGAAGGAGATAGGAATACTAGATATTGCAATATATACATAATTACCAGAAGAAACAAAAACAGAATCAATGCCCTACTGGATCATAACAATAATTACATCACAAATCCTAATGTTTTGGAAAGCCACATTAATGTACATTTTACTAACTTGTTTAGAGCTAAAGATCACCTTAGTTTAAGTTGTAATACTATCATGTTGAAAGATCAATATCCCAAGTTTAGTGAATCTGAAGCTAGTCACTTGGAAGCTCCTCAATGCAACACCAAAATTAAAGAAGCCTGTTTTACCATTAAGGCACCTGAACCTGATAAGATTAATGCGATGTTCTATCATAAATACTGGGACACTGTGGGCCACGTCTATTGTGATTTCATCAAAGAATGTTACAACTCTAGAACCATGCCTCATGAAAATAACAAAGCTCTTACAACTCTTATACCCAAAACTGAAAACCTCAAAGAATACATCAATTCAGGACCATAATCCTCCTCAATGTGGCTTACAGAGCCCTATCCAAAGTCATTGTTGCTAGACTTAGACCATATCTTAAATAGCTGATAAGCCCTATCCAAAGTAGCATTGTTCCTTGCAGAACTACTACTAACAATATGATCATAACTCCAGAAATTCTTCATACTCTCAAAAATAGAGAAAATAATGAAATTAGATCTTGAGAAAGCCTATGATAGACTTGAATGGAATTTCATTCAGCAAACTCTTATGGATTTTAATTTTCCTATTGCTTGAATAAAAATTATTATGAGCTGTATTACTGGCAGCTCTATGGCTGTGTTGTGGAAACCACCATTCTTGGAGATGAATTATAGAAGGTGACCCTTTATCTCCTTACATATATATTTTATGCACGGAAAAATTCTCTTATTTATTTGATGATTGTAAAGGAAGAAGAATGTGATTGGTTTGAGAGCCTCCATTGGGGGGCCTATGTTATCCTACTTTTTCCATGCTGATGATTTGATTATATTTAGCAAAGTAGGGGAAAAGGAATGTTGTAAGATCATGGAAATCCTTAATTTGTTCTATAGTTGCTCTGGACAAAATAAACCACCAGAAATCCAAGATGTTCATTTATCTCAATATACCTCATGCTCAAGCCCTTAAGATGAGCTTTATCTGTGGCATTCCCCTTACTGAAAGACTTGGGTTTTTTTTTTTAGGTGCCACTCTTGTCCCTAAAAGACATTCCCAAAACCTTTATGATGGTATTAAAGTTCAAAGGAGAATAGCTGATGGAAAGCCAAAATCTATCAATGGCTGGCAAATCTATACTTGTTCAGTCTGTCACTAATGACATCCCCACTCACTTAATGCAAACTCAAACCTTGCCTGCTAAAATCAATGAGAAACTGGATAGATTAAGTAGATCCTATCTATGGGAGAACACTGCAAAGAAGAGGAAAATACATCTTGTTAATTGGGATAGGGTGGGGATTCCTAAAAGGTATGTTGGGCTTGGTCTCAGAAAAGCTAAGTTAAATAACCTTTGCTGTTTAACTAAACTTGGATGGAAAGTCTTACACAATGAAGACTTTCTGTGGGTGAAAGTGCTAAGACATAAGTATGTCAAAAGTGTTTACCCTAGAGATTGGGAGAAAAACTGTAAAAATTACCATACATAGGGAAGAATTCTAAAAAGCAAAAACATCCTGTTAAGAGGCATGATATGGATTATTAACAAAGGGAGTAAAATGGACTTCTGGAAGGATTGGTGGTGTGGGGATGGTCCCTTATCTATTGACAACCAATGTCAAGCCCTCAATCTAAATTCTTGTGTCAATGGGGTGTTGGGGGGGTGGGAAACCGCTAAGATCCTTGAGTTGGTGGATTCTGAGAAACAAAACCAAATTGTCAAAATATACCTACCTAAAGAGGAAGTTAAAGAAGATGGCCATTGTTGGGGCCTCTGCCCAAGTGTTTAATCTGCTATTACTAGTGCTAACCTTGCTACTTTGGATTTGGATTACATTGATATTGGGGAGAACAAATGGAAATGAATATGGAAATTAGAATGCCTCATAAAATCACCATATTTATTTGGCTTCTGATCCAGGATAGAATTGTTACTAACAGCCTTAGAGCTATCAGAAATATGACTAATGATCCTAGTTGTACTAGACGTGGGCATGGATTTGAAAATTCTGAACATGTTGTTAGGAAATGCCCTAATGCTCGTGAGATTTGGAAATATATGTTCTCCAATCAACAAATGGAAGAAGAGGATAATTTCATCATGGAAGATTAGTTATACAAAAATCTCAAAGGAAAGGATCAATTGACTTTTGCTAACATTAAATGGAAAATATGGAAATTCAGAAACAAAGCAAGTATAGATGGAGAGATTACTCTTGATGAAGTGACTGAAAAATGTGCCAATCAAGCTACTAAGTTGAAGAGGCTTTTAAAGACAACAATGGAAATAGAAGCAAAACTATTGAAATAGTAGCTTGGGTCTTTCCTCCTACACATGCCATAAAATTAAATATTGATTGCTGCACCAAATCCAATATGCATGGAGGTATATGTGGTCTATTGCGAGACAACTAGGGAGATTCGTTGGGGGGCTACTATGGCAAAATCATTACAACCAATCCTCTAGAAGCGGAACTGAAGAGTATCATCCAAGGTCTACAAGTAGTGAGAAACAAGATGTTGATGGAAGTAACAGTAAAGACTGATTCAACAGATACCATAAAACTGATAAAGGAGGGAGGAAATATATGGCATCCTTTAAACATTCTCATCAAAGATGCTAGGTTCCTCATCAGAGAGACCAAGGTCAGCATTGAACATGTTCATAGAGAGGGCATCCAATGCACAGATCTACTTGGAGAACAACAAGAGGAATATTTTGTGAACCTCGTACAACCCCTGGAGGTGGTCATTCCCCTATTAACTGCTAATAAGGCAGGTGTTGCCCATGTTAAGGTCTAACTTCGATTTGTAAAGAATTTTATTTCAGTTGTACCAAAAAAAATAATAATTAATTGAGTCCATACTTAAACATGGTACATGCATGTATTATAACTAGATAAGGGAGCCTACATACTTGAGTCACATGCTATCTTGTTACTCTTAAAACATGCATGAAGTACGTGATATTTGTGGCTACATTTTATGTCTTTCTATAGATCATGTAGAAATTCTTGGTACTGTCCATATGGGTTCATGTTGTATGTGTCTCATGTGTTTATATAGCTTATAACTATCTTTGCACACATGTATACTCTTGTCTTTTTGTTTGATGACGGAAGGAAAAAAAAAGTAGTCTTAATTATGTATGTTATAAGTTGTCTTGATTTTATATGGTTGTGTTGTTGAGAAAACATTAGAGGAAGAACATCTCTTGTTTTAGCTAGAGATTGCATGATCAAAATAGGATTGTTGTTCTTACTTGAATAATATTTGATATAACTTATCTTGTACAGAATCAATGTTTGTCATCCTAAAAAAGAGGAATATTGTTAGCCCTATAGTTGGATAAACTTGGCTAACATTTTTTTGATGATAACAACATGTTGATTCCATTCTAATGTGTGCTTTGAAAGATTTGTACTTGGTAGGTATATGCACACTCACTCATGAGACGCATTTGAGAAATTGGACATATGGATGGGAACCAAAGAAGCTTCAAGCTATAATGGAGATTTTAAGAAAGCTTAACCATGTACAATGCAAAGAGCAACAAAGAATGCATAGACTATTTTCAATTGTTAGTGGTCTTTGCTAATATTTATGTAGCTTCTTTGATGCTTGGATTGGTGAATATCGTCTAGAATGACTCTGAAACATCTTGTGCAGTGCATGTGATTTCTTAAAATTTCAAACAAGTATGTTTCTTGCAAAATGGGCAAACTTTGGAGCTAACTCAGATTTTTTAGACAAAAGTTCAAGCTTATCTTTTTGTATTTTATTAGCTTTCCAACAATTAAAAAAAAAGAAGAAACAGGGTTTCAATCCGAATTTTCTAAGAAAGTTATGCTAAAAATAAGAGAATGTGGTTTTGTTGTGAAAACCAATGCAGTTTATTGGCTTGGCAATACAGTTGAGTGGATTGACGTTGTGAGCCTCCAAAATTGGAATGTAGTGACTACATTGTATTACATCGACAATAACCTCCAAGATTTGAAAATAACGGCCAGCTTTGCAAAATTCAAAACTGAAAATTGAGTATACCCTTGTTATGCATTGGACTACTATTGCTCTAGTATTCACACTTATGCATTAGATGGTGCCAATGATAAAAATTGGGTATGTTAAAGGAGACTAAGGTGAGATGGGTTTGAGGTGATGAAATGGTGCTGCTGTGGGGCTGGGCGCTTGCCAGCGGTAAGGGAGGTAATCACTGGAAAATGAAGAAGACTAGAGAAAATATGGGAGGTCATTAGTTTGACAAAGTTGCCCCTAAAAAAGATCACATGAAAAGCACGTGGTGATTTTGGTGGAAAAACATAACAGGAGACTAAAGGTGGCATTTGGTAATGTTCTCGCTCCTTAATTCTTTTCTTTTTTATTTTGTTGACCAAAAAGAACGAAAACAAAAGAAACAGTGTATTGGTTTCTATTTTGTTCTTTTTTTTTAAATCGATATCAGTTTTGGGTTCAAAATCTCGTTCTTCTAATGAGATTTCAAAACACTTGTGTCCGACTTCGGGTTTAATGAGGCTTACCCATCAAATTTCTTTAGGAAAAAATAGTTATGAACATCCCTCTGTAAACAAAAAAACCCAAATTAAAAAGATAAAATCTCTCTTACAAACATCAAGAACCTTAATGAAACCAATAAAACAAACCCGAGGGGGGGGGGGGGGGTGTTGAATAGGATTTTTGAACGGAAACCAACATTTTAGCCATCTGAACTACAACCACGCAATACGTGTGGAAGAGTGGAATTAGAAACATGATATTTGTATAATATAAGCTTGGCTTTAGAGTAGATTTAACTACTTTTTTCAGATGAAGTTCAAATTGCGAGAACCAAAACATATCCTTGTAGGTAGTTATTTTCTTGTCCCTTCATCCCTAATTATATGATTGTATATATTTTTTTGATGGTCTTAAAAAAATGATCATTTTCTAAATTAAGAAAGATTCAATAGGTACCCTTCTTACACTTTTTTTTTATTATAATAGTATTGAGCACGCGCGTTGCACGTGAATGTAATCGAGAGTAATTTTTAAGGTGATATCGTTAGCCTTTTTGGGATCAAAAGAATATAATTATGTTTTATGTTCTTTAGCCATGTTCCCTTCTCCTTCGGATCTCAAGATATGGAGTCAATCAATTTGGATGAAAAATGGTGGAGTACAAGTGTACAACCTGTGATAGCAACGACAGTGAGCCAGATAATTTTGGTTGAGTATATGGCTACAAACTAATATGGCGGCTTTGGTCATATATGGGTTTTTGGAGATTTCACATAGTGTGTTAGATTATATAGTTAATTTTTTTTAAAAAAATATGATTTAAAGCCTTTCAAACGACAGTGATGGACGCCTGTAGATGAGTTGAATAAACCGAGTTAACAGCACATATGGTCCCTAAACTTTTGGTCATCCTCACGTTTATCCCTATAGTTTAAAATTTGGTAATGTTAGTCCCTGTACTTTTTAACTTTACCCACTGTCCTTTTTCACACGGCCGTCTGTTTTTAGCTGTTAATGTGCCTTTTGGTGGGGGTTATTTCTGTCCCTTCATCTCCTTGATTTCCCTCCAAAATTAATCTAATAGTACATTTTCTCAAAGTAGAGAGGGAGTTGAACGGTGGTGAGTAATAACAAGAGATTACGTACGAATTATGGCTTCATTTGTGTCAATTAGGGTTTGATTATCAACTTAAGTGTCAATTAAATTAGGGATTTTATTGACTGAATTGAGACTTTACTCATTTTAGGGTTTTGGTTTGATCACGGTTCCATAAGTCTCGAAATCAAAGCAAAATGACTTGGCAAAAGAGGGAAAGAGGCGTCAATTTTGGCAATGCTGTGCTATACGGTATGTTGTCCAAACACTTGGTGCTTTATTTATTTAATCATGCGCTTTACAGTAAATTATATTGATATATGGGACATTGTTGCTTTTTAGGGTTTTTGTTCTATGTGTATCATGTACTTGTGATTCCATATTCCAATACTGATTGCCAAATTGCTTTGACTATGATAAAGTGATGTTGTCTTTTGTTGAATTTCATATTTATATACTAATTTAGATATAATTATATACTAATGTAGAGCTATGTTTTTTTCTTGGAAATTGAATAATGTCTATTATGTGGTTAGTGTGTTGTATGTTCTGTAAATCGGATCTGATTAAATTGGTCATATGTTAATTGTTTGTGTAGTGAATGAGTCTGATTATTTTACTCTTGAATTGCACCATGGGGGACACTTGTGTATGTCCCAATAATGGAATATGTGGGTGGGATTGTAGACAACTATGACATGTGTCATAGTGATTTCTTTTTAGTACAAGAGGTTATTACAGTGGTAGAAAAAAAGGGTTATAAGGGAAAATGTTATGGCTTTTGATGAGGAGCTGAGAGGTTAAAGAATGATGCTGATATTAGAAATATGATGGTTTATGTTAGTCCTAATACTGTGCTAGAGGTATACATAGAACTAAGAGAAACATTAATTGGTGATAATACTGATGATGTCACATTAGTAGGAATGTTAGATGAGAGTGAGTTTTTGGTATCATAGGGTATGATGGATGTAAATAGTAGTCAATTGGAGGGGCTGTTTGATGGTACTCAATGTCAAGCTGTGGGGAATGAACATGAAATGCCTCTGAGGGAAACTATAATTGAAACTCCACGAACAGATGAAGGTGCTAAGGAAGATGGTTGGTTAAATGGTACTGAAGATGGTAATGAAGATGGTGATGAAGATGGCAGTGAAGGTGATGATGAAGATGGTACTCAAGCTTACTAAAGCTGATGTAGGATATGACAACTTTAAGGACAGTGACTATGACTTTAGTGAGGAATACATACCCAATGATGGAAATGGGGGCTCAACTGTTAAATTGTTTGGTGCTGCATAGAGAGGTAAGCAAAATATGAGTGATACAGTTTATGACCTAGGGGCAATTGAGGTATCAAATGAAGGAAGGGATGAGCATTATTACTTGTCTGATGAGTTAAGGAGTCTGCCATCTAATTCTGATGAGGAAGCTAGCAGGGTTAGGTATGCACAATTCATGCTTGACAGAGACATGAAAGATTCAGATTTTCAAGCGGGGATGTTGTTTACTAGGAAGGAAGAATTCAAGGAGGCAATTAAAGAGTATATTATAAGTAACAGGAGAGAGGTAGAGTTTATAAAATGATAAGGTTAGGGTGAGGGCAATATGCATTGGAAGTTAGCACTGTAAATGGATATTTTATGGGTCTAAGAGGCAGGGGTCCACAAGATGGCAGGTTAAAAAACATATTTTAAAGAACGCGATTACCCTACCCAATATGACCACAGAAGGGCCACTTATAAGTGGCTGTCAAAGACTTACATGGAGAGGATTAGGTCAAACCCAAATATGCCAATGCCTTATTTGAAAGATGCTGTCAGAAATGAGTTCACACTTGGTGTAAGCAAACATTAGGCTTACAAGGCTAAAAGGAAGGCATTCGGAGCAGTATAGCAATGGGAGCCATTTGGAGCAGTATAGAGTAAATCGGGATTACTGTAATAAGGTTTGTAGAACTAATCCATATACTACAATGGTGGTTAAGAAGATAGAAGAGGGTGAAAATCAATATAGGTTTTAGAGGTTGTATGTTTGTCTAGGGGCATGCAAGGTAGGGCTCAAACATTACAGACCATTCATTGGATTGGATAGCTGTTTTCTGAAGGGTCCTTTCCCTCATAGTTATTATCTGCTATTGTGATAGATGCAGATAATTGCATGTTCTTAATTGCATATGCACTGGTGGAGGCAGAGAATAAGAGTTCATGGACATGGTTTATGGGACTGTTTGGGAGGGACATTGGCATTGGGAATCAAAGTCAGCTTGAGTGGACATTCATTTCACATAGGCAAAAGGTAAATTGCAGAAACCTTAATTTTTATTTATGAATGTCATCAACTATTACTGTGAGCTCATTTTAATTTGCAAAAAAAAATTAAAATGCAACATTTGGTTCCAGCAATACAAGATGTATTTCCAGATGCTGAGCATATGTTTTGCTTGTTGCACATGTACAAGAATTATAACAAGTTGTTCAAGGGACAAAAGTTGAAGGATTATATGCAAAATGCAAGCAAAGAATCTGCAATGAGGTACTCTATAAGAATAGCGGAGAACTGAAAAAGATGACTCAACAACTTATCAATGGCTACTAAATGTAAGCCCCAAACGTTGGAGCAGACTCATTTTTCTACTTTCCATAAGTATGATAAGCTATTGAATAATTACTCTGAGAAATTTAATAGCTTCATTCTGGAAACTAGGGATAAACCTATTTTGAATATGCTTGAGGGGGTTAGGGTTCTTCAAATGAAAGAATGTACTCTGAAGAAGCACGATGAGAGGAATACACCTCATATTCAAAAAATAGTTGAGGAGAACAAGGCTAGGTCAAATGAGTGTATTAGCACCTGGAATGGGGGTTATGAGTACCAGTTTAAATGTCCATTTAATGCTCAATATGTTGTGAATTTGAGAGATAGAACTTGCACATGTAGAAGATGGGACCTCAGTGGCATCCCTTGCCCTCATGTTGTTTCTGCCATATACTCTGATGAGGCAAATGGCAGAAACAAAGGGATGAGACCAAAGAAGTGGGTGCATGAGTGCTGTAAAAGAGAGACTCAGATCAAGATATATGAGAACATGATCCATGAAATCAATGGTCCAGACCTTTGGGATCTAGTAGTAAGCCTGAAATTCTTCCTCCAATTCATCATACTCAACCAGGTAGGCCAAGGAAGGTTAGGAGAAGGGATAAAGATGACCTTAAATGTGCCATTAAGCTAAGCAGAAAGAGAATAAGAATGACTAGTGGTAAATATGGGAAGTATGGCCACAACCAAAGAATATGCAAGGAACAGGGAAATGGGCCCTAAAAACAACTATTGTGGCTGAAACAAATGTGGGTGATGCAACTGCCATGTGTGTTGATGCAAGGCAAAGACAAGCAAGAAGGCAAGAAAAGTTACATGTGAGTATATTTTCCGTTAGGTCAGGGATTATTACCATGTACTTTCTTTACAGTATGTTTCACATATATTTTGGCATCTCTAAACAGGTTAAGAGAAATCAAACAACGACTTATGTGGATAAAACAACTATGGGTGATGCCACTGCCTTTCAAACAGATGTTGATGCATGGCAAAGACATTAGGGAAGAACTCAACATTTACCTGTAAGTTTATTTTGCTTAGGTCAGTGACTATTACCCTCTACTTTGTTTACAGTATGATAACTTATCATGTATTTTGGCATCTCTAAACAGGTTAAGAAAAAAAAAGTACTGTGAATGTGGAAGGCAGTGAAAGAATAGAGAAGAAAGTTTTCAGGAGGAAGAGCTTGATTGCACAGAAGATGAAAAATGCAAGACTAAGAGCACAGAAAATGTCTACAAGTAATGATCAAGTAAATGCAAATGATGTGGCTGTTTAAGGACAACACAGTGAAGAGATGGTTATAAAGATGAGTGGCCATAAGCTTGCAACATTGAGGATAGGCATACTTGAGAGGAAAAAAGCAAATGCAACTACAAGTTACAAAGATGCTACTCCATCCAAGTCTGCCACTGCCAGTGCCAATGTTCCTGCTGCTATTACTCCTGCAAACCCTACTCTTCTTACTACTCCTACTAGGGTACTGACAAAAGGCCAGGCTGTAGCTCCATCCAAATGTGCCAGTTCCAGTGCCAATGTTCTTGATAGCACTCCTCCTACTAGAGTGGTGAAAAGAAGCAAGGCTGCTACTCCTGCCAAGTCTGCCAGTTCTAGTATCAGTGTTCTTAATAGCATTCCTTCTGCTAGGGTACTGACAAGAAGCAAGGCTGCTACTCCATCCAAGCCTCCCGCGTCAGTGTTCTTGCTACTACAACTCACTCTCCTACTGCTACTAGGATAGTGACAAGAAGTCAAGTTCCTACTCCTACTAGGGTTCTTATAAGAAGTCAAGTTATTATCCCTACCAAGAAGAAGAATCATAGGAATTGATATGTCTTTGGATATGTGTTTAGGAATTGAGACCTTGTTACATGTTTATCTACCTGGTTATGTTGGAAGTCGGATGTGTGATTAGAACTTTAACTTTTGTGTTGTGTCTTTTGATGCTAGTAAATCGGTAGCTTGTCATTGGTATTTGGGAGCTTGATTGGAACTTTAACTTCCTGTTATGTTTTTTTGATGTAATGAATAGGTAGCTTGTTAATGGTAATATAAGTGGTGCCTTTTATGTTGTCTGATAAATTCATTTCTCATAGAGTTATTATGTCTTTTGTGCATGTACTGTATTGTACCATTCATTTCACTTCCCATTGCATAAAAGTAACTTATTTCTGGCACATTGGATCAAAACAAACTGGAGTCCATTGCATTAACGTCAGGCTATCTGATTGCATCAAACAAAATGGAGTCCATAATTTACAAATTGGAACTAGTATAATGCCATTTGGGTGCACAATAACTTGACTCTAGGAACACACCTAAGCACTACTTCAGACCCCAAAACACCACAGCTATAAGATAGGTCAAAACCACTACTTCATATACCAAAACACCACAGCCATCAGATATGACAAGAACAGAGCCATCCAAAGCTTCTTTTCCCTCTGATTGGACCTTATAATATGAGCATCCATGTCTTTAATCTTTCCAAGAGCCCAGGAATCAGTTGACATGATCTACGGCACATAAGGGTATCATACCACTCAAAATATCCACATGAGCCATTTTACAAACAGTTGGTCTACTTTACAGCTAACTCAATTTTATAGCTAAAAAATGAAAAAAAAATCAACCGGTTAAGAAAAAAGAAAGAACATCAAACTAGAAGTTTACACCGTTGATCTCGCAAACATAAAACCTCCTTACTGGATTAAGTTATGTCAATGAAGTGCGCAAGTTTGCACTCACTCCACAAAAGCATCGAGCTTTCATATTTTGATGCTATGGCTACAAGCTGGCCTATGTCTTCTCCTTGGTATGTTATATAATGAACTGAGTTGCAAAGCTTCCAGGGACTAAGGGGTGATGTGTATTAACCGAGTATGGAAGTGTTTGTTTGTGAACTTGAGAGGGAAAAAAGGGAAGCAACTGGTTTAATTTTGGAGGGAAACCGAGAAGGTGAAGGGACGAAAATAGCCCCACCAAGAGGCACATTAACGGCTAAAAATAGACGGTCATGTGAAAAAGGACTTCTGTGGGTAAAGTTAAAAAGTACAAGAACTAATCTTACCAATTTTAGACTAGAGGGACTACACATGAAAATGACCCAAAGTTTAGGGACCACATGTGTTGTTACCTCAAGTAAACCCTTTCTATCGTTGGGTTAGTATGACAACCTACTATACATATATACTGTTCCCAACCTACTTTGGTGGCACCCAAGGGCCCACTGGGGGTCCCATTTTGCGTGACACATCGACAAATTCAACGGTCAATTTTTCAACTCATTGAATTGGTCAAAGTGCGCGTCCAAGTCATGCGCATTCATCATCATCTTATCGCAGCAATTCATGACGATGTACATTTTTCGTCACCAAAGTTGTAACTTTGGCTCCATTTCCCCTACAAAATACATGGAATAGACTTAGCGCGCCTCCACGCTCAAAGGGGTCAGCAACCTTGGTTCAAGACAGGGGGCTCGGCCACCTTGCATGGGGGGTCGGCAACCTTGGTTCAAGGACAGGGGGCTCGGCCACCTTTTTTCAAGGCAGGGGGTCGGCCACCTTGGTTCAAGGCAGGGGGTCGGCCACCCCAAGCTCAGGGTGGGGCTCTTTGGCACTTTGCTCACTTATTGCACTCAACATGCTATGATTCGCACTGCTCAATAGTCAATGTCTCGTGACGGTAGTCGTTGTGCCCAAGCACCACAATCAATGTCTTGCGACGGTAGTCGCAGTGCCTATGCGCCACAATCAATGTCTCGCGATGGTAGTTGTCGAGCCCATGCACCACAATCAATGTCTCGTACTGTAGGCACCGCACCCATGCACCACGATCATGTTACATGCCTCCGGGCAGCACTCATTAACCACACCATGCGCCCACGCCATGGACGTTGAAAATGCTTCGACCCACTCTCCATGGTGTGCAGCATTCCTAGGGCTCCACTCGTAGTGTGCCGACATGAGGACCTTCGCAACGGGATAGGCTCGTTACCACAAAGCTATCGCCGTCTTCATTCCGGGGGGCTCTGCTCGCAGTGCTCCGGCATGAGGACCCTTCGCAGCGAGATATGCTCGTTACAACAAAGCTATCACCGTCTTCATTTTGGGGGGCTCTGTTCGTAGTTCTTCGGCATGAGGACCCTTCGCAGCAGGATAGGCTCGTTACCACAAAGCTATCACCGCCTTGGGTGACTTGCATGACACTAGGCACTGAGTTACGACCATGTCCACTCATATTACCGGTGATCATCGACGCCCCCAAGATAATGACCCCCGGGTCAATTTGGGATTGGAGCAGGTCTTTAGAGGGCATCGCGCCTAGTCCGCCTGGCAGTTGGCTACAGGGGCAACCTTCACCGCTGTCAGGTTCTCTACGCGTCCCTTGATGTAACTTGTGGGATTCAGTAAGGGCTTGGACCGGTGGCTGGGGTAATAGGCTTACTCTGATCATGCTGTCATGGTGTGTTCAGTCTTTTCAGACAGGTAGAGCGACGCTGTGTGGGACAAATAGTGTGACTTTGGGAACTGGCAGTCCAACAGAGAATCTATATTTTTGGGACCCCCTAGTGACATGTCACTCCCAGGGGATGCCATGTGGCAATTGATGACACAGGCATACTTTTGCATATAAATAGTGCACTGTTGAACTCATTTGGGGGAGAACTTTTTCATTCTAAAAATTCACTTTCTCACTCTAGAATCCAAAGCTCTTGAATTCTAGAGAGAGAAGCATAATTATTTTGTGACTTTGGACGTATCAGCGACCGTGACATCGGACCTCGACTTGGACCCAACCAGAGACTGTCGACTGCCGTCCCTGTGCATCAATGTCTTTCCTACACAGCACTGCCACCCCTCACCGCCTGTCTAGGAAGCCTTACTCTCTGCCCTTACTCCGCCTTCACTATCTCTCACTTTGCATGCTTGGAAGCTGACTCGGACTGTAGCCTTTGTGGCATCTCCATGTAGGTACGAACCCACTTTCCTTGGCATCATTTTGGCACTTTGCTGCGGAGGTGAGCATCGTATTGCAGTTTTCATACCTTCCACACTTAGGCACCATGCCTGTGCAACAGAGAGTTACGAGGGCTACCATCCAGGGCCTTATCCATATCGTGCAAGAGGAGGATCATTTTGGTGAACAAGAGGGGACTAGTGCCATTCGTCTCCAAGACTAACCACCAACAACCGCACCTGACGTACAAGTTATAGTCAGTGCAGCCATTCAGCAGCTTACTCACACCATAGCCAACTCGCAAGACTTGCAGACCACTCTCATGGCCGTCATTATGGAAATGAAAAGATTTATACAGGCGTTGGCCTCACAACAACCCATTGCACCAGTTCGACCTTCAGGACCTGGGTTGGCTCCTAACGCCACTCAGGCCCCAGTGTCGCCACCACCGCCGCCTCCATCATCCAGACCATTAGCGGTAGGACTCACGACATCTTCACAGCCTATAGCCGACACATCGCATCTTGTGATGCCATCACGTAGGCCACAAGCAGACCTTGGACCAGTATTGCAATAGGTCTTCCCTATTGTCGCGCCACAACATGTGCCAGCCCGAAGCTCTTCCAAAACTCACGACTCCATTGAGATGGAGCCTAACCCCTACCTAATGGAACAATGTCAAACAACCGGTCAAGTAGTGGACATGTCTTGCCCACTTACCCATGCCCATGTACAATTGCCACCACCAGCCCTATCATGTATCAACCCTCCATTGCTCTTGCTCACCAAGTTGCCCCATCTGGGGGCTCGAGGGCTCACGGCACCCCAGCCAGTCATCATCCCCTAACTAACAATGAAGAACCATCCCCCAACTATGTCACTCGATTAGACTTGGAAGCACTCATCCACCGTCTCCCACAGAACTCTGCACCTGACTCTTCAGCCAGGCTAACAGGCCATGCACCATACGCCAACGACATAGCCATCACACCCTACCCCCTCAAGTACAAGCAACCTATCTTCGTGCTCTTCAACGGACGTGAGGGCAACGCCCGTGAGCACTTGACAAGATTTGCAGGCTTGTTAGAGCAGTATGGTTTGGGGGACAGTTTAAAGTTAAGAGAATTTCACAAGTCCCTTACAGGCTTGGCTTACACTTGGTACCACCAGATCCCTACGGGTACTATCCACTTATGGAACGACATGGTCTAGATATTCTTGGACAAATTCCATGACGAAGCTGAACGGGTCACTATTGTTGACATTTCTGGTATAAACCAGAACTCGGGAGAGGACTTGAACAAATACGTGCACCGCTTCCATCTCAAATGCCTCGAGTGCACGAACTTCAGCAAAGATGAGAGCCTAGTTCCAATATGCATCAAGAACATGAGTGATGTATACCGAGTACATATTGAGAATTTACAATTAAGGTCATGGGGACACCTCAAGGAAATAGCCCACTGTACTTACGAGTTGGTCGGCCCTGTCAAGCCGTGGAAGCCTCGACCGCAGAATGCACTGCTGCCCTCAGCAGACACAGTCGGCATTCAACGTAGCAGCAGCAGTAGCAACAACAACAACAACAATAACAAACAGCTACAGTGGCTTTAAGCATCAATTCTAAGATGGGGACCGACGCTCTAACAAGCGAAGGCAATGAGAGCCCGCACCCGACTACCCATGTGATTTAAATATGGTGAAAGAACTTTTGGCAGAATAGGTGGCAAACGACAACAACTTCTAATTGCTGCCAATAAGGACCAACATCACGGACGTGGAAAAGGCCAGACCCAACTACTACCCTTACCATCAAGCTCTTGGACATCATCTCAAAGACAGTAATGGGCTGCGAGCTATCTTTGCAAGGAAGGTCGCGTCAGGCGACCTAAAGCTATGGAAGAACAACGATGTGCGTATGAACCCTTACCCACACCATGGCAACAACAATAGGGAGCATCAAGTGCTCATGGTCGTCACTGATCAAATCGAGCCTATCATCCCCAAAGCCTTACGGAGGCCATTCCTACGGTCACACCTTGTGTACCTTCCACTCCTCAGCCAGCGTCCTCAGTCAGACAAATGACGAAAATCAAAGGCTTTTTTGATGAAATGGGTTTTTCACCTGTGACACGAACCTACCTCTCAAACTGTCTGAGCAAGGTCACCACGGGCCTCGGTCTCGAATGTTTTTTTGCCCAAGCAGAACTCAAACACATCCTTTCTACGGTATTTATTTTCTCTGACGAGGACTCGCCACCGGTTGAACACGACAATAGGCCATTCTTTCTCAAATGCACCATTAATGGCACGGGCTTCCGCCATGCCTTAGTAGACTGCGGCACCTCAATCAACACCATACCTCTTAAAACGGGCCGGGACATCCCCCCAAAAAAAATCATCCCCGACCCCATCAAGATTACCAACTTTGGGCAGGGTCCCCAGTAGACCCTTGGCCATATCACTGTCGACCTCATGGTCGGAACTGTCCGTCGTGACACTACTTTCCACATAATAGACAGTGAGCCTACCTTTCACCTCCTACTTGGCCAACCTTGGATTCATGTCAACAAGGTCGTTCCCTTAACGTACCACCAGTCTATGAAACTGGTGGCCGATCTTGCGGGACATGAGGTAGCAATGACAATCCCCGCAACCAAGGCCCCCTATGAATGTGCCAAATCTTACTTCGTCGAGACCTCTTTCTTCACTGAGCTTGTCGAGGATGGTGAGAATGCTACTCATATACATTCTACCAAGTTACCGAATTGGGACGAGCTGTGTGGAAATAAGCCTCCCAAGTCTAAGACCAAGAAAAGTAATAAAAACAAAGGATCAACCTCAGTGCTGCCGCCCGCTGTCATAACCAACTCTCCGCCTTCATCCCCTAAGTCCAAGAAGCAAAAGTTTGAACCAACCTTCCAACGCATCGTCAAAGACAGAAAAGTTATCTACCAATTATGACGGTGTGCAGGGGCTCCAGGTGGTCCGTCATCTGACCCCTCCCGACCCTGACCTGCCCATGGAAATTGAATGGTATTGTGCGGCTGAGCATTGCCCGCCTGACCCTGAACTTACCTCGGGCGCTACTGCACCTTGCTATGAAGACGGCCCTTGACCACAGGCCGAAGACCTTAAGGAAATCAACCTGGCTGATCCGGGCGAGAAACCTCAATTGGTATACATTGGCACAAAACTCGTCCCAGGTCGAAGAGAGGAATTGGTTACCCTCCTTCGCAAATATCGTGATGTATTGGCATGGAGTTACAATGAGATGCCTCGATTGGACCCTGCCTTGGTGACACACCATCTCAACATTGCTATCGGGTCCATCCCTGTTCGATAACACCCACGGACTTTTCACCCCGAACTCGAATTAAAGATCAAGCAAGAGATAGAACGACTTATGCAGGCCAGTTTCATTGAGCCTATCATTCATCCCATATGGCTAGCTAATGTCGTCCTACTACAAAAGAAGAATGGCCAAGTCTGCGTTGGTATTGACTTTCGGGACTTGAACAAGGAGTGCCCCAAAGATGAGTTTCCACTGCCTAACATTGACATGCTTACGGAGGCTGCCACCGAACACGAGACCTTGTCTTTCATGGATGGTTTCGTAGGCTATAGCCAAATTTGGATGAACCCAGACGACTGTGCCAAGATAGCCTTCTGAACCCCCATGGGTAACTTTTGTTAAAAAGTTATGCCCTTAGGTCTCAAGAATGCAGGTACTACCTATCAAAGGGTGATGACAGCCATCTTCCACAACATGATACACCATACAGTGGAAGACTACGTCGACGATCTCATCATCAAATCTAAGAAGGAAAGTGATCATCTCACTGACCTCTGAGCAATCTTTGATCATTGTCGCCATTACAACATGCAGATGAACCCTCTGAAATGTGCCTTTAGAGTCTCCTCTAGTAAATTCCTCGGCTTTTTGGTCAGTCGACAGGGCATCAACGTTGACCCTTCTAAAGTCGCCTCTATCCAAGAGATGCCTCCTCCTAAGAGCACCAAACAGTTAAAGAGCTTCCTTGGCAAGGTCTCTTACCTCCGCCAATTTATTTCTGCCTTAGCCAAACTTTTCACACCCTTCCAGCACTTGACGCGCTAGAGAGCACCATGGAGTTAGGGTGCGCCCCAACAATAAGCATTTGAACAAATCAAGGTGGTCCTCATGTCACCAGAAAACCATGGTTGTGCCACACCGAGGTATCCCCCTCTTGCTTTACTTGACCTCCACACCTAGGTCCATAGGGGCATTGCTCGCCCAAGAGGTGGATGGGTGGAGTGTCCAGTTTATTATCTCAGTTGGTCAATCAAGGGACCCGAAGCTATATACTCCAAGCATGAGAAGCACTGCTTAGCCTTGGTTTATGCCTCGTATAAATTCAGACACTATTTTTTGTCACAACTGATCACACTCGTTACCAAGGCTGATCCACTCTGATACATGCTCACACGCCCTGCTTGTCTGGTCGACTTACTCGTTGGTTGCTGCCATTGGCCGAGTTTGGCTTATTCATCAAGAATCATACAATTCTATGGAGCCAAGCACTTACAGACCTCTTGGCCTTCTTCCCACATCCTTATCCTTATCCTTCAAGCTTTTATTCTCGGTATCTAACATTGAAGCTAAGTATGAGGCACTTGTCATTGGCCTCATGCTGGCTACCAGTATGGGGGCTAAATCATTATGTGTGAAAGGAGACTCAAACTTGATCATGAAACAGGCCGACGGGGAGTTCACAGTCAAGGAGCCAGCCTTGGCACCTTATCGTGCCTTGGTGCAACACTTGGAAGGAAGACTTGGCCATGTCCAGTATGAACATCACAACAGGTGCCCAAACAAACATGCAGACAGCTTGGCCACGATCGCGTCAAAGATGGAGGTTGATGGTGAGCAGCGAATGCTAACCATCATCAAGAGGATAGAACCATGCATAACATTAAACCTAGTCCTGAACAACACTAGTGCAGACAATTGGAGGCAGCCGATCGTCGACCAACTTAAGGCGCCATCTCTTGCTTATGCCTCTACCCTTGTAGACTTTTTGATGTTGGGAGATGTCTTGCACAGACGATGTCCTAGAGGTACTCTAGCCAGGTGTTTGGCACCAGAGAAAGGAAAGTATAAACTATAGCTCGGCCATCAGAAATGTTGTGACCTCGACGGTCCCCCTTTATACCGTTGAATCCAGCGCATGGGCCTCTTTTGGCCATCCACGGCCAAAGATGCGTCAGACATACAACAGGATTTTGCCGAATGCTTATATGCTCCAGATAGTGCGAAAGCTCTTGCGATCAACGTCGAGGGTGACTGGCGTCAGCCTTTCATCCAATATCTATCTCATGGGATACTACCGCTTGACTGTAGCTCGTCACGATCTATCAAACTAAAATCGGTCAAATATTTTATGACGGAAGGCGAATTATTTTGTAAAGGTTTTTTGAGACGTACCCTGCAATGCTTACAAGGTGACCAGGCTATGGAAGTAATCAATGAAGTGCACAATGGTGATTGTGGGGAGCATTAAAGATCTTAGAAGCGGTATGCAGAATTGCTAAGGATGGGATACTACTGGCCGACTATGGAATCCAACTCCATCTCTCATGTCCGACATTTTCAACCCTGTCGAAGGCACGCCGACAGAATGCACACACCGACGTTTGACCTTCGCATGATACTGACACCTTGGCCATTCCACTCTTGGCCTCTTGACCTCATTGGACCTATACATCTGCCGTCCAGAGGCCACATATGGATCATGGTCGCAACAGAGCATTTTACAAAATGGGCCGAAGCCATACCTCTACCGAGAGCCACGGGAGGTGTCATTGCTAATTTCTTGCGCGATCACATTATCTGTCGCTTCGGCATCCCCTGGTGCATCATATCTAACAACGGCACTCCATTCATCAACAGAGATATACGGGCTCTCATGGAAGGATACAACATTAACCATACCACATCAAATCCCTACTACCAGCAAAGCAATGGTCAAGCTGAAGCCTCTAACAAGATACTGCTTCACGTAATGTCACGAATGGTTCATGAAGTGAGTGGTCTCTGGTCTGAGAAGCTAAGTCTGGCACTTTGGGCTTATCGCCCTCCAAACACATAGAGACGAAGGCCACATTCTTTTCCCTTGTCTAGGGGACGAGTGTGTAGTACTAGCTGAGATTGCAGTGGCCTCGACTTGACTCTCTCTAAGCAGTGGCCTCGGTAAGGATGAAACCAGAATGGTAGCCCTTGAGGGCCTTGACTAAAAGAGAACCAATGCCTTACGTCGAATGAAGAAATATCACGAACAGCTTACAAAAGCATATGGGAAGACCGTCAAGCCACGGACATTTATTGAAGGCGACCTTGTCCTCCAAGCCGCCAAGCATGAACGTGCCAACCTGTCAGTCCCCAAGTTCACAACAAATTAGGAAGGACCATTCAAAGTGCATACAGCCAGAGACAACGGCTCCTACCTCCTGCTCAATCGGGACGATGGACAGATCACGGCCCCCGTCAACAGCCGCTACTTGAAGAGTATTATGCATGACCAACTATGGATTGTTCCCCCCAACCCTACCCCCTAACGCTTAGAACACTCACACACAACATTCTTCTGTATATGCACACATGTTTATGACTTGTAACTTTTGCTGATTATTACAAGTCCTTACTTTACTCTTGTAATGGCATTTTGGCCTAAGACATTATCAATACAAGCTCATTCTTTTGCCTCAACTGTATGTCATGCACTTTCTTTATTTTCACTTTAGTCTACTATGTCACTGCCACGGTCAGGGGAGGGGGGAACACGAACGAGATGATCATACAGTCAAGACGCTCACTAACAACCGAAAAAAAATGCAACATCAAAGATCAGTACACAAGAAAGGGGCCACAACATCAACACCATCACAATACATTTAAACCATAGGTTTGAGGGCCACTCTCGGGCTCTAAAAATACAACATCACGAAAACACAAAGGGGGGGAGAATAAGAGAAATCTACGGGAGCCTAGATAGCATCCTCATAACAGGATGAGAACCAAAAGTCTGTAATGATTGCCGCTGAGTCTCAAGGTTGAACCACCCAGCATCACACTCAGCCTGCTGTCTCAGCCGATCCGTCTCGTGAGCCCCCACCTGGGCATGCAGCCTCTACAGGTCGGCCAGCTGTATCTATAACTCGACCAGCTATCTCTATCTATTAGCCACCTGCTCATCAATCCTTGCCAGCTCGCCAGCAATATCTGCCCGCTCCACCTCTAAGGTTGTCTGTTGTTTCCCCAACAGTATCTCCCGCAAGCGCATGACAGACTCACTCTCCTCCAACGCTCGACTGTCACCCGTCAACCTCAAGAAGTCAGAAAACTTGTAATATCCCACATCGGATGTGGAGTAGTATGAGATGACCCTTATAAAACCTTGCCAAGGAACTCATAAGTACCTACTTGGCTAGCCCTTTTGAGGGAGGCAATGCCCTGTGGTGGGGTCGTAGACCGGGTCGTTACAGATGGTATCAGAGCTGACTCTCGAAAACTCAGAGTGGGCTATCCAGTCGGGTTGCCGATGGTTGGGGAAACGAAGGCAAGCCTGGGTATATCCCGCATCAAGAGGATGGTTGGGGCAACGAAGGGTGAGCCCGGTATATCCCACATTGGCTAGAGAGGAAGATTCTGGGCTATGTGTGATTGAGCCTGAGCGAGGACGCTAAGGTATAAGGAGGGAAGATTGTAATATCCCACATCGGATGTGGAATAGTATAAGATGGCCCTTATAAGACCTTGCCAAGGAACTCATAAGTACCTACTTGGCGAGCCCTTTTGAGGGAGGCAATGTCCTGTGGTGGGGCCGTGGACCGGGTCGTTACAAAACTAGTCCAATTGAAGGCCCATTGACTCAAAGAGTGCGAACTCCGACAGGGAGCGTGATACGAACTCTAGTGTCTAACCTGTTGGCAGAATACGAACTCTAGTGTCTAACCTGCTGTCGGAACACTAGCGAAAAGCACCAACCACTCCATGAAGCCGGAGTACAACCATCGTTGAAGAGTAGCATTCCCCACTGCCACCCCCTTAAACGTCAGTGGAAAAGCCGCCTTCACAACCTCTAGTCGCCTCACCAGCTTGGCAAGAAAACCAAGGCCTACCCAAGATCCACCATTTGCCTGACCTACCGAAGACCCTCTGCTGGCATCACCCAATGCTACTACACCGCCTCCTGCCGTAGGAATATCTACCAATCCAACAGTCATCCGTGCACCCATAGCTGCCGAATGCATCACCAGAAGAGTAGCACCAGCATCCAACGCCGACATCGACAATGTGTCCGGGGGACACTTCATAATTGGCTCAACCAGAGCCTCCTCCATGTGCATTGTGGCTATCACAACAGGCTCGGGATCCTCGGCCACCCCACGATCACCTACAATGACCTCTGTTCCCCTGCCCATCCACCAATCATCCGCAGCTCAAACATTGGGCTGTCGCTCACCGCTCCACCTTACAAAGCCTCTACGGTCTCCTTTGTGAAGGGCGATGGACCAGACGGCCTCTCTAGCACCTCGGAATCCAGTATTTCGATCTCCTCAACCTCATGAGCAGCCATAACCTCCCTCGCCTTAGCCTCGAACACTGGCTCAATGCACTCCTTGCTGGCCTCCTCCTCAAGCTCCTATAAAAAACAGCCGGCATATTAATATATAGACAAGAATACTCGAAGCTATGAACATGCATTTAAAAAAAACAAAAGCTAACCTCTAAGATCGACTCGTCCAACACCTCGCGTGGCCTCTTCTACCCTGATATATATGCAGGGTGCTGACGTGCCCGCACTGGCCTGCTGAGCCGTCTCCATCATCCCAATGCGCAGTGACGATAGGGGATCCTTGCCAGCTCCCGACACTCTAAGAGCACACACCACTGGCTCCTCCATGAAATCCCCCCAGGCATCGTCACCCTCTTCGGCATCACCCTCCTCGGCCTCTCCCTCCTTAGTCCCTCTCTCCGAGCTCACGACGGAGCCACCGGCAACTACAGCTGACATCCCACTCCGTCTGGTAATAGTGGTTAAAATCAAACTCAATGCTCTATCACAGACAAAAAGAAACTACCCGACGACTACCAGCCGACTACCTAACCACTCTGCCCACTGCGACTGTAGTCGCTCCCCACTTCCCATACTCAACCGTCACCACCCCACCTGTTCTCGTCCCGGGCCACCTCCACTTCATCACCAGCGTCGGCCACTGGCAAACTCTGTCATACTGCATATACTCAAAGGCGGTGGTCACACTCCATGGACTGTTATACCCGCAGCGAGGCTCCAAATCATACCCAAAGGCCAAGGATAGATGCTCCGGACTGTACCTAGCAACGTAATATCGATTCTCAGTCAGCTTCATGCCATCATCCGTCAAAACAGGAAGCCAGCTCAAAAAGTAGGCAACAAGTAATATCAACTGCCCCAGCCCTAGGTCACCTTGCCTCGTCAGCATCGTCCTCAATTCCAACATATGCAACCACGGTGGCACCCCATACGTCGGATGCATGTTCATATATGGCCTGGCCAAGTATGCATCACGTCAATCCAAAACCTGCGATAGTGCAAACTCTGACCTCTTGATACCAGCCCATGCATATGCAGGTGAACCAGAGCACCATCTAGCCAGCTCCCGTGTCCCATCTGGCCCGCCTGGCCGTCTCATATACATACTCGACGTCGAATGCTCTAGCAGATATCCCATTGGCCGATAGTCTAGAATTGACTCATACAAATACCGCTGCAATAACATCCAATCCACATAAGTTGCCACCTGATAATAACCGTGAGACCACTTCACGTCGTTCACAAACTGGTCCAGACGTGAATAAAGAGTGCCCATGTATACGGATGCCAAACCGATGCGCCGGCCCTAGGCCATCTAAATAGCGAGTGGGTACACCCGCGGAGAGATGCCATCCTCTGGTGTCCCCTTAAACACAAACCTACAAGTATCGAAGAGAGGCATATATCAAGATTCTACACTACCATGTGATGCATGACAGATAAAGTTTCCTTTTTTTCCTTCCAAACTACAAGTCCAACGTATATCATACATAGCAAAAGAGGCATGTTTACAGCACATATAAAATCGACAAAAAGAGCGAAAGTATGCAGGTTACCTTGATAGAAACATGGCAAGGAAGGCCACCATCTCATATCTCTCCTGGCCATGGTACGGCCCCATAATAAACTCCGTCATGCTGCCCGGCTTCGCTCCCACCTTCCCTGGTGTCGCACCGAAGAATTGTTTGATCCACATACCGTATGTCTCCTTCCAATTCTTCTTCATTAGCACCAAGATATGTGCTAGCTGTGTTGGCAGCACCCACTCCTCCATACTCATCCAGGTCGCCCTAGCATCCTGATCCCAGTGCACTGGCAACCCCGTCAGTGATATTACATCTAGCAGCGTCGGCCCAATCTCCCCAAACTCCGTCACAAACGTATGCGACTGAGTGCTCTACCTCAACAATAAAAGGGTCATACCCGGTGTATCTCTGTAGAGCTCTAAACCCCTTGCAGTAATGTCTATGACAGGTATTAACCCCAACAACTTCAGCACTGCCTCCTGCTCTGGGCACTCCACCATGTACTCACACCAGTAGTCCCACCCTATCGGCATCGTGCTGTGGAATTTGAACACCACAGGCGACCAAGGTATATCCCCCCTTCGGCCAGCAATGCCGGTATAAATCTCAGCGACATGATAGGCTCCTCCTCCTAGCTCGGGGCTCGAGCATAAGGCGACTGCACCCTCGGCGCCTCCCCCATCGATGACCCGGCTCACAGTGTGGTGAAAGTACCGTTGGCCACATGGATGGCCAGCTCCCTCCACAGCTCCTGGTCAGGTATACTAGGCACAACACCCTTCACTCCCAACAAAGTGGTCGTCTTACTCGGCTCTGGATCAAAGGATCTCACTCCACCATCATCAAACATCAATGACACCCCAGACTCTTCTGTCAGCTGTGGTGCGGCCTCTTCACTCTGTGGTGATGTGTCGGCCTCCTCACCTCATGATGCCCGTACGGACCCAGCCTCCGTGCCCCTTGGCGGTCGCGTCATGCTAACCGCCACATCTTTTGTCTCATCTTCTTTACCACCGTACCTGGTTCACCCTACTCAATACCAGCCCCTTGTTTGGACGCGATAACTCCACCTTGCCCACCACCTTCGGGCACCTCTTCTTGCCCCCTACTCTTCTCACCACCACTTTCCACCTCATGTGAGCCCCTTCCCCCAACAATCATGGACCAATGGGTGGCCGACCCTAAGCGAGTGGCCGACTGGCTGTGGATGGCCAACCCCCTACGCAGGTGGCCTACCCCACTACCTCTCCTCCCTTTCCTTCCTCTCTTGCCCCACTTCTTTCACTAACCTTCCCCTTACTTTATCCCTCACTAAACCACCCACACCACCACTCCGTGTGGTCGACCCACTTTGGGTGGCCGACGCCCGTCCCCCTCTTTCTTCCTCCCTTTCCCTCCCCTCCTTTCCACCATTTCCTCCAAGCCCGCAACTTCTGCCCACGGTGACTCTATGGGTGGCCGACCCCCTCCCAATTGCACCTCTCTTCCTTTCCCTTTCCCCATCTCCCGCTTCACTACCACCTGAAGCACCAACAGTCCGTCGACCACTTAGGGGCGGCTGACCCACCTTGCACGACGACTCCATGCCTTGCCAACTCACCGGCGTGACCGACCATGCCACTAGATGTCGGGATCCCACCATGACGCTACAACCCACTACAACCGGTCGAAGTACCCTGACCCATCGATCCCGCCGCTGCCGACTCAGAAGTGGCGGCCCACCACGCCCGACGAGATCTTTGGTCCTCCTCTCTTCTCTTCTTGCCATTCTCTTCTCTATATATCTCTCTCTCTCTCTCTCTATCTCTCTCTCACTCTTTTTTCTCTAAAGTCTTGAAAGTGAATGAATGAAAAAAAAAATACTCTACCCATGCGGCCCAAGATTCAATCTTGGCCACACAATTGAATTTCAAAATCAATAAGTCCCCCCCCCCAACCCAAAAAAAAAACCAACAACTTTTTTTCCCCTTTATTTCAAATGGATCCCAATTTTAGGGCTAACTTTATTAATGCGTGCTATATTTCCCTCAAATCATGTCACTCAATATTTCAATTTTTATTTTTGGCTATAAAAAATCTCACACATTTCATTCGGCATATTTTAGCGCTCCATTTCTCATGCATCTGCGATACGTTACATAACGCACTTCACTACAAAATTTGTGCTGCAATTTCTTTGTCATTATTTACAAATTTTGTGAAAAAAAATATACGCAACAACGTTTATGAGTACAGCGCCTGCTCTGGTTGCCCTTCCGAGAGTTGATCACTGATGATTTCGCTTGAAAAGTACAATAAACTCATTGCAAAATGCAAATAAACTTCACCAAGACGCAACCTTATGCGCGCGGCGCCCACTCGGGTCGCCCTTCTGTGCACACCCCACGCAGGGGGCTTATGTTCCCAACCTACTTTGGTCGCACCCAAGGGCTCACTGGGAGTCCCGTTTTGTAGGACACATCGACGCATTCAACGGTCAATTTTTCAACGCATCGAACTAGTCAAAGTGCGCGTCTAAGTCACGCACATTCATTCGCAGCAATTCATGACGATGTACATATTTCCTCGCCAAAGTAGCAACTTTGGCTCTATTTCCCTTACAAAATACATGGAATAGACTTAGCGCGCCTCCACCCTCAAAGGGGTCGCCCACCTTGGTTCAAGACAGTGGGCTCAGCCACCTTGCATGGGGGGTCGGCCATCTTGCATGGGCGGCCACCTTGGTTCAAGGACAGGGGCTTGACCACCTTGCATGAGGGTCGGCTACCTTGGTTCAAGGCAGGGGTCGGCCACCCTAAGCTCGGGGTGGGGTTCTGTGGCACGTTGCTCACTTATGGCACTCAACATGCTATGATTCGCACTGCTCAACAATCAATGTCTCGTGATGGTAGTCGCTGCGCCAATACGCCACAATCAATGTCTCACGATAGTAGTCGCCCTGCCCATGTGCCACAATCAATGTCTCATGCTGTTGGCACCATGCCCATGCGCCACGATTATGTTACATGCCTCCGGGCACCACTCATTCACCACACCATGCGCCCACGCCATGGACGTGGAACATGCTTCGACCCACTTTTCGGGTTGTGCAGCATTCTGAGGGGCTCCGCTCATAGTGCTCCAGTACGAGGACCCTTCACAGCAGGATAGGCTCATTACCACAAAGCTATCGTTGTCTTCATTCCGGGGGGCTCCGTTTGTAGTGCTCTAGCACGAGGACCCTTCGTAGCGGGATAGGCTCGTTACCACAAAGCTATCGCCATCTTCATTTTGGGGGGCTCCGCTCGTAATGCTTCTGCAAGAAGACCCTTCGCAGTGGGATAGGCTCATTACCACAAAGCTATCTCCATCATCATTCCGAGGGGCTCCACTCGTAGTGTCGTAGTGCTCCGGCACGAGGACCCTTCGCTGCGGGATAGGCTTGTTACCACAAAGCTATCGCCACCTGAGGTGACTTGCATGACACTAGGCACTGAGCTGCGATCATGTCCACTCACGTTACCGGCAATCATCGACGCCCCCGGGACGATGACCCCCCCCCCCCCCGGGTCACTCCGGGACGGAAGCAGGTCTTTGGAGGGCATCGCACCAAGTCTGCCTGGCAGTTGGCTATAGGGGCAACCCTCACCACTATCAGGTTCTCTACGCATTTCTTGATGCACCTTGTGGGATTCAGTAAGGGCTTGGACCGATGACTGGGGCAATGGGCTTACTCTGATCATGATGTCATGGTGTGTTCGGTCTTCTCGGACAGGTAGAGCGATGTTGTGTAGGACAAAACAGCGTGAATTTGGGAACCGACAGTCCAACAGAGAACCATTATTTTTGGGACTCCCTGGTGACGTGTTGCTCCCAGGGGATGCCATGTGGCAATTGATGACACAGGCATACTTTTGCCTATAAATAGTGCACTGTTGAACTCATTTGGGGAGAACTTTTTCATGCTACAAATTCGCTTTCTCACTCTAGAATCCAAAGCTCTTGAATTCTAGAGAGAGAAGCATAATTATTTTGTGACTTTGGACGTATCAGCGACTGTGACATCGGACCTCGACTTGGACCCTACCACAGACTTTCGACTGCCATCCCTGTTCATCACCGTCTTGCCTCCACAGCATTGCCACCCTTCACGGCCTATTTGGGAAGCCTTACTTTCTTCCTTTACTCCGTTCTTACTGTCTCTCACTTTGCATACTTGGAAGCTGACTCGAACTGTAGCCTTTGTGGTACCTCCACGTAGGTACGAACCCACTTTCCTTGGCATCATATACTTATATACATACGCATATATAAATCTATATATATATATATATATATATATATATATATATATATATATATATAAGCACATATGGGCTTAAATGACTAATCTTTTCTTTTCTCAAAGTACCCTTTTCTAATTTATTTGTTCATATAAGTTTAAGGGTATTTTTAACTTATAATTTTTTTCCTTATTAAATGAGGGTATTTTTGACTTTTCGTAAGATCTCAAACCTCTTCCCTTAAAATACCCTTATTGGGATATATGTTTTGGTTAAATTTAAGGATTGTTTTGACTTTGACTTAAATTTTTTTTCATTAAATACCTACTTTTAATAAGAGTGATTACAAAATTAGGGTATCTTTTAAAGATGTCAAAGGGCCGTTTTTGGCCCGGGCTGGCCTGGCCTTATAGGTGAACAGTGGATGCTCTAAAATAAAGGGCTTTGGGCCTAGGCTTGGACCAGGCTAGGATATTCAAGGAAAAAGCCTGGGCCAGACCCGGCCTGAAAAAGCCTAGGTTTGGCCCGGCCCGAAAATGGCCCGTTTTTTTGGCCTAGGTTTGGCCCGGTTTTAGGCCTGGTTCTGGCCCTTTTTTGGCAGGCCCCACGATTTTTCAATCTTAATTTTTCTCCCCTTTTTCCCCCAATGGCTATATTCCCCATTATTTTCCTAAATTTCACTTTTACCCCCTAACAATAATATAACGGTTAGTTTGGGGGGTATTTTGGTCTAACTTAATTTTTTCAACTCTTTTAAGGTTATTACACTCTTACCCTCCCTAACAACTATAAACAGATAGTTTTAAGGGGCATTTTGGTCTTTTGTGAAATTTTAAAAATCTATAAATTCACACCATTTCTTTCTAATTTTTCACACCAATCTTCTTACTCTCTCTTATCTAAACATTCTACATTTCTACAAGCTTTGCTACTATGTCCCTCTCCAATTACTACTCTTACTAATTACTACTCTTATTTAATAATTAATACTCTTGCTAATTATTACTCTTGTTCACTAATTACTACTTTTGCTAAATTCTAATTACTAACTACTCCTCTTATTAATTTGTTACTCTCTAATTCTTTTGTCTAGTAATTAGTAATTAGTGAATTTTTATTTATTAATTACTATTTCTAAATTCTTTTTAATTACTAACTCTCTCCAATTTTGAATTTTGAATTACTCTTATTCATTTGTTATTATTTAATTCTTTTAATTGTTATTTCTAATTACTAATTATTGCTCTTATACTTGTGTATTTAGTTACTCTTACTAGTTTTTTTTTTCAATATAGTAAAAAAGTTTAGCGTCAAATATGGCTGGATTACTGAAGAAACTGAAGCGTGGATCATCATCACGAAAAACATCACATCATCACAAGCACCACCACCAGCACAAGCACCAGCACCACAGTCATCACAAACACCAATCCAAGCACCACCACAACCATTCGTTCCTGGACGAATGAGTACAGGCTGTATGATAGATACCCAAGCCAATTGGGAGTTCAATCAAAACATTCCAGATCTTGAATACACGCCTTCACAAGACCCCCCGCATTATAGTCAAGGACGCAGCTCGGTTGGCGAAGCTACTACTCCGTGGCATAATCTTAACCCGATGCTGTGGTCATGATGAAGAAGGGCCGAGCAATGCCTCCGGTAATGAGCCAGAAGTCCAAAAGAGGAAAAAAAAGAAAGCCGAGTGTTGGAATCATTTTGATGAAGTTATGGTGGACGGCATCCGAAAAGCTCGATGTAAGTACTGTGCTAAATTATTTTTGTCTGGTAGTGGTAATGGACATCTTAACAGGCATTACCCTCAGTGTGCACCTCGACAAGGCCACGTCGAACCTACCCAAACGCAGTTATCTTTTGACGGTAAGTTATTTGTTTATAATCAGCGAGAGCAAAGAGACGGTCTCGCTGAATTTGTTATTCATGATGAACAAGCCTTTTCTTTTGCCGATAATGCTAAGCACTCTAGATATATGAACACATACGTTCAACCTTTGTACAAAAAGGTTCATAGAAACACAACTAGATCCGATGCACTCCGACAGTATAATGCTGCTAAAGCACGCTTGATCGATTATTTCGATAATTTTGACGGTAAAGTTAGTCTTACTTCTGATATTTGGCAATCTCCGTTTACTTTTGTTAGTTATACTTGTGTGACGGCCCATTGGATTGATGCAGATTGGATTATGAACAAGAGAATCATCGCTTTCGAGCTCTTTCCTTTTCCGCATGATGGAATGAACATTGCTACTATTATATTAAAAGCATGTACCACGTTTAAATTAAAGGATAAGATTATGAGTATTAGTTTTGATAATGCTTCTAACAATACAGCTGCTGTTGATGCTTTAGAGGAGAGCTTCAAACCTGTACTTTCTGGTAAATTATTTCATGTTCGTTGTGTTTGTCATATAATTAATTTAATTGTTCAAGATGGTTTAGCTGCTGCAGGAGATATTCTTGTCAAAATGAGGGGTATGACAGCGTATGTTAATAGCTCGAGTCCGAGAACACAACAATTTAAAACGTTGTGTGTTGAATATAATATGCCTCGCAGGAGAGCAGTTACAGATGTGGTCCACAGGTGGAACTCTACATACCATATGCTTTTACACATTCTGGCATACAGAGAAGTCTATACGCATTTTCTACTAACCTTGTTCCCAGCCGGCTTGCCAACTCAAGAGGAATGGCAGATGGCCACATACCTAGCTGAATTTTTGGAGGTATTTTACACGTCTACCAATTTATTGTCTGGTACGTACTATCCCACCTCTCCTCTCGCTGTAATAGAAATTCTCAAGATGGCTACAATGTTAACAAAATGGAGATATATAGGACCCTTTTAGGAAATAGTAAAAGTGATGGATAAAAAATTTAATAAATATTGGAGTGAACTGCCTGTTATTTTTGCTGTGGCTACTTGTTTAGATCCTAGGTTAAAGTTGCATGGCGTGAACGTCTCGATACAAGAGATATCGAAATTAATGTGCTACCCAGTAGAGGACACAACCGCACTCACAGCGAAAGTGAGCAAGACATTTGAGGAACTGTTCAACCTCTATCGTAATTCTGCTGACGTGCGCGGGCGAGCTTCATCATCGACTGCTGAGAGGTATTATGCGCCATACCTTAAGGGCTTTGAACATCTAGTAGCAAGACAACTACCAGGTGAAGGTACTTCTAATTCGGCAGGTTCGTCTACTTTTTCCTCTTTTAATGAGATTGGTGTATATTCAAATACTGATCATTATTCTGATTTATCAATGCAAGAACAGGTTAATTTTAATTTGTTAAATTTTTGGAAACAAAATCAAAACATGTATAAAACTTTATCCCAAATTGCACGGGATGTACTGCCAGTGCAAGCCTCCACGGTTGCTTCAGAGTCGGCATTTTCAGCGAGCGGGAGGGTTTTGGATGACAGGAGGAGTCGTCTTAACCCCGAGTCGCTCGAGCTATGTGTATGTTGGAAGGATTATCTTGATGCGAAATACCGCGAGCAAGATAAACCGATTGATGATAGGAAGAGCAGTGACTCGGATGTTGAAGTACTTCCGGATGATTAGGTAATTTCTTTTTATTTTCCTTCTCTTAAGTTTTAAGAATAAATTTTTTCACAAAATATAGTTTTTTCATATATATATATATATATATATATATATATATATAAATAAGTTTTTACAAGCAAGATAGATATTTTTTCGTATATATAAAAAAATAGGTAACTTCGCCTGTTTGTTTACAAGCAGCCGGTCCCAAGCCCGGATAAAAGGAGGAGGGCCTATGAACACATTTATTTTTAATTTAACTCTATCAATTTGAATATTTGAATGCTAGAAATATTATTGTTTACACACATATTACCATATAGTTTACTTTAAACTGTTTACAAAAGTTTTTTTATCTAATTTATTGCTAATTGCATATATTGTTTCAGCTCAGTTTTTGTGATAGATTATTGTGTGAGTGTTTAGGGCAATTTAACGTTACTACTACTTGCTTGCATACACATAAGGTAAAAAGTTTGTGCATATGACTTCAACAGATGTTTATTGCAACAAAAAAAAAGAAAAAAGAAAGGAGAAGATGTTGCTGTATTAAAAAAGGAAAGAAAAGGCTTTTCTTTCCATGCAAACATTTTCTATTTACCAAACTTCCGAAAAATGCTACTTATAATGCTAGTAGGCTAAAAAAGGCTTGTCAATATTACACCAAATTAACATGTATCAATCTCAACCTTAATTTGATGTATTCTTGTTGGCCATCGACGCAGGTGAATAACCAGGAGTTGGGAAGAGAAAAAAAATTAAACAGGGCCCGAGCCCGACCCTAGATATTGGGCCTATGGCCAAGGCTTGGACTGGCCCAAATTTTTCCTTCATCTGGCTTGGCCTGGCCCGATTTTTAGCCCCACCGGCCCGGCCCTGACCCAGTTTCACGGCAGGCCTAATGGACCCGGGCTGAGCCGGCCCAAGCCCGGCCCATTGACATCTCTAGTATTTTTGACTTCTCATATGATATCAAGCCTCTTTCATTTAAATATCTTTCTAGAAATGTAAGTTTTTGTTAGAGTAAATGGTTGTTATGACTTTTATTTTTTTAAAAAAAGAGAAAAAAACCCTATAAAAATCCTATAAAATAACCCTTCAACTCCTGCATGCTCTCTAATTATTGAAAAAATTCTTATCAAATCCTACCGCCTTCATTTACATTAAAAATAAAATTACATTAGAGTTATTACATCTTCACCATCATATTTTATTAAAGAAAATAACTTATAGCGAATAGAATCTTCTGTAGCCTTTTTCGAGAAATGTAATATACCTAAACAAAATTGAATATTTTGTTAGAAACTCAGTCCTTTTTTAAATTTTGTATCTCATGTTTGTATGTTGATGCATATGCTACAGGGTTGAACTATTTTGGCATGTGTCTAGATTTCTATCTTAAACCTGAAGTTTAATTCTAGATTTTAAATACAGGTATATTGGTATAAGGAAACTATCGTAAACCTAGAGTTTTTTAGGATTTTCTATATGCATATGTAATCCTGACTGGAGTTAAATGGCTTACTCCCCCCCCCCCCCCCCCTTCAAGATGCCTTTTTTCAAACTGAAGCTTCATACAAAATTAGTGTTGATTAGGGGTATTTTTTACTTAAAACTTTTTTTCCATCAAATACCCATTTTGAATTAGAGTGTTGTTACAAAAATAAGGGTTTATTTGGTTACTTCTAAGATATCAAGCATATTTCCTTAGAATAGCCTTATAATATCTTTTAGTTAGAGTTAAGGGTTGTTTTATCTTTTAGTAAAAAAAAAAAGAAAAGAAAAAATCTTAAGAAAACCTATAAAATTACCCATGAACTCCAGCATGTTCTTTCGTTACCAAAAATTTCTATCAAAACTTTCGTCTCCATTCACGTTAAAGCTAAATACCTGAAAGCTACTACATATTCTACATCAATTTCGATTAATAAAAACAACTTGCAAAGAACCGTGTTTTCTATTGCCCTTAAGAATAAACATAATCTACCTAAATTAAATTGAATATTTGGTCAGAAACTCAATCCTTTTTAAATTTTGTTTTATATATTTGTATGTTGATATGTATGCTACAAATCTTAATAATTATGCATGTATATATCTCAATGCATACATATTCGTATGTGAAAACTATCATATAACTGAAGTTTAATTCTAGATTTCAATCACAGACATATTGGTGTATAAGACTATGGTAAAATTGGACCTTTAGAAATTTTAAATGTATAAGAATTGTTAGATCATACAACTCTGCTCCTAATTATAACTTGAGTTCGTAGCAAGTGCATGATCTTATATTTATATTAGGGTTATTGGAATACCCTTATTTGCATGACAACATATCCTTCATATGTTTATCGTCTATCCACCGTATCCCAAGATATAATATATATACATAATAACATATTTTTCATATAGCTATTATCTTCGTATATTTCATTCTTATAAGTGATAGGATTAATAATTTTTTTTAAGCTTGAAAATTCTCAAGTTTTGATACGCAAGGGGGTTAAATAACTAAATATTTTTTTTCTTAACCTATTCTTTTCAAGTTTAAAAGTTTTCTAAATATTTTGACTTTTTAAAAGGCAAGAATAAATTACTACCATTTTGGTTGACTTTAAACATTTTGACACTAAAGAGGTTCACTAATGCATTTTTTAGTGATAAAAGAGTATAAATATAACCAAAACATGCAAGGATCTGGCCCCATATAAAATAATCACAAAAGATTAAAATGGAAAAATATTTTTTTATTAAAAATACCCTTTTTAGAAATAAAATGTCTACAAAAATTAAGTGTATCCTTTACTTTTAAAAAGGTGAGACTAAACTACAATATTCTTGGCTAAGTATAAACAATTTGTTGCTAAAGAGGCTAAAAGTTCACTAACGCATCTTCAAGTGACAAAAATGTGGGAGTAGATCTAACTCAATTGTATAATTATAATGCTAAGACTTTGTTCACCTTTAAAGAAAACTCTATCAAACCATAATCTTAAAAATTACCAGCATCAAAATAGCCCCTGTCCCTGAGGTTAAGTTGAAATTACAATTAACGACACTGAGTTTTAAAAGGTAAAGTTGTATTCCATTAAAAAGATATACTTTTTACTTGTATCATTAATACGTATTTTTAAATGTCAATAATGCCCTCATTTTGCATCTACAAGGTATATACAATATAAAATTCTACAAATCTTAATTTTCCAAATTAAGATTGTTAACCCTACGATTATTTAATCTAGGATTATATTTGATTTTGATGATAACTAACATTGATGATTATGTTGTCTAACATACATTGAGTTGATGAAGCAATATGTACAATCTCATATTCATGCAAACGGACAATTAGACGAGCAAATCGATTAAAGACACTCAACGGAATGCATCAAAGATAGAATACTTCGATTGATTTTTTATAATTGTGTTTATTCCTTTTTTTATAACTAGACATAAAGAGTTGATCGTATCGATGACTGTGACCTAGAATTTGCCCATAGGTTTCCCTTGCATGCATAAACTTTTTCAGTCTTTGAAAACAGAGAAAATTGCATTTTCTGCAGTCGACTGCAAGTTGGGCAGTGAGGTATTACAGTCGACCGCATTCCAATACGATCGACTGCAATATCTTCCAGTAGCCTATTACAGTTGACTACATTGGAATCCACTCAACTGCAATTGAAAATTTTGAATTTTCAACGGCTACTTTGGGAATACAGTCGACTGCGTTTACCGTTTGGCTCATTTAATGCCCTACCTACTTCCAAACGGTCATATTAATTCACACACCTATATAAACTCATTTGGGGTATAGTTTTGATTCATTAATTGCATTCAAAGCCCTCTTATCTTGCATAAACTCAAAGCTCCAAACAATTGTTCAATCTCTCTTGGTTTTCATTTTTTCTCATCCAATTCAAGAGTGCTTTTATTGTAAGCTTGCATTTAAGAGATATATACTTTCATAAGTCATCATACACTCATCTATTTTGTACTCAACTACTTCTTGAGAGTGAATCTTTGTACACAATTCTTCATCTAAAGTTTCTTGTATCAAAGCTTAGGGTCGTCAAGCTGTGGAGCTTTGGAATTGTCAAAGCTTGTTCTTGATATGGGCATAGCATCAAGAGATTGTAAGAGGTTCGATCTTTACTCGTAAGAAAGAATATTCTAGTGGATTCTAGGGCCTTTCAAGGAACTTCCTTGAAGGGGTGGACATAGGCTTGAGGGTAATTCGAGCCGAACTATCTAAATCTCAAGCGTTAAGTATCTCTAAACCCTTCTCTCTTTACATTATTGTCTTATATTTTTGTTGAGATTGGTTAGCTTGCTTATTTGAGATATTGTGATTGTGGTTTGGTGTTTGAAGCTATCTAAGTGTTCATCATAGTTTCTCTAAGTTTGTTTAAAGTTATCTAAGTGTTCATCATAATTTCTCTAAGTTTGTTTTGTTCACTTGTTTATTTTTAAAGTAGTCTTAAAACCCTATTCACACCACCACCCGGCTCCTCTAGGGTTATTTTATTGGTTTTAAGTGGTATTAGAGCCTCGGCACTTGATATATTGGGTAACACAAAGAGAGTTAATCGATCATGGCTTACATTAGAGGAATTGAGGGTAGTTCTGCCACTAGGCCTTCATTGTTTAATGGGACCAATTATAGGGTGTGGAAAGTTAATATGAAAATCTACTTAGAATTTCAAGACTATGAGATGTGGGATATTGTTGAGAATGGTCCATTCGTTCCGACAAAAGTGGTTAACAAGGTTGAGGAGCCTAAATCCAAATCGGATTGATCATGATAAGAAGATGATTTGTATGAATGCTAGAACAAAGTCTTATTTATGCTTTAGACACTAATGAGCTCAATAGAGTCATTATGTATAATTTCACTAAGAGTATTTGGGATACTTTACAAGTTACGCATAAAGGAACTTCACTTCTTAGAAATTCCAAAATGAACTTATTGTTTAGAGACTATGAGTTATTCTAAATGCTTCCAAATGAATCCATTACGAACATAAATACTCGTTTCACTAACATTGTGAATCCTTTGAAGCAATTGGGCAAGGAATTCACTAATGGTGATCTCTTAAGAAAAGTGATTAGGTCCTTACCAAGAGCTTAGGATGCAAAAATCACCGCCATCTAAGAATCGAAGAATCTTAACATCTTTCCTCTTGATGAATTGATGTGCTCACTAATGACGTACGAAATGCAACTCAAATCTTATGACCAAGAGGACATCAAGAAGAAGCCTACGTCAATTGCTCTTAAAGCTTTATCTTCAAATCTTGAGTCAAGTGATGATGATGAAGAATTAGATGAAGAGGATATTGCAGTGATTGCAAAGAACTTCAAGAAGTTCTTTAAATTTAGAAGGAATGATGGGAGAAGACAACAAAATATTAGCAACGAAGAGAAGCTTTGCTACAAATGCCACAAGCCTAGACACATGAAGATGAATTGTCCCATACACAAAAAGGAAAAGAAAGAAAGAAGAGATGTATGGGAAAGAGTTAAAAGAAGACAACTCTCTAAGAAAGAGAACAAAGAGAAGGAAAAAGCAATGAATGCCAAACATACTCCAACATGGAGTGACTTCGATTCAAGTGATGAAGACAATGAGAAGGATGAACAAGTAAATGTGTGATTCATTGCAAATGATGAGGTAAGCTCTTCTTCTGGTAGTGATAGTGATAACTTCGAGATGCTTATGATAGCCTATATAAGGAAACCCAAGAAAATTTTTAAGAAAAATATTATTTTGTCAAAAAACATCTTTGACGCTAATAAGCAAATTGAGAAGTTCAGAATACAAAATAATGAGTTGCATGCCAAAAATGAATGCATTTCCAACCATTTATATGTGAAACATGTGAATAATGACTTGGTTAAATTAATTGTTAACACTTCTAACTCAAAACAAATCTCTTCCAAAACTTTGGCTTTAGAAAAACAAAATGACGATTTAAAAGTTGAGATTTATGATTTGAAAAAATGTCTTGAAAATTTTGTTAATGGTCAAAACAATTTGGATGTCATGCTTGGACGCCAAAGAATTGACCTAAACAAATGTGGTCTTGGACTAGATCCTTTGGCCTTGCCTTCTAAAATGTTTCAACAACAAGCTAGATCGAATATTCATTCAAAATAACCAAAGAACTATTGCACACCATTTACACATTGTGGTTGTAGAATTATTTATGTTAGAGGTAGAAAGAAAAATGTGGGTTATGAAAGGTCAAGATTATAAATGTAAGACAAACACCCAAGGACCCAAGAAAATATAGGTACCAAAAGTCATTATTTGATTTGTGTTTATAGGTATGTCTCAAAGTAAAATCTAGTAACAAGAAGTGGATTCTTGATAATAGATGCTCAAGACATATGACTGGCAACATATCTCTTTTCACCTCGATCGATCATACAAAAAGAGGAAAGGTAACCTTTGGTGACAATGCACAAGGAAAAATCAAAGGTAAAGGAACTATTGGTAAGAAACCATATTCAATTGAGAATGTGTTATATGTTGAAAGGTTGAAGCATAATTTGCTAAGTATTAGTCAATTTAGTGATAAAAGTTTTAGAGTAATCTTTGAGGCTTCTCATTGTGCTATACAATCGATGAAGAATAATAAAAACTATTTGGTAGGAAATAAAAATGACAATTTTTACTTTATACAATAAATGATTTAGCTAACCAAGATGTTAAGTGTCTTAATGCTATTAGTGAGACATTTTAGCTTTTGCATCGAAGACTTGGACACATGCATATGGAGCATTTGAAGGATATTTCAAGCAAAGAACTTGTGAGGGGACTCCCAAAGATCAAGTTTGAGAAAAGCAAAATATGTGATGCTTGTCAAATGGGTAAGCAAACAAAAGTCTCTCAAAAATCAAAGAAAATGGTATCTACTTCTAGACCCTTGCAATTACTTCATATGGATTTGTTTGGACCAATCCTTACTATTAGTCTTGGTGGTAAATCATATTGTTCTGTTATTGTTGATTACTATTCTAGCTATACTTGGACTTTCTTTTTGGCTACCAAAGATGAATCTCTATATGTGTTCACTTCATTTACAAAATGTGTTCAAAATCAAAAAGGATATTTGGTAACCTACATTCGAAGTGATCATGGTAGAGAATTTAAAAATTAAAAAATAGGAGCTTTGTGTGATGACATTGGTATATCACATAATTTTTTGGCTCCTAGAACTCCTTAACAAAATGGTGTTGCCGATTTGATTTTGATGAGACTTTTGCTCCGGTAGCTAGATTTGAATCTATTAGAATGCTATTACCTTTTGCTTGTTATAAAGATTTTAAACTCTATCAAATGGATGTCAAGAGTGCTTTTCTAAATGATTTTATTTCGGAGGAGGTATATGTGGCTCAACCTCCTGGTTTTGAACATGAAAAATATTCAGACCATGTTTTTAAGCTTAGCAAAGCTCTTTATGGTTTAAAACAAGCTCCTAGAGCTTGGTAGGCAAATAGTTTTCTTTTAGAAAATGTTTTTTCAAGAGAAAAACTTGACCCCACTCTTTTTATAAAATCTAAGGGCAAGGACTTATTATTGGTGCAAATCTATGCTGATGATATTATATTTGGTGCTACTAATGGATCCTTGTGCGAAGAGTTTGCTTCTTGTATGAGTAAGGAGTTTGAAATGAGCATGACGGGAAAACTCAACTTCTTCCTTGGATTGCAAATCAAACAAAGCAAGGATGGAATCTTTATCAACCGAGCCAAATACACCAAAGAGCCACTCAAGAGATTTGACATGGAAGAATCAAATGCTTTTGACACTCTAATGAGCTCATCATTAAAGCTTGATAAAGATGAAAAGGGTAAGGATGTTGATATTAAGTGTTATCGAGGTATGATTGGATCACTCTTTTACCTTACCGCAAGTAGACCCGATATAATGTTTAATGTTTGTTTATGTGCTAGATTTCAAGCTTGTCCTAAGGAATCTCATTTGGTAGCCGTCAAGAGAATCCTTAGATATCTTAAAGGCACTCACGACTTAGGGTTATGGTTTCCTAGGAACACGTCATTTTTTGACCTAGTTGGTTACCCTAAAGCCAACTATGCCAGTTGTAAAATCGAGCAGAAAAGAACTAGTGGCGATTGCCAATTCCTAGGACACTCACTTGTTTCTTGAAGTTCCAAAAAGCAAAATTCGGTTGCACTCTCTACCACCGAAGTCGAATATGTGGCAGTTGGTGCTTGATGTGCACAAAATTTTTGGATGAAACAAACTCTTTTGTTTGGGCTCAAGTATGATCATATACATTTCTTATGCGATAACTCTAGTGCCATTGACTTGAGCCAAAATCCCATCCAACATTCACAGACTAAGCACATAGAAATCAAACACCAATTTATTCTTGACCATGTGAAAAAAGGTGATATCGTTCTCAATTTCATGGACACAAATCACCAATTAGCTGATATATTCACTAAACCGTTAGATTCTAAGAGATTTACCACTCTTAGAAGAGAACTTGGCATGTCTTCACCTATGTGACTAAATTGTTATATATCTTGTGCTTGAACATGCAAGTTGCACTTCATATGCTTGAGCATTATCTAATATGCTTATAGCATGCTTTGGTTGTTTTTCTCTCCAAAATTATTGATTTTGTTGATATTCATTTAATTTTATTTGTTTAAATTGATTTGCACACACTTATACTGCAATATACATATGCATAATCATTTCATATTGTTTGACTTTTTACAATGAAGTCGACTGCATGTGGAAATATAGTCGACTGCATAAGTCAATACAGTCGACTGTATTGGGGAATGCAGTCGACTGCGTTACAGGGAAAGGGCATAAATCTGGCCATTTCAGCAGATTTACTCTCACACTATCTCTCATATTTCGAACACTCTCTCTTTTCTCTCAATACGGCTTCAATTTTCTCGTTTTCGGCTTGAAATTGGTATGTAATTCTTCCCAAATATTGTTCTATTACATGTTGTACACTTTTTCACCGATTGTTTTCACCCACATTGTTCAAAATTCTTGAAAATTCGAATGTTCACTATAGCATTATTTCATCATATTCACATCCATTAAGCATGCTACTACTTGTTTTAATTCTTGATTCATGCTTAGTGATGCTTATTACATGTTTCTACATAGTTTAATTACATGAATTCATGCAAAAATTTGTTTTTCCCCACATTTCATAAACTAGGGTTCTAAATTGTCAAAATTTCTTCAATTGATCATGCAACTACATGTTTGATCACTTGATTCATGCTTAGTTATGTCTATTGCTTGATTATACATGGTTAATTACATTCAATTTGTCCAAAATTCATTTTTTTCCCAAATTGCATGAACTGCGGTTTATATTCTTCAATTTTTTTTAAAATTCATGCATCTTTCATTTGTATTAAGCCTAAATTCATGTTACATTATCTATCTAACATACTTCAACATAATTTATTTCAACAATTTCATAGAAAGCAGCATTTTCAAAATTTTCATAAACCCTAATTTTCAAAATTTTTAAGATATATGTATATATGTTTTTTATTTACATTCCCATACATCTTACTTATTGTATTTGTCTTTTTAAATTGTTAGATTGTTTCAAGAATGGCACGAGAAAAATGTGCACGTGCTAGTTCGTCTCGATCACGAGCCGCTCCCGAGCCCGAGCCTATTACAATAGAGTTTGATCGCGACTGTTATCGGTGAGGCCTTAGACAGTTTTTCTGCACATCTCTCTTCCTCGTTGGTTCCAGGTTTGCGATTAGATACTCGATTTCTCTTTGGCATAGATGTGCACCTCCGACACTGTCATTTAGATCATCTTACTAATAAAGACATCGTTCTATATTATTCTGATGCCATCTGTCTTTTCTATGCAAACTTGACTTGGAATATTTCGAATGAGTCTTGTACCCTCACTTCTTATGTCCTTGGACGATGTATTTCATTCTCCCAATCTCGTTTAGCCACTCTTCTAGACCTCCCTAACAGTGACTTTTCATTCACACTAGAGATGATACCTGTAACCGATCAATCCTATTGGTTTGACCGACCTCTCTCTGTCGAGGAACAACTTCACCATACTATCCACCGACGTCACATTAGGGCTGCAAGCAAGCCCAACTTGCATGACCCACCTCCTATTTCTTGGCTATTTCATCATATTATCGCACATAATGTCATTCCTCGTGTCGGCAATTTTGCACTCATATCTTATCTTGATGTCCAGCTCTTGACAGTCTTTCATTCCGGCACACAAATTAACCTCCCTCGTCTTATTATGTTGAACATGATTAAGAGCACATCACATCCATCCCTAGCTATACCCTATGGCCTCTTGCTCACTCGCATTTTCCTTGCTCTTGATATACCTCTTCACGGTGAGTACATTAAGGTGAACCGACATCAGGTTCTTGATTCTTCTACCCTTCGTAGGAAGGGCCTTTTAGATCGACGTGGCCGACTTCTGCCTGAGCTTGACATGGATGCTGTTATAGATGATGATGATGATGATGATGATGATGATGATGATGATGATAAGGATGATGTTGATTCTCGTGGAGATGCTGGTGACGGGAATGATCGTGATCTACCTCCGTTGGTCGTACCGAGTACTCATGAGGTGGGCACTTCTTTCAGTTCTTCTGCTACCGAATATGAGGCAATCCTTGCACGCTTGGATATGATGCAGCAGTAGATGCATACCGGTTTCATTCGAATGGATCTCGCCCATGGTCAGCTCAGTCGATTCTTTTCTCGCATGGAGGATCATTACGGTATTCAGTGTCCCGAGGAGGACATATTTCACCCACCACCTCCACCCGGGTCCTTGAGGAGTTAGGACATAGTTAGCATTTTGTGCTTAGGATTTTCAAATCTATTATGTATTCAAAACTTGTCATGGATGCTACTTGTAGTATTGCATTAGAACTTGGGTTGATATTTTACATTAGCACTTTGATTCATGCTTATCTTGCTGCACATCTAATTCATATTACGCTTCTTTCTTTTGTGCTATTTTGCAACATGTGCTTGGTACACCTCTTGATTCTTATTCAAGTACTTGTGCTTTCTTGTTTGAATGCCCTTGTTGGCTACATTAACTATCCATGAATGGATACATATGTTGATCACTTTCACACACACACACACACAACCATTGATCTTTTAATGATGTCAAAAAGGGGAGAAAATTTGTGGATTCATACTTGTGTGGATTTACTTGTAGATTTGATATGAGCATATATTACTTGAGATAGGGGGAGCATATATCACTTTAGATAGGTGGAACTTATGACCCCAAACTATTTATAGTGATTGAAATAGAGATTGTCAAACTTCATTGCGTATATTATCCTATATATCTCATAGTACTTGAATCAATGTTTGTCATCATCAAAAAGGGAGAGATTGTTAACCCTACATTTATTTAACCTAGCATTGTATTTGATTTTGATGATAACTAATTGCGTTGATGAAGCAATAGGTACAATCTCATACTCATACAAATAGACAATTAGACGAGCAAATCGATTAAAGACACTCAATGAAACGCATCAAAGATAGAATACTTCGATTGCTTTTTTACAATTGTGTTTATTCCTTTTGTTGTAACTAGACATAGAGAGTTGATCATATCGATGACTGTGACCTAGAATTTGCCCATAACTTTCCCTTGCATGCATAAACTTTTTCATTCTTTGAAAACAGGGAAAACTGCATTTTCTATAATACAGTCGACTGCATTGGAATGCAGTCGATTGCAAGTTGGGCAGTGAGGTCTTACAGTTGACTGCACTCCAATACAGTTGACTGCAATGACTTCTAGTAGCCTGTTACAATCGACTGCAATTGAAAGTTTTGAATTTTCAATGGATACTTTGAATACAGTCGACTGCATTTACCGTTTGGCGCATTTAATGCCCTACCTACTTTCAAACGGTCATATTAATTCCCATACCTATATAAGCTCATTTTGGGCATAATTTTGATTCATCAATTGCATTCAAAGCCCTCTTATCTTGCATAAACTCAAAGCTCCAAGCAATTCTTCAATCTCTCTTGGTTTCTCATCCAATTCAAGAGAGCTTTTATTGCGAGCTAGCATTTGAGAGATATATACTTTCATAAGTCATCATACATTCATCTCTCATGTTCTAGAGCTTAAACTTGTACTCATCTACTTCTGGAGAGTGAATCTTTGCATACAATTCTTCATCTAAAGTTTTTTGTATCAAAGTTTAGAGTCGTCAAGCTTTGGAGTTTGGGATTGTCAAAGCTTGTTCTTGATGTGGGCATAGCATCAAGGGATTGTAAAAGATTCGATCTTGACCCGTAAGCAAGATCATTATAATGGATTCTAAGGCCTTTTAAGGGACTTCCTTGAAGGGGTGGACATAGGCTTGAGGGTAATTCGAGCCGAATTATCTAAATCTCAAGCATCAAGTATCTCTAAACCCTTTGCTCTTTATATTATTGTCTTATATTTTTGTTGAGATTGGTTAGTTTGCTTATTTGAGATACTGTGATTGTGGTTTTGTGTTTTAAGCTATCTAAGTGTTCATCATAGTTTCTCTAAGTTTGTTGTGTTCACTTGCTTATTTTTTAAGTAGTCTTAAAACCTTATTCACCCCCCCCCCCCTCTAAGGTTATTTTATTGGTTTCAAGAGTCTCAACCCAAATTTTCTGCCCACCCTGCCGCCGCACCTTCCTCGGCAAGCACTCAGCCTAAAAGTTGGCGAACTTGCTCAGCCCCACCGGCCTCATCCTGGCGCCAGTGAATATCGGCGTCCACATTATCCCATCCTGTCCGGCCGCCTCTATCACCGAAAACGTCATCACAATAGCAAAAACGTGAAAATTTCAAAGCAGCCAAATCAGTCATAAATCTGAAACATTAGTTGAGCGTGCGCGTGCACGTGGGCGTGTTAACTAGAGGTGTGGTAGGTTGTGGAAGGCTGATTGATGGTGATTATGGTTTGTGGAAGGCCGATCTGAGGTGGTGGTGGGCCGTCTGGTGACTGTAGGTTAATTGGACAGGTAGTCGACTGATTGGATGCAGTGCTAGGCTAATTAGTAGTGATGAAAGGCTGTTCCGATGGTGGTTAATGGCAGCAGCTGCTATGGTGTTGGACAGTAGTTCAAGCAAACAAGAATCTTATACATCTTCTTTCAAATTTTGAACCCAAATTCAAAATTTTATATTTGTTCATTTGATTTGTTGAATCATGATATAAGAGTTAGAAAGCTGTGACAATTGATTGGGGTGAGATGACTGAAAAAAGGTGAGAAAACTCAAGAACATGATGATGGTGTGATGTGGGAGGGTGTGTGTGTGTGTGTGTTGAAGCTGAAGAAGTGTAAGGGATAATGGTGGAGTTGGTGGTGGGGCTGTATGGTGAGATGAAAGGACGAGGACTGACATTTGGAGAATTACATTCCTAAGTTATGGGCACTCTGGTCTTTTCATCTTTCAGTATTTTCGTTTAGTCAACGGACATAAGTGTTATTTATTTCACCTAATGGACACGTGTGTAATTTTACCCTAACGTCAAGGTCATGGGTGCAATTAATCATATAGTTTTCTTAACTCTCAAAACCTTATGCCATAGGTATTATTATTATTATTATTATTATTATTATTATTATTATTATTATTATTTTCATTTTATTTTTGTGATATAGGTCTTTATTTGATGAATGATATGGGTTACAAATTATTCTTGATAAACTTTTGTTGAGTTTGTATTTATATTAAATCTGTAATGCGAATGTATAAATATAGGGTAAAAAAACGTTGGTTTGTGAATGTCATTGAAATTACTTAGTTCATTACCATAATCTGGTGGTCAATTTTACACATTTATTTCGTAGTATACATTTCAAAAAGACATAGACAGACACACATGTATATAGACTTTTTAGATGAATAGTTTTGGTATTGTTGTACAAGTCTGTCTTAAAAATAAAAGTCCTTATTGTACTACTAAGATGAACAATGTCATGCTATATATAAATAAAAGAGAGCTTTAGAGTATACTATTAAGAAAAATTTAGAGTACACTAGAGACTTTTTAATTCAAAAGTAGAAAAAATATAATTAAGATCAAGGGTAGTTTTCAACAAATTGTACTCGAACTTTGGAACTTAAGATTGAAAAAGTTGAAAAAAAAAAGGACTTGCTTTGTATTTTAATCTTAAAATAAGAGATACATGAAAATTATATTCTTTTTGTCTCAAATTATTTAATCATATTTGATTCCACGCTTATTTAAAATATGATTCTTATTATATGAGTTTCTCATTCTATCTTAAGAGAGAGAAGAAGAGGAAGAAAGTGGTCCAGAGAGAGAAATGAGTTGGTGGAGAATTAAATGTGGAGAAATAAGTAGAATAGAAAAAAGAATAAAAAGGGTAAACATGTAAAAGCACATACATAATATTTCTGTACTTGGAAATTGATCAAAAAAAATATTTTGAGAGCCTAAAACGAAAATATTATAAACTTTTTTGGGCGGAGGGAGTAATTGACCATCATTGTTGTGAAAGAAACAAATAGATGATGAATGATACCGAAAATCCTAAGCGATGATATTTTGAACGTTAATGGCGACGCTTGGAGGAAAAAGTGTCAAAACTCTAAAAGTGAACGATAGAAAAACTTTAGAAAGATCATTGAAAATTAAGGCTACTAATTTTGTTACCTAAGCAGTTGTGTCCTGCTAGATCTCTCGAGTTCGCTTGTTTCTTGGGTTAAAGATGCAACACTTAAGCTCATAACCCGTTTTCGTCTTACAAACTTTGTTTTACGTTGTTAATCATAACTTCTTCTCGTTAGACACTTTACTTTCGACAATCCTTTTCGGGTTAATTTTTAAACTTTGATTAATATCACTTAACTATTATTCAAATTTTTTCTTAATTTCACTTCTTAGAGTTGTATGTATGTCATCAAAATATATTACAGGAAATTAGACAACTCCATATATATATATATATATATATATATATATATATATATATATATATATATATATATATATATATATATATATATATATATATTTGACATTAATTATCTCTAAACACTTTCTTCACTTTTATTACTGTTCAAACTTGTATTGTTTGTGGGAGTTAGATATTTGTTACAAGATGTTTGAGACTAATTATAATATCAGTGTACCTTCGTTAACAAGATATAATATGAAACCGTCAGGATTCTCTTTAGCGACAACTTGATGTGATGAAATATATAATTAAGTATGATAAATAGTGAAAAATATGATGATAATTGGCGTGAAAATTTTGAATTTGAAAGTAAGACCATATTTTGTGCAATTAACTTTTCATACTTCGAGTTTTCATTAGCAGTTAACAACTGATTTATTATTATAATTTAATTATAATAGTCATATTAATTAATTTTAATTATATTTTTTACAAGATCATAATATTTTTATTTTAAATTATTATATAACGTACAAAGCACGTGATTCTTATTAGTATTACATGTATGCGTATATGTATGCGTGCGCACACAACTCGCTTCTGAGTAGAATATCCAAAGTGAATGTGTACTACACGACGGAATGCCACATCAATCTTGTTGCAATGTGGTAGAAGCTGAATAGCAGGAATCTTTCTTCATAGCATCACCTATTTTCGTAAAGCATGAAGTTGACCTGAGCCCGGTGTACGTACGAGCACCAAATATAATTTTAAGTGCCGTTGAAAAAAAAAATTATGGTGTATTTCCAATAATTTTGAGTGCATCATATACTTTACTATAATTAACAAAAGTTACCCGGTTTTTGCCAAAAAAAAAATAACTACTAAAATGACTAAATATGAATCAAGTTTGTAAATCCAACAACTCATCCATGAATTTACAGGACGTTTATGATTTTACACCGCTCATTTCAGCGTCTTTCTTGGACATTTAAAAAGTAAATCTCGTTATTGTTTTTATTAAAAGCATATCGTGCCTGATTGCTACACGGTGCCGCAGCAACGGGACTCTAAAGTGTTAAGTGCTGCACGGTTGGCCAAACATCGTCAAAGATCATGGTAATTGGTTAGCATGTCAGAGGTGCAAGTGGGCACCCAATACCCCCTATTTCCATAACACATGTCCCCACCCACCCTGGCCTGGGCAAATACTTTTTAAGCTTGACCTCAGCAACAGTTAATTTAATTAATAGCTTAGTCCCCTACATGTTCCTTGTACCAAATCCTTAATGATGAGGATGTCCCCAACAAGGGCATGTAGGCACGTTCATGAAACCATGACACATTCGTGAAGTGGGGAACGACAGTTGTATGTACGCTTCAATATTAATTTAGCCAGTTAGATCTTGTCCCGGAATTCTTGTTTCATGAACGTGCTTGTTGTGGAGTCATTTGTTGTACATTGATTACCACACCGAATTCATTCTTCATCCTTACTAAAACAAAGAGGGTAGCGATGAGAAAGCACGTTTGTATGCACGAACGGGCGTGGGCCATCGAATCTACATCTTTAGGCATCCATCGTTAGATGATTTAAGCAACATGTAGTGACCGAGCGAGGCACTATGGGGATAAACAAAATGTATCCCTCCTCAGGGATTCTTCTCTCTCCAGCCTAGTGTACGAATTCTGGGCACTTTACATGGAGCTTTGACAGTTATGACATTCCCTAGTTTGATACAGTGGCCCCCATTTTCTGGGTGCTCCTCGTCGATGAGTTACTCATCGGGTGAATTACACCCCACCAGAGATTAACTTTCAGTCATAGTCGAGTTATCACTCACTCAATGAGAAGAGGGAAGAGGAATGGGTAGGGTTCCATTTAACGGTGAAGGCAAATATAGGAAACAAAAACGCTAGATCTGAAAAATGTATAAGGCCGTAGAAATTGTAGATTTGGTAAAGAGATAGAAGTAAATTTGTGTTTTCCTACAGAAAAGGACTTGTTCACATGTGTAAACAAAAGCCCTGTAACACTACACGAACAAAAATGTTAACTCACCCCCATTCGCGGTCCCCTGCGGTAACCAAATAGGTGCGGTGTTGGAAATCCGTCGCTAAAGCCTCTTTAAATGGCAGAATGGCCACACAACTGTTTTTAAGGTCTACTATTTCCTGCACTTATTCACTCATGGTAAAATGGGATTATAGACAGAATTGTGGGTACTAGATAAGAACAAGCATGGCATCCAAAGGAGAGGGAGGGGTACATCTCTAAATGCTTGAAGAACCTCATTCCCATTTCACTTTCTGTATGTACATTTCTTTCACTGATGCAATAACTAGAGACCTCTCACCTTCTGGTACAAAAAGTTGCGCACAAAATGAAAAACACCAGCTCAACCTCACCCTTCATGATATTTCATTTACAATTAGAACAGGCTTTGAGTAGCTCCTACTACATTGCTACTCTATACTGTAACTTTTACTCCTACGATCTCTAAGTATACATAAATGAGACAAAATTTGCAATGCCAACTTACTGAGGGGCATAGCACTGGCAGTCATACTCCATTTCCTCAACGGCCACTTACTGCATAGCCACAGTTTTGCTTTTGCTGGTAAGCACTGTCATACCAATGAAGACCGGCTGTACACGGACGCCTACCAGCTGTAAGCTCAGAAATGAACCAATCTCATACTTTAAGTGTCTTCCGTGAAAATTCTGAAAATAAAATCCCGGAATCGTTTGGAATATTGCCTGGGATCAACCGCAGAAATTGAGGTTGGGTCGTATTGAATTGATTTGTAGGCATGCTCAAGCTTCTTGCTAATGTCATAATCTTGCAGAATATCTATAATACCAAAAAAGAGCATGACATCGTAGTATTCTCCTGTTGGCTCCCCAACTAGCTGAGTCTCGTAACTTCTCACTGTTTGCTCAGCCCTCGCTGGCATGTTCACTCCTAAACTAACGGATGCCCAACTGCAGAAGGCAAGGGAAAAGTAAAGAGAAACAGAAGGCCGTTGGTTACTTATACTTCGATAAGTAAAGAAGAACAAAGCCTTTATACTAAAACATGAGTATGTTATGAGCTCCTGATGCATGTGGAGTATGGAAACTACTCCGCTCTTAAGGTACACAAGTACTCGGAAGCAAATATTTGCAACGGCTTTGGCAAAAGTAACATGAAACAGTCCCAGAAGCATGCCAAGTTATAAGGACTAAGGTAGATGAAATCAGCTCAGAAAAGAACCATCTGAGATGTGAAGAAATAGATTATGTCACCTAAAATTAAAAAAGGAGGGGGACATAATAAATTTTGTTAAAAATTGTATTGAGACACTAACAGATATCTGAGTTATGCACAGAAAAAAAAATTGGAAACTAATAAGAGGTGCCTCGTTCAGAAGGTCTTCGAATTTATAGGCCCAGGTTTGATTTGCTATTTGTTTTCGTGTTAATCTTTTTCTCTGTAAACAATTCTTTTATTATCATTTATGTTTCTGAAAATTGTTATCAAGAACATTTCGCTTTGGAGGAAAAGAAATGAGAAATTATTGATGATGAACATAAGATGAAACAAAGAACTGAATGTGAAGAAACACGCAATGGAAATTGGAAAGGTAAAAAAATAGATGGGACCTAGGTATCTTTCATAATCTTCAAAAGCATATCTTACCATGTCGGATTAAAAAGAAGATCCATGTCCGACTTGGATAGTCGAGGTGTTGCTCCTTCACTATCAGGATCTGGATTACCTGCAAGAGTTTTTGAAAGGAAATTCTCTCTTCAGCGGGTATTCCATGAACAAGACTAATAACAAAAGAAGAGTAAAAAGTAAACCAGTTGGGGTGCAAACTCCAGAAGTATGACTCTCAGTTGTGAGTTGTTCTTTGCTATATGTTTCTCGAAAGTGTAGACCAATTAAAAGACTGTAATCCATAATTCTCTCCTGCTCAAGGAAGTCACAGTCCCTGTCCACCTGCCTGCATAAGGGAACACTTTGCTTACAGAAAGAACAATATATGCCATACAAAGCAGGAGCCATTTAATGCTCATCTTTCGTCACTATCTGTTCCTCAACCTTTAGAACAGTCTACTATTGTCACATTAAGTTAGTCGAATCAGTTCTGAATTATCCATTTCCCTGAGAAATTCTAGAGTTAAATTCTTTACTGTTCCATCTTTGACAGCATGCTATGACTTTTGTTCCCCATTTCGTTTTCTCCTCTTTGATGCATCCTCTGTGAACGTAGTGGCAGGGGGCTTGGGGGTTTGTGGATGGGGGGGGGGGGGGGGGGGCTGCATAGTAGGACAATGACTCACCTGCAAAACTCTTGGAACCAGACTTTTTGCAATCTAAAGATCAAATTGAGATCAAGGTCCTTGAGGGTGGTGGTTGCGTCAATTTCAGTTTCCGGTTTATCGGTTGTTCGGCCGTGGGAAGAGCCTTTCAAGTCAAAACGCCTATGAATGGGGTACTCAGTACAGAACAAATTCCCCATTATAACAAACCGCACCTGGCGCATCAAAGACAACATAAAAGCAAAAACATCAATACATGGCATTTGAAATTTTGCTTAGTTGTTCAAATTTTATACGCCAAGGACCTTCTTCTGAGCAGCTCCAGTCAACCTCACACAGTGAAGGCCAAAAAATTTGGTTATTAGAGTGTTCTCGAAGGCTTGAACATGACTGAAATAGGCTGGTAGCATTCTTAAGAGAACCTGCAGTGGTTGTAAAAGGATAAGGAAAAAGACAAGTTGTTTACACTTGCAAGCACCTCAAACAGAGAACTAAACTCACTTTTACTTCCGACTTCTTCATGGTTTTTATCATGTACTTGTCATCGTTGGTCAAGTAAAAGAAGCTTCCACTTTTCCCTGGGGATGATAGCTCCCGAAGAGCATCATTTCCACATATAGATATCATGTAATCAGCTGGATCCACCTTAAACAATTTCCTAAGCATCCTGAAAATATGTTTATCATGGATCATCATGAAAAGGTCATTTTTGTAGTGTGATTCATCAGACAGATCACATATACATGCAAGTACGAGAGTTAATTTACTGCTGGGTGGAAATTCAAGGCCTGACCTAAAAACCAACGGACTGTAATCCTTCCATTTAAAGTCACACGACTGGTGAGGTGGAGTATGTTTGGATCCTTCTGGGGGAAATTTGGTCCATACTTTTTCCTTGGTATCAAAAGCTGAAGGCCTTAAATCAAGTGAGGTAGCTGGAGCAGGCCTTCCAACAGAATGTCTGTTTAATGTTGCCAAAAATTAATTTCAAGCGGAAAGATATGCAAATACATATGAAGATCTAACTACATCACGAAGAATGCAACTATGCAAGCATTATCTGAAAGAGAGAAACGAAGGAGACGAGCGTTCACAATCTGAAGTTCATCTTGTAGTTGGTTGATAAATATCATCCAAAAGCATAAGAGGGGTAAATGCAAGTACATTCTTAATATATTAGAGCCACTCCAGCTGGGTATTGAACACCATCTAGCACTCCTTTTCTCTAAGACTTCTCGAAATAAAAGTCTGGCAACCTCAAAGGGCCCAAACAGCATTCAGTACTCATATACCCTAAGAGCAATAGATATAAATATTGATGTATACATACATTTATATTTTTCAATATGGAAAACTAACAAGAGGTACTCCTTTTCTGATTGCAGAGAGAAAGCCTTATAACTGTGGGTGTTCATCAAGCCTTATTCACCAGGCAGCCTTGCCCCTAATTGTTGAGCTAATTAAGAGAGATTTTTCACAAACATAACATCTTACCATCCAAAACTTCGTCGTACGGGAGCAGGTACGAAGTTCTGGATTGGGGAGTGTTGCTCTAGTGGTTTTAGTGGGAGCAGATTCAAGGTTCGGGAGCGAGGTTCCAGAGCGGGAGGGCAATCAGAATTGGTGAATCCTGCAACTAGGGTCTAAGAAAAACTTCTTGTTCTCCAGACTATAGTATAAGAAGAATCAAAGTCAAGTTGCTGTTTCTATCTCACGAGAAAGTGCTTACGTGGCCGTCTTACAAAACTTTCCCGCATTCACTTACTTTATGGCCATCAAGTTTTCAGATGTCATATCAAAGTGCAGAATTGTGTTCCAATTATGTACAAACGTTTGAAAATCGATGGAACTTTGCCCAATCCAATCACACACTTTCGCAGAGATACATGCTAGAGCGCGCGCACACAGACGGGCGGGCACACGCGTCTGTAACACTCGACTTGCGTGTTTCCACAAGATTGCCTGCAGTTAAGCAATCCGTCTCTCTTTCGGCCTCACGCGCTGATAGAGACCAACCTGTGCTTTTAGAAAAGGCCCCTAACCAGTCGTAAATGGCCCAAGTCAACTAATACAAGACACCTTATGATAAACACCTATCTGATGCAGCAGACTAGCAACTATTTTTTGGCATATTTTCATTCCTTCCAACAAGCAAAAGTCACAATGTTCTATCTGTCTCAATGTTTGGGAATGACTAGAACAAGGTTGGACAAAGTGATTTTTTTTCCCTTCCTTAAATGACTTCATGTGTGTTTCTATGCATGGCTTAAATCAGTTCCATTAGAGAAATAGGTAGAGCGGGAGAGACCCCTTGGAAAACATGGTAAGATGAATTTAACTTGAGAACAGATCTGACAAGTGCCACGTTCAAAAGCACTTAAAGCACATCATAGAAACACTACGAGATGGGGCACATGAACCCTTACGTAACTTCAAGCATATCCAATTCCTGCAAGCTATTATAGATCCTATACAGATGTGGAACAAGCAAATCTAGCAACTAAAATAGTTGTGCTCTTCTGTGGTTAATTAGGATCAAAATGCCAAACATAGATTGAACAAAATGCTGTGCCCATAATGCAAAACATGTAAAACAACGAGACTAATGAACAAGAAAAACTAGCAATACTTCACTTAATACCTTATTCCGAGCTGCAGATTGAGCATAAGCTCATAATTCCTATGCCCTTTACAAATTGTTTCGCCTTGTCTCCTCGCCGTCTGTATTCTAATCTGTTGTCGTGGGGTGCCCCTCAATGTATCTGAATCGTCCAGCTGAAGATTCCCCAAACCTTCATCCACATCTCTCCTCTGGCCGTTCTGCAAACCAGCATCCGCTTCGGAATCCCAACTATACGCACTGCCATTGCTCAGTCTTGACATTCTCCTTGGCTTTCGATCATTGACTTTCGAAGACTTCCATATTGGCTGCTTCTGGATGAACTCTCCTTCAACATTAGGCCAATTGAACACCTTCTGTGAAGGCAGTATTGAAATTTTCTCACCCGGACTAATTATGCAGTCCTTCAAATCTTCCGTATACACTTTTTTAGGATCCCAATCAAAGTTCCCCATTTGAGAGGTAGAAGGGTAAAAAATCCCAGTTTGCTCTTTGGGCTCCTTACTCCAAGCACCCACATAAAAACTCCCATCAGGCCACCGAAATGTCCCATTCCCCTTAGGCAATCCATCCACCCAACAACCGTCATACCTATTCCCGTTCTCCCAAATGATCGTTCCATTGCCATTCATGTTTCCATTCTTCCAACTCCCTATATATTGATTACCATTTTTCCATTGGTATCTCCCTTGCCCATCTTGAACCCCACGGCGCCATTCGCCTTCATAGCGATCACCATTGGCATAACTCTTTGTCCCTCTTCCATGCTTCATATTCATCATCCAAGAGCCTTTATAGGTATCATCGGATGAACCGGTATACGTTCCTTCACAATCCATGTAACCATTTTTGAGCTGTCCCTCATAGGTGGCCCCTGAAGGCCAACTAAACTTTCCTCTCCCCATGGTCCTTCCTTTTGACCAATCTCCTACATACATACACCCATCTGCCCATAAATACTTCCCGTGACCATGGGGGCAGTTTTCGGCCCACTGGCCTATGTAAATGTCGCCATTGGCGAAAACTTTCTCGGCATGATACACTTCATTGGTGGGGTTTTCGTCGTCGTCGTCGACATGAGCAACTGACATTGTCGCGAAAATGCTGCTTGCCCTTCTCTTGGCAGCTGCTTGTGACTTTCTTATTGTTACTTCCCAGGCCTTCAAAATTCCCCCTAGCTCTTTGCTCATTCTCCCTCTAAATTCAAACTTTCTCTCTCTACCTCCCTCCACCCCCCCCCCCTTTCTCTCCCTATTACTTTCTACCTCCTAACCCAGATCAAGCTGTCTTTGTATCACCAATGTGATTCTAAAATCCTTGCCTGCAACCATTTCTGGGGAAAAAGAAAAAAAAAACTAGATTGACCCACCTGCCATACAATGGAAAAGGGAACAACACCAAAAAAGACCCGAATCGGAAACAACAGCAGTTTGCTGTCCTGGTGTTCCTTGATTGATTTGGTGAAATGGGTGGGTTTATTTTTGTGTTTTTGTGAAGTGTTGGGTGTTTGATATTTTTGAAAAAGAATTCACTGTAGGATTGACGGGGAAAGCAAAAGGGTGCGTCAATGACTGGCTTTTTTCTCTGAATTTTTTCTTTTTCTTTTTCTTTTTTCTGCTTTTTTCTCTGATTGGGTGGGAACCAGAGATTCAACAAGACATTGTTCTTGGTTTCCGGGTTTGGTTCCGAAAACTACTTACAGACCCAACAGTTGGAAGGAGGAGAAAATTGGTGTTTTTGCTAGTTTCAGTGTCCCGTCCGCACCAATTACGTAAACTGTTCAAAATAGTAATCTTACAAAAGATCTTTTTCTTACAACGGCTTGCCTTATTTTCTTACAAAAATGGCAATCTTAGTACCAATATTTTCTTACAAACGCCATAACAAAGAATTTGCTATGGCATTTTCACGCTACGATATCCACCCCACTTAGCCTTTTTATTGCTTTTGGGTACGCACTCGATTTTTCTTATAGGTACTAAAGTTCCATCCTCTTGTTTTTGGTATCTTTCTTTGAATAATAAGAGAGATATTTCATTAATATTTGACAAAATCGTCTCGGCTACAAACACGTTTAGATATAATAATACAAGTTTGTCAAAATATGAAAGTTAAACACTGTCGACTTTTACAGAGCTGGATGTGAAGATTTACTATCCGGGAGTTATAAAAGTCATACATACATTTGTCTTGCCCTGCGTGCAAAAGCGGATAAGTGGGCCAGGGATGTAAAGATTTACAATCTAGGAATGTAAAATTTCAGTCAGAAGTCTCTTACTTGCCGTGCTATCTTGCAGTAATTAAAAGATATATTTGAATAGCAAATATCATACAGAACTGGACAGTTATGGCTGCAGGTCATGATCTACTGTCCTTTTTGGTGTAGTAGAGATGCCAGTTTACCATGTAGTGTAATTTCTTCAGCCTCTGGTATATGGATAATCGTGTATTGCATTCTTGATAAGCGATTAAGATTTTAGCACTAGTAGAATTTTAACTGTAAATTTTCTTTTAGAAGGACCTTAATTTCAAAATTAACATTTCAAGACTTGAACTTACGAAAACATACATCTTAAGGACTTCCATCCAATTTTCCTAGTCGGAGACGATAAAAAGTTCAGAGGAAAACAATCTTTCAGGGTTAACTCATGCTTCTTAGCATCGCTGAAACACCGAACTAACAAAGATAAGCTCATTAGCATGGCACATGTTGAAGCATTAAGCGAAGAACTAAGCGCAATAGCCATCTGTTTTTATGGCCCAATCACAAATTCACGTTGCAGGACATTAATGTGAAATGATCAAATCTGGGTGAGCTACATCCATACAGGGACCAAAAGGTGGATCGAATCGTGTGCGATTAGGGTTTCTTTGAGTACATTACATTTGCATTTGTAGGTGGGTCGACAGAGTTTCAGTTAATTAGGGTTCTTAAAGAAGTTTTAATTAATTTTTAAAAAAGTTAACAATAACGAGAAAAGCAGAAAGAAATCTTGGCCGTGAGTTAACATTGATCTCATACACCGATATGCGTCTATTGAGTTTCACTTAAAAATAGTCTTTGCATGATAAAAACCCCTTCTCTCTCTCTTTCTCTCTTTGTGTGTGTGTGTGTGTGTGGGGGTGGGGGGGGGGGGGGGACTGTAGCATGGAGTCTTCGTGTTACGATGATGAGATACGAAAATGCTAAAATCTAATATTAAGCCACACATGCACGTATTTAGGCTAGCTACGCTTCTTTCATTTAATAATAAGTCCTTTATGCTTAAAATAATCAACGTACTGTTGTCATAAAAGCAAGAAATGGTTGACCTTATGGCCGATCATCTCGATTTTGATGATCACAATCATTAATTTATTTATGAGTCTAATTTCTGTGTTAAGTGTTTCAAATAAAATTAAGTCTTTTTAAGGATGGATCTCAAACCCAATTTTTGACGACATGCATCTGAAAAATTCTAGTTTTCAGTCATCATCTAATCTTTTAGGTTATTAAACTAATTAACAAGCAAAACTAGAAAACTCTAAATTTAATTCTTGGATTACAAATCAAGCCAATCAAGTTTGCCTTTACAACAAATGCAATTATTGGGACTACATTATGTAGCAAAAAGATGTTAGGCATCCGGTCATATTTCTTATTAAAGGTCTCTACTTGATTTTATGTAACTAACCTAGTAAATGAGTCAAGCTTGGACCTATTTATAAAATACAATAAAACATAAGGTCTTAAAAACTTTATTATACGTACCACATACTGTAAGAGAAAAAAGACATTAATATTATAAAAAAAATATCTCATTTGGCTATAAAGAATAACCTTAGTATCTAATTTAATTGCGACTAACTTAAGTAAAATATCAGAACATGAATTCACTTGCATCACTCCTAATTTTTTATTATTCAATAGTATTGTTTGTTTGATTTGGATCCATGCTGTTATTATGAGATATTTGTATATACATGTGTGTTTACCTATAATTTATTTATATTATAAGCTGAAAAACAAAGAATAGATTATAGCGCCCCGGAAATCAGGAACGTTAGACACTTGCTTGATCATTCTCACTAAGACAATAATACTCTCAGCCTCATCTAAATAATACCAAAAATTGTCAGAGCAACTAAACCATCAATCAATTAATGACTCTTAGTGTACAGTCATAATTGATAAACTAAATTTAAATCTAAATAACGAGCTAAAGAAGTTCACCCACGCAGGGTTCAATACTAACTTAAATCTGTTTTCCTCGCTCGGTGCTAGTCCATATTCAGGCAACTTAATACTGGTTATCACCTGCAGAAAGAAAGTCAAACGAGAGTGAGCTTTTGAGAGCCGAGTAAGGTCGATCAAGAATTAAAAACAAAAGATTCGGATGATTTTACATTTCAATCAAATAACAACTTTTAAAAGGAGTTTTAAATAAAACCACAACATTTCAATATAAACATAGGGACGAGTATTAACTCAATCCCTTAAATCCACAGTCATTTCAAGACATATCAGGTACAGTAAAATAAAAATAGGTAACATTGAACATAAGCAGTATGCTATATCAAAGTCACCCCGACAGTTTCGATACATTTACATATGCATATGTACACTAACTAGTCCATTTAGGTACTTGTTCAACACAACCAAACAGACAATCCTTATAACGTCAATGTCACGACCCAAACCCACGAATAAACCCACGAGTTAGGCCCGTGACTAGCAGCAAACCCACTAAGCCTTCACCAGGGCTCTGCCAGGCATACTAGAACCTGTACTCAAATTTTAATCCATCTTACTGAATTCTAAAATAATTAAATTGGCTATTAAAAGCCTCATCACATGTCCCTAACATTTACGAACAAATTCGAAGAGACTTAAGCTCCTTATAATAGTACATATTTATAATAACTAGGCCTAATCTCAAAACTGTACCCTCAAGTTTACCTAAAGTACAACTTTAGTACTCAAGTTCGAATGTGTACCAAAGAAGAAACCAACTTTTAAAAAGCGTACGAAATCAGTACCTAAGCTGATGGAGCACGAATGCCGTTAAAAAGTCAGAGGGGTATGACTATCATTATCAAAAAATGTGTTTTTACTTAAAAAGTTCAGATACTGATTTGGTACAGTTTACTTTTCATAGATATTCCTTTGGTACGATTTACTTTTACTACTTTTTTTTCCTTAACCGTTTGATGTGGCACTATCTTAACCGTTGATTATTTTATCTTCCTCATTTAATCATTAAAAACTCTCTCTATCTCTCTCCCCATCTCTCTCTCTCTATTTCTTTCACACACACACACTCATAAGTCCACTCGTAATAGCTTTATGGCTGGACCACCCCATGCTTGTGATAGAGCTGCACCACCTCCTTACATCCTCCACGTCCACCGCCATCCTCAGTTTCTGCTTCGAGATCAACTTGCACGCCAGCAGTTCCCTCGAGCTCTGATCGATGCACATGTACGTCACGCCGAACTCGCCACGGCCCAGCTCTCTGTCCACCAAGTACTTCTCTTCAATGTTCTTATCAGCGACATCGGTCAAGACAAAAATGACCTTCTTCTGAGCTACTCCACCGACACCGGACCAGTCCTTCTTGTCGTAATCGTGGCCAAAGAAATTTGACGACTTCACGTCCTCCCTCACGATGACCGTAGGAGATCTGCAGCAGTTTCCCATGAAATCAAGCTGAATTTGGACTAAATCAAGACCAGCATAAACCCAAACCCTAACCCTAGCCCAAAGGCTATCACATGTTAAGTCACCAACTACAAATCTAGAGCATTTCCAGAGAGAGAAAGTGAGCTAGAGTTACATAGAGAGTATAAGGTTCAGTTTAGTGAGGTAATCAAGCAGTACCTTTCAGTCGGTACAGTTCTGAAAAAGTTCTGTTGTGTGTGCTACTGTGCGTGAAACTGAGTGGTTGGTTGAAGGTTTTAAAAGGGAACGGGACGGTGAGAGGGAACAAAACAGAGGCTGGGGGCTTTTGGGTTTATGCGTTGGATCTTTACATACATTCTGATTCTGTGCATTTTTTCTTCTCATAGGGCAGAGGACAGAATGATGGGATATAATTGCTGTGAGGGAGGGTGTGTATGTAATTGTTGTGAGTGTGTGTAATTGTTGTGAGGGAGGGTGTATAGCTGGGTTTTGTGAGGGTGTGTTTGTGTGAAGTTGTTAAGTTTAGAGGGAGAGGCAGAGAGAGAGAGAGAGAGAGAGAGAGAGAGAGTTTAATGATTAAATGAGGAAGATAAAATAATCAAATGGTTAAGATAGTGTCACATCGAACTGCTAAGAAAAAAAAGAATAAAAGTAAACCGTATCAAAGGAATACCTATGAAAAGTAAACTATACCAAATCAGTATCTGAACTTTTTAAGTAAAAACACATTTTTTTAATAATGACACTCATATCCCTCTAACTTTTTAACGGCATCCGTGCTCCGTCAGCCTAAGTACTGATTTCGTACTTCTTTAGTACACCTTCAAACTTGGGTACTAAAGTTGTATATTAATAACTACTATAAAACTAAAAATTCTCAAATCAATTGAACTTCATTATGCTAATGGTTCTCATGGGGTGACCCTTCCTTATGACGCTCATAAGGATACGCCTCTACTAGGTCATCACCTGAAAAATAAGGAATGAGCAAAGACCCAGCAAGTACACAAACCATGTTCCTAAAATTGATTTGAGGATTTCAAAACATGTCATGGGTTTATTTTTCAACGCAGAAATCATTATTACTATCACCAAAATATTCTTCATTTCATATATACATATATTACTATCACCAAAATATTTTTTTCATTTCATATATATATATATATATATATATATATATATATATATACACACACACACACACACACACACACACACACAAAAGGTTCTCAAATCGGGTATAAAATCAAAAGTGCTCATTTGCACCTATCACAGATAATTCATACTTAGCCCCATTAACTAGGACCCGAAATCCTTTCTACACACGGAATAAATAATTATATGGATGCAAGGGCAAACCACAAGCAACAATGTTTTGCATCAACATACAAAACCTAGTTGACCAGCGCCCGAAATCTAACTTTCACCCGTTGGATATGAGGCGCAGCAACTAAGTCAAGTTTACCATCTCATTCAACATGTATCGAATTTAAATCAACTACTCACAGAACAAACCATGGCATTTTAAACTCAAATTCTCATCAAATGATTTAACATGAAAAAATATGAAGTATAAGGACTTCAAAAAGACTTTCATTTGATTAAATCAGGTATACGTTTATATATTTTGAGTATACGGAGGAACATGGCAGAAGTACTTACTTGACTCGACAACTGGTTCTGGACAGTGAATTGACTTTGAGGTCATTTTCTGATATGCAAATGTGGGATTCTAAGAAAACTCAAAATGAAAACGTTGAAGCAACACAATGACATTTTCATAAACTGCAAAATAACCTCAATTGGATTTGAAATAGATGAGATATGACGAAAACCCTAACCCAATACTCTTATCCTGCTCTACAGCAGCCTTCTTCTCAAACACACCCATATCTCACCCTCTGAAACACACATAATACACACCAAATCATACACAATATCATACGTAAAACACTCAATTACATGACTAAAATTAGATAGGAACGATTTAAGGATTTACCTTGAAAAATCTTGCCCTAGGTGTTGTTTCTCTCTCCCTCTCTATCTCTGACTTTCACGTAAAAAAGGTGGGCAGATTTCACTTAGACGGCTGGCCTCTTAAGACCTCCTTTACATATGGTTGCCCTAGATTCAAAAACTTTTAAAAACCCCGTCACACTTAGCTCTATTATTCTTATTTCACCCACACTCTCTTAAAAGACCATAATTAATTTTAGATTAAGGTTTAAAACAAAGTTTTTGTATACTAAATAAAAATTTGGACGTTATAGTCTCCCCACCTCATTAATTTGCAACTAGGAGCATTATAAGTTGCCATTAAAGGTCACAATAATAACCGATGACAATAATCGTCGCTAGAGGCCCCAATTAATGTATATTACCACATCTACCACTAAAAAAATAACTAAAATCCTAAGATTCATCCTAACCCCTAATTATAGGTGAGGGATATTACAGTCAATAATACACACCATCCTTTCAACTCTCAGAATTACTAACCCATGCCAATATTTAGCATAAATAAACACAATTCAAATGTTTTACGATGATCAAATTAATAAAACAGACGAGAATGAACAAAGAATTCTAAACGATCGCTTTAAGGTTCAAGTTAGAATTTCATGGGCAGTTTAGAAGTATTTTTATATCAATCATAAAATCGAAGTTCAGTGTAGTTCATGAAACTTTTATAACAAAACATTTGAAATCAGAGCGACGACATATAGTTCAGATAAAATTTCTCACCTCGATCCAAGCTAAGTGATGCTAAACGATCTAGATTAAAGTTCTCTGAATCAACATAGATTGGCAATTTATTTGTTAGAACACAAACTATGCTACTATACTATAAAAACAAATACCCACAATATGCTCACTCTTCAATCCGAAATAATACAACCCAAAGTGAGTCCCACATACGGCCAAGTGCCAACCTAACTAAAAACCTCGTACACTCCATAATGCTTAAAGATTCTCCAAATTTATAATAAATTATAATAAAACACTATTGTAAGGTACCCTATTGTAAAATTTCATACTTTAACGATCACTGTGCGCTATCCACTGCACGCGCCGAACCTAAGGCGACCTCGTGGTACACCTATGCAAGCACAGGGTACCACTATAATCTGTTGTGCCCCAATAAAACTCACCTCATCTTCTTCCCTCTCTGCACCCTTACACCCACGCTCACCCAACACACCCACACCTATTAAAGTCACTCTACACATACATAGACACACACATCACACACCCTTCAAACCCCCCCTCCTCTAACACGCACATACTCACATGCACATACACAAGCATCCTCATCTTCTCCCTCCATCCTTCTCATAAACCCATTTCACACACAAACACACACACACACAACTCATTGTTATGCACACGGCAGCCCATGGCTATCCACACCAGAGTTATCAAAGGCGCGCCTACTTGCGCCTAAGGCTAGGTGCATCCCTTTAAAAAAGGTGCACGCCCAGATGCCCAAACACAAAGTGGAGGTGGAGGTGCAAAAAAAAGCCTAGAAATCCTAATTTTTTATTGTGTATGGTGGCATCATCTCAACCGTTCATTATTTTTATTCTTTGTTTCATAAGATAATAAATCAATATCTAAACCACAAGAAAAGAACCTAAAATTTCAAATCCCTAATAAATCAATTCTCTTATTATTGTTCATTATACTAGTATCTCGTCCTCAGTTGTTACTCTCTTTTAAGTAAATCTGCCCCATCAATTCACTTTATAGACAAAAAAGATGAAATTGAGGAGAAATCTCTATCAGACTTGGATCCTATGATTCCCTTTTGAGAAAAAAGATTATTGTCTTAGCCCATATTCACTTAGGATTAACTAGTTCTCATTGGATTTGAAACTCTTTCCAGTGTTGAAAATTTATTAAATTGTCATGCTCTGAATTTTTACGTGATTTTATTGGATCAGTCCAGTAATATCTATTTATTTTTATTTTGCACTTCACTTAGGAAAGGCATGCGCCTGCGCCTTGTGCCTAGGCTCTAGGGGCCCTTTGCGCCTTAGATTCACCTGCACCTTTAATAACAATGGATCAGAGTATTTATTTTTTTGGCTTAGTTGTTATAGCTGCTCTGGCAGCTTTGTAGCGATGGTCGGTGGTTTATGGTGCCTGCGACCCTGGTGGCAATGGTTGTGCGGGCGTGGGGCTGCCCGTGTAAGCATTTGTGGTTACGGTGGTACCGCTGGTGGTTTTGCCATAGGGCTGCCGGTGGCAACTCACTTCTTTTTTTCTCTTTTGTGACTGACAAAAAATTAAATATGAGACCCATGGCTACGACGGTTCTGTAGGTTGTTTTGACATGTAGCTGCCGACCACTTGCAATATAACTGTTGAGGTTTCTTGAGGTCAATCGGTTAGACTAGTGGGTCCCATGGACAGCACCAATATGTTGCTGTTATAAAGTTTATCTAGAACCCTAGTTTGGAACGATGACTTGCAAGACAGAAAATGAATGACTGCAGGGTAGGTTCCCTTAAGTTAAAGAGTACATGATAGGAACTCTGAAAAAGAATGCAAGATTGTGTCTTTGTGTGTGTGATTGTCTGCATACCTAGGGGTACCCCTTTATATAGCTATAAGTAGAAGACCCATAGTAGGACTGGGCAGTGAGCCAGATGTGTTAAGATCGCGTTAGGATCCTTAAGAATCATGTCACAACCTCTGAGTACTCTTTTAGAATCCTAATTCTTAATAAGATAGTTATCAATCTCATAGATTGACCCAGTTTGACTGGGAATGCTGAGTGTCCACAATTATTGAGAGCTTATATTTGAGTTATATCATAATCAATTTCATGAAAAGAGGAAAATAAAGAAGAACTATAGAAGTTTCTTCCACTCTTACTTATTTTGTAACAACATTTTCAAAACCCTTCAAATACTTCCCATAACATATTTGACCACTTGATGATGTACCACACATATGCAAGTCAGCGGAATTTCGATAGTTGTTATAAAATTTTCGAATGACATACTCACAGAAGTTGTAAGTGTGTCTTTCGCAATTGAACCACAAACATTTTTTTTACCTATTTCTAAAATTTAATAATGTACGGTATGCAACTTGAATGTAGAATCCAAAGTAGTAGAAATAGCAAAAATAACAGGCAATTCCTCCTAATATATAATATATTTGAGGTTCGTTTTTCCCACTATCTCACTAAACATTTTTATGTATCTCCATCTGTCTAAAACTTGAACCATTTTAAGTGTTTGCAGCATTGTGAAAGAGGATGTGGGGTAGTATGTACCAGAAAATAGAAAAGTAAATGTGTGAAATACCTCCAAAAAATCAATCATGTATGCGGCTAACTCCCGTTCATGAAGAGTTGGCAAGCCTTGCCGGAACTTGGTTAGGATGCAGTGAACATATACTTGTTTATATACCATAACATGTAAAAGCATATGATATGTGGAGTTTAACCTGTGTTGGACATCTGTAATAGGTCTCTTAGAAGGCAGAGTATATTGAGTGCACAAACCTTTAAATTCTTGTATTCTTGAGCCCGAAGAATTAACAAGCATAACCATATCCCTAAATTTAGAAATAAACAGTCCTACAACATCTAAACCATCTTGAACATCTAAATTAGTTATATGACAAACACATTAAACATGAAAAAAAATTTCCCCTTAGGTCTGAAGTTCGTCTTTAACAATTCAACAACACCATTATTATTGGAAGCATTATCAAAACTAACATTTATTATATTGTCAGTTATATTAAAGGTGTTGCACACTCAAATTATAATGTCTGCAACATGTGATGTGTAAGGATTCAAAAATCAATGTGTTGTCACACAAGAATAATTAAGCATAGTATAATCAATCAGAACAATCCAATGTGCTGTCACACAAGAATAATTAAGCATAGTATAAAAGGAGATCTCCAAACATCAGGCATAAGACTAATAAATTTAAAATCAAAAATTTTAAAATAATCAATTAAGCATTGTTTAGAAGCATAATATGGTTTAAGTGCATCAGACATATTAGTATTTATGTGAACCTTTTTATAAAAAGGTTGCACATACCTAGTATACTTTCCATTATTAACAAAATTAAAAGGTTTTTCGTGGTGCACAAAAAATTCAGTAAGACTATCTCTTTATTGTTGCTTTTTGTAAATAAACAACTTACCGTCAAAAGATAATTGTGTTTGGCTCTCACCAAGATGGCCTTGTGAAGATGCACAGTATCCAATGCCTATTAAGATGTGAATTACCACTACTATAAGTAAAGTACTTTCAACATAACGTACAGTGAGCTTTGGATATGCCATCAACTATAACCCCTGTAAATTGCTCCCAACACCTGCTTTGAGCTTTCTATCTAGCTTTTGGACTTATGGCGGACTTGAGGCAGAACCGTTTTGTCATTTTCTCCATGAGCACTTATTGGGTTAAAAAGGTCGTTGGAGTATTAGTTTTGTCAACTGAGCTGCCCCTTTGACTAAAATGTTGTTGATCTTTTGAAAGTGTATATTGAAAATCAAGAATATTTTTTGTTGAGAACCAAAAAAATTGGGTGTCTATACCCAATACTGATTGAGGTGATTGTGCTACTCATGGTGCTGAACATTTTTGGCCACATGATCTTGATAGTCTTGAACTAGACATAATTTTATAATGTATGAGGATAATAAAAAAGAAAACTGGTAGGAGTAATCAAATAGTAAAGCAATAAAAGTACTATAGAGTATTGTTTAACCAAAAGATTAAGACTAATAATTAAAGAAGGCTTGTAATCGAAAAAATTGAAAGCGTTGCTACTTAATAACATAAAGCTTGTAGAACGTAGATAAGAGAGAGTTGTGAATTGATGTGAAAATGCTAACATAATGATTCAATTTTATAGATTTTTCATACCTCACAAATGACCTAAATAACCCTAAAAACTAGCCGTTTAAAGTTATTGGAAGGGAAAGTACGTAAAAGTGTATAAAAGGGTTTTTCGAAAGGTTGGATGAAAAGACACCTCAAACTAGCCGTTATATAGCTTTTTGAGGGGTAAAAGTGTAGTTTTCAAAAACGTTGGAGGGCATCTAAAACTTTGAATTTGAGCAAAACGAGCTGGGTTGGGCTCGGCCCGGGCTTGGACTAAAACAGGCTGGTAACGAGCTGGGCCAGATTTGGTTATAAAGCAGGCCGAGCTGTTTTGGGGGAAAAAGAGAGCCCAGCTTTGGTCCAAGCCCTAAGGTCTTTAGATTTTGGGCCTACACTGTTCATCAACAACTGGGCTTCTTCGAGGCTGGATTGGGCTGGCAACAAAAAGCCCCCTGGCTGTGTTTCTTGGGATTTCATAGAGGAGAAATTTAGCCAAGGTAGGCCGATCATTTATCTACGGCGACCTGCACGATGGTGGTGGCGACGGAGAATGTTTGGTGTTAAGTTGACTTAACATTAATAAGATAGTAAATTCAGTTACATCAAATGGTGTTGACTCGATATATTACTATGAGTGGGAGAGTAGCCTTTTTACTATCCCTTAACGTACAAGTGAATGTGTTTGGGAATGGTTATACGCATAATACCAAAAACAAAATATGTAATCTACTCCTAAAATTCAACCTTCTCCAGCCAACAATACTGACAAATATGGGCAATGCCATTTCAGAAACGGAAAGGTTGTATCCTATTCAGCTTGCTTCAGGGAATGTCACTATAGTTAACACTAAGAAATATCTTTTGGTTCACATCTCATGTCTCTTTTGGCCATACATTGCACACATATAACCAAATCCTTTTATTCTCAAGTATTAAGTTCGAAAAACTCAGGGTGGACCACAAGCTACACTTTTTAGGCTATCAATATATAGTCTTTTGGCTTTCACGTAAAGTAGATCAAAAGGGGTCTTTAGTTAGGAAAGTTAAAATGTGTAGATTTAGTCATTTGTTACAGATAAAATAGAGAAAACATGTTGGCACAAATTCAATATTCTCGGAAGTGACAATTTTCAAGTATTTTTTAATGATATTGGCTTGCAAGAACTGAGATTATTGATTGTGTCCAAACCTAGAATTACAGGCAAAGGAGTGAGGATTGCATAGTTGAGAAATGAGATAGAGCTTTAACAAATGAGGAATGGTGCAAACATTTTGATTCCATGGTATTCAATAACTTCTCCATCTAAAGATCAAATCACTATCCTTATTTCATGACTACGTTTCTCCCAAAGCAGTAATAGCCATGCCAATTTTGTTTTAAAGCCATGTGGCTAAAGATTGCAAACTTCGGGAACTTGTCAAGCATGCTTGGACTACTCCCATTAGTGCCTCATCTTTGTTCAAAATTGTGCAATGGACTAAATTGGCCAAGTTTGAATTGTGTGGTTGAATCAAAACAGATTTGATAATGTCCAACATTGAATTAAAGACATTCAAGCTCAATTGGGATCTTTTTAAGTCAGAAAGTTGGATGCCATAGGTACAACTAAGGATAAGTTTGTGAGAGCTGAGATTGATAATCTATAAAAGATCAAATTATTATCTTTTCTTGACTCACCCAACTCCTAATTGGATGACAACACTATTATCACTAGAGTTTCTTAGCTTCAGTTCTCTAAATTGTTCCCAATTAAGTGTTATTGATACTAATAACAATGAAAAATTGGACAACGATTGAGACCATTCAAGGTAGGTTTTCCCAACAACAATAATTTTTTGTTGATTGCCCCCTTTCATACGAAAATTCAAGACTGCCTCCGGATATATGCTTGTACACTAAAACAACTGCTACTTAGTCATTTCTTAACTTTGTGTTCCTATCACACTTATTATTAAAGAACCTAGACCATGGACGATTGAATTTTTTTCCAACAAATCTTTTTAATGCTATATACAAGATCATCGATAATTTTATGGTGAACAAGATTCAAGGGATTATTAAATCCCTCATTCCACATTTTAAAATGGTTCTACAAACAAAAAATGTCATTCAAGATAATTGTCATCACTTAAGAGGTCAATGTTGGCATATACGTAGGCATTGTAACGCTCCCGAAAATTCGGAGCTCCGCTGCCCTGAACTCCCGAGTCATTAACCTACCAGATCACATCAAACCTGTCAAATCTATTCACTAACATATACTTCAAAACATTTAATCCGACACCATCTTAAATTCCTCAAATACAAGCATACAAAACTGCTTAAACTTAAATTATTAAAACCTAAGTTCGTTATAAACATGAGTCCTTAAGAAACAAGGTAACGGTACCGACCCACGTAGGGGTCTCATTACAAGGATGTGGCGGGCTCACCGAAAGCTCACACAGACGCTGACCCATTCCACAATCTGCTACAGCTTATCATCACCTGCAGAAGGGAATCAAATGAAGGGTGAGCTTTTGAGAGCTCAATAAGGTCGTAAAAGGACCAACAAAAGAATTACAAACGATTCCAAGAATCCAACTGACGAAGATTTCCAGGACACTTCAAACGGTCAAAAACTCAATGATTTTCAAAACGATCAAAATTCATCATAAATAAAATGCCAAAATAGACAAATACAAACACGAAGGATTCCAAAACATTCAATGAAAACAAAAACAAAGTTATCATTTCCAGAGTTTAACAAAGCTTTCTCGAGGTATTCCAAACCAATTGAGTTAATCCTTTCTTATTCATTTCCGCAACAATCTTGGTACAGCAGAGAAATCATTTCTATAACAGGCATGACACTTTCTAGAGCAGAAAAAATAAAAAATCAACGCTGATCCTGGGCGGTTACAATGCCACTCAGACAAATTTAGTAGTGTACACATGCATGATGTACCAAAATACTAGTCCACTTGGGTACAAGCCTACTTTTCTTGCAGGATTCAAACCAGCCTTATTACGCCCTCCCACAAAACGGAAACCCAGGTCAACACAGAAAAATCAGCAATATCAATGGGCGTTACATAATCTCAAATCTCCGAAATCAATTCTGATTCCAATAATAATAATAATCATAATGACATAAGTTAACATTCGGAATTTTCAGAAGAAATCGAAACTTTCAGCAGAAAAATCACAAATAAACAATAAAAGCGATTGCGAATAGTTATCGAATTTAAGCACAACAATTTGGAAGAAATACAAAAAATTGTTAAATTTGCTCAACATGCAATAACAGGCGAGCATCACAGGATTTCCAAATATTCGATTCAGGTTCAATATTGGCATTTTCTGGACAATGACATGATAATATTAACATATAATTCAGAGTTCGACATTAGTCATCAATATATCAAAGTAATACTTATGAGTAAGAGTTATCAAACAAAGGTTCCGACGAAAGTCCTTACCCAGGGTTCAGATAGAATCTTTTACCTGGATCCGCAGCTAAATTATCCTAACCGGAAAGTCTTTAGCTTTAACCTAAACAAAATAATCAGTTATCAGAACACAGACTACAACACAATATTATAACTTAGTACAGACTCACACATACTCCCAAAATGAACCTTCCTCACTACGTATGTAAAATTATCAAAACGCCTCTCTCAGACTTAAATCACCCAAATGGCCTTTTCGTAAGTAGAATCACCCAAATAACCCTATTGTATGTTAATCTACACAAAACAAAACAAAAGAACTTTCTTAGGTCAAATTACCAAAATACCCCTTTGGGGTGGCAAATTACCAAAATGCTCCCGGGAGTTTTTTGGCATCGGAATAATCTAAAAAATATCTTAAAATGTTATTTTAAGTATCCTGATATCATTACTAGTCTAAAAAGTATTTTAAAGAATTTTCGTCCGAAAATCCCGAACCGGTGTCTGGACCGAGCGCTAAAAAGTCAGTTTTGCGAAAAATACATATCGGCTTCAAAATTTCTCGAAATTTTAGCATATGAACTGTATCAGTAAAATATAGTTTATGTAAAAATTTTAGATTAAAATAACTTAGTTTACTATGCTAAATAATTTATGAAATTTCTTTAATCGGTACACCGACTTAGAGCCCTTCGCTGATAAAAAATTCCCGAAAATTTTGAGAGCGTAGTTGTCGTAAAAATATGGGGGTTATAGTTTTGTGTTTTGTACAATTTTGGCCCTAACCATTTATAAAAGATGCTTAAATTATATTTCCATCTTTAGTGACAATTACATGTACTATTCAAATTGAAGACGCACACTACTTCGCCTTTTCCACACACACTGTCCTTCTTCTTCACCTCTCCCCATTTCTCCCAAAGCCCAATCTCACTGTCACACACACATACAACACTGCTATCCACAAATACACACACCGAAACACCCTTATACACCTAAAACACATTTTAACACACACCTACAACACACACTTATACACGAATCACACCCACAAACACCCGTAATCCACACACAGTCAAGATCATGTTCACTACCTGCAACGCGCACACACAACCCTCGGTACCCATTAAAATATTCTCCATCCTCCCATTCACACTCATACATAAGCTGAACACACACATGTGAAAATACCCACAATCATACCTTTAATCCCTATACCCGAAGCATAAGATTCCCAGAAAATACCTTATGCGTAGCCATGTTCATGGCTCCTATACTCACTCCACAGTTGCTAAAAACACACATTGATCCTATAATCACACACTAGAATATGCATACTACAAATTCAGAAACTTACCCCTGGAAACAAGCCCGAATTCTCCTCTTTTCTTC